>OY992887.1:97200551-97927690 GCA_963921405.1 Cepaea hortensis | reverse complement strand
AAAAACGAATTTTTTCCATTGTCTGCTCTGGTTTTTAGTCTGGGGGTCATAGAAATGCACCCAACATTCATCCACAGTAACCATCTATGAAAAAACATCATCTTCATCAGCAGTGCAAATGTTCAACATCCATGCGGCTGCTTCAGTTCGGTGCTCCTTTGGAATGGCATGAGAAGGCGAGGAACCACCTTTGACATGTGAAGCTGTTCATGCAAAACTGTCAGTGTGGTCCCATGACTTAGATCCAACTCAGCCATGATTTCCTTGATGATTATGCACATGTCTGAGAGGACTAGGGTCTCCACTCTTGCAGCATTGATTGCATCATCAGCAAAGAACACCCTGCCACTCCCTGGTTCATCTTGAAAGCTGCTGTATCCTATCTGAAAGATATTTTTTTCTGACACTTCAGAGTGTTATATGTAAAAAAGACATCCTTATAAATGGTAAACATCTCATCATGAATTTGTTTTATTCACTACGCTCCTGTGCCAGTGAATATCACACAAAATGCTCCTCTCTGTCCCATGTGAAAAACGGAGCAGATATCAGTCCCGCCAAACCAACAACATACATGAATAAGGCTGCTGCCAAATGCCAACACAACAGTCAGCCACTAAAATTACAGTTCATCGTCGATGGAAGCGGCAGTCACTAGAAAAAACCAGCAGCTGCATACAGTTACTGCTTAAGGCAAAACCACCTAGTTCAGCAATCGGCCAGCTGCCTTTTTTCTGAACATGCAGTCAACAACACATGCCATAGTGGACATATGTAAAAGCATTCCACATGAAATCCACAACTCACAGTGTCGCTCCATTCACTTATCTCAGTAGCTGGGTTATGTAAACATGTACTGCCAGCCCAAAATAAGGAAAATGCATAAGCAAACTGAAGTCAGAAGAAAAAACACTCCAGAAGCCCTAATAGCTCAACAACCTATCCACCATATTGGACCAAAAAGTCTCTCACCTTATCTACTGCCACCATAGTCATCAAAAATATTTTCTAGCTGACACTTTTTCAGCAACCATCTATAGGAACTCTCATTTTCTTCTGTTTACATATCAATATCTCATTGGGCACACATTTCTCTCATGTTCAGTCTGTTGTGTAATTTCTATTACATACTGCACCAGCTATCTGTCACGAAATAGAAGTAGGCCTCAGACAGGACAACGCACTCCCCACTTTTGTCCACCCCACTCATGCGGCTATGCCACATTTTAAGGCAGATGAGTGAAGTTCTCCGAGTTACATTGAGTTAAGACCATCTTCTAGGTTCTCGAGAAGTTATGTGTCTGGGTTTCATGAACTTCCCTGGTCCCGTGAAACATAACTCAACTCTTTGAATGTGCATAGATACTTTTGTTATGGAAGTCATACATTCTGATAGATCTCGAGGAATCGTGAGTGGCCATAAATTATTGGGGGGGGGGGGGGTTCTGTGATTGTATGATACTTCCGGACCCAACCCGGAGTGATTGTCATTGAGACGAGAGGCCGCTTCTTTCTCCAGCTGTATTATTATGCATCTTAAGGGGAGCCAGAAATTGATCTATAGCAGAGGTATAGTCTGCCATTGAGACGAGAGGGCCGCTTCTTCTGCCAGCTGTATTACTATGCATCTTCTGGGGAGCCAGAAATTGATCTACAGCAGGGGTCTTTATGAAGCTATCCTATTGATGTCTGTTGACGAATAGTTTCCTAAGTTTAAAGGTAACACATTTGTATTTGGCGTCACTTAACTAAGTTTTGTTTTTCAGTTGTGGTCATTTATCGACCAGGCAGGCCAGTTGTGCCGTAAGCCTGTGCTCTGACCTAGATTTACGCAAGGGACTAGGGTCAGCGAACAAGACAAAAATTAACTTCGCTAGCCAGTTCTGTGGAGCAGTCTGGTTGAGGCGAATTACCCATACATTCGACGCTCGATTTCAATGATTTTGTATACCTTAGGGAAATACGGTTCTGATAAAGAACTTCTTCGTGAACAGACCTAGAATTTGATTACCCTAATGGATAGGTTTGACATTAGTACTTTTCAATCATCATCATGTGACAGTTTGAAATATGCACTTTGTCATTCAGCATCATGTGATGCAAGAGAACCACAACGTGTATTTCTCAGCAAGGTGAAAACCCAGATATGTAGGAAGGCTATAAGCTGTGAATTATCGGCACACAGTTCTGGTGTTATTTAACTGAGTGTAGTCAAAGGGGAAAATATATATTCACATCTACTAGGGCTATCCAACATTGGCTAATATAAGCAGTGGGGAGACACCCACACGTGTAACCCTTGTTTATTTCAGTGTTATCTCACGCTAAGATAAATAAAGAAATAAAAGATAAATGTGGGAAGGCTAAAGAAAGTTGGTTAAACGAGCAATGCAAAAATATTGAATTAAATTCCATTAATGATACAAAAAATATGTACAGACAAATCAGTGAGCTTATAGGAAGAAAAAATAAGAACAAATACAGGGTGTTTTAAATCAAAAACGAGGAAAGATATTATTAGAGGAAGGTGCTATAATGAAGAGGTGGAATGAGTATATAAGAGGAATTATATGAATGGAGAAAGGGAAGAATTAACAGAAGATAGTAACTTAGAAGGTCCACCTATTCTGAAAGAAGAAGTCGCTGACGCTATGAAACATATGAAAAAAGGAAAAACAGCTGGGCCAGATGAAATCACAATAGAAGAATTAGAAGTGTTGGGAGAATTTGGAGTAGATATATTAACCAAAATGTTGAATGATATTTATAGTAGTGGATATTTACCCAGTGATATGCTGAAATCTGTATTTATAGCTATACCAAAAAGACCAGGAGCAATTGATTGTGAAGATTTTCGTACAATTAACCTCATAAACCATATAACTAAGCTTTTACTCAGAATCATAATGAGAAGAATCAAAAAGAAAATAAAAATGGAAATTAGTGAAGAACAGTATGAATTTGTGGAAGGAAAGGGCACAAACAATGCAATTTATACATTACGGACACTAATAGAAAGGTCAATAGAGAAACAGAGAGACATATATTTGTGCTTCATAGATTATACTAAGGCATTTGATAAAGTAAAACATAATGAACTGATTAAAATGTTGGAAGATATCAACATTGATGGAAAAGATTTAAGAATAATAAAGAATGTTTACTGGAACCAAGTAGCAGCAATTAAAATGGGAAATAAAGAGGGTAGTTACGAACAGATAAAGCTAGGAGTACGACAGGGGTGTGTCTTGTCACCAGATCTTTTCTCCCTGTATAGCGAAGTAATAATGAGAGAGATCAAAGAGATGCCAGGAATACTAGTTGGAGGTTATAATATAAATAATATACGCTATGCAGATCACACAGTATTGGTGGCGGATAATTCAACAGACCTACAACAATTATTAGACGTTGTAGTAACAGAGAGTGCAAGGAAAGGACTCTCCTTGAATATCAAGAAAACAGTAACAATGGTAATATCAAAGAAAATGGTGACACCAAAATGTGACATAGAAATAGAAGGAAAAATCCTTAACCAAGTGGATAATTTTAGATACCTAGGGGCATTTATAACATCAGATGGAAGATGTACAACAGAGATTAGGAGCAGAATAGGGCAGGCAAAAGCCACATTTCAGAAAATGAAGAGTATCTTGTGCAATAAGTCACTATCACTGAATGTAAGAAAGAGAGTGCTGAAATGCTATGTAGAACCAGTTTTTCTCTATGGCAGTGAATCTTGGAATGTAAATGAACAAAGTAAGAAGAAATTAGAAGCAACAGAGATGTGGTTCCTGAGACGAATGTTGCGAATTCCTTGGACTGCCAGAGTAACTAACGATGACTGCCTGAAACAGGCTAATGAAACTAGAACATTATATACAACAATAAGACAGAGACAAACATCTTTCTTCGGTCACGTGATGAGAAGAGAGGCATTGGAGAACATCGTAACAACTGGAAGGATCGAGGGGAAGAGAGGCAGAGGCAGACCAAGAGAAATAATGCTGGATGGATTGAGACGGTGGCATGGAGGAATATCAGCAGCAGAGTTGATCCAGAAAACCAAAGACCGAGATCTGTGGAGAGCCATGAACGCCTACGCCAGCTGGCACGGCACTTGATGATGATGATATCTCACGCAACACTTCCTTCGATAACAAAGGAATATTTTTGTCAGGCTGGTCTAACTTTCTATTGTCTCTGTACTTTCATTGGAACCAGATTGTTCTTGGTGTTTGACTCTACACAATTCCTAGGTGGACAAAGGAATTTATTCATGTAATTATTGTCTATACAAGGGGCTTCTCATAAGTCTTTAGTCTAACCATGAAGGAGTAGGCGGAGAAAATTGAAATTTGGCAGTGCTTAATTCCTTTTCAATGTAGCCATCATCTGAATTTATGCATTTCTGCCATCTCTGCATGACCTTGAAAAGACATTCAGAATAAAACAACATATTTTGCTAACTAAACCAGTTATCACAAGTCAGTAGGACATTTTCGTCACTGTCAAAACGATTTCCTTTCAACTGGTTTTTTAAGATTTGGGAAAAGAAAAAAGTCTGATGGAGCCAAATCTGGAGAATATGGTGGGTGTGGAAGAATTTTAATATTCAAATCATTGGCAGTTTGCAGCACAAGCCGTGCTTTATGGGAGGGTGCGTTATCTTGAAGCAAAGGCAGAATTTACGTACGCACTATCCCTCGTTTTCTGGTCACAACCTTTCTTAGTTTGATAAGGAGATCTGTATAGTACTGCCCATTAACCGTGTTGCCATGAAGCATGTAATCTTTCAACATGACACCTTTGACGTCCCATAAAACAGTCAGTACCACTTTTCTTGCAGATTTTTGTGCTCTTAGCTTGACATGTGTTGGCGAGCCCGGGGTTTTCCACTGCATGCTGGCAATTTTGGATTCTGGGTCATAATGGTGAATCCAAGTCTCATCTACCATCACCATGGTCGTTAACATGTTTTTGACCGCCACATGTTGAGCAACTGGCCACAGCACACACTTTTCTCATGTTCAGCCTGTTGTGTAAAATTCTAAAAACTGTACTCTTACTCAGTTTTGCTGAACCCAATGTCTCTACAATTGTCATTTTCCTATCCTGGTCTATGATTTTCTTCACTTTTGCAGCATTTGCATCACTGCACTCTGAGGACAGTCGTCCTCATCTAGGCAGATTAGCAAATTGGGAACGGCCACAGTTAAACTGCAAACACAATTTTTTACAGAAGCATATGAAGGACAGACTTCCTCAAACACTGGCTCCATCTTCCTGTGTATTTCTGTAAGTGTTTTCCCCTTTAACATCAATAATTTTATCACAGTCCTGGCGTCTTATTTCTCTATTGTTTTGACAAACCGTTCAATGTGCAGATCTGGTCAATAGGGTGTGTTGTGCCATGCACCATATCGGGAAAGCCAGTTGAGGGGGGAAATTCATAATTCACACGTCCATTACAAATTGAATGAGCAATACATGTGCCAAATTTCAATTTTCTCCGCCTACTCCTTCATGGTCAGGCTAAAGACTTATGAGAAGCTTCTTGTGTGTGTGTGTGTGTGTGATATATATATATATATATATATATATATATATATATATATATATATATATATATATATATATATATATATATATATGTTTATCCGTGTATCCAAAGAAGAAAGGTGGAAAGCGACAAACACACGAACCCAAAACTCTTCTGTTTGTCTGTCTTTATATCAGTATTTCTTGTTCCAGATGTAGAGGTGTTATCTTTCCTCTGGAGTGAACTAGGAAGGCCGAGAGAGGGATCATGCTGCATGGGCAACACATGGTTTCTTTATTTTAGCCCAGGCTTTGTGCTATGGAGAGGCAATAACTCCATCCCTGGTCTTAACCGGTCTCGGAATCAAAGCGAGAGGCAACTGTTATGGGTTATAAGTCCTTGTCAGTTGGTGTAGACATGGGGCGCCACGCGCTGCCTCTGACGGTGGGAGACACCTACAGGTGTCACTGATCAGCTACCGCCCGCCTCAAACTGGGCAGCCCCCGGCCAACTGGGTGCTGATCCGCCACAGCCTGCCTGCTTCAATGGGTGCTTGGGGCTAGGACAAAATCTGAATCGCAGGCTGTAAAACCAATGCACCAGATACTAATAAAAAGAATAATAGAAACCGCAAGCTACATCTTGCAACCTGGAACGTGAGAACCATGTGTCCAGGACTTTCCACTGACTTGACAAATATTGACGATGTGAGAAAAATGGCAGTGATTTATGCCTCGCTGAGGAAGGGTCACTCAGGGAAAACAATTACACCTTTTTTTGGAAGGGAAGAGGGCAGGCAGAAAAAAGGCAACATGGTGTGGGCTATGCAGTGAAGAATTTGCTACTGGGAATGATTGATATCCCAGCTGGAGGTGATGAAAGATTATTATCACTGCACTTGGCAACCTCTTGTGGATTTGCCACCATTCTCACTGCATATGCGCCGACACTCGCTTCCTCTGATGATGTGAAGGATACGTTCTATGAGCAGCTAAACTCTGCGATCAAGGCAGTTCCAAAATCCGACTACATTTATACGCTCGGTGATTTCAATGCTCGTGTGGGCAAGGACTCGAATTCAAATACAACATTGGTCGCATGAATGATAATGGGCAAAGGCTGCTGGAGCATTGCACTAGAAATGACCTATGTATTACAAACTCCTTTTTTAAAACAAAAAAGCTGCATAAGGTCACATGAAAACATCCAAGATCCAGCCATTGGCATCAGCTGGACTTCATTATCACATGGAGACAACATCTGAACCATACATCATTAACTTGAAGTTACCACAGTGCTGATTGTGATACAGATCATTCTTTGGTTGTTGCAAGGGTTAGACTGAGACCAAAGAGAATCTACACAGCTAAACACAAGTCTAGCCCCAGGATTAATATTATTAACACTCACGATCCTGGAAAGTGCTTTGAATTTCAACAGCAACTTGAAGACGCTTTCAATGATACATCAGAAAATTGTATAGTAAATGATAAATGGAGTAAACTTAAGGAAACTATTTATAAAACAGCAGTAGGGGTTTACGGCACTGTGGATCATAAGAGGCAGGACTGGTTTGCGGCAAACAGCCAGATACTGCAGCCCTTGATTGATAAAAAGAAGATAGCTCTCTTAAGAAACAAGGAAAGACCAACGCGTAACACTCTGAGTGAGCTGAAGCAAGCGAGGAAGGATGTACAAAAGCCTGCCAGGCAGTGTGCGAATGACTATTGGATCAAGTTATGTGAGTCCATTCAAATTGCAAGTGATAAGGGAAACATCAGAAGCATGTTTGAAGGGATAAAGAAAGCCTATGGTCCAATGATCAAAAGAAGTGCACCGCTGAAAACCTTGACTGGAGAAACCATCACTGATAAGAAACAGCAGATGGATAGATGGGTCGAGCACTATTTAGAGCTTTACTCAAGTGAGACCAAGCTAGCGGATGATGCGCTTAATGCCATAGAAGACCTGCCAACTCTTGACCACCTGGACACACTTCCCACTATAACAGAAGTTAAGTGTGCTATAAATGAGCTTGCATCTGGCAAGGCTCCAGGTAAGGATGGGATTCCAATAGAGGTAATCAGGAGTGGGCAAGACACACTCGCTGTACAGATCCACCAGCTAATAGAGCTATGCTGGCGAGAAGGACAAGTCCCATAGGATTTCAAAGATTCAAACATCATAACGCTGTACAAGAACAAGGGCGATCGGAGCGACTGTAACAACTATAGGGGTATCTCACTTCTGTGTATTGTTGGGAAAGTATTTGTCAGAATTGTCCTGCGCAGACTTAAAGTCCTGGGAGATCAAGTCTACCCTGAATCACAGTGCGGCTTCTGTCAGAACTGGTCTACCATTGATATGATATTCTCATTGCGACAGATGCAAGAAAAATGCCGGGAACAAAATCAGCCACTGTTTATTGCCTTCATCGACCTCACAAAGGCATTTAATTTGGTCAGTCGTGAGGGTCTGTTCAAAGCACTAAAGAAGATTGGCTGCCCACCAACTCTTCTGTCCATTGTGGAATCGTTCCGCACAGGTATGAAGGGTATAATCAAGTTTGATGGCTCAACTTCAGAAGAGTTTGAAATCAAGAGTGGAGTTAAGCACGGTTGTGTACTAACCCCCACCCTCTTTGGGATATACTTTCCACTTCTACTTAAATATGCCTTTCGTGATCAGGATGACGGTATATACATTCACTCACGCTCAGATGGTGGCCTCTATAATGCTCAGAGATTGAAGGCCAAGACCAAAATTAGGAGGGTACTAATCAGAGAGTTGCTTTTTGCGGATGATGCTGCGATTACGACCCACTCTGAGGAAGAATTACAACATCTACTACCTGCATTCTCCAATGCTTGTTCTGAATTTGGTTTAACGATTAACAAAAAGAAGACACAGATTATGTCACAAGGTGCACATGGTGTACCATCAATCTTTATTGACGACGCCAAACTGGAGATAGTAGAACATTTTACATATCTAGGATCAGAGGTAAATAGCAAATTATCCCTCGATCAGGAAATCAACATCAGGATTGGCAAGGCAGCAACAACAATGAACATGTTAGCAAAAAGAGTCTGGGAGAACAGGAAGCTTACTGCCAAAACAAAAGTCCTCGTCTACCAAGCCTGTGTCTTTAGTACTCTTCTTTATGGCAGTGAAACCTGGACAACTTACTCACGCCAAGAGAAACGTTTAAACAGCTTTCATATGCGGTGTCTGCGAAGAATACTTGGTATTAAGTGGCAAGACAAAATCACAAATACTGAAGTATTGGAAAGATCAGGTTGTGTGACGGTGTATTCCATGCTCAGTCTTCGTAGACTTAGATGGATAGGACATGTTAGGAGGATGGATGATGGTAGAATACCAAAGGACATCTTTTTTGGTGAATTACAGATGGGTAGGAGATCTCAGGGTTGGCCTCTACTACGATACAAAGATGTGTGTAAGCGGGACATGATTGATACAGGCATAGATAATGCACATTGGGAGCAAGTCGCCGCTGAACGTGATGCATGGAGGGCAAACATCAGAAATGGAATAAAGACAACAGAGAAAATGATTGCAGATAAAGCACACACAGAGCGTGAGAGACGTAAGATGGTGCACAATGGTGGAAATGACCATGCTTTCACATGCATCTACTGTGGGCAAACATTTGCAGCAAGAATTGGCCTTACCAGCCACACTCGCCACACATGGGTCGTAGTTATTAAGCCTTTTTGAAGCACAATGTACCAAACTATCATCTGTCAAGACGGAAAGGTGCCAATGATATCAGTATTTCAGGTTTGGTTTACCAGTGCAGCCTGAGCATCTTCCAGCAACCTTGGAGGTGATGGAGAGTGCTTACCGGAGGTATCTTGATATACTTATCTACTATTTCTAATGAGACAGATTGGGAATATTAAAAAAGACAATCCACACCATAACACTTGATGATCTCCATAGGAGGGATGGAAGTCTGCCATCCTGGTGAATGGAATTTGTCATCATATCTATTATGTATGAGACCTGGGCTGAAAAGCTACTGGACTTAAGTTAGGATTACTAAGAGCCGTAACCTAACCTGTCTGTGAGATATGTCTGGGAAGTCAGACATACGATAGTGGTCTGAGCTTGAGGTGCTGACCACGAAAGAGAGTGAGTTAGTGAAATGTACTGGTGTAGTATGTATTATTCAAAGGTGTGATGGATTGGTACACCTGGCCTGTTCTTGCTTACAGGAACCTCTTTGCTGTTTGCGGTGGGCTGCTTGCTGTATGCTGTTGGCTAGTGCCCTTTGCTGTTGGCTAGTGCCCTTTGCTGTTGGCCAGTGCTGTTTGTTAGCTGCTGTTTGCTGTGTGAAATATGGAAGACTAGAAGTCTCACCTCCAGTCAGCCAGCAGACCGAGACTGGGCTATCAAACCGAAGCACTCTGAATAAGACTATTCTACAAGGCTATCTGAAGTAGAAGGCCTGAGCCTAGACTGCGCAGAAGGTCAAGTGGCTAGTGACTGTGGAAACCTACCAGGCTCAAGTCCAGAGGCTTATAAATATAGGATATGGTTGCTAAGATGAAAGGTGTTCACAAACAAAAAGAGTTAGTGTGATCTACATTTAAGTGTTAGGATACCGATTTAAGAGATAAGATCACTAGTGAATTAAATGTTAGGACGCAAGTTACAAGATGGATTTTCAAATTCTGCACCCATTTTTATATATATTTGGAGAGTTTCATCACTGAGTCTTCAACTTGTGGTAGAAGAAACATATTTCTGCTGTTTCATCTTTGTGATTGGAAATCCAATATGTCGGTGCCACACATATAGATCAGACTAGCATGTATACCTTTTACACTTACAACGTGCAATTAGAACTACTAACGTTAAAGAGAATACAAGTTTAGAGGTTATTTATAATTTATCTGTATACTTTTACTATTTTTTTACCATTTAACATGACTGAACATATTTTTAAAGTCATTTTTCATATCTGTTTATGACCTATTTGAGTCAATCTCGCATAGATTGGCAGTACAATTTATATTAAAATCAACTGTAAATGAGTAAATATTGTTAGATGAGTATTTGTTTTTTAAATCTGCAGCATTTGTCTTGTATTTTTGCATCTCTCATTATTGGTCATCAATGGTAGTGTCTGTTGGAGAAATTTTTCTACATGGACCCCCATCATACTCAGAAAATGAATTCTCATGATGACATCTTGCCTGGTTATTTTTGAAGAATGTTACTGATGCATTACTTTGATCATATTTTTCAAATTGGGTATTTACTAATGATACCACCACAGCTACATATGTACCTCCAATGGTATCTTAATACAGAAGCCTGTATGTTAATTTTAAGCGGAGATATTGAGTGTTGTGATCTTGAACAAAGAAATACTCAATGAGCTTCATGCTACTACATTTTTGTTTTTAAATGAACATCTTAGCAACCATATATCATTGCAATCGGGGTAGCAAGAACTAACTGCTCATGTCATCTATAATTAGTCATGAATAATAATTAATTGGTGGCCATGTTAAATTGTTAATTAGATCAAGGCACATCCTATAGAAAAAAGAAAGTAACCACTTGGCCTGCAGCATCATTCCACACATTTAAGCTGACATTAATAATGCACAGGGTAAGTAATGAATTAGTAATTAATTAGCTGCAATGTTTAATTGCTAATTAGGTTGTGACGCATAATCTCTAAAAATAAAAGATGGCTTTAGCAGTTAGGATTTGCTACCTTGAATGCAATGATGTATTATGGTTGCTAAGATGTTCATTAAAAAAAAAAAAAAAAAACTATAGTAGTAAGAAGCCAAATTGTTATTATTTCAGCTCTTACTTTGACTGGGACACAAAGCAAATATGATCAGTTAGAGGATTCCTGAGTATATCTTTGTTCAAGACCACAACACTCAAATAATGAATGTCTCCACTTAGAATTGACCAACAGATTACAGGTATCATTATGAGGGTAAGTTAATAAGTAAGTCACAAATGGCTGTAGAAAAATAACTGAATATGATAATAACTTGAAACCGTTTATTTTTATACATACATTGTCACTTTATTTCTCAACATAATTTCCACCAACGTTGGTGCGCTTATCCCATCGTTTTATCAGTCCTCCCAAACCGGCCGCATAGAACTGCATGCTTTGTTTTACTTTTATTTACCTGCCATCCCACATAACTGTGTGACTTACTTATTGATTCACCCTCGTAACTTTTTCTACCCAGCTATGCACCGCTTTACGGGATAAACATTTGTCAGCATAAACACTGAAAACCCACCTTGGCGGGAGACATTTCGTGAATGACGCCGAAGTTGAAAAAAGAGCATGCAGTTCTTTGCAACCGGTTTGGGAGGACTGATAAAACGATGGGATAAGTGCATCCGCCATCAATGTTGGTGGAAATTATGTTGCGAAATAAAGGGACAATGTATGTATTTTTAAAAAAATGGTTTCAAGTTGTTATCATATTTAGTTATTTTTCTACAGCCATTTGTGACTTACTTATTAACTTACCCTCGTAAGATACCATTGAATTTGGGTTTTCAAGGCCTATCCATGGTGGTCTCATTTGTAAATATCCAATTTGAACAACATTATCAATATATATATATATATATATATATATATATATATATATATATATATATATATATATATATATATATATATCTCTTAGAATTTACCTACTGACTTGAATGAAGAGTCGTTGGATTGCATTTTTCAGAAGATATCCAACAATTCAATACAGGTTGCCTAGTTTACAAGCAATTAGTAGCGTGTTCCATCGTGCCATTACCCGAAGTAAAAAAGTAAAAACAAAAGTCATGTACGGAGTCATCCCGCCATTTAAAATCTTGTCCCGGAAAATACTGTCTAATTTATCATGCATTCTTTCGACGTCATTCATTCATTCAAATCTCACGTGACAAGAACACATGTCATCCTGGGTTTTCCAGGAAAGGTAGGCTTAATATTCCGTGCACGGCGATTGGTTGAAATCATGGTGAACTTTTATATAAATACGAATATATTTCATACTTACCGTAATTAATTATTTTTTGGTGTTGTTGATAGAATTGCATCAATTATAGATGTATTTTTGAATTCTGCACACAATTTTAAATATACCTGGAAAGTTTCATTGCTGTACTAACTTCAATTGTGAAGAAAAACAACATTTTCTGCGGAGGCATGTTTTTGTTCTTTGTGCATATCGATCCGACTGGCGTGTGCACTTTGTAACACTATTCTGGCGTTGTTGATAGAATTGCATCAATTATAGATGTATTTTTGAACTTTGCCTACAATTTTAAATATATCTGGAAAGTTTCATCGCTGTACTAGCTTTTTTGTGGATGAAAAAGAACATTTTCGGCAAAGCATGTTTTTGTGAATGGGTAAACACATGGCCATGTGCCATGGTGACTGCGCATGCACGTATCGATCAAAATGGCATGTACACTTTCAGTTTTCACCACTCAAAACGTGCAATTTGACCTACAAAAGTTAAAGAGAACACAAGTTTAAAGATTATTAATAATTTATTTGTATACTTGTACTATCTTTTAATCATTTAACATGACGGAACATATTTTTGAAGTCAGTTTTCATAATCCGTCTATTACCCGTGTTGGTTGAGACCAACCTCGCGTGCGGAGAAAAATGAAAACGGCAAGCTGAACTGTAAATAATTTTTTTTCTGGCACTTTCAATAGAAAACCATCAATTGTAGATGAATCTTCGAATTCTGTATTCAATTTTACAGAAGTTGGAAAGTTTCATCGCTAAACTTGCTTTAATTGTGGTTAAAAAACAGGCGAAAATATTACGATCATGTAACCCAAAACGGCGGCTTGACTATATAAATATCTTTGTAGAGAAAGGATTGTGTTCTCGCTAGTGTAGTCGTAAGCAGTTCGCCTGTCACGCAGGAGGCCGGGGTTCTGTTCCTGGCTGGGCATTTTTTTTTTTTTTTTTAAATTTTTCACAAAATTATAAGGTGATATAATAGAAACTATTAAACATTACGAACTAAAATATTATATAGAACTAAGAAACTGAAAGTTTGTGAATACAGTGTGTTCTATGGATCTGTGCAAGCTGCCGACTGCCGGGGAGCGCATCCCACAGAGGCAGCCGAATGATCGCGATCGGAATCGATGGATCCAATAGATGTCTTTGTTTAATGTGAATTTTAATTGCCATATAAAATATTGCCCCTGAATCAGCATAGTTTCATCGCTAAACTTGCTCAAATTGTGGTTGAAAAACAGATTTTCTGCGAAGATGTGACTTTGTGAATGGGTCATGACGCCCGCGCATATCGATTACGCTACACTTTTCAACACACAAAACGTGCGATTTGACCTACTAAAGTTAACGAGAACACAATTTTAAAGATCATTAATAATTTATTTGTATACTTGTACTATTTTGTAATCATTTAACAAGACGGAACATGTTTTTGAAGTCTAAAAAACGGACAAGCATCTGCCCTGTAAAGGGTTAATGTTCATGTGTGGCATCATGAATTGATTAAGTTACACTGTACTGCTTTGTCAAGCGTGTGGCTCAGTACATCCGATTTCAACAAGCATTTTTCAGGGTGCTTTGCCTAGCCTTGACTGTCCTCAGTCTACCTACAAGGCAGCAGGTTTGTGTGTCTCTTCATCTGGTTCCTCCCCCTTGACCTGTTCGACATGGGTGACCCTACCAGTAGCTGTGCTACCGTCGGCATAGCTCTTGGGGTCATTGGAACGCGCAAGCCCCTCTACCTTGTCATGGTGGACACACGGCAGAGGGGGTTCGGGGGGTATGAATGTGATCAAATATCAGTGATGTGGCTTTCTCACATGAAGGGGGCATATCCGAACTTATCAGTTACTGATAAAACACTCAAGCAACGCCATTAGAAGATTTCCAGATTTGGGAATGAACAAGTGAAATCTTTGACTCATACACATTTATATGTATGTGTTATATGCCACTCTCACATTGATTAGTAAATGACGTGCTGCAGTGAAGAACCAACATATTTGTTTTTTTTAAAAAGAGGTGATACGTAATATATAAGATATCCCACTCTCACTGAGTGCCGATTGGTCAGGTAACAATTCATGCTGCGAAGCAGTCGTTTCATGAGGTAGCAGGCGCTGAGCTGTGTGGTTGATGTGTGGGTTCAGCATTGCTGTACAGGGTCAAGACCTGACCAGCGCAGGATACATATTTTATAATTTGGAGATTTATTTATTATACTGTTATTTCAACAAGTAGACAGTGGTGTAAGCCATGTTCTTCTACATATACAATATCTGTAATTTCTTTTTCTTTCCTCAGATTTATACTTGACAATTACATCTACATGTTAGTTTACAGCATTTTATTAATATTTGTCATTCTCTTCAGGTTTTTGTCAGAAATGACTAGCTGAGATGATTGCGAATGATGATAATCTGATGCTATCTGATGCAATCATTAGCACATTTTATATAATTATACCATCAGCTTAGCAGTTTGGTGTTCAAGAATAACAAACACATATTTGTGTGTATTAATTTATTCATTTAACTACTATAGTTTAATGCCAGAATTAGGTTATAATTAAAGTTAGAAATGGGAATCATTTATCAAATATTAATTGTTTAATTATGCAGCAATTGCTAACTTATGATTTCAGGAATTTCAATTTGCTCAAAGAAGCTGTCACAAAGAAGAGTAAGCAGTACACAGTGAGTACAAGAGGTGCAACAAGAAACTGTGAGTACATTTTAATCCGTTGACAGTTCATAATCCAGTGCCTTGCCGGCTGGCATGGACGATCATGCTATCTTCCTTTATCTCTCTTTCCGCAAATCTTTCCAGTTGTCACATGTTTAGTTTTTCTCTTCTCATAACGTGGCCAGAAACGATTACTGCCTCTCTGATGTTTGTGATCAGTTGTCTTTGCGATTTGGCTTTCTTTAAAACGTCTTTTTCTCATTTTGGCAGTAACCAATTAATTTTTTTTAAATGAACCTCATATAATATCAACATCAACCACTGGCTATGGCTAGCAATGTCAGTTACCGGCCTTTGTGAGTAGTAGGAGGAGAATTGGTGGAAGAGTACCGGGAAATTTTTTAGCAACCATCTAGTGACTTCCGGTTATTTTACCCACGTCTGCTTTTGATTCACTGTATTTTAAAAAAAAAAAAGCACACCTCACAGATCTGGGAGAAACAACTCTAATAATGGCAAGAGTGGTCCGTCTGCTAAACTGCAAGAGTTTGCCATTGAGAAACTTTAATATTCTCTTAAAGTTATTTACATTGTTTTTCGTACTGTAGGCTACCATTTTTTAAAAACTCCTGATGTTAAACCAACCTTGACTTTTTATTGCATTTTTGAATTCTCCATTCAATTTTACATATATGTGAAGAGTTTCAACAATGCATGCTTTCAATCTCATTCAGGAACAACAATGTTCAGCAAAACCATGAGATATATCCATATCGCATAACTGGAAAAAAGCGGATGCGTCCTTACTTTAATTAGAACTGGCAATTTAACTACTAAAATTAAACAATACAAGTTTCATTTGCAGCAATAATTTATTTGTGTACTTGTATAATTAAATAAGCCACAGAAATTGAAAGCAAAATTTAATTTTCTTAGCTCCTATTTTACTAGGTCGCGATCAGCTGTGCTCATTTTACTCAGATTCCTTTGCACTTCCTGGCTGTAGATCACGATACAAAAATATTAATAACTTCGCTTAGACTAGACGTACAGTCTTCATTGAGATGCCGTTGGATTCATCTTGTCAAGCTGTATCCAAAAGTGATGGTTTCTTCATCTTCTGCGTTCATCCGGAATTTTTTTTTTCCGACGTGATTGCGTTGTGCCTGTTTACAGCACAGCTGCGTTCTTGCGCCGTTAGGCCGACTTCTGCGGGCATTTGTTGACCGGGTTAACCTTCCCGGGGCAGTGATGGTTTCATACGTAAAAGTAAAAACCCAATTTTTAAATAGTCTATGCCATAGACTCTATGGCTATGCACGACAAGGCTCAACAACAAGGTGTGTGTTGTACCGAAATAATCGGAAATAGTAAATAATTTAAATAAAATAGTAATTAATAGTAATAAATAATAATACAAATCAACGTTGCCAATAGTCAATAGTGGATTGTGCTCAATCTTCAAACCTCAAATCCCAAAACAACCAAACAAATCAATATCATATATGCACATAATGTTATACTTACCTATTTTACGGAAGCTGAGATGGCGTTTGTGATTGTCACATGATATTTGATTGTACCCTGTTCTGTTACAAACACAGACGGTGTTTTCGTGGCCTTTCTTTGACAACAATGGATCCTTCTGCGCAGCCGCGAAATACAAGTTCCGGTTACGATTTCATTGCATTGGTTCATCATCAATGCATTGCTGTGATGCCGGTTCCTAAATCAATCAATCAATCAATCAATCATCAATGCATTGCCGGCTGGTGTAGACATTCATAGCTCTCTACATATCTCGGTCTTTGGTTTTCTTGACCAACTCCGCTGTTAATATTTCTCCATGCCACCGTCTCATTCCATCCAGCATCATTTCTCTTGGTCTGCCTCTCTTCCCGTCGATTTTTCCAGTTGCCGGGATGTTCTCCAATGTTGTTTGTCCATCAAGAATGATGATGACCATTCGTTTCATCCAGTGGGGTTGAAGGTGTGGAGCCGTGGGTTCTAAGATGGCTGATAAGGCCTATTTTGGCTCGAAATGTTCTTTGACAATGTGGGCAAAGAATGCTTGACGTCTCTGGAGGAGGATTTCCTGCAGTGGTTTTTCTGTCCTGCCTTTTCTTCACAGCTCTTGCAGTCCTGGTTGCCTCACATATGACTGCACCCTTGCGTAATGATGCACGCCACGAATTTCGGTCTCTGGCTGCAGCCTCCCAGGTGTCATGATGAATTCCAAAAGCATTCAGTGAAATTTTCAGTGTTTAGGGAGCCTGTGATCTGGCATGCGGGTCAGGTGACCAGCCCAGCGAATCTGATTCTTCATCAGTAGAGTGTGGATACTGGGCATGGATGCTCTTTCTAGGACTTCAGTGTCTGGAATCTTGTCTTGCCATTTAATCTTCAGTAGCTTCCTTAGGCAGACTGTGTGGAAGTGGTTTAATTTCCTAGCGTGTCGCTGATAAACAGTCCAGGTTTCACAAGCATATAGCAGTGTGGATAATACAACTGCTTTGTAGACTTTTAGCTTTGTTTGCAGGCTTATTCCAGTTCTGTCCCATACATTCTTGTACAGTCTGCCAAAGGCTGCACTGGCCTTGGAGATTCTTGCATTCACTTCGTCATCGATTGTGGCAGCTTGTGACACAGTGCTGCCAAGATAGGTGAATTTGTCCACAACACTTAGTCTATGATCATTCACTTTGATATTCGGCACAGTGTGATTATTCCCTGGAGCTGGCTGGTACATAACTACAGTCTTCTCCAAGTTGATATTGAGCCCAAAGTTGGCACAGGCATGTGAGAAAGCTGTAACATTATGTTGCATGTCCGCCTCTGAGTTGGCGTATAGAGCGCAATCATCAGCAAACAGGAGCTCTCTGACGGTGCCGCTGTCAACTTTGGTTTTAGCTTTCAGCCTTCTGAGATTGAATAACTTTCCATCCATACGGTAGTTGATGTCTATTCCAATGTCGTCGTTCTCGAAGGCATTCATCAACATGGCTGAAAACATGAGGCTGAACAGTGTTGGTGCCAGGACACATCCTTGCTTCTCTCCATTGGTGACAGGAAAGGGTTCAGACAGTTCACCATTTTCCTGTACTCTTGCCTGCATGCCGTCATGAAATAGCAGCACTATTTGGACAAACTTTCGTGGACAGCCATATTTTGCCATAATCTTCCACAGTCCTTCTCTGCTGACTGTGTCAAAAGCCTTGGTAAGGTCAATGAAAGTGGAGAACATTTCGCAGTTCTGTTCCTGACATTTCTCTTGCAGCTGCCTTGCAGCGAAAATCATGTCAACAGTTCCACGTTCTTTTCTGAAGCCACATTGACTCTCAGGAAGAAGACCTTGATCGAGATGGGCTGTGAGGCGATTGAGAAGAATTCTGGCGAGTATCTTCCCTGCAATTGAAAGCAAGGAGATGCCTCGGTGGTTGTCACAGGATTGGCGGTTTCCTTTACGTTTGTAAAGGTGGACTATTGACGCGTCCTTAAAATCTTGTTGCATGGTCTCGTTCATCCATATGTTTGTGAAGACTTGGTGAAGCTGCTCTGTTAGGACCGGCCCACCTGCCTTGTATATCTCTGCTGGGATGGAGTCAGGACCAGGTGCCTTGCCGCTGGAGAGTTGCTGGATGGCTTTGTTTATTTCCACTATGGTTGGCAGGTCACCAAGTGTCTCATTGGTGGGAACTTGAGGAAGGCAGTTGATGGTTTCATCATCGAAGAAGGAAGTTGCATTTAAGATTTTGCTGAAATGCTCTGCCCAGCGCTGGAGGATTTCTTTCTTATCGGTGACCAATGTTCCCCCGTCTGCACTGAGGAGGGGAACTATGCCTGGTGATGAAGGAACATAGACCGCTTTCAGTGAGTCGTAGAAGTTTTTCATATCATGTCTGTCAGCAAAGCCCTGAATTTCATCAGCTTTGCTGCTCAGCCAGGAGTCCCGCATGTGCCGAAGTTTCTGCTGCACAACTCTCTGAATGTTCTTGAAAGCATCTTTTTTTGATGTTGACTTTGGGTCATTCAAATGTGCCTTGAGGAGAAGATGTTTCTCGGCCAGCAATTGGTTGATGTCTTCGGAATTTTCATCAAACCAGTCTTTATGCTTTCGGGGGGCTGGACCCAGGATTTCCATAGCAGTGTTATAAATTGTGTCCTTTAGGGCTCTCCATTCTGTTTCTGTATCCTGTTTAGCTTCAGCATTTGCTTCTCATCACATGACCCACAAAAAAAAAAAAAAAAAACAGAAGCTATCTTAGTATATCTACCTCTTTCTGATTGTTGTATATAATGTTCTAGTTTCATTAAGTACTTAACTACATTAACCTCTTTCAGGCAGTCGTTAGTTACTTTGGCAGTCCAAGGAATTCGCAATATTCGTCTCGAGAACGACATTTCTGTTTCTTCCAATCTCTTCCTAGTTTCTTCTTTTACATTCCAAGATTCACAGCCATATAGCAAAACAGGTTCTATATAGCACTTCAGAACTTTCTTTCTTACATTCAGTGCTTATTGCATAAGATAGTCTTCATTTTCTGAAATGCAGCCTTTGCTTGTCATATTTTACTCTTAATCTCTGTTGTGCATCTTCCATCTGATGTAATAAATGCCCGTATCATCTAAAACTATCCAATTGGTGAAGAAGTTTCCCTTCTATCTCTATTTCACATCTGGGCGTCACCTTTTTCTTTGATATCATTGGTTAAATAAAATAAATTCCTTGGACTGCCAGAGTAACTGACAACGATTGCCTGAAAGAGGCTAATAAAACTATACAAACAATATAAAATAACACAAAATAATGCAGCTTTACAGAACAGAATTATGAAACATACAAGACGGTGCGACGATTAGCCTTCTTCAGCAAACACACACACACACACACACACACACACACACACACACACACACACACACACACACACACACACACACAAAACAACAACACACAATCACGGAGAAGAACCTCGAGTGAATACATTACGGCACAAGAACGAGATGATAAGAATAAAAAGATAAAACAATGAGGACAATAAAGAGCGAATGAAAATGAAAAAAAATAAATTTGATACACATCTCAGAATCCCAGGCTGCGATACTGACATGAATAGGACCTTGCTACTCTTATATAGACATAGGCTAATGAAACTCGAACATTATATACAACAATAAGAAAGAGACAAACAGCGTTCTTTGGAGAACATCGTGACGACTGGGAAGAATGAGGGGAAGAAAGGCAGAGGCCGACCAGAGAAATGATGATGGATGGATTGAGACGGTGGCATGGAGGAATATCAGCAGCAGAGTTGATCCAGAACACCAAAGACCGAGATCTGTGGAGAGACATGAACGCATACGCCATCTGGCATGGCACGTGATGATGATAATGTAAAATACACAGAAGTCACAAACAATAGGTTACGGCTACACGATTTATTGCTTATGGCATATTTCGTCAAAAATGGTACAATGCTATGTATGTGCTGAGAACATTAATTGGACGTTCTTTAGAAGTAAACAAAATCCTACATCTTTGTATTATTGACTACACAAAGGCCTTCGATAAAATAAGACATGTCAACATGATGAAGATGTTTGCAGATCTATAAATTGATGGGAAAGACATTAGACTGGTAAAAAACATATATTGAAAACAAGATGCCACCATAAAGATTGATAATAAAGTAGGTCAATATCCGCTTGATAAAAGAGATGAAAGGCAGAGGTGTGTAATGTCTCCGGATCTTTTTCCCTTGTACACTGGGGACGTAACATTAATAACAAGTCAATAGATATGCTGATGATACAGTATTGGTTGTAGACAATGAGCATGATCTTGAACATTTAGTAGATGCGGTTGTTGCACACAGTGAATAACTAGGGTTAGAATTAAATTGTAAGAAATCATAGATTATGGTCCTCACTCAATCAATCAATCAATCAATCATGTGTCATGCCTCACTAGGAAGAACGAAATACCACAATGTAATATACGAGTAAATGGGAATATTCCATAACAAGTGAATCGATACAAATATCTCGGAACAGTCGTAACATCTGATGTGAGATGCCCTGAAGAGATTAGAACAAGAATCGCCATGGCGAAGGTAGCCTTTCGCAAAATGGAAAACACACTGAACAATAAAAAGATGTCATTTGCAACTAGAAAAAGAGTGTTGAAGTGCTACATAGAACTTGTACTTTTGTATGGATGTGAAGCGTGGACAATGAGCAGCCAGGCTGGAAAAAAAAAAAACATCTGATGGCTGTGGAAATGTGGTTTCTGCGGAAAATGCAAAGAATGCCATGGACTAACAGAAAACCAATGACCATATCCTACAAGAAACAACTGAAAACCGTAAACTGATTAGAGAAATTAGACGTAGACAGTCAACATTGTTTGGCCACATTATGAGAAGAAATAAATTGGAGAATTTGGTGACAACTGGCAAGATCGAAAGGAACATAACAAGGGGAAGGCAGAGAAGTAAATACCTAGATGGCTTGGCCACATGGTATGGTCGAGGCAAGAACACTGAGCTAATCCACGACTCTGGTGATCACGTGAGATGGCGAAACATGACCGCACACGCTCATCGGCATGGCACATGATGGTGATGATATTTCGCCGTATGTCGTCAGGTGAACACAACAAAGTTATAACTTATAACTTGTTATAACTTATAACAAAGTGAGTACATGAATTATACTTTGCCTGAAATGAAATACTTGAAACACAGTCACTGATTGTTCGAATGTGGGAACTTTATTATCCCCACCGTAATAGCAAATTTAAAACGTTTGTCTGTCTGTATAACATTGGTTGTAATCACTTAATAGCTAAAGCCTCGCCATATTTGAGGAATCATTTATTGTGCGTCGAATAAAATATACAGATATTATTATACGAAACGTCTTTTATTTGTTAACTATATGTGCGCAATTTAGCGGTGTTGAGAGATGGCCGAGCCTGAAGCTTTATGACCTGCCGACTGCACAGGGATTCCTGAAGACTTATTAGCTCTCTTTTCCAGCCATACTGGTATATTTTCGATTATTTGATTTGCTAATAGTCGTTTCGTTCTACCTATGTAAGTTGCTTCCACTCACACTGGAATTGATATTCAGTTTGATTTGGCGTAATGAAACAATAGTTCTTTCACAGATGGAGTAGTTATAGAGTAGTGGTTTTATATCCGATCAGTGGTACAGTAGAAAAGAATGTTTGGTTTACTGCTGTTTTAAATCGACCGTACCTTCAAAAGATTAGCTGAAGAAAAGCTTGAAGTTTGGGGGTCGATGACTTTGTGTGGGGGAAGGGGGTAGATTCGGGTAGCTGGCAGTGACGCTTGATGAAGTTGGCTGGATATTCATTAAATTGCAGCCTGTGTAAGAGAATATAATATCACGGATCTGATTTTATACCACTGTAGTGTGAACAATGTATTAATCATCAGAGAGAGAGAGAGAGAGAGAGAGAGAGAGAGAGAGAGAGAGAGAGAGAGAGAGAGAGAGAGAGAGAGAGAGAGACCAGACAACAAGCAGAATTGTTCCCTTCCAAATGAACCAAACCCACATAACATTTCTTTGTCCTTGATCACGAACATAATGACACCTTATTGTTCTTAGACATATTCATCCGATGTCGAGAGGACAGCACCATTCAAAGATCAGTATGTTGACAAGGGATATGGGCATGACAATACCTGAACATCAATATCTTTGCACCTATCCCATATAAGCGTTCTGACCCTATCTAAACGAGCTCGAAAGATTTGCTCCCAAAAAATACCAACAGAATAACTGGACACCCTTATCCTTGCTGCAATCTAACTCCCTGGCGAAGTGGTCACGCTGTCTGCCTCGAGCTCCGAAGGTTGTGGGCTCGATTCCGGGTCGCATCCTTAGGTTCACGAGTGCATTTTTTTGGGAGACTCCTGAGGGGCGTCGCTGGAGCTGCGGAGTTCGTGCTTTGTGCGACGCTTTCCACACTGCGGAAAGAGACTGAGCCATATGGGATAAAAACCCGGTGCAATGAAGTCGATCCTATCGACTTTTAACGTATATCCAGCCGACTTCATTAAACGTCACTGATAACCATCAAGAGAAGTCAGATCTGTTCAAGTTCCAAAGCAAGCACTGGTAGAACTTCAGTAGCTCTGCACCTGCCCAGCATATGCGTGTCCAGTTACGGGCAATGTCTAATCGAGCTAGAAAGATATGCTCCTACAACACGCTAACAACAGCACTGGACACCCATAACCAGACTGAAATCTAAGATCCAGCGGACTTCATCAAGCCTAATTGCCGACCGCCCAGAGAAGTGATACCGTTTGAAGTTCCAAATCAAGTCTATCTAGCAGATATTGTGAATCTTCTTCTTCTTTTTGCGCCCTTAATCATCTAAAAGAGCACAGGCTCTCAACCAGCTTATGCCAACCCCTCTCATCTTCAGCAGATACCCTTACGCCATGTCCTCCCCGAGTATGTTATAATACAGTAAAACTTTTATTAACCGTCATTTTCTGATATCCGTCATAGTCATTTTAAAACAATGCTAGATACAACATAAAGGACGCTATTTTCAATGCCGCCTGGGCTGACCTTAGAGTGTCTAACCTAAAGAATGGGTGGAATAAACTCTTGCCTGAACCTATTAACGAAACTGAAGGAACTGAGACTGTTCTGTTAGTGTTGACGAAGTTGTGCAACAATGTAAAACTAAACAGTGAAAAGATTACGCTAAAAGAAGTAACAGATGGGTTGAAATGTGACAAAATGGATGCAGGTTTTGACATTTTGAACGATGATGAAATTGTTTCTAGTGTGACTACCATTGAAGAAGAAGAAACTGATGACGACGAAGGATCAGTTCTTAACCAAAAACCTACAACTAGCCACTCAGAAGCAGAAACAATGTTATATCAAAGTGCATCGACTGATTTGTAATGCAACACAGATCCTACTTCTGCGTAAGACACTGAACATCTCCGCGCAGAAAGCTCGATCCTCAAAGTCACAGAAGGAGATGATAGATTATTTTAAAGTAACGTGGGTTTATAGGATTACAATACATTTGTGCACATTACTACTCTTATATTGAAGTTCATATTTATCGTTTTGTAGCAGTAAATACAATATGTATGTATTATTCACTTTCAAATGATTTCATTTTCATTCTCGTCCTAAGCCCGCAGTGAAATTACGTTACTGTGCATATGCATTAAGATATTTCTATTATCCGTCCATTCGGTTATCCACCACAGCCCCGGTCCCGGCGTTGACGGTTAATCGAAGTTTTACTGTATTATATTACGAATCTGTCTATTTTCTTCGCGTGGTTTTTTGGACTTTCTCTTGTACTGTGGGTTCCAGAGGGAGGACTTTCTTGATATACTATTACCAGGATTTCTCAATAACTGTGTCCTATCCAGCACCGCGTGTTTATCTCACTATTTGATACGGTGGAATTTGTTTAGTTCCCTCCAGAAGCTCGGTTATTCTTTCATACCATTTCAGTCCAATATTGTGCATTCGCCAGCAAATGAATGTTTGAGGCTTATTTAATTGTTTTAGTTGTTCTCCGCGTTTCTAATACATACAACAGTTATGATTTGATGTCAGTTAAATATTATAAGTTTAGTACTAGATTGTAGTTCTTTTAGGGTTCACAAATTTACACTGTGCTATGAAAGCAGCCCCTGCCTTTTGCATTGTTATATCTCTGATTGTTCTCCCATAAAAATGGCAACTGGCGATGAACAGTAAAGATTTGGGGACCGCAAAGGTACAAATGCCGGTCTCCCTGGCCGAGGTGTTAGCAGCTTTCTCCGTAACCCCGAATACTCTCGTGGTTGACGTGAGCGCACGAGAATTGGAAGCGGTTCGAGTCGCGCCAGTGACTTATGAGAGTATGGAGCCGGTCGCTCAGAAAGCAATGGCAAACTACTGAGCGTATTCTTGTCAAGAAATCAACAATCAGCTGAAAGATGATGTTGACAGCAATGTCCTGTAAAGGATATGCAAAACATTTTTAAGGGTACAAATCCGGTTAGTGGGATAGGGATATACTCTATAAAAGGAGATGTAAGACGCCTCTTTTTCTCCGTTAGTCTACTGGACATCCTTGGGCAAGGCGGAGTACTCGTTTAGCCCCCCCCCCCCCCCCCTTTCCTATTAGGCTACGTGAAGGTATGGAAGCAGGTGGTGGATGGAGTGTAAGAGCAGCCGACAGATTGTATTGTTTATTGTTGGTTGTAGTCTGCACTCTGCGGCGATAGGCAGATGATCTCATCAGTAGAGACAATGGCTATGGCCACCGACTAGTACAGTCACTGCCCAGAAACGACATTATCAGTCGGATTTTTGTGGCAGTGGTGGTGGACTATATAAATAAACTATTTATCGATTTCCCACCACAATTTGCAATCTATTTTTAGCTCTTATCGATTTCCTCCACAAAGGGTAATAAATCCTGATGACCATTATTGATTTTTTTTTTGGGGGGGGGGGGAAGAAGAAGTGTGTGTGTGTGTGTGTGTGTAGGGGGGGGGGGGGGCGCATGTTCAGTGTATAAACATCAGCATCATTTTTCGTCTTAAGAGTTGTATCAAATCAAGTCAATTTTACCAATATCAATCGTAGATATCAAGCAGTATGGACGAGTGAATATCTTATATAGCGTTTATTGACTTTGTTGGCAGTTAGCTGAGCCATGTTTTTTTTTTTTTAAATTTATTTTAAAAGTGGTGGAGTGGGTATCTTTCCCCGTGTATTATCAATATTGTCTATTGGCGGCGTTTTTTGTTGCTGGCGGTAGTGACCGATGATTGTCAAAAGATGTGGCGTATGCTTTAGTGCCATAAGAAACGTAATCAATAGATGCAACTTGGTGTGGAGGTATTGCAGCGTTGGCGGGTTATTTGATAAAACGCACTATTAGTGTCTGTCATAAATTGATCGCAAGCATTCTAGGTTTCTTAGCAAAACAACAGAAGCAAGTGGCTGCTTATTCTTCTAGTACTCTTTTGGTCTTAGGTTTACATTTGTCATTACGCTATCTGTCTAAGAAATAGAAGCAGTATTAATATTTGTAGTAACAGAAGGTCTAGCGACATTAGCAGGGAAAAGTAGATGTAACAACAGATAGTAATTGCAGTCATCATCACATGTCTTGCCGGCTGGGGTAGGCGATCAAACTTTTCCACATATCGCGATCTCCAACGGTATCGATCAGTAATACTAATACAAGTAGTAATAATATTAGTAGTAACAGAAGAATAAGTAGTAGAATAAGAAGAAGGAGGAGAAGAAGAGGAAGAAGAACTAGTAGTTAGTAGTAATAATAGTAGCATTAGTAGTAATATTAGCAACAGCAGTGGTAGTTAGTAATAGATAACGAAGAATTATTGTTGCAGCAAAAGTAGCAACAGCAGCAATAGCTGTAGTAGTATTAGTAATGGTTGTGTTTCGGTGAAATGAAGTGGCCATTGTGTAGTATAATTGTGAAAATCGATACTTTCACCTGAGTTTCGACTAGTAGCTGTATTTATTCAGCTAACCCTATAAATAATTTTTGCGCATTTGTATATATCTGTGATTGTCTGTTTGGGGGAATCTAACAATGCAGCTAAATATATTTTCTTATTAACGAGGGGACGGAGCACGTATGGAAATGTCCTGAGTGCAGTGATGTCGGTTCTTAACTCAACTCAACATATATTTTCTTATGAAATTAATTGCTTCATTATGTAATGGCGGTGCATGTTGTTTCACTAAGTATGTGTATATTTAGTGTGTTTCAAGTAAGCGTTGTAGAAATGTGGTAATATACCATCATAATGTGTTACTGTGTAGTAATATTAGAAAACAGCTGTGGTGGTGGTAGTAATAGTAGCAGTTTCAACAGCAGAGGCAGGCAACAGTAGCAGTAGTAATAGTATTAGTAGTAATGGTTGTATTGGAGTGTGAGAAAAATGGTAATTGTGTAACATATGTGTGAAAATTGATACTTCTACCCGAGTTTTGGCTAACAAATGTATGTATTAGGTTAATCATATAAGCTGCTATGCATATTTATCTGTTCGTGATTGCCTGTTTAGGAGAATCTGCTAACAAGGTAGTTAAATACATTTTCTTAGGAAACAAGTTTTCTCAGTTGATATTCAGTCCCACTTCTGCAGGCTGGGTATCTAGAACTGGTCTTCTCATGAGTTCCTCAAAGTATTATCTGCCTTTACTTTTGTATATTCTTCTTTAAGCTTTTGCATATTTTTTCCTGGGCTCTGACTTTCGAAGCTCTGGTATTCCTATGTATATTACACTTTAAAATGTTCTTAGCTACAGTTAAGTTCACATACATATTTACATAATTATTTTTTCATTAATTGTTGAATATAAATGCAACAACTGTTTTATTTGTAATCGTGAGTTTAAAATACATGTTATATGTACATATGGTGCAATACATGACACATATGACAACAGTGACAAAATAACAGAAATAATGACAAATTATCAAAGGAATAAATAAAACAAATAATCACGGCAAACCATTTTATTGAACATTTATAAACTGATAATGTGAAAGTGATTCAACTCAGGTACATCCACAAAATTTATTAATAATATCTGACACACAAACAATTTAACATCATGCTTTTATGAGAAATAACCTATGGTGAAATGTATTAATATTGAAAAAAATTGTATTCATAGAGTTCACTGAAAAACATGCAATGTCAAATGAAAAAATGGAAAAGCAAAAGCTAATGTTTAAATGAAAGTACAACATGATGAAGTACGCCATCACTGATGCAAACAAACAAACAAAAAGCCTAAGATATTCACTGTCAGGATATATGAAAGTCATCAAAAAGACATCAAGAATGGTACATTTCAGGTTGGGTATCTCATGGGAGGGCCCAAGGGTTGAACTGACATGAATGGAACTGATGGTTTTGTTTTTGGTTTGCTCGCTTTGAACTCAAAAGCTTAGTTAATACACGCTACTTCTAGTAGCACTGGACTACATTTTACGTGCAGATTAGCTTTCCCTATTACCAGTGTCCCTCACCATCAGAGGAACCCACCCCGGCTTCAATATATATATATATATATAAGTTAAGTGTGCTATAAATGAGCTTGCATCTGGCAAGGCTCCAGGTAAGGATGGGATTCCAATAGAGGTGATCAGGAGTGGGCAAGACACCCTCGCTCTACAGATCCACCAGCTAATAGAGCTATGCTGGCGAGAAGGACAAGTCCCACAGGATTTCAAAGATTCAAACATCATAACGTTGTACAAGAACAAGGGAGATCGGAGCGACAGCAACAACTATAGGGGTATCTCACTTCTGTGTATTGTTGGGAAAGTATTTCCCAGAATTGTCCTGCGCAGACTTCAAGTCCTGGGAGATCAAGTCTACCCCGAATCACAGTGTGGCTTCCGTCAGAACCGCTCTACCATTGATATGATATTCTCATTGCGACAGATGCAAGAAAAATTCCGGGAACAAAATCAGCCACTGTTTATTGCCTTCATCGACCTCACAAAGGCATTCGATTTGGTCAGTTGTGAGGGTCTGTTCAAAGCACTAAAGAAGATTGGCTGTCCACTGTGGAATCGTTCCACACAGGCATGAAGGGTATAATCAAATTTGATGGCTCAACTTTAGAAGAGTTTGAAATCAAGAGTGGAGTTAAGCAAGGTTGTGTACTAGCCCCCACCCTCTTTGGGATATACTTTTCACTTCTACTGAAATATGCCTTTCGTGATCAGGATGACGGTATATACATTCACTCACGCTCAGATGGTGGCCTCTATAATGCTCAGAGATTGAAGGCCAAGACCAAAATTAGCAGGGTACTAATCAAAGAGTTGCTTTTTGCGGATGATGCTGCGATTACGACCCACTCTGAGGAAGAATTACAACATCTACTATCTGCATTCTCCAATGCTTGTTCTGAATTTGGTTTAACAATTAACAAAAAGAAGACACAGATTATGTCACAAGGTGCACATGGTGTACCATCAATCTTTATTGACGCCACCGAACTGGATATAGTAGACCATTTTACATATCTTGGATCAGAGGTAAATAGCAAATTATCCCTCGATCAGGAAATCAACATCAGGATTGGCAAGGCAGCAACAACAATGAACATGTTAGCAAAAAGTCTGGGAGAACAGGAAGCTTACTGCCAAAACAAAAGTCCTCGTCTACCAAGCCTGTGTCCTTAGTACTCTTCTTTATGGCAGTGAAACCTGGACAACTTACTCACGCCAAGAGAAACGTTTAAACAGCTTTCATATGCGGTGTCTGCGAAGAATACTTGGTATTAAGTGGCAAGACAAAACCACAAATACTGAAGTATTGGAAAGATCAGGTTGTGTGACGGTGTATTCCATGCTCAGTCTTCGAAGACTTAGATGGATAGGACACGTTAGGAGGATGGATGATGGTAGAATACCAAAGGACATCTTTTTTGGTGAATTACAGACGGGTAGGAGATCTCAGGGTCGGCCTCTACTACGATACAAAGATGTGTGTAAGCGGGACATGATTGATACAGGCATTGATAATGCACAATGGGAGCACGTCGCCACTGAACGTGTTGCATGGAGGGCAACTATCAGAAATGGAATAAAGACAAAGGAGAAAATGATTGCAGATAAAGCACACACAGAGCGTGAGAGACGTAAGATGGTGCAAAATGGTGGAAATGACTATGTTTTCACATGCACCTACTGTGGGCAAACATTTGCAGCAAGAATTGGCCTTACCAGCCACACTCGCCACCGCCATGGATCGTAGTTATTGCCATATGACAGTTATTAAGCCTTTTTGAAGCACAATGTACCAAACTATCGTCTGTCAAGACGGAAAGGTGCCAATTTATATATATATATATATATATATATATATATATATATATATATATATATATATATATATATATATATATATATATATAAGGTCTTAGTCAGATATGACATACACACATATAAATACATTCAAACACACACATATATATATCAATAAAACATGTCATAGATCAGACAGTACCCACCTTGTTTTAAGTGTAGGAGTTGGTGTTACAGTCCATACAATAGTTAGGCAAGAGAGAATGAGAACATATAAATGTTAAAGACAACAATGTATAACAATAGGAGAGAACAGAGTCAATATGATCTATTTATTATTTGACAAACCAGACAAAGGACCTGTTTACATGGGGAGATAACATACTAAGCACATGAAATAACAGGTGACAAAGATATATGACCTGACTCATAGGCCATGAATCCCTGGGCTTTGTACACGATCGATGGAATTCTTACAAAGGTATCATTGTAAAGTCCAGACACAGAATAGATTTGTGGTTTGACACATTATAAAGCAGGTGCAAGACACCAAAAAAACGATTCTATTTCAATCAGAAGAGAACAATATTATAAAGTTAAGGAAAAAAACAATAGGAATTGTTTCTCAATGACCATCATTGTTTTAATAGTTATTTGGCAATGAAGGATCAGAAAAGATAATTTGACACAGAAATGAACTGGTTCTATGAATAGCTGAGAGCTGTAGGTTGGATTCATACATACATTACAGGGACCCTTTGGGAAAGGCAAGAATAGTAACACTGTAACCTAGCATGGATGTCATAAGAGACAACAAAAGGTTGGGCTTGGGGCAGGCTCTCCTATCCCATAGAAAAAGTCACCGGCAACATCCAACCAACCATGAGGACAGGAGACGGTTAGAATAGTCGTGATGGGATACGGAGAAAACTACAAGTAGTCTGGGTTGTTGATTTACCTCCTTCCACCTAGGAATATTTCCAGAATTGGCACCTGGAATGTTAGAACCATGTATCCCCGGGAAGGTTAACCTTGTCAACAAATGCCAGCAGAAGTCGGATGTGTCGGCCTAACGGCGCAAGAACGCAGCTCTGCTGTAAACAGGCACAACGCAGTGACATCCGAAAAAAAAAATCCGGATGAACGCAGAAGCAGAAGAAGAACCATGTATGAATTGCGAAAGTCAGCACAGGTAGTAGAAGAAATTAAATAATTAGATAATCAGAGACAGATGAATAATGAGATGATAAGGACGGAGATAGATAGCAAACGATTGGACGGCTTTGCACCAATTGGTTGAGGTATTATGCGCTAATGAGGGGATACAGAACAGGAGAATAATGAGTTTAAATGAGAGTATTATATTGTTAGGTGAATAGCTTGCCCTACTGGGGATCAACTGATTAGAAAAGGACCAGAAGTACATTTGACACTGCACCATAAGAGTGGTAGATGCCAGGCCTTGGAGTGTTGACATTCCTGCAATGTTTTGTTTTGAAATATTAAAAGTTCTGTCATCTTCACTGTCATGTAGTGGTTCAGTGGTTATATGTAGCCAGTGTAAGTGTTACAAGCACCTGGACTTTTCAAGGCAAAGGACTACATGACACTGCTCACAGAATAAACGGTGACAAAAGAAACATGCTCACAGAATAAAAATGACAAAAGACGATAGTCCTTTTCTTCTTAATGTTACTCCATTACACAGACCAAACAGATACAAGTGGACAGCAGATCTTACAATCTAGTACGCTTTAGACAGTAGCGCAGTGGAAGCACACATGCCTGCAGGCATAGTGGTTATGTCTTTGTATCTCCACAAGGCAGAATTTTTAAAAACTGACCTTGGCTCGAAGGCCAATCCAGCCTAAGATGGGCATCAAATATCATGGGAAGTAAAGGTGGCCGGTAATATACTGACATCAGCTGCCAGTTGGTCCATAGAAGCTAGCCCCATATACTGACCACCAACATCAGCTGCCAGTTGGTCCATAGAAGCTAGCCACATATACTGACCACCAACATCAGCTGCCAGTTGGTCTATAGAAGCTAGCCCCATATACTGACCACATCGGCAACAATTGGTCTACACAAGCTAGCCCCATATACTGACCACATCGGCAACAATTGGTCTACACAAGCTAGCCCCATATACTGACCACATCAGCTGCCAGTTGGTCTACACAAGCTAGCCCCATATACTGACCACATCAGCAACAATTGGTCTACACAAGCTAGCCCCATATACTGACCACCTCAGCTGCCAGTTGGTCTACACAAGCTAGCCCAATATACTGACCACCTCAGCTGCCTGTTGTTCTACACAAGCTAGCCCCATATACTGACCACATCGGCTGCCAGTTGGTCTACACAAGCTAGCCCCATATACTGACCACATCGGCAACAATTGGTCTACACAAGCTAGCCCCATATACTGACCACATCAGCAACAATTGGTCTATAAAAGCTAGCACCATACACAGAATATGCCTCATATAAAGGCTAGCACCATATACAGAATATGCCTCATGTAAAAGCTAGAACCATATATAGAATATACCTCATATAAAAGCTAGCACCATATACAGAATATGCCTCATGTAAAAGCTAGAACCATATATAGAATATACCTCATATAAAAGCTAGCACCATATACAGAATATGCCTCATATAAAAGCTAGCACCATATACAGAATATACCTCATATAAAAGCTAGCACCATATACAGAATATACCTCATATAAAAGCTAGAACCATATATAGAATATACCTCATATAAAAGCTAGCACCATATACAGAATATGCCTCATATAAAAGCTAGCACCATATACAGAATATACCTCATATAAAAGCTAGCACCATATACAGAATATGCCTCATGTAAAAGCTAGCACCATATATAGAATATGCCTCATGTAAAAGCTAGAACCATATACAGAATATGCCTCATATAAAAGCTAGAACCATATACAGAATATGCCTCATGTAAAAGCTAGAACCATATACAGAATATGCCTCATGTAAAAGCTAGCACCATATACAGAATATGCCTCATGTAAACGGATTCTTTCCTTTACTTACTCTCTTGTCAGTCTTGCGAATGAGGTTAGGTCCAATATATAAAGACACAAAACACTAAATCCAGGGCTACATGCACCTTGTTCACTACTACTGGATCTACGTTCACCACCAGCATGTGGAATGTTTAGAGAAGCATTGTCAGTATGCTTATCTTCCATGTGGAATGTTGATAGAAGCACTGTCTGTATCCCTATTTTCCATGTAGAACACCACAGATAATAATCTGTATTTCCTAGTACAGCTAGATGCAGTCAATCCACTTAAGTCAAACTCGGATAAGTAGAATTTCACTTAAATCGACATTACTGGCTCAGTCCCGGCCATTACCCTTCTTTATCATTGTATAAAAAGTCCTGATAAGTCGAATTTGGTTAACTCGAATTTTCGGAACATTTTTCACAAGTCAAGAAGCAAAGCAAAATCAGACTTTCTTTAATTAATTTGGAAATTTTTATATGACTTTATTGTTCCGCTTTCTAAAATAATTAAACATTTCAATATTTCTGATATGGTATTGCTATTTATTTGTTCACTAACTGTGTTTCTTAAGTGGTACAATCATTTTACTCAATGCTAATGCAAGGTATTAGTGCAAATTAGTGTAAATGTGTGCAGTCTGGATAAGTAGAACAAATTCCTTCGGCCCCTGTGACTTCTACTTATCCAGACTCCACTGTATTACCTAGCTTCACCCATAATGGTTAAAAAATACAATGAGCTAGCTCTGACTGAAAATCATCTAGCAACAAAGAATGTTTACACCACGCTTGATTACTTACAGCCAGGATACCATCTTTAAAGTCATTTCCTCTATAAAAAAAAGTCTCATTAAGCAGTCCCATACTATGGTTCTGTGATGCGACAGAACAATCTCATTTTGTACATCAGAATGCAGGAGGAATAAGTGGCCAATCTTTCTCTGACTTTTACAGATGTGTCAAAATCTCTAATGAAGAAAACATTAAATTCATATTTGCACACAAACATTACATTTTAGTAATGACTATTTTATCAGCAAGCATTACAGATGGTGATGAAACTGCTAATCATTGGCTGCTATGAAAGTTATATGGTTTAGTTGTACATTCTACCTCCAGTTCATGAAAGATATGACAAAACATTTGAATCAAAGTTTCTGCCGCACATGATAGTCATCTGTACCATTAAGTACTTCATTCAGGCCAAACTCAAACTCAACACCTCATATTACTACATTGTGAGATATAGAAACTTAAAATCAGCATACAGAATACTGAGAGAAGTGGCTAGCCGAGTGGCTAGAACGCCAGATTTCTCCTTCGGGAGACCCAGGTTTGAATCCTCAGTAAGGTCTGGGATTTTTTTCTGTTGGGGTAAAAAGAAAATCCTAAAACACAGTTCGCGGCGACTGCACTAGCCAGAGGGCCTTAATTCCTCAGGCTCAAAGACCCCCCCCCCCCCCCCAATACACTGCAAAGTACTATATTGTCAGTAAATGGCAGAATACTGTAAATACTATCGTCCTGTTCAGTCACAAATTGGAAAGGGAACTATAAACATCAAGCTGAAAGGGGAAATGATCAGATTTCAAGTGTACCTGTAGCTAAAACTGGCTAGCCAGTGAAATATGATGATCTTAGGGAAAAAGCAAGCTGGTAAGTAAATCATGCGACATGGTTTACTTAATAATACTTGGGAGGAGACAACACACACTCTACTCTGGGTTTACTTAGTAATACTTGGGAAGGAGGCAAACACTCTCCACTCTGAGTTTACTTAGTAATACTTGAGAAGGAGGCAAACACACTCTACTCTCTATGTCCCTGATGATGATAGAAAATTGGACGAAATGTTACCATGTCTTCATCTTTAGGTCTAGAGCAGACATGGGTGATCATTGACTCGCCAATCATAATCCACTGGGAAATGAGACGGCAAATAAGCTTGCTATAGTGTGAATCACAAAAAAATAAATGGACTCGACTGGGCAGTTATTTTTTTGCTCTCGCTCGTGTTTAACTCAAGTGTAGTCCACGACTTCTAGTACTGCTGGACTGAATTTTGCGTGTGGATTAGCTTTCCCTGTTAGCAGTGTCCCTCGCCATCAGGCAAACTCACTCCGACTTCAGGGGTACTTGTAATTTACATCCCCAAGTCAAGGACGATAGGTCAACGCTTTAGTCCAACTGTCCGGTGTAGGAGTTGAATTCCTTACCTCGGCTTCAGCACACTGGATGTTTAACAACGCATGTTCTTATCCATTCTGCCATGCTGACCTACGACTGTGCAGTATGAAAACAGACAAAATAAATTCTTAGACACACTTGAGAACACTTTGGATGACAATGGGAAATACTGGCTTAAATATTTGTGTAATATGAATCAGCAGGTATCTGCATAAGTTGATTACATTTATTGTCTTATCAGAAGAAACCAGAATATGTTGTTATAAAACAACTAATCATCTCTCTATGCATGCCATACCAATTCAATCACCAGGAAAAAACTACAGTAATCTTCAACATCCACTAACTTAATGGGTTTTGGAACAGCTATAGAGGATCTCTGTTCTTTACTTCCTTCCTTTAGTTCTATGTTGCTGATCAATGACTGAATTTATTGTTCACACTTAAGTGGGCAACCACCTTCACAAGGATGGCTCGGCTGCCAGAGTAGACAACTCAACAGAAACGGGATAAAACAACAGACTTGATATAAATCAACAATAAGATAGAATTTATACTGGTAAAGACAATCTTTTAACAGAACAATTGTGACTACTGAGCTAAAATGCCTTCAAAGAAACTTGTCACTTAGTGCTTTCTCCTGTATGTATTGCTATGTGTCTTCGTATATTACTCATGTTTTGAAAATACATACAACAGTCATCACACTTATAACGTTTCACTTTTGCATGTATTCTCTTGTGACTATTTAAGTCAGATGACTGTGCAAAATAAGAACCACAAATATCACATTTGTATGGCTTCTCTCCTGTATGTGTTCTCTTGTGCACCTTTAGGTTACCGCTGTCTCTAAAGGAAAGATTACAAGTATCACACTTGTATGGTTTTTCCCCTGTATGAACTCTTTTGTGATATTTCAAATGATGAGACTGTCTAAAACATGCACCACAAATATCACATTTATATGGCTTTTCTCCTGTGTGTATTCTTTTGTGCATTGTCAACTCTGAACGACCTCCAAAATGAAGATCACAAACATCACATTTATATGGTCCTTCTTCGGTATGTTTTCCTCTGTGTCTTTTCAGTGTTTCCAGTTGTGCACATACAAAACCACAAATATTACATTTGAATGGTTTCTCTCCTGTATGTATTCTTTTATGCATTGTGAAACTTCGCTTATAACTAGTTGCAAAACCACAAATGTCACACTTGTATGGCTTTTCTCCTGTGTGCAATCTTTTGTGTAATGTTAAGTGACTTGACTGTGTGAAACTAGAACCACAAACATCACACTTATAAGGTTTTTCTCCTGTGTGTGTTCTTTTGTGACTCTTCAGTGTGCTTTTATCGGCAAATGCTGATCCACAAACATCACACTTGTAAAGCTTTTCTCCTGTATGTATTCTTTTATGATATGTTAAGTGACTACTCTGCCTAAAGCAACAACCACAATGTTCACATTTGATAGCCTTTTCTCCTGTGTGTATTCTTTGGTGAACTTTCAAAGCACGACACACTCGAAATTGAACACCACAAGTGTCACACTTGTATGGCTTTTCTCCTGTGTGCAATCTTTTGTGATCCTTGAGCTGACCTGTCTGTGCAAAACTAGAATCACAAACATCACACTTATAAGGCTTTTCTCCTGTGTGTGTTCTTTTGTGACTTGTCAGTGCACTATTACATGTAAATGCTGATCCACAAACATCACACTTGTAAAGCTTTTCTCCTGCATGTATTTTTTTATGATATGCTAAGCCACCACTCTGCCTAAAGCAGCGACCACAATGTTCACATTTATACATCTTTTCTCCTGTATGTGTTCTTTGGTGAACTTTCAAAGCACTACACTGTCGAAATTGAGCACCACAAGTATCACACTTGTATGGTTTCTCTTTTTTATGTGTTCTTTGATGAATTGTTCTATTTCTCTTGTCTGCAAAACAAAGACCACAAGTGTCACACTTATAAGGCTTCTCTACCGTATGTGTTCTTTTGTGTCTCTTCAAGTAATCACTGAATTTGAATTCTTTGAAACAAATATCACACTTATAAATCCTTGCTTCTCTATGCTTCATTTTGTGTTTTTGCAAGTAAGTTCTCTGTGCAAAATCAAGGCCACAAACATCACATTTAAACTGTCTCTCTCGTGTGTGAACTCTTCTGTGTTTTATTAAGCAACTATGCTTAGTAAAGTTATGATCACAAACATTACAAGTGTAACGTTTCCTTCCTGTGTGTAGTTTTTTACGTTCCCTTAGTTGGTTGCTCACCTGAAAATCTAAACCACAGATATTGTATGCATAGGCTTTCTCTTGTACATGTCTTAATATGTGAGTCTTTAAATTACTAATGTATAAAAAGATACAACCACAATCTTCACATTTGTAAAGACCTTCTCCTGTATGGATCCTCATGTGTATTTGTAATTTATTTATACACATAGAATCTACACCACAATCCTCACATCTATAAAGTCTCTTTTCTATATGTAGTGTTATGTGCTTCCTTAGATTCTTCATACTGGTAACCCTGCGACCACAATCCTCACATCTGTAATGGCTCTTTCCTGTACAATTTACTTCTAGCATGTTGCTGTGATCACTTCCTGACGTGTCAAGAATTAACATACTCCAAGCAGAAAACTTATTTGACTAGCATGATGTGCACCACTGATTGTAGCTGTAATTGCATCTCTCATTATGTTTAAAATATTATTCAGAATAAAGACATCTTAACTGTGTCACTTTATATGCATCTTTTTTTTTGTGCACATTCAATCTGCAATCTTTTTGAATGTGATGTATGTCATTAACTAGTTCTGAAATTTGGCCTGAAGAAATATTTGGCCTCATATGTTGTGAAACATGTGATGTTCATGCCTTCTGAGAAACCCCAACACTGAAGTAAACTCAGCTGCAAAGAGTATCTGAAACATAAAAACAGACATTTAGTTAATACAGAAATATTCAGTCTGACTGCAGTTAGATTGTATGGGATGGGGGTGGTGACTGAATAGTTTTGTATTTAAGTATGAAGGAATCAGGGCACATACATGGAAATTGGTGTGAACCTTAGTCTCTATATATTCATCCCTTGTACATTGGAAAATAGCATCCATAAAGTGGATTCTTCATGTTTGGAAACAGGAAGAAGGTGCTCAATGACAAGTCTGGTGAGTATGGTGGATAAGGCATGATGTTACCAGCTGTGAAATGTGTGATGTTCATGCCTTCTGAGAAATACCAACACTGGAGTAGACAACAGGTTTGGACAAAAATGTTCAGCTAGACAACAACTAGAATGCAGAATTGCATTTTAATATTTGGGTATGTATCTCTTTCAATGTCAAAAATGCCTATAGTATCATGTGGTGTAGGGCGCTGAGGGATTTAGACCAATGGCTAAGGCAATTGCCATGAACTGTGAAGGTGAGGGTTTTCTATTTTCCCAAGACAAAATAATCCATGAAAGTACTGCAGGAGTGTGGCTGATAGGCTGGCAGGGAATGCACTTCTTGGTAGTAGATTACCTATGGACAAGCGAGAAGTGGCCGTGCACTAGTAAGACCAGGTGAAGAAGGCGGAGGAACAGGTTGAGAGCTTGTATGTGGAAAGAATGAGATTGTAGGCCAGGAAAACTGTCAACCAGATAGCGGGGGAACGATTATTAGTATGACTCATCGCTGGTTGTTGAACGAGGGGACGGAGCATGTATAGTAATGTCCTGAGTGCAGTGATATCAGTTCTTAGCTAAACTCTTCTCAACATGCCCAAGGCGTGTAAAAGTATTCTTGACGTACTACTTACATTTTTTTTGATTACCTATAATTTTTGGAAATTTCATCTAAAATTCCTCAAACTTTGTGGGCGCATACCACTATTAAATTCATAATTACTTTCTTTTTTGTCAATTAATTCTTACTGTGTGAGTGTGTAACCTATTACATTTATGATTACTTTCTTTTCAGTGGTTCTAAATGTTTTAGATGTGTCAGAGATGAGGTTTTACGGAAGACAGCCAAACTGAGCAATCTAAATGTTTCTTTCTTCTTCTTTCTTTTGCTTGAAATGTCTATAACTGCAATGTCTCTTGTATGAATTTAACGGGCATTTCTTTCTAATGTTTGTGATACCTCTGAAGCCTTAAGGGATTGTTTTAAGCTTGTTTTATAATTGTCGAGGGTTAACAGCTTTATGTTAACATTTATTCTATGTAACATACGAGAATTTTTAATCCCCAATCACAGGCATATAATACTGTTCCTTCTTATAATATGTTCCTTATCTCTGTGATACATCCTTCATCTAATGTTGCCTATGTGCCTTCATTCATTCATTCAGTAGCATGTCCCTTGCAGAACCCCGCTCCCATAACAACCGTCCGGAAAACTTCTTGGCCATAAGCAAGATGTCCCGTGTCCAGTACATCCATCTGGAGATTAACCACCACATCCTGCACCCATATTCTCTTTGGCCTTCCTCTTCCTCTAGTCCCGGGCATAAACCCCTTCATGATTGTTCTCTCCAAACTTTCATGACGTTTCCAAAGACCAAAATATATCAATTTTCTTTGTTTTATGGTCTCCAGTAGCCAACCTTCTTCAATATACAGATCTTGTCGTATGGATGCATTTGTTCTTTTCTGTATCCAAGATATTCTTAGAACCCATCTAAAACATTTATATTCAATGGCATTTATGCGCTGTTCAGCTTGTTTAGTAAGTGTCCAGGTCTCACAGGCGTATGTTGCAATAGGAAAGATGCGTGCTCTTTAAAATCTAATTTTTGTAGTTCTATCTGTCCCCCTCCACAATTTATTAATTGTTTTAGTTTTTGAAGAGCAATAGATATTCATCTTTTAATTGTCTTCATTGTGTCATCATTGTTGATTGATTGATTGATTTAGGAACCGACATCACAGCATTCAGGGCATACCCATAAAAGCTCCGTCCCCATCCTCAGCAGCCAGCGAAGAGTTCCAACACCAATAGTTCCAGTAGCAATCTGATTATATGTCCACCTCACCTTTCCTCTGAGCGTCGAGCGTCGGCCAGATCCCCTCGTCACTCCTCGCTGTCTCATTCTTGCCAGACTATGGTGATCCATTTGCTCCTCCGAGGTGTACACGTGTTCCCACAAGGCCGCAACCACGTCTGCCTTGACGTGCATTAATACTCCACATGCAGAATTCGAAGATTCATCTACGATTGATGGTTTTCTATTGAAAGCGCAGAAACAAAAATTAGTTAGTGTTCAGCGTGCCATTTCCATTTTTCTCCGCATGCGAGGTTGCCTCAACCAAACAGGTCGTAGGCGGATTATGAAAACCGACTTCAAAGATATGTTCTGTCGTGTTAATTGATTAAAAAATAGTACAAGTATACAAATAAATTATTAATAATCTTTAAGCTTGTGTTCTCTGTAACTTTAGTAGTTCAAATTGCATGTTTTGAGTGTTGAAAAGTGAAAGTGTACATGCCATTCCGATCTATATGCGCATGCGCAGTCGCCATGGAACATGGCCATGTGTTTACCCATTCACAAAGGCACGCCTTCGCAGAAAAATGTTTGTTTTCATCCATAAATTAAGCAATTAAAAGCGATTAAACTTTCCAGATATAGTTTAAATTGTATGCTGAATTCAAAAATACATCTATAATTGCTTTAATTCTATCAACAGCGTCATAAAAAAATTAATTACGGTAAATAGCTGAGAAAAATTGGGAATATAAAAGAGATCATAACATTTTTGTGGATTTTAAAAAGGCTTATGATAGTGTCCATAAGAATAGTCTTTGGAATGCTATGCAGGAATTTGGAATACCAAGGAAGTTAATCAACATGACCAGACTATGCATGGAAGATACTTATAATATAGTAACATATAAAGGCAGGAAATCTGACCCTTTCCAAATAACATCTGGCTTGAAACAGGGTGATGCACTATCGCCGCTACTCTTCAATCTGGCTCTAGAGAAAGTTGTAAGGAAGGTAAAGGAGGAATGTGATATTGGAGGAGCATCCAAGCTGCTTGGTTATGCAGATGATATAGATATTACTGGGGAAAATGAACAAAAGACATTGGAAATATTGACTCACTTAAAGGAAAAAGCCCAACAGATGGGGCTGGTTATCAACCAAGATAAGACAGAATATATGGTAATTTCAAGAGAAGGAATGGCTAAAAACTCTGGCCGTATACAAATAGATAATATAACCATTAAAAGAACGGAAACATACAAATACCTAGGTACAATGTTCAACTGCTCCAACATCATTAGGGAAGAAATACAAACTAGAATCAATTCTGGAAATAAGATATACTATGCACTACAATATCTACTAAAATCAAATGCGCTATCTCATAACACCAAAATCACAATATACAAAACACTGATGAGACCAGTTGTGCTGTATGGCTCTGAAACCTGGAGTAAAACGAAAGGAGACGAAGCCTTGTTACAAACCTTTAAGAACAAAGTTTTAAGACGCATCTTTGGACCCATTAGGGATACACAAAGTGGAGAATGGAAAAGAAGAAGTAACAAAGACATTTATGATCTGTTTTAAGTCCCCGCTAATCACTGGTATCATGAAGGCTAATAGATTACAATAGCTGGAGCATATAGAAAGAATGGAAGATAATAGGGAAACAAAACTAGCTTACACACAGGAAATAAATGACCGTAGACCAAGAAGACGGTGGAGAGATAATATATATACAGACCTACAAACACTTGGAATCAACGACTGACAAGAGAAGGTCAACCAGAGAGATGAATGGAAACGGATTGTATCTGCAGCAAAGAACCTCAATGGCTCGGAATGCTGAAGAAGAAGAAGTATGAAATATATTCTTATTTAAATAAAAGGTCACGATGATTTCAACCAATCGCTGTGCACGGAATATTAGGCAAACCATTCCTGGAAAACCCAGGACGATGTGTGTTCTTGTCACGTGATATTTGAATGAATGAATGACGTCGAAAGAATGCATGATATTAACCCCAGCAATTTGGAGGACACGGTGAATCATGGCGTGATGACTCCGTACATGACTTCGGTTTTCATTTCCGGTCGCGGCACGATGGAACACGCTAGATTCGCCTGCTCAACGAGAGGACTGAACTTTCCATAAGAATCATAAATGGGATTCCCAGGATTGGCTAAACTAATATTATTCACCATGTGAAAGAATTTGTGAATAAGCTCAAACCTGTCCCTACTCATTAGCTCTGCGAACCAACGGGTTCTTTGGGATGATTCAGTTGACCAGTACGACTTTATCGTAGGCTTTTGAACCAAACCCATGTTAAGAATTATGGCTATGAAGGCCCTCATGTCACTCACAGTCACCACCTCAACCCAACTGTGAGCCACAGACCTTCTCTTGAGGACTCCACTATCAAGAAACTGGCTGGCATATCTGTTTGTTTCTTTCACAAACAATTTAATATGATTGAGTGTGAGAAATACATAATAGGTGGGCTATCATCTAGTGGCATGTGTTGTGGTCCGGACATCTCCATGAATGGATATGGATCAACACAATCTTCTTCAGTCCTAATACACTTAAACCATGGAGACATGAGGTCTGAATCTTCACCGGCACTTTCTGTATCACTACAGTAATTATCTGACAGTCCTGAACTGTCAAAATTGCTACTATCAGAGCTAGTCAATGTTAGCACATCTTCAGGTTCAAAGCTGGTCATTTTAAAAATTAAAAATCCACTAAAAACTGGGTTACTGTGTTAAAAATTCACAAATTAATATCCGTTAGAAATCCGTTCAGCAAGGTGCCATGCAAACTAGAAGTTAGGGATTACAAGGAAGCATTTGATTGGTCTGCACTAATAAAAGCAAACCAATAAAAGCAGTTCTTACAACGGTGCCGATTAAATCAGCCGGCCGTCTTTCTGACTAATGGCATGTCGTGACGTCATGGCCGAAATCTCTGCCCAGCCATCCTAAAAGAGTTAAGATCGCGTGCTATGATGCCATAATGTGATATTTCAATGACCGGACAATAGTATCTTCCTGGTTTTCGTGTCATTATCCAGCGATGATAATTTAATATTCTTATGGATTATTCAGAGCGACGAAATGATAATGAATGCATGCGTACATTCAACACCCATTATTGTATTTATGTGTAATTTTTCATCACCCTACAACTTGTAGTACAAGGACAAGATCATTGATAATTTTGCAACTTTTTAAGGCAGTCAAAATGAATCTATGTTCACGTCCTTGCGCTGTCAGCGCGTGCTGACTGGCATCATCACAGCTCTGTGTGTGTATGTATAACAACATCAGAAGTGGTTATCTCCCCTTTAGTTAGAAAACATTGGCGGTTATAATGTCCCTTGGCGTCCGTGTTGCCAAAAGTGATGTATGTAGGTCACACTTTGTGAAAGGGTTAAATTTAAAATCGTATTTTGCTCTGTTCACATTAAATGATAAGCTGACACACAAACATTAATATCTCGGCTTAGAGTTTACCTACAGATTTGAATAAGGTTGTGTTGTTGTTTTTTTTTTCAAGAGGTATCTAACTATGCAAGTTTCATAATTAACAAGCAATTTAGAAAATGTTACTAACATGGCTAGTTCGTATACGAAAAAGAGAAATACGACGATCAGCATTGCCAGTAGTAGTAGTGGTTTGTGCTCAATCTTCAAACCTCAAATCCCAAAACAACCAAACAAATCAATATGCACAAAATATTAGACTTACCTATTTTGCGGAAGCTGAGTTGGGGTTTGTGATTGTCACATGATATTTGATTGAACCCTGTTCTGTTACAAACGCGCATGGTGTTTAATTTTCGTGGCCTTTCTTTGACGACCATATATTGAATCCTCTGCGTTGCCGCGAAATACTAGTTCCGGTTCCGATTTTATTGCATTGTTTCATCATCAAGAGCCATGCCGGCTGGCGTAGGCCTTCATGTATATCAACAGATCTCGGTCTTTGGTTTTCTGGATCAACTCCGCTATTGATATTCCTCCATGCCACCGTCTCAATCCATCCAGCATCATTTCTCTTGGTCTGTCTCTCTTCCCCTCAATCTTTCCAGTTGCCAATGCCTCTCTTCTCATCACATGACCAAATATAAAAGCTATTTGTCTCTTTCTTATTGTTGTATATAATGTTCTATAGTCTGTTCAGAAATGAATGCCTTTATTCGCGATCAATTTTTATGAAAACTGTCTGTTTCATCATTATGAAAGTTTTCCTGCCGTCTTATATTTACCCCCCCCCCCCCACGTCCCCTCCACCAAGGAATATGTCTTTGATAGGTCCAAAAGAAACTTAAATCATCGAAAGCGGCGACATTTCTTTGACGTTTTGGCGAAAATTTAGTTTAGAAAATTTCGGGTAACGACACAAGTACAAGGCGTAGCCAGATTCGTATGGGAGTGGGTGCAATAAAAAAGTCGACTGCATTGCACCGGGTTTTTATCCCATATGGCTCAGTCTCTTTCTGCAGCGCGGAAAGCGTCGCACAAAGCACGAACTCCGTAGCTCCAGCGATGACCCTCGGGAGTCCCCGAAAAATGCACTCGTGAAATGAAGGATGCGGCCCAGAATCGAAAATACAACCTTCGGAGCCTGAGTCAGACGGCTAGACCACTTCACCACGTAGAGTCCCGAGATGGGTGCAATGTGTAATATTAGTAAAGACAGAGAATTTACAGAGGCAATGGGTAAATAATGTGTAAATTGACAGGAAAGTAGAAGGAATATATTTCCTACCTTATTTTTCATATTCTTCTTGTTTCTTCAACTGCTGGTTAATAATGTGTACACAAGGAATCATGTTACTAGGTTGCATTTAGCTTTTTATATTGAGTTCGAGAAAGCTTCCAAATAGCTGTGCGTTAATGTGCGTATGGAGTGACCAGAAATGATACCGCAATTTAGTCATCATTTGTCAATTTTTAAGAATCTGTTCAGCTGTCTATGTAGTTTGTTCACACGTACACATGGGGTGACAGACCCGCTTTGAGTCTTCGTGAAAGATTGTCTACTCTGCTGTTTACCGTTCAGAGATGGAACATGATTACCTGTTTTGCACTATGAAAATAGTTGTCAGTGTCTCTGTAGTGGGCTTTCTTCTCAACGACCAAGATGTTGGTCCTCTTTTCATTGAAGTTTATAGATTGATTCGTATGTACGTATGTTGTCCCCTAATCTGACAACGTGTTTGCTCTCACGTTTCTTGTTATGCCACAATATGCCAGTTTCCACCGCAATATTACTGTTCTGTTGGTATTCAATGCGTTTAGTGTTTTTTTTTTTTTTTTTTTTCATTACCAGTTGTTAATCACCGCTGAGGGCTTGCGGAATTGAAAATTCATCACGGTTCCAAATGCTGCTGTATGTAGCCGGGCGCAGTGTTGGGGTGAGCGTCCAACATTGCTTAAATACTCCAATGGCTCGGGAATACATAACCTCTGCAGCAAAGTCCAACTCCTGGCCTTCACGTTGCGGAACTGTTTTTACTAACAGGAGAAGGGGCGACGGCGAGTTTCAGGCGCCGAAACATAACCAGCATGCTCTAGATGTGTATACACGTACATGCATGCGCAGACACGTGTGTGCGCAGGTACACATCTAAACTCGAGTGAGACCACAGTCTGCTCTAGCAAAGGAAAGGTGCTGAAGACGGATGGAACCAGCCAGGAGGCAAACCACAGAAATCAGGATGCCAAGCAATTACGCAAAATGGAATATGTCGACTACTGCTAAATGTTATGGTGCTCTCCCTTATTTGGACCCCCAGGCAGGTGCTAATAGAGCTAAGCTGGCGAGAAGGACAAGTCCCACAGGATTTCAAATATTTAAGCATCATAACACTGTACAAGAACAAGGGTGATCGGAGCGAATGCAACATCTATAGGGGTATCTCACTTCTGTGTATTGTTGGAAAAGTATTTGCCAGCATTGTTCTGCGAAGACTTCAAGTCCTAGGAGATCAAGTCTTCACCGAATCACAGTGTGGCTTTCAACAGAACCGGTCTACCATTGATATGATATTCTCATTGCGACAAATGCAAGAAAAATGCCGTGAACAGAATCAACCACTGTTTATTGCCTTCATCGACCTCACAAAGGCATTTAATTTGGTCAGTCGCGAGGGCCTGTTCAAGGCACTAAAGAAGATTGGCTGCCCACCAACTCTTCTGTCCATTGTGGAATCATTCCACACAGGCATGAAGGGTATAATCAAGTTTGATGGTGCAACTTCTGAAGAGTTTGAAATCAAGAGTGGAGTTAAGCAAGGTTGTGTACTAGCTCCCACCCTCTTTGGAATATACTTTTCACTTCTACTGAAATATGCCTTTCGTGATCAGGATGGTGGTATATACATTCACTCACGCTCAAATAGCGGCCTCTACAATGCTCAGAGATTGAAGGCCAAGACCAAAATTAGGAGGGTACTGATCAGAGAGTTGCTTTTTGCAGATGATGCTGCAGTTACGACCCACTCTGAGGAAGAATTGCAATGTCTACTATCTGCATTCTTCAATGCTTGTTCTGAATTTGGTTTAACAATTGACACATATTATGTCACAAGGTGCACATGGGGTACCATCAATCTTTATTGACGACACCGAACTAGAGATGGTAGACCATTTTACATATCTAGGATCAGTGGTAAATAGCAAATTATCCCTAGATCAGGAAATCAACATCCGGATTGGTAAGGCAGCAACAACAATAAACAGGTTAAGAAAAAGAGTCTGGGAGAACAGGAAGCTTACTGCCAAAACAAAAGTCCTTGTCTATCAAGCCTGTGTCCTTAGTACTATTCTTTATGGCAGTGAAACCTGGACAACTTACTCACACCAAGAGAAACGTTTAAACAGCTTTCATATGCGGTGTATGCGAAAAATTCTTGGTATTAAGTGGCAAGACAAAATCACAAAAACTGAAGTTTTGGAAAGATCAGGTTGTGTGACGGTTTATTCCATGCTCAGTCTTCGTAGACTTAGATGGATATGACATCTTAGGAGGATGGATGATGGTAGAATACCAAAGGACATCTTTTTTGGTAAATTACAGATGGGTAAGAGATCTCAGGGTCGGCCTCTACTACGATACAAAGATGTGTGTAAGCGGGACATGATTGATACAGGCATTGATAATGCACAGTGGTAGCAAGTCGCCGCTGAACGTGTTGCATGGAGGGCAAAGATCAGAAATGGAATAAAGACAAAGGAGAAAATTATTTCAGATGAAGTCACACACCGAGCGTGTGAGACGTAAGATGGTGCATGATGGTGGAAATGACCACGTGTTCACATGCACCCACTGTGAACGGACATTTACAGCGCGAATTGGCCTTATCAGTCACATTCGCTACCACCATAGGTAAAGGTTATTATGCCTTTTTAAAGCACAAACTATCTCTTCTGTCAAGACTGCAAGGTACCAATATATAATGATAATATGATGATGATTATTATATTATGGTATACGTAATCATCTGGCTAAGAGGGCACTTAGTCATGCTTCCCCCGGTGAGACGCAGTTCACTGTCAGATTGAAGGAGTCCAAATTGTTACCTTCACTCGGCTCAGTCACTCCCTGATATGAGTTGTTGACTGTCCATCGCTCCTAAGAGATCTGGAATGAAACGAAAGGAGATGGGTAGTATCTACGTCTACACATCTCAAACCACATATGTCTATACATTCATATAAACATATATTCATGTCAATTATACATTCATGTAACATAAACTTATATCAGTTCTATATATATATATATATATATATATATATATATATATATATATATATATATATATATGTGTGTGTGTGTGTGTGTGTGTGTGTGTGTGTGTGTGTGTGTGTGTGTGTTAATAAAACCATTTAGAACATCTATAGCTCAAAACATACATATGCACATCCATCTAAGTAATAGAATATTTCCCATATAAGTTCACCTCATTTGCTCTCTCCCTTCTAATTCATTCATTCCGTCTTCTCAGACGGGCTTATCGTACATTGCTGTCGCACATAAACACATAAACACAAAACAAAGCAACAAACAAAACATAAACAGCCTTCCCTGAACCTTTCTGGAAAACAAGTGTCCTAAGTCATACCTGTCCTCATGCAGTCAAGATGAACTGGTGCCATTCCTCCAACCAAGTGGTGTTACACCAATCTTGGTAGGTGTCATGGAACTGCTGAGAATTCACTTGGCAAAACTGCCAAAAGTCCAATTCCCCTTTTCAGTCAGCCTAGAACAGCCGATCTAGTCGAAGGGATACAACCGAGGTATAAATCTACCCCACGCAAGGGCGATTGGTGGCCCTTGACTTCTAGGCTGTTCGGGTGAGTAAAGCTCAACCCCACCAGATCCGCTAACGCATGCGCAATAACCTTCTCAGAACAAAGACAGGCTCAGTTGAGATCCGGCCTTGCGAGAAAGAAGTTGGGTTTGGACGACTGTGTTAATTCGTAAATGGGAAAGAGGAAGCCAGTGTCTTACTGTTTGTCGAAGAAAACTGACAGAACGTCCAGTGTTGGGACGGGAGCTCCTCAATTCTGAATGCACAGTTTGTCTTAAGGTACGTTAAACATATGTAGATAAATAATGTGTGTCGCTACCGCGTTGAACCGAAGCTGTTCGACCGCATGTCCCGCCCGGCGCACAAAGGTCAGTCAGGGGTGCACCTGTGGGCTTGTGTTTTAACTTAACACTGCAGGCTAGTTGAACACGATGGATCGTAGGCCTGTTTTTACGTTACAATTGTACAAGTGCGTGAATGCGGGTTATCGCCGCTACAAGTAGTTAGGGAAATTTAGGACAGGCTCCTGGGCGGCCTTAGAACTCTAACGTAGTCGACACAACCTGACGTTGGCGAAGGCGTTGTAGAACATAGGTCAAGTGAGGTATCAGGGAACTCGGCCGAACTAGACGAAACCCATGCGATGGTCGCCGGACGTGACGAAGGTCATTCGAAGGACATTGCGGGTGTCGAAGTTCGATTTATTTGGTGTGGCGACCACTGGCTTTGCTGGGCTTTCCTCTTATTCTTTATGTTATTGGGTGCCGTAACGGAACACCATCTGGATAGGCAGTTGGTTCCCGAGAGGTTGACACTGGAGAAACTGGGGGATGCGACAGAGCTGGTCACATCCAGCTGAACACCGTTCCAAATGCTCTCACCCTGACTATGGGAGGAGGGAACGGAATGTGGACTTCCGCTACAAGGGGATTTCCCGGTATAATCTATTAATTTCCTGGATCGAAGCTCGAGCTCTGGGAAACCTATCGGATAGTGGGTACTCATAACATAGAACCAGGGAGATGGAGCTACCACCGAGGGAGGGGAATTGGGTTGCCACCGACCCTCCTTCAGGGCCATTATGTCTCTAGGTACTTTTAACCTACTAACCTGGTATATTGAGTCATTAGAAGTCGTTTTAGGACAGAAGGATTTCGCAGACACCATGACCATATACACAGCCCTACCCTGGATTGAGACGGAGGACGATTCAGCCAGCACTTGTTAAGACCCAGACCTAGTTCAGTTTTGGCAGTGGATCTTGGTCTGTGAGGCGACACCGGCCTATGCTGAGTACACATAGGTAACGTGTACCCCTGGGGGTAAGTAGGTGTCACGATATTCACACATGGTTTTGTCTTTGGCAGGTTCTACTTTCTTAGAGACTTACGTGACGGGACCAGAGGAAGATGACTTGGTGAAGACTGCTAAATGGCTGGCTTACCTACGTGACGTGAAGTGATGCTTCTACACCCCACCACGTGCCGGGAAGTCACTACGCCAAAGTCCAGTCCCGTCTCAACCGCTAAATGATCTTCAGTCAGTCCACCCAGTATTATGATGGCTACTCACGGGCGAGTATCGTGTCCTCTTGTCTGTGATTATTTTTGACATTGTGACCCCCTGGCCCAACGGGTAGAGCAGAACTACATTACCCTTTATTTCATGATGGCCTGGTGTTCCGGGAACAGTCTACCGTGTAGTAATAGGAACATTTGTGACATTCATTACCGGGTCACCCGCGACCAGTACTGACTTTGAGTGAAAGAGCCACTTGAACTGTGCCAACTTTCTGTGCTTATAGGTCCAGTTATACCCATCCTGATTCCATTAGAGACCACCGTCTATTTCCAGAACTTTGACATTGTTAAATGTGTGTTAAATGTTATGGTGGCTTCTTAGGACCGTTGTCTAGCACCGGCCTTACCAGTGAAGCTTGAATGACCGGCCTTCAGAACTTCTACAGGGATGTTAGTCCAAAGTCATAACGTACCACCGCAACTAAGAGTCACCACATTGACGTGTTAGTCATTCCAGTTGAGTCTACACCTCGGCAGAGACATTCCACGCTACGTGTGTAGATGAGTAACCTCTTTAACATTGTGGTATCGTACCCAGTGTACAGTGATGAGTGAGACGGCCTGAGACTAATCCAGATAGCCATTTCTTCTATCGCCTGGCGGTGGCCAGGATTCTCTCATGAACATTATCCTTGTTGATAATCCTCTTGTACATTATATCATCTAGTCATTATGTGTAGACACCAGAGTCGTGTCATCTGTTCTGGATGAGAGGTGAAAAGGGTATTGTCCAGCGGTTGATATTGAGAGAGACAGGAATCCAAGGGCTGGTGGGGTCTGTAGACTGAGAGTAATCGTATTCCCAGAGGGCCTCTATCCCGTTATTAAGGTGTAATAGTATGCTTCCCTCACCCCAGGAAATACTACGACAGTAGGCACTCAGAGTGTTAGTCCAAATAATCAATGTTAATTTGGACAATATCAAGACACTGGTTGCTCTAAGGAATTTCTCCTAAGTAGTCAGTCTCCAATGTGTTAACCTCATACAGGATGAATCTAAATGTATCTCCTGTACATGAATAAGCCACACCTCATGTAGCTTGGATAATGGATTTCTCCAAATTATCACATACAACAAATCAGACAACCAAGTAGCGAATGAAAGAAGAAGATAAAGTTCTCAGTGGAATAGTAAAGCTAGAACTGGAACACTGAGTAACACAGAAAATCCACACGCTTGAAGTTTGTAAGAGAAGAAATGCGAAACAGAAACTTAAACAGCCGGCTCTAAGACAGCAGACAAACAGATCAAATAATATGTGGTATTACCTGAGTTTAGCTAGGAAATTCTGTCACATGACTTCGTATTGAAGTAACAAACCGAGAGGATAATCTCTCACCAGAAAATAAAATTCCGGTTTCCCTGGTACGCTATTGTGAATGCATCTGAAGTCTTGCTGGCCATGCTCATAGTTTTATTCTGTTCGTTCCTGATGTGGTTTCCGTCTTCCGGCTCCCTGTTTCCACGTGGGTTAATTAGCTATGTTTAGTCTCGTTGACTCCATCTATTTCCCACATTGGATTGTAGTTTCATCTGTCAATCAAATTGACTACCTCTCCACCAAGTGCCTGAAACAATAAAACCTGCTTCGTTTGCATCATGCGAAAGTTTCAATCGGGTGTTACATCCTCGCTTTCCCCGAGTTTTAACTAGCTTGATCCGACGAGGTGTAAGGACTGCATTATATTGCCGTCTTATGATCACACGTCTGTCGGATGTACGAAAGGTGGTGGGCATCTGGTTCTTATTGCTCCCTTGTGGTGGCAACTACAGACGTCTTCACGGCTCCGCGATCCCCGGATCACCACATGCTCTCATTTAATACATAGATTTGTGTAATATACTCAATCCACATTCATTCATCATGAATCATAACTACACTTGCATGGCGGTTGATTAAGCGTTATTATGGACCTCACAAATGATAAATCCACATGTTTAACAACAATGAAAATACCTTGACTCACCACATAAAATTATGGTACATATAGAAATCTATTTGGTTCTCATGTGCTCATGAAAAAAAAAATTGACTTATGTGCTCATGCAATAAAAATCTACTTGACTATTACACATTACACTAATTTGTCTCACCAGTGTGTGCACATTTAAAATAGTTTCTTCTTAATGAACTAAGTATTCTTAGCTTTCTAAATCTTAAGTTACTCACCAACTTCTAAATCAATTCTGATTGAGTTTAACTACTTAAGAAATAACATGTACAACCTAGATCTAATGCTTACACATTAAATAAGTTGCTTAACTGAGAGAAAAAGAAAACTCCCCGTGGTTATCCTAATGTACAGTTTATCCATGACTATGATAACTGAATATAATATTTAGTTTCTACTAAATTAATTTCTTAAAGAATAATCACTTGGTTTACAACACAATTTACTCACCGATTACTTCTTTGAAAGGATAATTTACTAACGTAAATTAAATATAAGGTTCTTACCTTCATTCTAATCAAATGGCTTCAAAATACTCCAGTGACAGGATTCAGGATCTAACTGGGATTCGATTTCCCAAATGCGATGTCGTCGGCTGATGCTTTTCTTCATCTAACTAACTAAGACTAAGTTATCTTTGGTTGATTTTGAAGAGTCCATCACTCCCTCCGCGCATCGGATCTTCTCTTGTTCCCTTGCGTGGGTTGTAAACAAACAGGCCGGTTTAGTTTTGTGTGCCGTATTTATCACAGTTTTTCCCGTCCAGGTATTTTTGCTGAATCGTGGAGAATGAGTCGTTGTAAATTTAGGATTTTAGAAGCAGGGAACAAACCCAGCACTGTTGTGGTGTCCATCTTGAATTGTTTTACGGGGAATATTCACAGTGACGTTGTCGCCTTGCGAAAAATATATCACAAAGTGTACACAATTTCACATTCAATCCCATTGAACAATATTCACACATTCAAATATTAACTATTAATATTATATTAATGGTAACATTTATTTATATATTTATTTATATAATCACGTTTCATGAAAGACCTCACATTGACGACACTTCTGAACAATCCCATTTAACTGCGCACCGCGCAGTTAAATGAAGTGAACCACGAGAACATTTTTTTTAAAAGCGCGGATGTGTCTGGGTGAAGGTGTAATACATTTAAAATTATGGACTTAATCTCTGACCCGTAAATTATATACCGCATATAAACAAACATTGAAATCTGCTGTACAATCTCTAAAACAAATTTTATTTTTGTTGGATGGACGTAATGATAAGGTTATATGCTAAGTCTCATCATTTCCCATCAGTTGGTTACTGAGGTATGAAATTTTATATTGGGGCAGACAAAAGTAAACAGACTACAGTTTCATTAGCCCCTTTCAGGCAGGCGTTGTTAATTACTTTGGCAGTCTAAGGAATTCGCAACATTCATCTCAGGAACCATATGTCTATCCCCCCCCTCCCCAATCTGTTCCTAATTTGTATATTTCATTCCAAGATTTACAGCCATACAGCAAAATAGGTTCTATATAGCACTTCAGCACTCTCTGTCTTACATTAAGTGATAATGACTTATAGCATAAAATAGTTGCCATGACCCTGATGACGTTATGGCATAGTTAAGCCATAACCCAGGTCAGAGGTGAGAAGTTATTCAGTGTTCAGCAAGTGAATACCGGAACGTGAAAAGTGGATACTTGTTACACATCGTCAAAACGTGGGACTCACTTCCCAAGTCACAGGAAGTGGGATTCGGACAGGAGTCTAGTCGTGGGTTTTCGTCGAGTAGGGACCACGTTCAGATAGAGTAATGACCAACACTGCGCCACTCTTTTAAAGAGCTAGTTTGTGGTTAGGAGCATGTTGTGAAATCTAGCGTGGAGTATATGAATGTGATATTGATGTTTATCCTAGTTTGTGTTAAGAAGGGACCAGAATTATTAATGAATTTAGTACTTAGCACAACAGTTAATTAGTGCTTGTGTGGGGAATCAGATATATTATTTAAGGAATTTATATTATTACTAGCTGACCTGGCCGGCTTCGCCCAGCCCCTAACGGGGATCTATCTATCTATCCATCCATCCATCTACATACCTACCTACTTACCTACCTACCTGTCTGCCTACCCGTCCGTCTCTCCCTCCCTATCTATCTGCCTATCTATTTATCTGCCTGACTGTCTGTAGATATCTATAGATCGGCCAAACGAACGGAAAAACAAATCCTTCGATATCCACCTGACCTGGCCGGCTTAGCCCAGCCCCTGACGGGGATCTATCTCACCACCTACCTACCTACCAACCTATCTCTCTGTCTATCTGCCTGCCCGTCTCTCCCTCCCTCCCTATCTATCTGCCTGCCTGCCTATGTCCAACGTTAAAAGTGTATTTCGGGCTAAAGCCAGTCCTTTTGAGAAGGGTATCGATAACCTCCTCCTCCTCAAAGGGCGATAACTTCTTGTTTTTTTTTCTTTCAAAAATTTAAGTGTGTTCTAGTGACTCATCAGAGGGGGTGTGGTGTTCAAGTGACCGCTGTAATTATAAGTACATCTAGTATACGACATTTAACACTCAAAATAACAAACAAACGATTCAAAGAAGGTATATAATAATTTTAATAAATGATATATAGAAAGAAAAAGAACAATAAAAAAAATAAATAAATAAATAAAATAAAAAAAAAAAACATACTCAAGTGTCACGAATTGGCAGCCTTTACTTCCCAGAACAATTTTCGGTTCACTGTTGATGGGCCATGTAGTGGATCAACAGACGAACAAAACCGTTTTCTCTATATTCAAGGCTATACTGTCTTGACGTAAGCTTGCAAAACCTGCAAGTAAACAACCACCAGGAATGGCTTTCTATTTGGGAAGTTAATTTGACATCAGTACCGGTCACCCCCCAGAGGTTATCAATCCAGCCAGACGGGAGGGCAGACTCAGGGGACTGAATAGTAATTAAAACCAACCAGGCATGACGCAAGCAAACCTGGATTACCAACCGAGTTGTAAATTGGCTGTTGACCATGAGAACCTAATTGTTCCCTTGACATGACACCTGATAAGAATAGCTAGGAAATCGCCCAACCGTGATGGCTGACCCCATCTGGTAGAGACTAGAGGCGCAAGGTGTGAAATCACTGATAAGACTCAGTGGGCTAATAATGGTCAGACCCACAGGTGTGAAGGCTAGTGTGCCTGCAGAAAGAATTTTTATGACTGGGCAGACTTGGAGTTAATTGCAATTACCGTCCGGTGGAGATAAGAAGAATTTATGATGGGAATGCCAAGGAGATAATACGGTCTGCTTGACTCAGCTTAAATAAGGGTCCCTAGCCTGTTTTATGTTAGATTAAGTTTGACTTCAGAACAGGTAGGCAGCCAGCTCAATGTTTGGTAGTCATATGTATGATTCTTATGTTGCTAGATTTAACTAGGAGAATTATTTCTTAGTAACTAGTCAGTCTATATCGGACATAGGTTATTTCAATAAATATCATTGTCTAAGTATACTTTTAGGTGTCTTGGTAGATGCTTGTCATTTCTTTGGACACTATCCTAGTTGCTTTTTGGTGTGTGCATTTGTTGTACAGAATATAGTCAACTGACTATTTATTTAATTCTTACAACAGCAGGTGATTAAACCGGGCAGCTCAGCAAATATAGCTGGTCTGTGTGGTAACTTCAATTAGACTTGTTGTATATCTCATTTTGTAGCTATACAATAATAGTACTCATTAATAATGCCGGATGCTATTATGTTGAGTATCATTAGATGTCCATCTTGAAGTAATATAATGTTTACGGATATGTTGGATGTATGTATGTGTAATTTCGTATACCTACAAACTAACTAGTGCATTATGCTATTATGTTAAAGTATCATAATATGTCTAGTTTAATTATTTTATGGGTATTTCATGTTTGGTATATTGATTTGTCAAAGCTGTTCTTTTTTTTGAGTCTACTGGAGAGTGGGGATCTGGACCACAGTTCCAGATAGATGAAGTAACAAGTAAAGTTACGTAATGTTTCTCATCACAATATGTTATATGATTTCATCATCCCCATATTGAAGACCATCAGATGTCTATGATTAGTAAATAAATGTTGTAGTCTTGTAACTCATAGTTCTCTCGTTATATTTTAATTCCAATTGTGCATACGTGTTGTTGTGTACATTGGTGGGGGTTCACTTACACACCAAGGAAAGGAGCAGTCAGGGAGAAAAACCTGTACTAGGATAGTTGTCTTTAAACTTTAATTCAGACTTAAAAATCTACCCTAGCTAACCTTCTCTTTCCAAGTCCTTGGCGAATATTCAGCTCAGTTCATTTCAATTTTGTAACGAGCCACTTAGAGCTGTACGTTGGATATTCAGGGCTTAATCTGTAGTTCAGCCATATAGATTTTGTCCCTAGTCAGTTTCTGACTATCTGGGGTTGCTCGCCAGTGAATAAGATTTTCATCTAGCCGGTGGGGCATCCCGACTTATGACAGATTGGGGGCTCGTCCGGGATCCTGAACCAGGATTCTAGTAATCATAGTGATTCTACTAGACCCTAGACATACGATTTTAAAAGTTAAACTCTTGTAATCTTCAGTCATCAAAATAGACTATCATCAGATGTAGCTAATTTTAGTTGAGGAAGTTACAGAGTATAGATATAACTTTTCAAAAGTGTATAACAGATAATAACTTATGAGAAAACTACCTCATCTATCATTTATTGATAATTATTTTAATTATTATCATTTAGTGTATCATTCATCATTTAATGATAACTGATCACTTTAATCATATTTACATTGATGTGTTTGATGATTTAACTGCTTGATTGATTTGCCATTTTATGCTACTTATGCCATTTTCATTATGACATGTATGCAGTGCATTTTAATATTTATTTAGGTAAATATTAGTATTGATTACTGTGTAGTATATCTCTCACACTTACTTCACTGCGGTCGCCAGAAACTACTTGAATATTACTTTCAGTTGTCTTTCACTGCTGAGGCTAAACTCTACACATTGGTTTAGGTTCTGCTGTCATTGGTTCACTCTTGTCTTTCTAGCTTAGCTCTGAGTTTGATAGATACATAGGAGCTTACCTGAATTTAGCATTAGCAAATATGGACTCACCTTCCCAGGATCTAGATTATCTGAAGGCGCGAACAGATTACTTAGAGTCCACGAGAAGGTTAGGCATAATAGAGGGCTTAACAGGAGAACAACTAGAAATATACATCAGAGATGAGATGAAAGAGTGGGACATGGCGGAGGAACAGATGAATAAAACAATTGATGAGTTATTTGAAGCAAAAGAGCGTAGCAAAACTGAAGAAGCAGAGATTAATAAACAGCATATGGAAGTAGTCAATGCAGAGAAGCTAACCTTTCTAGCGGAACATAAGTTAGGAGATATGGATGCTCACCCAACCAGGAAGGAAGGGACATCTTTGCCAACCACCGCGGAATCAGAGGTAGTGGACCGGGAACTACAGGTTCTCATTCGACCCAGTCCTAAATGGAAAAGAGGGAAGAAAAAACGTGCCAAGGGCATTTCAAGCAGTCACAAACGTGATAACTGTTTGCACCACGGAAATTGTGGTTTAACTGGTCCGCCAGTACAAGACTCCCAGGAATCTCATTTTACTTCAACGAGAGGTGAAACTCAAGAGGATGATGACCTGAGGACATCTTTTAAGGAGGTCGGAGATCGAAAGGTAACCGACTTTATTATTCCCTTCAGCCCAGACGAGGAAGAAGTGGGATTAAATTTGACTGACAGTGGGATGAAGGATGACCCGGAACCCCTTGTGATCTTTGAGGCTGCAGCTCAGGAAAAGACACTAGACATCAGTTCAAATGATTTACGTAGTGTGATGGATTGTTTAGACACCAGGCCATCACAGGATTTACCTCAACTGGACTTAGCCCATGAAAGCATGACCAGAGAGGAACATCCAGACCAGGAAACATTTCCAGTTGTTATCTCACAGTATACCAGTTCGGAGACTCAGGAAACACAGGGAATTGTCTTGAGCCAGAATATGGACTCTGATATTTTGCAGACATTGTCTGTAGTTGCTAAAGAAGAAAATTCTTTGCACAAGATGGAGGAAGAAACGCCTATCATCTCATTAGCTGAAGTTATCAGGGAATTCCAGCAACAGGGACCTGAAGTAACAGAAGTCAAGAGTGGTTTGGAACCAACACTCTTAGGACTCAATCTACCCTTCAGTCAGGTCGATTTGATAGGAGTAGATCAGCTATTTGTGGATACTTTATTCAAAAGTAACACCACTTTATCGCCCTGGAGTAACTATGTTATTTCTCAAGGCAGGACAACTTGGCACACTAAATTTCCAATTTCTAGCACGGTTTGTACAAGAAACTCTAATGCAGAGAAACTCAGCCCATTAACTGAATATCAGGGGAAGAAACCGCGACACCGAGGAGGGACGATTGTTACTCCCGACTTTGAAGGAGGAAAGCGCCAGTTGAAATTATACCATGGGACCATGATGTGTAACATTATTCCTTTTAAAAGGAAGATATTGATAGATCTGTTAAGAATCTATAAAGGACGGAGGAAAATCACGGAGACAAGCTTTGCTGTGGCCAGCTTATGCAAGACCTCACTACGGGTACATCCTCGGCTGAAAGGAGTAAATCACGTGAGTGAATGGTGTAAAACAATTGCTGCCCAGAGGCGTAGAAGAATCCCGTTGATTGTGATCTTTCCCAGAGGGGTAAAATTACAACCTCCTGACAATTACCGGATTTTACCAAGCTATTGTATGGAATCCCGGACAAAAACCAGGTACAAGGATCTATCCAGAGTATCTTTGGGTTATGAAAATGGGACGTCTTTATGCAGGACAACCCACTGCCACAAGGAATATTGGAAACCTTTAGGCAGATACAGAACGGAGAGTGCTTAGGCATTATTCTGGGATGTACGGCGTGCTTTGACAAAAGATTTCTGGCAGAAACTTTTTTTAAGGGGAAAGCTCTGTCACGAATTGGCAGCCTTTACTTCCCAGAACAATTTTCGGTTCACTGTTGATGGGCCATGTAGAGGATCAACAGACGAACAAAACCGTTTTCTCTATATTCAAGGCTATACTGTCTTGACGTAAGCTTGCAAAACCTGCAAGTAAACAAACACCAGGAATGGCTTTCTATTTGGGAAGTTAATTTGACACCAGTACCGGTCACCCCCCCAGAGGTTATCAATCCAGCCAGACGGGCCGCCAGACTCAGGGGACTGAATAGTAATTAAAACCAACCAGGCATGACGCAAGCAAACCTGGATTACCAACCGAGTTGTAAACTGGCTGTTGACCATGAGAACCTAATTGTTCCCTTGACATGACACCTGATAAGAATAGCTAGGAAATCGCCCAACCGTGATGGCTGACCCCATCTGGTAGAGACTAGAGGCGCAAGGTGTGAAATCACTGATAAGACTCAGTGGGCTAATAATGGTCAGACCCACAGGTGTGAAGGCTAGTGTGTCTGCATAAAGAATTTTTATGACTGGGCAGACTTGGAGTTAATTGCAATTACCGTCCGGTGGAGATAAGAAGAATTTATGATGGGAATGCCAAGGAGATAATACGGTCTGCTTGACTCAGCTTAAATAAGGGTCCCTAGCCTGTTTTATGTTAGATTAAGTTTGACTTCAGAACAGGTAGGCAGCCAGCTCAATGTTTGGTAGTCATATGTATGATTCTTATGTTGCTAGATTTAACTAGGAGAATTATTTCTTAGTAACTAGTCAGTCTATATCGGACATAGATTATTTCAATAAATATCATTGTCTAAGTATACTTTTAGGTGTCTTGGTAGATGCTTGTCATTTCTTTGGACACTATCCTAGTTGCTTTTTGGTGTGTGCATTTGTTGTACAGAATATAGTCAACTGACTATTTATTTAATTCTTACAACAGCAGGTGATTAAACCGGGCAGCTCAGCAAATATAGCTGGTCTGTGTGGTAACTTCAATTAGACTTGTTGTATATCTACTCAAGTGACTTCTTAAATTATAGGTAAGGATGTGTGATGACGCGGTCAAGCGGTGGTCATGTGGTGGAGTAACCACTTAAATTAAAGGGGAAAGTACGTGTAGTGATGTGGTGGTGGTTAAAGTGAGCGATGACGTGCTCAAGTAATGGTCAAGTGGTGGTTAAGTGGTCAAGTGACCCCTTAAATTGTTGAGGAAAGTACGTGTAGTGACATGGTGGCGGTTAAAGCTGCAGATCACGTGGTCAAGTGGTCGAGTTACCAGTTAAATTGTCGAGGAGAGTACGTGTAGTGACATGATGGTGGATAAAGTGAGTGATGAGATGGTCAAGTAGTGGTCAAGAGACTCCTTAAATTCTATTCTTGAGGAGAGTACGGCTAGTGATGTGGTGGTGGTTAAAGTGAGGGATGACGTGGTCAAATGGTGGTCAAGCGGCGGTCAAGTGACTCCTTAAATTGTATGGGAGAGTGCGGCTAGTGATTTGGTTGTGTTGTTTAAAGTGAGCGAAGACGTGGTCAAGCAGTGGTCAAGTGACCCCTTAAAATGTAGAGGAGAGTACGTGTAGTGACACGGTGATGATCAAGAGGTGGTCGAGTGACCACTTACATTGCCGAGGAAAGCGGGTGTAGTGAGTTGGTGATGATCATGAGATGGTCAAGCAGTGGTCAAGTAATGGTCAAGTAGTGGTCAAGGTGTCGAGTGACCACTTAAATTGTAGAGGAAAGTACGTGTAGTGAAACGATGATGGTTAAAGTGATCGCTGACGTGGTCAAGTCATCAAATTACCCCTTAAATTGTAGAGGAAAGTCCGTGTAGTGACACGGTGATGATCAAGATGTGGTCAAGTAGTCATTACATTGTAGATGAAAGTACATGTAGTGAAACCAGGATGGGTAAAGTGAGGAGGAAGCAGTAGTAGGTTTATTAATAGTAGTAATATTAACTGTAGCGACACCAATAGTAGTAGTAGTAGTAGTAGTAGTAGTAGTAGTAGTAGTAGTAGTATAGTAGTAGTAGTAGTAGTAGTAGTAGTAGTAGTAGTAGTAGTAGTAGTAGTAGTAGTAGTAGTAGTAGTAGTAGTAGTAGCACCAATAGTTCAAGTCATCATCATCATCATCATCATCATCATCATCATCATCACGTGTCTTACCGGCTGGCGTAGGCGATCATACCGCCCGACAGATCGCGATCTCTTACAACATTGACCAATTCACGGGTTTACTCACGCAACAGGAATCCCCATTAACGGGATTATCTTCAGGAAATGGTGGTAGTCGTAGTACCAATGGGACCAGTAGTACTAATCAGCACCATCACCAAGAGACTTATCACCTGGCGTGGATGAGTATGACACTCCATAAATTATGATCTCCGACACAATCGATCAGTAATACAAATAGTAATAATATTGGTAATAATAGTAGTTGTAGCAATAGTAGTAATAGTAACAAAGCAATATTAATAGTAGCAGTACTGTAGTAGTAGTAGTAGTAGTAGTAGTAGTAGTAGTAGTAGTAGTAGTAGTAGTAGTAGTAGTAGTAGTAGTAGTAGTAGTAGTAGTAGTAGCAGCAGTAGCAGTAGGAGGAGGAGTAGTAGAATAGCGAGGGTGCTTGTTGTTTCACTAAGTATTTGTGTATCTTATGTAGTATAAAGCTGGTTTGTATTGTATGCTGTGTAATGTGTTGCTGAAATAGCTGTCTTTTGTAGTTGTAAGAGATGATGACGTCATAACCCCCACTCTATCATTGTCGCCAACTTATTGATAGTGTCTTCAGTGCCGCGAAAAGGCTTATTGTGAGATATCGACAACTCCCTTCTCCACACTGACTGCATCAGGGGTGCATGACCATTAGGAGCAAACAACGATAAGGCAAAATGGCGTCGAATATAGCGTAAGTACACAACTTATGAGGGCATCGGGTGTCCGCTCCATCACGGTCGACAAATAGGTGGTCCCTAAGTCCTCAAATTACTCACTCAAATAAACATATATGATAATAAGGCACCCAACCAAACAACGAAAACGGACAACAACAAACAAACAAATAAATGACATAAACGTCAAAAAGTAACACATACAAAGAAATCAACAGCTACTGAAAAATACAAATGATACAACAAAATGACACAAACAATGAAAACCGACTCATCAACAAAAATGTCCATGGCTGGATACAGAACCTCAGTACTAATATAATAACCAGTGTACTAAGGTTCTGTATCCAGCCATGGACAATTTTGTGCTCTGATTCTGTCTCATATGAATGATGCACTCCTACCACTTTGTGTACTTTTCACTTGATACTGTTGTGTGGTTATTTTATGAGCTGTCTTAGTAGCCTTGGAGAGTTCCTCAGTTGAGTTCCTGTGTAATACATGTTTATCTTTAACTTTCTATGAGTGTTGTAACTCTATGTGCAAGTGTTGCATTTGCACATTCTACAAATAAGGTGATTCCTGTTTCCTTTGCTTTTCATAGTTAAACATGTTTTACTTGTTGGTTATTAATTTGTAATATTATGCGGTAATGTGTGTGATGTCATATTGTGGTTGATATCCTTTATCATAACATGGGCATTGCAGGAGTGGTGTGTCCTATATCATATGGCATCCCTTATAAGTCTAGGTATTTAAATGTCAGGATGGTGAGTTATGGTTAATTCTTGACATATGGTGCAACTGAGATGACATGATGGTAGGTGGTGGATTTCAATTCTGGTTTCATTGAGGGAACATCAAGGAATATAGTATTTGGAAGTTTTGAGACCGTTGTTAATGAGAAAGCAAAAGTCACATAGAAAGTAAAACCCATCAAGTATGACTTACATAAACAGAGCAATTACTGTTATAAAGGAAGCTACGTTAATTATTATCAATGACTAGGTGTAGTGATGTAAGTACCGGATTGAGCACTAAATGGATGGGCATTGTTTTATAAGATGATGATTATGATTGTGGCTATGATGATGGTGGTCATGTGATGATAGCCATGATGATTATTATATCTGCCAGGGGCTGGAGTGGCCTGTAGTAATCGAGGCGGATGTATGTAGACTATACTGTGGTTTTAACCACGATCAGGGTTATGGTGTAGGATTGAGGGTATGTGATGAATGTGTAGAAAACATTGGAGGCTGTTAAATAGGTGCTCCCTGTCATTTATATTTTATGTGGGTATCAGTTTTGTCCAACGTAAGCATTATATAGTTAGTGTGGATTTATATAGTCCATGTCTGTTCGTGCCACGAGGGCATTGCTTGTGTACACCATTGCTGGAGTGGTTGTCCTGTGAAGTCCATGTGTTGATGCAAATAATGATTCTTTGATGATTATTAATTAGATGTTGTGTTTGCTTACAATGTCTGATGTATGTTAACCCAATTCAGTGTTGAGATGTTTGCTTACAATGTCTGATGTATGTTAGCCAGATCAGTGTTGAGATGTTTGCTTACAATGTCTGATGTATGTCAGCCAGATCAGTGTTGATGTGTTGTTTGCTTCCAACGTATGTTGTATGTTAGCCAAAACAGTGTTGAGATGTTGTGTTTGCTTGTGATGTGTGATGTAAGTGAATCTAATGAATAAGTGTCAAGATGTTGCATCTTGTGTCTATTCGTCACAAGTACAAGAGTGTTGTTTGTCTTACGTAGAAAGACTGGGTGTTGGTATTGTCTTGTTGGGTCATCATGTTGAGATGTTTGACTTATCTTTGCCTAATAGTATTTTTGTTGGTTTTTATTTTATCTACAGGAAAAGCCAGAATTCTAGTTTTAGATGTTAGATTTTCATGGGTTTTTAGTGGACTAGAAGTTTTTGGTAAATTAGTTTTAGTATACTAGAAGTTTTTGGTGGATTAGTTTTTGGTAGACTTGGAGAGTTCTTGCTGGCTTAGAAGTGTTTCCTGTACTTAGAAGTTTTTGCTACTCTTAGGAATTTTGTTTGTTGGATTAGTGTTTTTGCTGTTTGATTTTTGCTGTATCCTAACTTCTTTGTTGATGCTACATGTCTGTATATTATTGTAAAGTTTAGAAGTTTAATAAACAAATGATGCTTGTGTTATTCTTACTTTGTCGTTTAGTTGATAGACTCTTATTATAGTCATTGGTGTTAGAACAGCCCTCGGAGTAATTATTTGTCTGGAATTGGAGAATATTGTTCCAATTCCCTGTCTGCCCACCCTGGATCTTCTTAAACCTTAATTCTTTTCTATTCTTGTTAACCGAGGACGGTGAGAGGTTCTCTCTCTTTATTCATTTTCTTCTTTGGCCCTACGCAGTCAGGGTTGTGCTCTTCTCATCACATCACTGTAGCAGAAGAAAGTGGTTCTTGCTCCTGTTTTCACCTCTGTTTCAAATGGTGAGCCTGTCAGGATCTAACTAAACAATCTTACAATAAGCATTGGCGCCTTGTCACTTGGTGTAGTGGACTACGGAAAGGGCTGGTTCCACCTGCGCATGTCTTTTTCTTTTATACTCGACTCCCATAGTTCCAGACCAATCAGATAGTCTGAGCCCTCTGGCGGAATTTACATCACCATCGCGAGCCGAGTATATATATGATATAAGAGGAACATGATGAGATGAGATGAGATGATATATATATATATATATATATATATATATATATATATATATATATATATATATATATATATATATATATATATATATATATTCTCTTGTCATAGTAAAATTGTTGTAAGCAATTACCCTAGATTAATTATTTAGTTGGTAGAGGATGGTGTCAGGTCTTAGTCAGATATGACTGAGCTACCATATAACAGTAGATGGTACTACCTGCTTTCTGTTAGCGCCGAACGTTGGGCAGCGCTTACCAAACCTGAAACCCCACATTGTGCCAACAGCTTCGGGCGGAAGAGCGCAATTGGGAGGGTACAAGCCTTACCCTGGTGGTCAAAATGTCATGGCAGGGCAGACCAGGCCCTAAGCCTTGGTTGGCAGCTGGTCTAGGATCGAAGCTCCGACAGGCAGACAGTTAGAGCATTGCTTTGCTGATCCAGCAGCTTCTGCAGTTTGTCTTGTTCCAGATGTAGAGGTGTTACCTTTCCTCTGGAGTCAACTAGGCAGGCCGAGAGAGGGGGATCATGCTGCATGGGCAACACATTATCTCTATATTTTAGCCCAGGCTTTGTGCTACGGAGAGGCAATAACTCCATCCCTGGATATGGGTAAAAGTTATTATGCATTTTTATAGCACCAACTATCGTCTGTCAAGACGGCAAGGTGCCAATGTGGATATATATATATATATATATATATATATATATATATATATATATACACACACACACACACACACACACACACACACACACACACACACACACACACACACACACACACACACACACACACACCAGGGATCCTGGTTGGAGGACATAATATAAATAACTTACGTTATACTGACGACACTGTCTTGATAGTAGAAAATCAGAACGAACTATAGAAAATGATAGATACAGTGGTCGTGGATAGTGGAAGAATGGGCCTTAGTTTGAATAATAGAAAGACAGAAGTCATGGTGACATCAAAGCAACAGATAATGCCTAAATGTTCAATTAAAGTACAGGATGCTATGTTGGGGGAAGTGCAGAAATTCAGATATCTAGACACATGGATAACATCAGTTGGAAGATGCTTCACTGAGGTAAAGAGCAGAATAGGACAAGCAAAAACTGCATTCTATCAAATGAAGAACGTTTTGTGCAATAAGTCACAGTCTTTGAAAGTCAAAAAGAGAGCATGTTACATAGAACCAGTGTTAACATATGGCTGCGAGTCCTGGATAATTAGTAAATTACTAGCTTCGCCAGTCCCTGGCGGGGATCTATCTATCTATCTGCCTGACCTGGCTTCGCCCAGCTCCTGGTGGGGAGCATCTCATTTAATTCATATAAGTAGTCATATAAGCTCCCGTTCCCGACTATCTGTCTGTCTGTCTGTCCAACCCGGCCCGACTTCGCCCAGGCCCTGGTGGGGAGCATCTAATTTAATTCGAATAAGTAGTCATATAAGCTTCCGTTCCCGACTATCTGTCTGTCTGTCTGGCCCGGCCCGGCTTCACCCAGCCTCTGTGGGGAGCATCTCATTTAATTCATATAAGTTGTCATATAAGCTCCCATTCCCGACTATCTGTCTGTCTGTCTGTCTATCTATCTGACCCGGCGCGACTTCGTCCAGCTCCTGGTGGTGAGCGTCTCATTAAATTCATATAACAAAACAAAATTAACTTCAGAATGTCCTTCCACACAACATCCATTATTTTTAATGAAAACTGTTTTTAATCACCTACATGACTGTAGATAACTTCTTTAAATATAAAAATAAGAGTTAGAAAATTTTCACTATATAAATAGATGCATTATTTTTATGAAAACTTTGAAAATGCCTTAAAGATTATATCATTATTTATTATAACTCATATGTCTGTAAATAACTGTAGACAAAGAGTTTATAAATCTTTGAAAACAATGCAACAATCCATGTATAAAATATATAGCAATGCTATTAAAAGTTATGCCCCTTGAAATAACTTTTCTTAAGTTAAGTCCCCTCGCTATATATAAATGATAATGTAAATTTAAATATTACATTTTAGTAAGTAAATAGCTGATTGTACACTAACAAACTATGAAGTTGGCTGCACAGGAATGAAAAGAATACATGTAGAAAATTTCATCTCAATCGGATGGACCGTTATCGAACGCATCAAATACATCCATACATACATCGTCTTTATATATATATATATATATATATATATATATATATATATATATATATATATATATATATATATATATATATATATATATATATACACACACACATGTCCTAGATCAGACAGCACCCACCCTCTACTTTTTACAACAGGAGAGAGTCAATATGATCTATGTATTATTTGACAACCCAGACCAGTTTACCTGGGCAGATAATATACTAAGTACATAAAACAGCAGGTGACCGATATATGACCGGACTCATAGTTCATGAAACACTGTGCTTTGTACAAGATTGATGGAATTCTTACAAAAGTATCATTGTAAAGTCCAGACGTGGAATAGATGTTTTGTGGTTTGACACTCTTATAAACCAGATGTGAGACACCAAAAGATGATATTCTTGCAATCAGAAGAGAACAGTATTATAAAGATAAGGAAGAAAACAATAGGACTTGTTTCTCAATGACTGTGATTGTGTTTCGATAGTTATTTGGCAATAAAGGATTAGAATAGATAATTTGACACAAAAATGAATAGCTGACAGCTAGAGGTTTGATTCATCCATGCATTACAGGGACCTTTTGGGAGAGGCAAGAATAGTAACACTGTAACCTACTATGGATGTCATAAAAAGCAACAAAAGGTTGGAATTGGGGCAGGCTATCCCATCCCATACAAAAATGCACCAGCAACATCCAACCAACCATGAGCAAGCAAGTCATATAAAGAAACAAAATAATCCAGCCAACCAAGAGGACCGGAGGCTTTTAGAATAGTCACACAATGCAATACGGAGCAAGGAGTCTGGATCGCATATTTACCTCCTTTCACCTAGAAAGTTCCAAGAACGAGCACCTGGAATGTTAGAACCATCTAGTTACCTCCAACATCTACTAACTCAATGGGTTTTTGCCTCTACATTGCTTATCAATAACTAAATTTATTGTTCATACTTCAGAGGGCCACCACCTTCACAAGAATGGCTGGGCTGCCAAAGTAGACAACTCAGCAGAAATGGGATAAAACAACAGGCTTGGGATAAATCAATAATAAGATACAATTTACACTGGTAGAGACAATCTTTTAACAGAACAATTGTGATTACTGAGCTGAAATGTCTTCGAAGAAACTTGTCCCCTAGTGCTTTCTCTTGTATGTATTGCTATGTGTCTTCGTATATTTCTCATGTTTTTAAAATACTTACAACAATCATCACACTTATAGTGTTGACCTTTTGCATGTATTTTTGTGTGCTCCTTTAAGTGAATTAACTGTGCAAAATGGGAATCACAAATATGACATGTGTATGGTTTCTTTCCTGCATGTTTCCTTTTGTGTCTATTTAAGTAAGATGACTGTGCAAAATAAGTACAACAAATATCACATTTATATGGTTTCACTTTTATGTGTTTTCTTTTGTGTGACTTTAAGGTGCTTAATGCTCTGAAATTAGAACCACACACATCACATTTATAAGGCTTTTCTCCTGTGCGTATTCTCTTGTGCGCCTTTAGGGTATTGCTGTTTCTAAAGGAAAGACTACAAATATCACACTTGTATGGTTTTTCCCCTGTATGAAGTCTTTTGTGAATCTTCAACTGAGCAGTCTGTCTAAAATAAACACCACAAATATCACATTTATATGGCTTTTCTCCTGTGTGTATTCTTTTGTGAACATTTAAGTGTGGATGTTCTCTAAAATGAAGATCACAAACATTACATTTATATGGTCTCTCTCCGGTATGTATTAATCTGTGTCTTTTCAGCCCGTTGAACTGTGCAGATACAAAACCACAAACATCACACTTGTATGGTTTCTCTCCTGTATGTATTCTTTTATGCATTGTCAAATGTTGCTTAATACTAGCTGCAAAACCACAAATGTCACACTTGTGTGGCTTTTCTCCTGTGTGCAATCTTTTGTGATCATTTAACTGACCTGACTGTGTGAAACTAGAACCACAAACATCACATTGAAAAGGCTTTTCTCCTGTGTGTGTTCTTTTGTGAGTTTTCAGTGTACTACTAGATGCAAATGCTGACCCACAAACATCACACTTGTAAAGCTTTTCTCCTGTATGTATTCTTTTATGATATGATAAGCCACCACTCTGCCTAAAGCAACAACCACAATATTCACATTTGTATGGCTTTTCTCCTGTATGTATTCTTTGGTGAACTTTCAAAGCACTACGTTCTTGAAATTGAGCACCACAAATGTCACACTCATAAGGCTTCTCTCCCTCATGTCTTCTTTTATGACTTTTCAAGAGCTTACTCATTTTGAATTCTTTGAAACAAATATCACACTTATAAATCTTTGCTTCTCTATGCTTCATTTTGTGTTTTTGCAAGTAAGTTCTCCATGAAAAATCAAGACCACAAACATCACATTTAAACTGTCTCTCTCGTGTGTGAACTCTTCCATGTTTTATTAAGTAACTATGCTTAGTAAAGTTATGATCACATACATTGCAAGTATAATGTTTCCTTCCTGTGTGTAGTTTTTTATGTTCCCTTAGTTGGTTGCTCACCTGAAAATCTAAACCACAGATATTGTATGCATAGGCTTTCTCTTGTACATGTCTTAATATGTGAGTCTTTAAATTACTAATGTATAAAAAGATACAACCACAATCTTCACATTTGTAAAGACCTTCTCCTGTATGGATCCTCATGTGTATTTGTAATTTATTTATACACGTAGAATCTACACCACAATCCTCACATCTATAAAGTCTCTTTTCTGTATGTAGTGTTATGTGCTTTTTTAACGTCTTTATACTGGTAACCCTGAGACCACAATCCTCACACCTGTAATGGCTCTTTCCTGTACAATTTACTTCAAGCATGTTGCTATGATCACGTCTTGACATGTCAAGAATTAACATATTCCTAGCACAAAACTTATGTTAACAACTTATTTGACTAGCATGATGTGCACCACTGATTGTAGCTGTAATTGCATCTCTCATTATGTTTAAAATATTATTCAGAATATAGACATTTCAACCATGTCACTTTATATGCATCTATTTTGTGCACATTCTGCAATCTTTCTGAATGAGATGTATGTCATTAACTAGTTCTTATATTTGGCCTGAAGAAATATTTGGTCTCATATGACCATATGTTGTGAAACATGTGATGTTCATGCCTTTTGAGAAACCCCAACACTGAAATAGACCCAGCAAAGAGTATCTGAAACATAAAAATAGGCATCTAGTTAGTACATAAATATTCAGTCTGAACACTGTTACATTCATGATTACTGTCTTTTTTTGTAGTTCTAAATGTTTGAGATGTGTCAGAGATGTGGTTTTAATGAAGACAGCCAAAATGAGCATCTAAATGTTTTGAAAAGGCTAAATCACAACGTCTGCTTATCACAAACATCAGAAAGAGTTGTTAGGGGATTTCTATAGCTTGTTTTATAATTGTCCAAGGTTAACAGCTTGATGTAAAAATTGGTTCCATGTAACATATGAGAATGTGTAACCCCTAATTACAGTCATATGATTCTGTTCATTTGATAAAATACAGGGTTTCCTGTTCGTAATATGTTCATTATCTCTGTAACACATCTTTCATCTGATGTTATCCATGTGCCTAGATACTTGAATGTATGCGCTCTTTCAGAAGCATTCATAATATTTTGGCCACATTCCAAGAAGAGAAAAACTTAGGCACTTGTCAACTTGTGGAAAGAGAGAAAGAGAAAAATAGCGAGAGAAGATTCTTAACAGTCTTTTGTCATGATCGTTGTAGCATAACGTTACCCACCATGTTTCATTTACCAAATCATACACGCAAAATTGACATTTCAGACGCGTAAATGAAACCAACTTGGAAAAACGGACACGAAAGTGAAACTAACCAGATCGACGGCTGACGTGGATTCTTGGAAATGTTAAATTTCTCAGAATTATTTCATCAGACAAGGCGCAAAGGATCATTCGTCAGTACAAGACACGTGACAATGCCTTTATTCAAATATTTCATCAGAAATGTTAATAAGCCCGCACTCTTTCTGAAAATCGCCTGATGAACAGACGTGACAAGATTGCGTGACCAAAATTTTCGAATGAGGAAGGCAGAATGTCTGGATCCCAGGTGAGCATGTTAGGCCTTAGATTAAACTGATAACCAGATGTGTCAAGTGCCAAGGAATGGTATCCAGTGTTTGTGATGTCAATTGAAATATATTATTATAAATTAAAACCTCTGAAGTGTAAAATGTTTGACTTTTTCATTCTGACGATGCAGTGCCAATTCCCGGGCAAACTGACACTCTAATACTCTCTTCTAGTACTGAAATCTCTGATATTCTTAAAGATAATAATTAACTTTAGGAAGTGCATAATAATACTACATTCTATTCTGAACAACTGTGAGAAGTGATGATTCTAAAGCAATCTTGTGCCTTTCACCAGAAACACTGCTAAAAATGCTATCACTATCTACAGCTAAAATGACAGTTCGTGTACTAGAACAAGTGCCTCATTCTAAAACAGACTTATCTTTGCCTATTTGCCAACTAGAAAGCTGAGGGAGAAATCAATCTTTCCTTTCTGCTTCCTCTATTGATGGATAAATATTTATATTTGTGTCACAATTTAATTAGATAAGAGCACTTATGAACTGCATTACCTCAGAAAAGTTGTGCTTCGCGGAACTCCACCACCAGAAGTTAACTTAACATCACACCACTCAACACCACACCCCCAACACTCAACACCACAACAACAACAGGTAATGGGAGAAGAGTTATTATACACAGAAGAAGAAGAAGTTGGTTAATTGGGAACACAGAGAATTATTTATACACACTACAAACACCATTGAGTGATCGAAATGTTATAAATGTATGCCATTTATGTACATGCATCTTGACACATCCTCACTCTTGTCACTGTCTTACTGTACACGTCTCACCGACCCCAGGTCCAATGAGAACTTACATACAGCAGGAACCAGATGATACAAGGCGTACACAGTGTGATAAACTCTGACCACCCCAAATTAACCCCACACTAGATTAAAGAAAAGGGAGGGGGGAGAACTAGTTCCTAATTCAGGAATTTAGATTTCTTCTGACCTACTTTTAGAATATTGTATTGGTAGGAATGTACATATATATGCGACTATTCACCAGTGATTCTTGGTGGCTACCAACAACCACCTGGCTACCAACAACCATCTGGCCAAAACAACCACCTGGCCAAACCAACCCAGACCAGAGAGAGAGAGAGACGACTGTGAGAAGGAAGATGACTAAGCCATGAGCTGAGTATGGGAAGCCTTCAGAGACGCTACACGGGCAGAACTGAAGCGGATCCGACAATGGACCGAGGCTGATCCTACATCTCTCCATCACAGGTTTATGGCTCTCACCAGAACACATCACACCATTTCAGGAACACATACCTAACATGTTGAATGAACATTACCACACTCATAATGTACACATAATGTAAATCATGTTGTGTTCACTTACCTCGGAACAGTAATAACATCTGATGGGAGATGCCTTGAAGAGATTAGAACAAGAATCGCCATGGCAAAAGTAACCTTTAGCAAGATGAAAAACATACTGACCAATAAAAAGATGTCAATTGAAACGAGAAAAAGAGTGTTGAGATGCTACATAGAACCTGTACTTTTATATGGATGTGAAGCTTGGACAATGAGCAGCCAGGCTGAAAAACATCTGATGGCTGTAGAAATGTGGTTTCTGAGGAAAATGCAAAGAATACCATGGACAGCCAGAAAGACCAATGAACAAGTCCTTCAAGAAACAAATGAAGATCGTAAACTGATCAGAGACATTAGACGTAGACAGTCACAATTTTTTGGGCATGTTATGAGAAGAAATGATTTGGAGAACTTGGTGACAACTGGTAAGATCGAGGGGAACAGACCAAGGGGAAGACCTAGAAACAAGTATCTGGATGGCTTGGCCTTGTGGCATGGTCGAGACAGAAACACGGAACTGATCCACGACTCTGTTGATCGAGTGAGATGGCAGAACATGACCGCCCACGCTTACCGGCATGGCACATGATGGATGGAATGTACACCATTTGAATGTTTAAAGTGTTATTCAAACATGTGAACATTGTTATTTATTTAAGCTTGACTGTAAACTGTGGTCTATAAGCCAATTTATATGTTCTCAGTGTAAGCCACTGTGACTATGTATGTAATGGCCAGAGGACCCAGGCCAGTCAATAAAATGATGAACTGTTCAATGACCTTATGTGATTTGTCAAGTCAAACCTATCTGTGATTCTCCATCTTGTGTGTGTACAACATATGTCCATGTCAACTGAGATTTGTCAAATGTGTACAACTTATGTCAATGTCAACTGAGATTTGTCAAATGTGTACAACTTATGTCAATGTCAACTGAGAATTGTCAAATGTGTATATGTGTCAGTGTCTACTGAGACTTGTTAAATGTTTAATTGTTTAAAAAACAAATTAACTCATCATGACTTACTGAATGGGGAAATACAAAGACTCCAGATCTATCAACTGCTCAACATCCATGCTTTCTTAACATAAATCAGGCTGAGAGAATTCTCCAGACTTTCCTCAGATTTGATCAACCAAAAGGGGGGCTCAGAGCTATAAGAATCCTTGGAAGAGGAGCAGAGTCTCATTTAGTAGTTATTATTCCCACCAGGACCATAATCTATATCTCCTAGACTAAATTAATAAGACGGCGCCTGCAGATAACTCGATGGTCATATTCTTGGGTTATTGAAGACAGAAGAGGATGGGACCCAATTTCTTTGGTTAGAAAAGGGGCATGCACTACAGTGATTTCCCAGTCCATTCAGAATATATGACAATCGTCCACACCAGTCATGAAGGCATTCGATGACTAAATAAATTTCAGCGAATCATGAGATTAGGTATCCATAAGTCTTATGATAAAACATCCTGTTAGTAAAATTATACAGCCCTCATTTCAGAACTCACAGAGAAGAAAATTAGAGGGAGAGCTAAACATAAAGGAATAGAATTAGAAACGGAGATAAATCTATGTCATTAGTAGGTTGATTTTTGAAATATTCGGATGGGGGAGCTGCAGGACATGGCAAAAGATGGAAAGTGGATTTGGCATGGATTGGTTGAGGGTCAATGCTCCATGCAGGGGATTAAAAGGCAGAAGAGATAAACAATATGGGTTGTTAGTTAGTATCCACGCTGGAACTTGAACGTATAAATTTGGACAATTCTCAATCACCGTGTTTGGAACATTCAGCAATTTTTATCAATAATTTTTTTACATCCTTTTTTTTTTAAATTCTCCTTCTTTACGTTGTCAGTCCATTTAAATTAACAAAACATTGCCTATTATCATAAAATTACTGTATCTTAAAGGTAATCAATCCTAATTAATAGTACTGTTACTTTAAGTTACAAACCCAAGGTATGATTGTCTCCATCAGTCATATCTAACTGCAGGTTTAAAATGTATAAACCATAGTATATTTTTTTGCATATCCTATTTACAGGACATTGCAGTCAACACCAGCATTTTTCAGCTGCTGATGTCTTGGCAAGTTTTAAGTTCAGTAGTTTGCCATTGCTTTCTGAACGACCGGCTCACATACCTTTCCGTAAGAAACCAACGTGACACGATCCGCTGCCGAATCTCGCGCAGCTGTGTTTCGTACGTGAGTATAGGGTACCTGTTTGAAATTAAGAAAATAAACATCAAAACTAGGTGGGATATTTTCAGTTATTTTTACTTATTTGAAAATAAAAGAACAAAGTAAATGTGCATGTACTTAATTGAAAAAAAAATAAGCTGCATCATTGTATGCTTAATTGTGTGGAATGAAACGTAGTTGTGGTGATGTGTTTTGTTTTACTTAAAAAACATAATTAAATACAGATATTGTGACATGTTTTGTTTTACTTAACAAATATAATTAAATATAGATTTTGTGAGATTATTAATTTTTTTTTTAATTTAATTCGCATATCCTTTACAGGACATCGCTGTCAACATCAGCATCTTTCAGCTGATTGTTGATCTCTCGGCAAGATTACGCTCAGTAGTTTGCCATTGCTTTCTGAGCGGCTGGCTCATTATCCCGCAAGTCACCAGTGCGGGTCGAATCGCTTCCAATTCTCATGCGCTGCGAGACCCTGCATGGATAAACGGGATTACGGAGAAAGTCGTGTAACCCCTCGGCCAGAGAGACCGGCTGTGAGATAATTAGCTGCCTGAAAAAAAAAACAAAGAGCAAGCATAGAAGCTGTGATATTTTCACTTGTAAAGTCAAAGATGATTACTTTAAAGCAACCAAACATTAATAAGAGAGGGAATTGGTGACTGATCCTTGAGTTAATAAATTTTTTAATTGAAAACCACATTACAGACATTATAAAAAACATTAAAGGCTGCATACTTATGTGGCTTAACCACAAGAATAAACAACAATTTAAGAAATACGATAATCTTCTTCCATCTGAGTAAATAATAAATATATATACTGATGCAACAATTAAGTTCTGCCTGTAATGTGCTGAGGACATTTAATTCTGAATGTATTGTACTTTGCCTAATTTCCAGTTATTGGTTTTTAAAGCTCGCATGTTTTACTTAAAGCGATAATATTACTGCTGTTTATTTTTTAATTTGTGCAATTGCTTTTGAATCCTGCATATTTTCCCCATTGGTTAGCGGGGTAGGGGTATACCCTATCCTTTCCTCCATTAGTCTATGGGACACTCTTGGGAAAGGTGGAAAACCCGTTTAGACCCCCCCCCCCCCCAATCAGGGTTACGTGAAGCCATGAGAACAGTTGGTGGATGGAGTATGAGAGCAGCCGACAGATTGGTTATGGTCTGCACTCTGCAGCATTGCGTATTGTTCCCAAGCCTCTTCAACCTATACACAGAAAGAATTTTTTAAAATGTTGAAATGCCTGGACTTAACATCAATGGAAGAATCATAAATAATCTTACATATGATGACGATACCGTGTTACTAGCAGAAAACAAGCAAGAGTTACAAAACCTAGTGGAACAAGTAAATAGGCATTATGCAGAATGTGGTTTAGATATTAACATCCTAAAAACTAAAACTATGATAATTAGCAATGGAAAGGAAAGGTCATCAATGAATATCACAGTAAACGGGGAAATACTAGATTAAGTAACAAGTTTCTCCTGTCTTGTTCATGTAATAACAGATGATGGCAGAAGTGAAATAGAAATCAAAAAGAGAATAGGAATGGCCAAAAATGCTTTCAACAGTATGAAATCAGTCTTAACATCTAGAGTTAGAGAGATTCACAATGCATTAAAAATGAGAATTGTCAAATATTACGTATATATTCAACACTACTGTATGGCGCGGAAGCCTGGAAAGTTGAATAGATGCCCTGGAGATGTGGATATACAGAAGAATATGATGTATTTCATGGAAACAGAAACAATAAAATACACAGGTTCTAGAAAAACTGGAAATGAAAAGAAAGTTGATGAAAGAAATAAAAGAGGCAAGTTAAATATTTTGGCGACGTTAAAAGACATGCCATCTCATCAGGTTCCTGTTTACCTTGCGGTGTCGAGGTGAAGTTTAAACAGCGGGAGAGTGCCCGCCCATGGGCCTCATGTGTGGACTGCGCCTGGTCCTGCAGCCAGCAGGGTTAGGATCGGCTAGCCTCTCCCAGGAGGGGTGAAATGTGAAAATTAGAAGCCTGCCAATGACCCGCAGACTACACAAGTCAACCCCACCTCCACGTGGTGTAGACCGGAAAACCATGACCGCAAGGTCATGGGCTAATGGGGCTATGGTTCGCAGTGGGAGATGGACTCCCTATGGTCAGATTTTTTCCCCCTAAACCAGTGACTGGCCTAGCAAGCCGGCAGGGGATCTTTATACTGCTTGTGGAAAAACTCAGAAGTTAAAAGACATAACACTCTTATAAAAACCATACTGGAGGGTAAGGTTGAAGGTAAGACAACGATACAAGTGGGAAGACAACATCAAGAGATGAATGAACATCAGCCTGACAAAATGTAGTCAAGGTGAGAGACAGAAAGTGTTGGGGATCCATTGCAGCGAAGGCACCTGATTGATTGATTGATTGATTTTACATTCTGCCATTCCACATTCTGCAAAAAATATTGTTTACTAAATTAGGTTTCATTATCATGAACAAATGACATATGATGGTTGTTAAGGTCTTTGTTCACAAATAAAAGTTACTTAGGCGTATGTGTTTAAAAAAAAACAAAAAACGAAACCACGGCTAAACAGTGTTGTAGGCCACACTTTATCAAAGTTGCAAAGTCGCAAACACTTGAAACTTAAAACAGTATTTCCTCTTTGCTCATATTAATTTAATAATTCATTCATTCATTCAGTAGCATGTCCTTTGCAGAACCTAGCTCCCATAACAACATTCAGGAAAACCTCTCGATCACAAGTAAGAAGTCCTGCGTCCGATACACCCATCTGGAGATCATCGCCACATCCTGCACCCATCTTCTCTTTGGTCTTTCTCTTCCTCTCTTAGCAGGCATATACCCCTCCATTTTTGTTCTCTCCAATCTCTCATGACATTTCAAGTGACCAAAATATATCACTTTTCTTTGTTTTATCGTCTTTATTAGCCAACCCTCTTCAATATTCAGCTCTTGAAGTAAGGATGCATTTGTTCTTTTCTTTACCCAAGATATTCTTTGAACCCGTCTATAAAATTTATATTCAAAGGCATTTATGCGCTGTTCAGCTTGTTTAGTAAATGTCCAGGTCTCACAGGCGTATGTTGCAATGGGAAAGATGCATGCTCTTAAAAATCAAATTTTTGTAGTTCTATCTGTCCCAATCCATAATTTATTCAGTTGTTTTAGCCTTTGAAGAGCAATTGATAGTCGCCATTTAATTTCTTTCATTGTGTCACCATTGTTGGTAATCAATGACTCAAGATATTTCAAATTTTCCACCACCTCCAATCTTTCCACATTAACATATATTTCTTTCTCTATAGTAGTTTTATCAGTATGCATTATCTTTGTTTTTGCTATGTTAAGACATAAGTTTTGATTTTCACTATTCAATTGGGTTGAGGTTATTAGGTTTTCTATACCAATCTGTGATGTGGATGGTACTAATACTAATACTAGCAATGTCAGTTGTCATTCTTTGTGAGAGCCCGTGTTTGGTGGTGTAACCGTTTTTCCCGGAACATATTTAGCAACAGTGACAGTGACTTCCAGTTTGAAACCATGTTTGCTTATGACCACATGTATTCAAAAATAACGTGGTATATGTCACGGGAAACCACTCCAATAAATTCAGAAGTGGTCTGTGAGCTAGGCTGCAAGCGTTTGTTGCTTAGAACTTTTTTTTCTTGAAGTTATTAAGTTTTTATTATGTTCGGTAAGCTAAATTTGTTTTTAACCCATGTTCCTTTTTGTCTCTTGTTACTGTTTACTGCATTTTTGAATTCTACGTTCAGTTTTAGATATACTTGAAGAGTTTTAATCTCCTTTAAATGTGTTTGGGAGAAAATATTCAGCACAGCCATGAAAAAGAGATAGCACAATCATAACTGAAAATTCAAAAAGGCAGCGCCCTGACTATACCAATTACTATAGCGGACCTGCATTTATTAATAATTAGAACTGGCAATTTAACTACTAAAATTAAACAGAATACAAGTTTCATTTGTAGCAGTAATTTATCTATGTACTTGTATAATTTTTCAGCATTTAACATGCCTGAACATAATTTTGAAAGCCAGTTTTCACGCCCGTTTGTAAACCTGTAAATAGTGTAAGTGTAAACAGTACTTTTTTTTCTTAGCAGCGCAGCAGTACATAGTTATTTACATTTAAATAAGTTGTGTTTTTTTAAAGTTAGTATTTATTTATTAATTCAGGAGTCAGCTGGTGAAATTTGAGTGCATACAGAACGAAGCTATGTGGGTCATTCTGAGATGACCAGTGACACCCAGTAGTGTGTATGCGTTTCATCCTTGGTTTGCCAACTGTTGCTGGTAGGCTCAAGGTGATGCAGGCGAAGGCATACCTCAGAGTAGCTGCAGACACAGATCACCCGTTGCATGAGGCGCTGGATGCAGTTAAGGGTCAGCGACTGATAAGAGGGAAATCATGGATGGCTCAGCCGGAGGATATGATCAGACAGGTGTGCATCTTGGAGAACATTAGGCGAGGAGAGGAGTGGGTCAGAGTGCCAGCGGAGCATTCAGACTTGTGCAGAGTTATAATCACATTGAGCCGGGAGTGCAGGGAGTGGCCAGCAGGGGCCACGAAAGTGGAAATCCAGCAACTAATTCAGTATAATGCTCGCCCGGATGATGTGATTATCTACACAGATGGTTCGGTGTTGAGAGGTAGGAGAAGTGCCTGGGGGTTCTTAGCAACAGCTAATGGTCGACATTTGGTACAGGAGAGCCTGGCATATGATACCACAACATCTAGCTTAAGAATGGAGGTGGAGGCAGTCAGTGCAGCTTTCCGCTAGATGGAGAATACGATACACACACACATGTTGTTTTTGTAACTGACTCGGAAAGCATGCTGAGGAAGGTGAGGACAGGCAAGCTTCATGCAGAGTGGCTTGCTTCGCTTCGGAGGTTACGGGTGGCAAGCATCACCTGGATCTTTTCTCCGGGGCATGCCGGTGTGCTGGGGAATGAACAGGCGGAAGATTGGCTGGCCCTGCAAAACTTGGTGGAGTATTGATGCATGACAAGGCAGACGTGGTTGCGGCCTTGTGGGAGCACATGTGCACCTCGGAGGAGCAAATGGATCACCAAGGTCTGACAAGAATGAGAAAGCAAGGAGTGACGAGGGGATCTGGCCGATGCTCGACGCTCAGAGTAAAGGCGAGACAGACATATAATCAGATTGCTACTGGTACTATTAGTGTTGGAACTCTTCGCTGGCTGCTGAGGATGGGTCAGAGCGCTTATGGGAATGCCCCAAATGCTGTGATGTCGGTTCCTAAATCAATCAATCAATCAATCATTAATTATTAATTGCTCACTTTTAGATACAGATCAGTGTAATTATACAGCTGAAGTAGAAATCAATTATTAGCGAAAGAGACTTAGTAAGCTTAATTTATGTAGCAGTTACAAACTCATTTACTTACATTAATGCATGATATTTAATCAACAAAAGAAAGCTGTCGCAATGCAGTGGGTACATTAAGACAATATGAGTACATTTTCATGAATTGTTCTTTCACTAGCGACGAACATTTCACATGACATTTAATTAATGCAGCTATTTTTAACTATTAATTAGGTCACAGCACATCCTATCAAAAAGTCTTAAAAGTCTAGTGCATTTTTGTTGGAGACTCTGAGACTCTTGTGCTTTGTACGAAAGAGGAATGTGACCTTTACTTTCCTGTTACCAAAACAGCACAATAAAATATACATCTTGCCAGGTTTGTTAGCAATGTGACAGACATTTAATGAATAATAAACAATTGGCGACCATTTTTAAGTGTTAATTAGGTCACGGCACATTCTATTGAAAAATAGATAATACGTCAAACCTATGTCTCGCCACCCCAGATGCAGTGATATATAGTGCTATGTTGTCCATTTAAAAATAAACAAGCCACAGTAATAGAAGGCAGAATTTCTCAACTCAGAATTTTCTACTACAACACTTCCGGTTCTAGATGGCGACTGACAGTCGTGTTGTTTTGTGATCGTTAACTTTTTCACGTAGGAGATGGATTTATTCATCTCTTGCATGTAATTTGTGTGCCAGGATGTAAAACCAGGAGTTTCTACTCAAGATCTGCGCCAATGCTATGGAGTTTCGTGCATTGAGCGAATCAATCCTTGAGTGAATTTTTCGCAGCGCGTGTGGTTCTGTGGTTTTCGGTTTTTCAACATGGCGGAACAACGTGTGTTCTCCAAGCGGTGGGGAGTCAACCTAACAAGGCGACGGGGGCGCCGGGCAGGCTGCAAACAAGGTAAGCATGGTGGTTTAAGATGGTTTAGACTCAAGTATGACCACCTGGGCCTCAGGAATACCGGTATTCTGTACTGGAACTCCGCCAGCGTAAAACAACAGGGCCCTATTTTAGAAAACTTGGCTTACAGGAATGACATTGTAGCGCTCCAGGAGATGAGACTGGGTGATCAGCTACTCTGAATTGCCGGCTTCAAATGTGTCTACAATAGACGACAACTGGGAATGGCGATTCTCATTCATGATAGCATGGTGGCGTCAGAGCTAGACATGTCCAGTTGGGACAGTGACGACATACAAATATAGGCAGTAAGAGTTCAATCCAGTCTACCATTAATGTTGGTTAATGTTTATACCTGCATGCGAGTATGGATTCCCAGAAGTGGCAGTGCTTAAGTGATATATTAGGTCACGAGAGAAATATTATTTTCTGTGGCGATTTCAATGCTAAAGGCAGATCATGGGGAAACATTTCCTCCAACACACAGGGGGAAGAGCTCGAGACTGCACTTGAAACCACTGACCTGGTTTGTATCAACAGTGGTTGTGTCACCAGGACAGCAAGCCATCCAGGTGATGAGGACAGTGCTATTGATCTGGCGCTAGTTTCACCTTCACTCACTACAGTGTACAGATGGGGAGTCCTAGGACACCACGGCAGGGACTACCACCCTTGCAGCATATTGGTGGAGAAAGGCAGAACCAGGCAGCACAAGTTCTTCTTCTTTGCGCTCATCCGGAGTGTTTTTCAGATGTGATTGCGTTGAGTCGTTACGCACCCGTGGGCTGAAACCCTTGGGCCAACTCATCCGACTTCTGTGTGCATTTTTGACCAGGTTAGCACTCCTGGGAGACTCTCACTTTTGTGGTATTGTCTGCATCCCAGCTGGTCAAGTTGGAACGGTTGTAGACTTTACGGTCATCCCTCAAGGGAAGGCAGGGACAGTCCATAGCATTTTCCGCCATCCAGGATGGCTTCCACAGTTGCAGACCCGATACATAGCGCCCTGGTGCTAGACTCACAGAGGAAATCGTCACGTCCTACTCATTGCTGCTTTAATTCCTCACTTCAATATATTGGGCATTTTGTTCCCCATGGGCTGTTCCCGCAGAAACCAGACCGGTCTGCAGACGGTATCCACTCAGGGAGTTTTCGATTCGGACATGTGCTTGTCGTTGTACCCGGACAGAGCACAAGTTAACGGTCAAGACTTTCCAGTATGACTGTACTGGGCAAGATGTGAGTAAAATAAGACGTGACAAGTGCAGACAGCTTCAGGGCAGGAAAAAAAGCTGGGAGCAGCAACTTTGGTGGAATTTCGAGGTGGAGAAGGCTTGGGTGGATAAGCGTAGTGCTGTAAGGAGATGGTAAAATGCCAAGAAGAAGAGAGCTGCCCACCCTAGTCCCTGCATGCACTTAGAAAGAGAAATGCACACAAAAGAAAGGTATTTAAAAACACTGGTTAAGGTGGTTAAAAGTGAAAAATGGGCAGAGGTGTGTCAAAGAGTAAGCACAGACAAGTCACTGAAATTGTTCTGGCGACTACATAAAAGCATGAGTGGGATAGTCAAGAATAAGAGCATTTCTGACTTCCAAGGTGCTGACCTCATCTGGCAGAGGACTGACAAGGACAAGGGCAAAGCCCTCTTTGAACGCTATCTAGAGCAGAGCAACCAGACAGACATGGGAGGCCGAATTCTTGCCAAGGAGGTCACCTCAGACAGGTGCAAGGCCCAGAACACTTCGGATGAAGACACAGTGACAGTGAAAGAAATCAAGTCTGTGCTTTGACGATCAAAAAACAGCGCTCCAGGGCCAGATGGCATAAGATACGACGACATGAATAGGTGTACCGACAGCAAGCTAGAGAAACTAGCAAACATGTACAACAACAGTATAAAGAGGGCTAGCATCAAGGAGGAGTGGTTACACAGCTATCTGATTCCCTAGCCAAAGCCTGGCAAAGACCACACAAAAATTCAGGGATATCGAGTTATAACCATGCAGAATACAATAGGCAAGCTGCTGGAGAAGTTAATTGCCAGGAAAATATCAAGCCAGCTAGAGAGGCAAGGTGTTTTCCCACCTACCCTGGGTGGGTACCGTCCAAAAAGAGAAACTTGGACTAATGCAGCAGTTTTTGCCCATGATGTCTATGAAGGTTTCCACTCAGGCATTGAAACCTTTGCTGCAGCGATTGATCTTGAGGACGCGTAAAACAGAGTACCATTGGATTTTTTAATGCTTCAGCTTCTTGAACTCAAAATAAGTCCATTCCTCCTTAGTTGGACCACTGCAGCCGTCTTCCAACGGAAAGTAGTTTTTAGATGTGGCAGTTGGACTTCGGAACCAACAACAATATATCCTGGCCTACCTCAGGGATTACTATTATCTCCGGTACTGTTCAACATCTACACTGTGAGAATCACAAGCGAGCAGATCACTGGACCTGGTAGGACATTGTTGTCATATGCCGACGATGTTTTAGTGTATCGTCAGGGTAAGGATACAGATCATGTTGCTGTGGAACTACAAACCGAATTCAGTCTAATAAATACTTAGTGTGTTGAAGCCGGGGCAATGGTCAACCCAACATAGGCAACAGTGACTTGGTTTTCGTTGAATAATCATATTGTCAACACTCCAACACCAACTGTAAAGCTGTGTTAAGAGACGGTGGAAAGAATGCAGGCAATGAATTACCAGGGGATAGGTTTGATCGAAGCCTTGCTTATAATGAGCACATTGACTAGGTGATAACAAAGGCCAAGCGGGGTTTGGCTGCGATGCGGGTGATGGCGGCAGCAAACTATGAGCAGCGCCATCTATGTCTTCTATATGAGGGGTTGGTCATGTTTGTTTTTGAGTATGCGATGGCAATCATGACTCTCAGCCGTAAGCAGATAGAAAGGATGGAAAGGATACAGAATGAAGCTATGCGCATTATTCTTGGATGTAAAAGAGATACAGCATGCAGGGCGATGTGCTATCTTCTTGATTTTCCAACCATTGAAGACAGAATACAAGTTTGCAGAGCACATGCCTACCTCAGAGTTAACGCAAACAGACAACATCCACTGCATAGTGAAATTATGAAGGTGAAGGGCAGCAGGTTAAAAAGAAGATGGTCATGGATGGCTCAAGCCGAAGACATTCTTCAACAGGTGTGTTCACTTGAGGACCTAGAACCTGGCGAGGAGTGGGTACAAGTGCCAACAGATTTCTGCACGTCCTTTTCAGTTTGCATCCAACTAGACAGAAAATGCAGACAAGAAAATCCGGCTGCTGTGGAGGCTGAAATACAAGCATTGATCTTCGAGAATTCGCTAGACGGTGATGCTGTTATTTACACAGATAAGTCGGTCATCCGACATGTGAGAAGCTCATGGGCCTTTACAGCTCATGCCGGAGGGAGAATTGTGAAGGAGGACTCTGGTGCTTTTGCTGAGATCACAAGTAGCCTGACTATGGAAGTTGTGGAAAAAATGGTTAAGAACATGAGACTTAATAAAGAGGTTCTAAAAATAGATAACGAAATGCAAGAACAATACAGAGTGACTGTGAAAAATAGGTACAATGCAATAACTAAAATACAGAGTATAGATGAACAATGGGAAATGTTAAGGGACTCCATTCATCAAACTAGCAAAGAAGTATTACCAGAGAGAGGCAAAATAGCTAAGAAAAAATGGATGAATGAAGATATCTTAAACCTGATGGACAAAAGAAAACAGTATAAAAATGACAAACAAGAATACGCTAAGATAAATAAAGAAATAAAAGATAAATGTGGGAAGGCTAAAGAAAGTTGGTTAAACGAGCAATGCAAAAAAATTGAATTAAATTCCATTAAAGATACAAAAAATATGCACAGACAAATCAGTGAGCTTACAGGAAAAAAAATAAGAATAAATACAGGGTGTTTGAAATCAAAAACAGGAAAGATAATATTAGAGGAAGATGCTATAATGAAGAGGTGGAATGAGTATATAAGAGAATTATATGAAGGAGAAAGGGCAGAATTAACAGAAGATAGTAACTTAGAAGGTCCACCTATTCTGAAAGAAGAAGTCGCTGACGCTATGAAACGTATGAAGAAAGGAAAAACAGCTGGGCCAGATGAAATCACAATAGAAGAATTAGAAGTATTGGGAGAATTTGGAGTAGATATATTAACCAAAATGTTGAATGATATTTACAGCAGTGGATATTTACCCAGTGATATGCTGAAATCTGTATTTATAGCTATACCAAAAAGACCAGGAGCAATTGATTGTGAAGATTTTCGTACAATTAACCTTATAAACCATATCACTAAGCTTCTACTCAGAATCATAATGAGAAGAACCAAAAAGAAAATAAAAATGGAAATTAGTGAAGAACAGTATGGATTTGTGGAAGGAAAGGGCACAAACAATGCAATTTATACATTGCGGACACTAATAGAAAGGTCAATAGAGAAACAGAGGGACATATATTTGTGCTTCATAGATTATACTAAGGCATTTGATAAAGTAAAACATGATGAACTGATTAAAATGTTGGAAGATATCAACACTGATGGAAAAGATTTAAGAATAATAAAGAATATTTACTGGAACCAAGTAGCAGCAATTAAAATGGGAAATAAAGAGGGTAGTTACGAACAGATAAAGCTAGGAGTACGACAAGGGTGTGTCTTGTCACCAGATCTTTTCTCCCTGTATAGCGAAGTAATAATGAGAGAGATCAAAGAGATGCCAGGAATACTAGTTGGAGGTTATAATATAAATAATATACGCTATGCAGATGACACAGTATTGGTGGCGGATAATTCAACAGACCTACAACAATTATTAGACGTTGTAGTAACAGAGAGTGCAAGGAAAGGACTCAACTTGAATATCAAGAAAACAGTAACAATGGTAATATCAAAGAAAATGGTGACACCAAAATGTGACATAGAAATAGAAGGGAAAATCCTTAACCAAGTTGATAATTTTAGATACCTAGGGGCATTTATAACATCAGATGGAAGATGTACAACAGAGATTAGGAGCAGAATAGGGCAGGCAAAAGCCGCATTTCAGAAAATGAAGAGTATCTTATGCAATAAGTCACTGTCACTGAATGTAAGAAAGAGAGTGCTGAAATGCTATGTAGAACCAGTTTTGCTGTATGGCAGTGAATCTTGGAATGTAAATGAACAAATTAAGAAGAAATTAGAAGCAACAGAGATGTGGTTCCTGAGACGAATGTTGCGAATTCCTTGGACTGCCAGAGTAACTAACGACGACTGCCTGAAACAGGCTAATGAAACTAGAACATTATATACAACAATAAGACAGAGACAAACAGCTTTCCTCGGTCATGTGATGAGAAGAGAGGCATTGGAGAACATCGTAACAACTGGAAAGATCGAGGGGAAGAGAGGCAGAGGTAGACCAAGAGAAGTGATGCTGGATGGATTGAGACGGTGGCATGGAGGAATATCAGCAGCAGAGTTGATCCAGAGAACCAAAGACCGAGATCTATGGAGAGCCATGAACGCCTACGCCAGCCGGCACGGCACTTGATGATGATGGTGTAAGTTACAGTTATAGCATTAAATAATTTAATGTTATAAGTATAAGTTATAACTGGCACACAAGCAATTATTCATCAGCATTAATATCTCGGCTTATAATTGACCGCAGACTTGAATATTGTACCGTTGGATTTTGTGTTTTCAAGAGTTATCCAACTAACTATAATTAAAAAGCCATTTATAAAATGTTACTAAAGTGGCTAGAATGAATAAGATAAGAACAGGGCTAGAAAACAAATTACATACCGTATACCAAATAATTGCATTTATTTCAAAGATAAGATAATAAATCAACCACTCGCTATGCACAGAATGTTAGACTAACAGAAGTTATGATGGAGGGTTGCCACTTTTTTTTTTTTTAACCAAAGACATCTAGAAACGGCCCAAACAATATCCATAAATATCTAGATTTCGTTGGAAAGTATCTAGGAAAAATATCCAGATTGAGAAAGTAAGTAATTAATTACATATGTATTGATGTGACTGCTGGTCTCCCTGGCGAAGAGATTTACGGCTTTCGCCGTAACCCTGTATATTCTCGTGAGTAACGCAGCTGCTCCCGAACCGGCAGCGGTTCGAGCCGCGCTGATAACTTTCGGGGGGTATGTGAACTGGTCGCTCAGAAAGCAATGGCAAACTATTGAGCGTAATCTTGCCTAGTACATCAACAGCAGCTGAAAAATGCTGATGTTGACTGCAACGCTCTGTAAAGGCTATGCAACATTAAAAAAAAAAAATTGATGTGACTTACCCTATAGAATCATGTCCTCATCTTCACTGATGTCTGTGTCACAAGATGCACTTAGCTTGGATGATGAAGTTGAAGCTTCAGATTCAAAATGACTCTGGTATGCTTTAGCTGTTCCAATTTCTTTTAATACACGATCAGGGAGCTGATAAGTTGAACAGCATTTTCCTGCTCTCATCAGGCCAAATTTTATTGTCAAGATAACATTTAAGAGGTCAAGTTTCATCCTGTTTATATTTTGTATAATTCATAGTACTGAAAACTCTTTCCACATCAGCATTTGAATGGAGTAGTATCATGGCAGACATCGCACATTCAAAGAGCTAACAGAATGGACTGTTACCTGAGGCATCTTTAAATTGTCTTACTTCATTCCAAAAGGCTTCATTTTCTGTTTTGTTTCACCAAGTTTATTTTGGTTAACTGATATTCTGCTTCCACCACATTATTATCAGTAGCCCCTCAAAATGTCATAACTTGACAATATTTTGATATGTCCTTTACTGGCTGAAGTATGTTGTTAACAGAAAAGGGTGAAATATTTTTCAATACATCTAAATTTTCAGGAAGTCTCTGCTTCAATTGCTTGAATAATGAGAGAAGAAAATCTTGACAGCGCTTTCTTGAGTTGTTCTCTTCATTTTCTGTTAACAGTCCTTTTGTTTGTAAACCATCAATTTTTGATTCGATTTGGTATCCCAGATATGGCTTAGGAGCCAAATAGCTCTCTATAGTGCAAGGAACAAGTCAGCTTTAGGAGTTGGCAATATAAGTCTTTTAACAATTGAGTGAAATAGCAAAGTGAGATCGTCAAGTAATTTAACTTTATCAACATTTTGAGATTCAAACAGTTTATTAACTTTTTGCACTTCACTTAAAATGGGTTGTAAACAGAGAAGGAATGCCAAGTTTGTTTTTCATCACTATACATTCCATACAGTATTTCAGCTGTGTAACACTTTTCACGTTGTCTTGTTATTTCGAAGAGTGTCTTCAACTCTAACCATTGGTTCACAATTACTTCAACAGCTGGTTGAATTTATAACCGTCTAGTTTTGCAATATGACAGAATTTTCAGTGGCGAGGAGCTATCGTTTAATGCTTTATATAAATTATTATATTGCTGTTGTCTGACAGATGATTTGGAGAACCAGTTATGTGTTTCAACAATAAGGAATTCCAAATTCCTTGGTAAACATTCTGATGAGGCATGTGATAATGCTAGCTGTAAGGAATGACACGCACATTTTACGTGGATTAAAGATGGGATATCTTCCTTCGATTTTGCATAAACGCCATAGTTGATATCAATCATTATCGAGGCATTATCTGTACCAGTTGCAGCCAAATTCAGATGAAAAGAATCACAAAGTCGGCATCACAGCAGTAAGTCGCAGCACAGTGTGTTCACAGTTCAAATAATGTTATTATAATTTATGCGTCCTTTTACTCATTACCGGGGGAGGGGGGGGGGGGGGGTGTCAGATTGTTGAGCATTGACCCAAGTCAGTTCAAAGTTTAAATAATGGCAGTTACCATAATTTTCGCGCGTCAAGACCAAACAAAAAATGGGTAAACGACACCGAAATAACAGTAAAATCTAGAAAGTATCCAAAATATCCAATTCCTAATGAAAAGTATTTAGAATTGCATCCAGCATCCAACCGTCAGAAAACGGTATCCAGACGCCGGCAAAAGCCTCTAGATCTGGATATAAAGTATTTAGAATGGCAAGCCTGCTAGGATGGCGTTCGTGATTGTCACATGATATTTGAATATATCCATTATTTAAACTTTGAACTGACTTGGGTCAACGCTCAACAATCTGGAAACCCCCACCCCCCCCCCCCCCCCCGGTAATGAGTAAATTTTTTTTCTTTTAAATTCGCATATCTTTTACAGGACATCGCTGTCAACAGCAGCATCTTTCAGCTGTCTGTTGATTTCTTGGCAAGATTACGCTCAGTAGTTTGGTAATGAGTAAAAGGGCGCATAAATTATAATGACATTATTTGAACTGTAAAACCGTGTTGCGAATTATTGTTGTGATGCCGACTTTGTGATTCTTTTTCATGTGAATAAAAAAAAAAAATTACTCACCTTCATATGTGTCTTCCACTTTGAACAAATCTTTCAACATGCCAAAAGTAAAGCAATATGAACACAAATTTCGGAAAGAGTTGCTGCAAGATGACATAATTAAAGATTGAGTGATGTCAATTCATGGAGATGCGACTAAGGCTCGTTTAAGTACTGCAAGTGCGAATTGAGTTGAGTTGAGTCAAGAACCGACATCACTGCACTCAGGACATTCCCATACGTGCTCAGTCTCCTCGTTCAACAGCCAGAGAAGAGTCATACTGCAAGTGCGAAATCAAAGCGAAATTACAAGGCTTGTAGAAACATGCAGAGACTAAAAAACATAAAAATGCAGTGCCATTTAGGGATATGCCACCGTTGACATCTGTTTTCAGAACTACACAGAGTAATGACTCATCAAAAGTTGAAGGATCTGTCTCAATGTTTTTAAGTTGGCATTGTGCAATCGTGAACTGTGACCATTTGATTCATTTGTTTAAAAACACTATTTCTGACAGTAAAGTGCTAAAGGACGTGAAAATTCATCGCAGCAAGTGTACAAATGTGATCAGAAGTACTTTATTTTCTCACTTTGAAGAAACTCTTTGCTGGCTGTTGAACGAGGGGACTGAGCACATATGGAAATGTCCTGCGTGCAGTGATGTCGGTTCTTGACTCAACTCAACTCACTTTGAAGAAGATTTGATCAGTGATATTTCTATAAATATAGTTTGTTATCTATTAGACGAATCGAATGACATTTCGGTTCTGAAAGTGCTTGGTGTATGTGTTATATATTATAGCAACAGCAAAGACAAAGTAGTTTCTACATTTCTTGGACTAGTTCACTTGGAAGAGTGTGACGCAGAACGTATAGTTCAGGCACTGAAGAAACGTTTGGTCAGTAAACATTTAAACTTGAAGAATTTGGCTGCAATTGGAACCGATAATGCATCGGTAATGGTTGGTATCTACCATGGCGTTTATGCAAAAGGAAGATATCCCATCTTTAATCCTCATAAAATGTGCGTGTCATTCCTTGCAGCTAGCATAATCACATGCCTCATCAGAATGTTTACCAAGGAATTTGGAATTCCTTATTGCTGAAACACATAACTGGTTCTCCAAATCTGCTGTCAGACAACTGCAATATAATAATTTATATAAAGCTCACAACTGAAAATTCTGTCATATTGCAAAACTAGATGGTTATCAATTGAACCAGTTGTTGAAGTAAGTGTGAACCAATGGTTATAGTTGAAGACACACTTCGAAATAACAAGACAAAGTGAAAAGTGATACACAGCTGAAATACTATATGAAATGTACAGTGATGAAAAAAAAAATGGCATTCCTTCTCTTTTAACAACTCATTTTAAGTGTAAGTTACCAGCTCGGCTCGAACCGCTGCCAGTTCGGGCGCATTTGCGTTACTCATGAGAATATACGGGGTTACGGCGAAATCTGTAAACACAGGGAGACCGGCAGTCACATCAATACATATGTAGTTTCTTACTTTCTCAATCTGGATATTTTTCCTAGATACTTTCCAACAAAATCTAGATATTTATGGATGCTGTTTGGGCCGTTTCTAGATATTTTTGGTTTAAAAAAAAGTCAGTTATCAGTTTAGTTATCAGTTGGGGTATCTTCATTGCACTCCGGACATGTCCATAGGTGCTCAGATCCTCCACCAGCATATGCATCAGCGTCCGGTGGCTAATAGTGCCAGTTCTGTGTTGGTTGACGAGGCGCCTTGTTTTCCCGATGTACCTCTCGCGTCTGGGCGTGCCGATTCTTACTCCCAAGTCTTTCATCCTGGACAGCGATGTGGATTCACTGACGTCAAAGTCCTCTGTTCTCGCCATATCTTTGAGGACGTTAATAACATCGGAACGATCCATGGGCTGGCCGTCTACAGGGGGTTGCAGAGCCAGCCAGTTTATCAGCTCGTTCATTTCCCTCGACTCCCGCATGCCCCGGGACGAAGATGAAGGTGACTTTACGGACAACAGACTTCCGCAGCGACTCAGTCCACTGTCTACGTACAGATCCAGCTTCGACCTTCTGAATCATGCTCATTGAATCACTTAGTACACACACGTTGGTATAATGATGTGATTCCAGCCATATGAAAGCCCGTGTAACTGCCATCACCTCCATCGTCATGCTGCTCGTGGCCATAGAGTGGGCACCACTGGATTCTTGAACGGTTCGGCCCGCTGAACGGGCTGTAAATGCCCACGCACTTCTCTGCTGCTTTACAACAGAGCCATCTGAATAGATGAGCACTTCGGGGCTATCTGAGTGTTCATAGATGAGCGCGTTAACCTCTGCATTACAGCGGCAGGGTTCTGCTCTCTGCACCGTCTGTCGAGTGTGATAATGCAGGAGAAAGTGCACTTGAAAGCTGGAGGCACCGGCACCCATTCCTTGCCGGGGTTGATACTGGTAAGACTGCAGACCTGTCTGACGACATCTTCCGCCCGACCCATCCATGATTTGCCCCTCTTTAGCCTGTCACCCTTTTCTCTGAATATAGCGTCATGCAGAGGGTGCTGCTCATCTGCACTTATGTTTAAGTATGCACGAGCTCTCCAGATCTTGATCCTGTGTTCCATTGTCGGTAAGTCAAGGAGGTATTTCATTGCTACATGACATATGCCTGGGTCATTGACATTGAGGTTAGTGACCTTTGTAGCGAGACTACGAGAAAAACAACTAGCCCTGAGTAATAATGGTAAGGGTGAGTGCAGACCCCCCATGGTGGATGGGGGGAGAGCAGTGTATTTTTGTGTGAAGTCAGGGGACTTCAGGACAGTTGATGTTTTGGCGCCGAGCAGATCGGTGGTCGAAGAAATGGGAGCTTAGACTGGCTGCGGGTCAGATCTTTTGTTGTGTTGTTCTCCCAGTTGTGAATGCAGGCCTAAAACCCAGTGGGGGTTGGATAGTTAATGGAGGCCTGAACCCAGAGTGGGTTGGATAGTTAATGGAGGCCTGAACCCAGAGTGGGTTGAATAGTTAGTGGAGGCTAGACCCAGTGTGTTGGTGTATTGTGTAAAATCCAGCCGTGGATAGTAGCTGGATTACCTGTCTTGTGGATTTGATATGAAGCAGGCTTGAGAAGGCAGTGATGTGTGCTGGTTAAATTGTGAGGAGGATATTTATATTCTATGGATTATATTGTTTCTGGATATAGAGTTGTGTTCCGTTTGTCCGTGTTCTTTCTGCAATAAAGGATTATGTGCGCCAACGCAATCTTGTTTAATGACTGGTGAATGTGCACTGCGGGGGTGAGTTATATTGTAAGACAATTAGATAGCTCAATTGACACACCAGGAGCATCGTTAAATAGACAACGACCATATCACGCACTTATCATCAAGAACTTCGTGATATTATCTGAGGGCTCTCCAGTCAAGGACGACGGGGATATATTGTATTATCTGGAGGCTTCGTCCGATCAAGAACAAGATAGACATTGTTGTCAATCTGAGATATCTAGGAGCTCGTCGCTTAGTAAAGATTTTCTGACAGCTGCATTCGGTGAAGGAACACCGTGCAATATTGAGATATCTGTGGGCTCTTCGCTGAGAGAGGAGTTATTATCTGGTGACTTCGTTCCATCAAACTAACAAACCCTTGACAATTTGGATATTATTGCTTCAAGAGATTAATGTGAACTCTTTGGTGCGCCAGATAATTAACACAGACAGACGAGAGTCAATACTCAAGCTAGCAGACAGTTCACGTGAAGATCACTACAGGTAAATTCGATACCAACAGCAGTGCTGAAGCTAGCAGGGACGCCACAGAATTAACGCAGACAGGCGCTTGTGTTTATAGGCCAAGCGAACAGCACAGTTGGACAGTATCGCTGTCGGAGATAAAGACAGGAATGAAAAAATCCCAAAGATAACAGACAGTGAACTCTCTCGGGGAGGGGAGAGGTACGGGGAATTGTAAAACAGAGAAAAGTGATAGTTGCTGATTCGACGGACAGGTGACCGAAGGGGGTAGTAACAGGACCCCACCGCAGCCAGAGTTGGGGCAGGTTAATGGTGTAAAGTGTGATTTTCCACGGAGTTAAAAGAGCAGCCGTGGTGGGGCTGAGGAGGCTGTGTGGAAAGTGTTTACTAAGGATTTTTCCACTAAAGGGGATAAAGAGAAATTGAGGTGACATTGTGAGTCGGGGGTGGATGGAGTAAAAGATACTCAGGAAATTTCCAGGGCCTATTGGGGTCAAGATGACTCATTGCGAATGAACAAAACAAGTTTTTGACCGAAAACCAGACTTTATGTTCGTCTTTGTGATCATTACTTTGTAATCAGCAAACATTTTGACAACTAAGGATGACGTGGCAGCTCCGCGAGCATGGTTGTATACAGTTGTTAAAAATAACTTACAATAAAGATCTAAAGCGTTGGACATTTGCTGCCATTATTTTTTTTTCTCTTGGTGAATCCATAACATATATGATACAGCAAGGCGCCATCTCCGCAACGAAGGTATAAAAACGTTTGGATTATTACTTTGTTGCCATCATGTCCAGGGAAAGCACAATAACATTACAGACTGTGTCGAGACAGAAAATTTTGGATATCTACTATCACCTTCAACTTTTTCGACAGTTATAACTTGTGATCACCACGTGAAATTCAGTAACCACGCAACAAATCAATGGGTCTTTTGGAATTTGACGTCGTAGACATTTCGGAATTGTGGCCAACAGACACTTCCAGCCTAGTGTGAAAAACTATTAACATCAAAATAAGAACTTTTGGCGACGGATTAATAAGCACATATTTGTCGGCCAACCATTTGGACATTTTGTTTGCTCCCATCGTCATATTTATTGTTGTCAGGTGTTACGCAATTATTTGTATGTGGTCCGGTGTTTGTCAGGAGTAGGGGATTTTTGTGTTGTTTCACGAAGTTCGGGAGACAGGGCAAATATTTATTTTCTTACGTGCACCATATATTTTCTGGGAATTAAATCGAAAGGTCGGTATGTTTGCTTCTGCAGTGACGCAGTGTTGGTCCTGGATTATATACCGTGCCTTTTTGCGTCTAACGTCAAATCTGTGTATATTTTGGTGTTATATTTTTTTTCTTCTCTTTTCATAATATTTACATATGATATTGGTTGTGTTCTGATATATGTTATTATTGTGATCTTTCGTCATTTCTACTGTCTAGTGGGCGGGGTCAGTTTATATTATTACGCGCACTGTGATCGTCTTACACAAGCTTGTGGATGTTACTGTGGTTTATTTCTTTGTGATCACCGTCTCCGTGTACTCAGCTTGTGCGTCTAGCATTTATAGAAATCACTTTGTGTGGATCATTCATCCATTTTGTATATGTATATATATATGTATGTTTAACAATATTTCCAGAAATTTTTCTACAGCTATTGGATATATATATATATGTGAGGGAGTATAGGTAATTACCCCCCCCCCCCTCACTACCTAGTGATTATAGAGTGACGGTGTGAGTACAGGTTGACATTATTAGTAATAGGAATTTACGTACATTCTGAGTGGAGGTGTACTTATGGAAGGTACACAAAGACTAGCAGCAGAGTCTTTATATTTATAGTTGGCTGACAGACAGAAACGTGTCCACAAGTACAAGATGCCTACGTTAATGGAATATATTGAAACAGGTGAACGGTTAGGCCTGAAGGGTAAAGAGTTACAGGAGTATGCCGAACCAAAAGAACAAAAACAGATTGAAAGAGACCAAAGACAAACTGAAAGAGAACAGAGACAGGAAGAAAAGGTAGCTGAAGCCAAACGTCTACAGGAAGAGAGAGAGACACAATTGAAACTAGAAATGGAACAACAAAACCACCTACAGGAAGTAAAGTTAGCTGAAATGGAAGCCAAGCGTCTACAGGAAGAAATGTTAGCTGAAATGGAACAAAAGCGCTTACACGAAGAGACACAAATGAAAATAGAAATTGGGAAAGAAAAGCTCAAGAGGGAAACTGGAATTGAGTTGAAAAAATTAGAACTATCTTCGAAGGGTCAAAGTGAGGAAAGCAGAAGACCTTCCCATCCCTAACAGAGACTAAAACTGCCATATTTTACAGACCGTGACCATCTTGAATCTTATCTTGGGAGATTTGAAGCATCAGCGAAAGTGTTAGGTATTCCAGAGGGAGAGTATGCGATGCGGCTGGGCGAGTTTTCAACGGGGAAGGCCCTAGATACCATGTTTAATTTACCTTTAGAAGAAATAAATAATTACACCATCTTACGTCAACGCTTGCTTACAAAATTCCAACTAACGGAGCACGGATATAGAACAAAGTTTAGACAATTAATGCCAGAGACAAATCAAGATTTCACATATTTTGTTAATACAGTAAAGAACACATTTAATAAATGGATGGAGCTTGCAGAAGTAGGGAAAGATTTTAATAAAGTAGTGGATTTAGTGTTAAGAGACAAGGTTTTATCATCATGTAATACAAACTTAGTGGCTTTCTTTGAGGAACGTAAGCCAAAGGACATAGACACAATGTCACAGTTAGGGCAAAACTACATGACTGCACATCCAAATAGTTATATTGGTAGACAGAGCGATGAGGAAATAGTCTGTGCAGCGTACACTAGACAGGACCAGAATCCAGTTATCAGACCAAGGGCGAAAAGTGTGGATTCATCACATAGATACGAACAACAAGAACCTCAAGACAATGCTTTTCGAGGAAACAATGTTAGTAGAGCAGGACGGTACCCATACAAAAGGGGGAATTTCCAGAGACGTCCAAATAGTTATGCCGGATGTTGGAATTGTGGGATCTGGAGACACAAGGCAGCACAGTGTGATGCACAACCATCCAGTGAGCCAACAAGTAACGCAAGGAAGGAGATCATCTGTTTCAAATGTGGAAAGAAGGGGCATGTCAGCTATCATTGTACGATGAGGGAAACGGAGCATTCTAATGCAGCACAAGTGATTGAGACTATCAACAATGAAGATTGTAGTGGGTGCAAACCTCTTTTTGAAAAAGACGGTAAGCCGGTCTTAGTGTGTGGCCATACAGTGAAAGCAGGATCAGCAGTCCATGAAGGAGGAAGTCTGAAGCTGCACCATGGAGTCGTTAATGATAGGCCAGCGTTAACAATTAGGGATTCCGGGTGTACGTCTATCGGAGTGAGGAAAAGTTTAGTAGATCCCTCTGAGTACACAGGCAAACATATTAGTTGCATAACATTTAACGGGGCAGTAGAATTCTACCCATTAGCCGTAATAACAGTGGAAACACCATACACCACAGGAAGAGTGACAGCGTGTGTGCTAGACGCACCAGTGGCGGATCTGATCATCGGAAATGTGCCAGGAGTAAAAGATTGTACAGAAGAGGAGGTAGCTTATTGGGACCAAAAACATAGTGTAAGCAGTAACGAGGTAGGTACCAAAAGAAAACCATAATTAGAGAGTATAGCTGAAGTAGAAGAGGCACTTAAAGTAGACATAGGGACTGAGAAAAAGGGTAGTACAGTTGAGCAAGTGAGAAGGAAATCCCAGAGACAAGATACTACTCTGGACAAATGTTTCCAAGGGTGTAGTAGAGTAGAAAATAGGCAGTCAAAGAAGAGTAGATGGTGCTTCGAGAGGAAGAACAATGTTCTCACTCGCCGGTTTTCAGATGGCGGAACTGCACGTGGGCAAGTAGTAGTACCCTTAGCACGTAGAGACCGAGATACTAGAACAGCTCAGGATAGGGCATGTGCAGGGCACATAGGTATAATGTGTATGCAGCAGAGAGCAAGGTGCCAGGGATATGGGCCATGACTGAATAAAGAGTTCAGACTAAACAGAGACTCCAGTGTAACGGTGCAATATGCAGATAGGAGAGTTGAGTCAGGCCAAAAGAGTGTTCGCGACATCACGGACCCAGGGTTAGGGATAGCATACAGATGTTGTAAATATATGGGCACCATGAGGAATGGGTACAAAAAAGGTAGATACATCATCGACAGAAATAGATGGAGGTTTGATGCAAGAAAAGAACCACCTGATACAGGGTCGGGACACAAATAGGTTGTGTCTTCTTGAGGATGTTAAAAGACTTGCAGGTACACAGATATTATGTTCCCTATGATATGTTTATTATTATTATTATGTGAGATACTAGTCATGTATTGGTACACAAGATGGAGAGTTGTTGGTATTGACGTGTGGGGAATATGGGAGTGTACTATGAGCATTCGATGTATTATTTAGTGTGGTAGCTAGAGTGAAATGTAGTCATACTTAGGGCTACCCAGGCATTATGTCTGGGTCATAAGTATTATGCTCCCAACGTTTGAAAACGAAGTTTTCTTTTAAGAGGCGGGTAATGACATATGCCTGGGTCATTGTCATTGAGGTTAGTGACCTTTGTAGCGAGACTACGAGAAAAACAACTAGCCCTAAGTAATAATGGTAAGGGTGAGTGCAGACCCCCCCCCCCCCCCCATGGTGGATGGGGGGAGAGCAGTGTATTTTTGTGTGAAGTCAGGGGACTTCAGGACAGTTGATGTTTTGGCGCCGAGCAGATCGGTGGTCGAAGAAATGGGAGCTTAGACTGGCTGCGGGTCAGATCTTTTGTTGTGTTGTTCTCCCAGTTGTGAATGCAGGCCTAAAACCCAGTGGGGGTTGGATAGTTAATGGAGGCCTGAACCCAGAGTGGGTTGGATAGTTAATGGAGGCCTGAACCCAGAGTGGGTTGAATAGTTAGTGGAGGCTAGACCCAGTGTGTGGGTGTATTGTGTAAAATCCAGCCGTGGATAGTAGCTGGATTACCTGTCTTGTGGATTTGATATGAAGCAGGCTTGAGAAGGCAGTGATGTGTGCTGGTTAAATTGTGAGGAGGATATTTATATTCTATGGATTATATTGTTTCTGGATATAGAGTTGTGTTCCGTTTGTCAGTGTTCTTTCTGCAATAAAGGATTATGTGCGCCAACGCAATCTTGTTTAATGACTGGTGAATGAGCACTGCGGGGGTGAGTTATATTGTAAGACAGTTAGATAGCTCAATTGACACACGAGGAGCATCGTTACCTAGACAAAGACCATATCACGCACTTATCATCAAGAACTTCGTGATACTACACAGCTGGTGTCTCTCGTACAGCCCAAAATGATGGGCATGGCTTCGTTTTGTACCTTTTCAAGTCTTCCAATCTGTGTAGGGCTGACAGTGAGGATGGCCAGGGCATACTCGATGCGTGAAAGCACCAGTCCTTGGAACAGCAGTCTTTGCTCGATATTGGCAGTCGCCATGACTCTCATTGCAGACAAATCTTTTCGAGCTTTCGTTATGACATAATCGACATGATCTCTGAAGGTCAGGCTACGATCAAGCCTCATGTCAAGATATGTCATTGACTGGGTTCTATTCAAAATGCTCCCATCCATTCTTACTGCTGGCAGTTCTGTGTTCACAATATGGTTGTTTAGGGAGAACCATGTAACCGATGCCTTTGCAGGGTTGACAAGGGCACCGGCATCATCACACCATGAGGAAATTCGATCTAGTTCGCTCTGCATATCATTGGCAACCGCCTGTCTATCTCGACCCTGTCGATACACGAGAATGTCGCCAGCAAATGACAGAGTCCTACCCCTCCCGTCCAACTGTTGTTCAGTGATCAGCACCGTATACACGTTGAATAGTACTGGTGACAGTGGTGAACCCTGCGGCAATCCTGGACATATCGTTATCGGCTCAGAAGACCAACTCCCGCATTTTAGCACCACCTTTCTTTGGAGCAGAACTGCAGCTATCCATCGTACATGGTGAGGGTGCACTTTCAGTCTGAGGAGGGTTTGCATCAAGTGCTAAAGATACTCTATTATATGCATCCTCTAAGTCTATGGCGGCCGCACATGTCTCTTCTCTGACCTGAAAGCCTTCGTAAACATCTTGAGCAAAGACCGCTGCATTCAGCCACGACTCTTAGTTACGTCTGTATCCTCCAAGTGTGGGCGGGAAGCAGCTGAGCTGTTCCAAGTCACAAGCAAGTCTGTGTGCTACAATTTTCTCCAGTAACTTGCCAACAGTGTTCTGCATCGTAATGATTCTGTAGCCGCTTATCTTGGAATGGTCTTTGTTCGGTTTTGGCAGCGGCAACAAGTAGCTGTGTAGCCATTCTTCTTTGATCTGACCCCTCTGGATACTGGTGTTGAATTCTCTGGCCAGTTCTTCCATGTCATCATCTGATATCACCAGTAGGTCACAATATCGGATGCCGTCTGGGCCTGGGGCGGTGTTAGGTGATTTCTTGAGCATCGCACGCATTATCTCAGCTGTGATTATCCACAGTTTCGTCTGTCCCGACCCCTTCGCACAACTGAGAGAGTGTCGTTGTGGTCCTCTGTCTGGTGGGCTCGTCTTTCTGGTCAGTCTGTTCTATGTAGCGTGCAAGAAGGGCCTTACCTTTATCCGCATCCGACTTTTTCCATGTGAGGTCTGTGCCTTGAAAGTCTGGAATACCCCTACGTTGTGCAGCACCGTTCATGCTCTTATGGAGGCGCCAGAATGTCGTAAGAGATCGCTCGGAGCACACCCTCCTGCAGAACTCGTCCCATTTCTCGGCCTTGGCCTGTTTGGCGAAGGATTTGAATAAAGTCATCGTCCTATGGACCTCAGTCTTCAGGTTCACCAACTCAACCTGTGGCATGTTAGCCTTTCTGGCCTTTTGCCAGTCTTTGACAGCCTGCCTCTTTCCCAGCCATGCCTTCTCGACCTCTCCATTCCACCATGGTGGCTGCAACTATCTTTCTTGTCTCCTGCTGGAGGAAGTTTGTTTTCTTCTTCTGATCTTGCTTATGGCGTCTTGACCAGTGTTGTCGTACAGGAAGGCGTTTGTCTTGTTTCTTTGACTCATGGCCCTGTCTTTCTTGATCAGGATAACACAAGGGTAGTGGTCACTATCGTGGTATCCCAGTGTGCCCCACCGGCACCTTGGTGCGGTGGTGGGCGACACCAGAGCCAAGCCAATGACGCTGTCAGAGTCACCTGGTCGAGTGGCCATTCTAGTGACCTTCCCATCATTCAGACAGACTAGGGCAGCAGATGCCAGGGCATCCTCCAGATCTTCTCCCTGTCTATTGGTGATGAAATTCCCTCATTGACTGCCTCTGGCATTGAAGTCCCCACAGTAGATGATATGCCTTTCATTCATATCGAACAAACTCTACCAATGTCGCACGTCGACCTTCCCATTTCGTGCATAAACGTTCACGATTACAATCTGCACTGGCGTCATTATTCTTCCTGCCTGCACTTGCAGGGCATCACTGTTCCAGGAAGACATATCGATCTCAGACACCAGTATGTTGTCGCGGACCAGAATGGCCTGTCCGAGGTGCCGCCTGTTAAATAATCCCTGAAATCCCGCGACATTGACTGTTCCGTCGCCGAGCTGTGTTTCTTGTAAGACTACAATATCGTTTCCGTAGAGTAGTTTTTGGAGAATGGGTAGCGCGTTGACTAAATGATGCACAGTTCCAGTACAGTACTCGAACGTTTCCGATACCCAATCTGCCACATTTTAAACGCCTTCTGCGTGCGCCTGCCCTCTTCCCACGCTGTGTCCTTGCCGGCCGTCTGGTCGTCATGTTAGGCTTAACTATCGCCTCCGGGCGCCGATGATACGCCGAAGGAAGTCCGGGCGCGCGTGCACGAACTCCGTTGCACGGTCCGAACTCCATTTCACCTCGAACCTCGAAAAACACACTTAATCCATAAACATTTCGGAAAAAACACGTTCCATTTTACGGGACGAAGAAATGTCCCGCCATCTTGCTTCAAGGGAACTTTTTTTTTAAAAGTGGCAACCCTGAATATATCCTGTCATTGAAACGTTTCAACACAATTTTAATTGTGTGTTGTAGAATTATAAGGTTCAATAAATGTAGACCATAGATCGCCCTTGACGCAGGGTCGTTATCTATAAACTATCTACGTATGATCCTACCTAATTCTGTCTTGTTCACCTTTCCGTCTACTTTCCATTCCACAGTTCCGTCGTTCAGAATTCGTCTAGGTTTTCCGTACCCGGTCTTTTGATCAATGGCTTCTTATCAACAAAATTCCTCGTCCTGTCGTTCACTTTCAGATCATCGCATCAGTGCATCCAGCCATCCACTTAACACCGAATTTGGAAAACACAACCGCTTGGTAACACGGCTTCGCAACGTATGCCTCTTTGTTGCTCTATGACGTCTCGTGTCTCTCTTGGTTTCCTTGTTCATCATCCCCTTTGGTGCATCCTTATGCAAAATCCCTTTCTCCTTTTCTGTATCTACTTTTTGGCGTGCTCGTTATATGGCAATTAGGCCTGTATCCCTGGCCTATGGGGTTTACGTCTTTCTCCGTAATCCCGTACATTCTCGCGAGTGACGTAACCTGCGCGAGAATCGGTAGCGGTTTTCGCCGCGTCGGTAACTTACGGGGTTTGCTCAGAAAGCAATGGCAAATTACTGAGCGTAATCTTGTCTAGTACATCAACAGCAGCTGAAAAATGCTGATGTTGACTGCAATGCCCTGTAAGGGTATGGAAAAAAAATTAAAAATAAAAATAGAGCTATGCTGGCGAGAACAAGTCCTACTGAATTTCAAGTATTCAAGCATCATAACACTGTACAAGAACAAGGGGGATCGGAGTCAGTGTTGCCATCTCCCTTTGATGAAAAAGCACCAAAATCGACCCAAAAAAGCACCAAAATTATTTAGGAAGCACAAAAAAAAGCACCAACTGTTTTTATTGCAAATGTAACAAGGTAGCACAGTATAATTTATTATTATCACTTCATATTACAATGAAGTTTATTCCAGATCCGCCAAGTCCCAATCAGAACTACTTTCGAGCCAAAAAAGCACCAAACTGCAATACTATTTTTTGGGAAATCACTAAAACAAGCACTGGTGGTATTCATTCAAAATGTTATAAAGTAGCACATTATAATTTATTATTATCACTGAATATTAGAATGAAGTTTATTCTAGATCTGCCAAATCCCAGTCAAACAACTCCTCTTCAGTTTCTGTAGCTATTTCCTGCTGTGTTTGCTCCTGCGATGGTGAGGATGAGGAGGACGATTGAAAGAAACATGTATATGCCTCCTGTGATCCAATTTTTCGCAGAATATCCTTAGGTAGTTTATAATCATGACAGCATTTGCCATATCTTTTCATTCCATATCTAATTGTCAAAACAGCTGTCAAACTCTTGATGCTCAGTCTGTTCCGCAATTTTGATTTTATAACTCCCATCTGACTGAAAATACGCTCCACGTCCGCATTAGAATGAGGTAAAAGAGCACAGTTAAAGCTAATTCTGTAAGATCTTGGAAAGGATTTTCACCGGTGGCATCCCTGTATGAGGCTATTTCTGCTCACAGTCCAAATGTGTCAGAGGTCTGTGTCCACTGCATATGATGAAGTTTTCTCTACAGGGAATCGATGCGGGTGAGAGTAGCTGCATCTTCTACAAACATTTTAGCAAGATCCAATATAGGCTACAGAGCTTCATTGGCTGTAGACATTCACTTCAACTAACAACAACAATAACAAAACTTTATTTTGAAAGGGTTAAGAATTGGGCACGCAGGCCCGTCTAACTAAGACATGACATGGACTGCAACACTCGAACGTTATCGGGTGTACGTAAACGCAGCTGTGTCAATAGCCCTATTAAAATCTGGATGCACCTTCCACGAATTTCTTTCTCATCGGGAAACTTGTATTCTGCTATTTCTTTCTCAAACTCATAACCTGGATTGGGATTAGGATCTAAATAATTTTGAATAGCATCACTTTCTGTTATTTTTTTCCCAGGAATAGCAATCTTTGAACTGATAGAATCAATGAGCTGGACAAGATCGCTGAGTAGTTTTGTTGGATCCTGTATATGATATCTGCTTCAAATTTCTTATCCACACTTTGAACTTCTCCGTGAATATGCTTGAGAAATATGAGATACACATAGTTTTTCATATCGCTAAACCCGTATACCCGGGTTCGAAACACAGCGGTGCTGATTTTTTCGAAAAAGGTATAGGAGCCGGTCGTTCAGAAAGCAATGGCAAACTACTGAACGTAACACTTGCCTAGTACATCAACAGCAGCTGAAAATGCTGGTGTTGACTGCAACGTCCTGTAAAGGATACGCAACCAAAGAAAAAAAAAACATAGAATGTAGAAATTCTGCTGTATAACAGCGCTCGTTGAGTCTTGCTACATAAAAATGAGTTCTGAGCTCGACCCACTGCTGTAATATTCTGACAATGGCAGATTGAATGGACATCCATCGTGTCTGGCTTAATTGAACAATCTTCAGCGGATGTTGTCCGTCATTTATTGAAGCAAAAAGCTCCCTGTACTTTGCTTGACGAAGACTTGAGTGGGAAAACCAGTTATATGTTTCTCTAATCATGAACTTTATGTTCTTGGGCTGACAAGCAGCTGCAGCCTGTAACTCTGCCAGCTGAAGGGAATGACATACACACCTAATTAGTACCAGATGATGAACTTCGGATTTTAATTTTGTATATACTGCATTGTTTACACCTGTCTTTGCAACTCAAGTCCATTCTTGTTTAAACAATCTTTTAACGCATTGCATATTGCCTATGCTTTGCAGTCACTCATTTCAACTAAATCTAAGTAAGTAACCACAAACTGCTTTCTTGTCTCTGAGTAGTACCTAATAGCTACCCCAAATAGCTTAGTTTAAGAAATGTCATTGCTCTCATCAATCAATAAGCTTTATTTACTTTTGCCAATATCAGCTGTCAAGTCTGTTGTGAAATATGGTGCAAGTATATTTGAAATAACTGCTCTGCACTTAGTTCTCCTAAGCTTAAAGTTCTTGCAACCTTTGCTGTCACCAAAGTGTACCTTGCAGAGTTCACTTAAATGATCAACAACGCGAAGCGAACAATGGCCAGCTATGAACAAAGACATGTATCCTTCTGTTTCTTTGACATAATCTTTCAGTTTGTCAAATGCAATTGTTGTTTGCCTTTGTGTACTGAATGGTTGTTCTGCTTTCTGATGTTTCGTTGTATTCTTGTGCCTCTCAATATCATGTAACCTGGCTGCAATTGAACATTTGCAATATTTGCAAAAACACTTAGTATTGTCCCCTTCTACTTTTAACAAACATTTTTGAAATCTCGTGTCACTGAGCCACTGTTCTCTGAAATATTGACAATATTTCTTGCTCATGGTGAAACACAAATAAGTGTAAATGAAAGGATAATGTAGACACCACAAAATTATGAACTCGATTACATGTCACAAGCTAATGTATTGACGTTTGGACTTGTCTGCGTTCGCTTTCAGCTAAATCGTATTAGAGGGAGTTAAATTAGTTGGATATTGCGCGGTAACGTACTAAGACTGTTTTACTCCCTCGCTTCAGTTCAAATTCGGCTTTTTAGTGTTCCCAAAATGATTTTTAAAGTAATTTTTACCCACCCCAGAAAAGCACCAAAAAAATTTTGTGAAGCACTAATTTACGCGGAGCGCTAAAAGTAAACTTTTCGCACTAAATGACTTGAAAAAGAACTAAATTTAGTGCGAAAAGCACTAAAATGGCAATACTGATCGGAGTGACTGTAACAACTATAGGGGTATCTCACTTCTGTGTTTTGTAGGGAAAGTATTGCCTGAATTATTCTGCGCAGTGTGGCTTTCGGCGGAGCCAGCCTGCCAATGATAAGATATTATTATTACAACAAATGCAAGAAAAATGCCGTGAACAGAATCAACAACTTTTTATTGCTTTCATCGACCTCAGACAGCCATTTGATTTGATCAGTCATGTGGGTCTGGTTAGAAAATCGGCTGCCCACCAACTCTTCTGTCTTTTGTGGAGTCGTTAGCAGTCATTATCCCTCGCAATTTTGAGGACCAAATTCCTTATATAAATCAATTGATTCTCGATCCCGATCCTGATACTCAATTTGCTATTTATTTTTAGCTATTGTCGATTTTTCTGGCTAGACACTGGCATGAGAGAGGGTACGTCTACTGACAACTCGTTGTGTACAACATAAAACATTGAAATAATAAACAAACCATCGTGCTGGACCTGTCGTTTTAAATAAACGTAAGATAAAGACGCGCGGTGTTGTTAGGGGTAGATACACGTCCCGTGGGTCTTAAAGACAATATTGGTTCTAACACAGTAGTATAGAAGGTGACACAGACGTGTTATGTTCGAGGAGGAGAAGGTCACTCATTGGCAACTTTCCGTCTCGACAGACGATAGTTTGGTACATTGTCCTTCAAAAAGGCATAATAACTACAACCCATAGCGGTTGCGAATGTGGCTGATAAGGCAAATTCTTGCTGTAAATGTTCGTCCACAGTGGATGCATATGAAAACATGGTTATTTCCACCAACATGCACCATATTACGCCTCTCACGCTCTGTGTGTGCTTTATCTGCAATCATTTTATCCTTTGTCTTTATTCCATTTCTGATAGTTGCCCTCCATGCAACACATTCAGGGGCGACTAGCTCTCAATGTGCATTATAAATGCCTGTATCAATCATGTCCCACTTACACACATCTTTGTATCATAGTAGACGCCGACCCTGAGATCTCCTACCCATCTGTAATTCACCAAAAAATATGTCCTTGGTATTCTACCATCATTCATTCTCCTAACATGTCCTATTCATCTAAGTCTATGAAGACTGAGTATGGAACACACCGTCACACAACCTGATCTTTCTAATACTTCAGTATTTATGATTTTGTCTTAAAACCAAATATTCTTCGCAGACAACGCATATGAAAGCTGTTTAAACGTTTCTCTTGGTGTGAGTATGTTGACCAGGTTTCACTGCCATAAAGAAGAGTACTAAGGACACAGGCTTGGTAGACAAGGACTTTTGTTATGGAAGTAAGCTTCCAGTACTCCCAGACTCTTTTTGATAACATGTTCATTGTTGTTGCCGCCTTACCAATCATGATGTTGATTTCCTGATCTAGGGATAATTTGCTATTTACCTCTGATCCTAGATATGTAAAATGGTATACTATCTCCAGTTCGGTGTCGTCAATAAAGATTGATGGGACCCCATATGCACCTTGTGACATAATCTGTGTCTTCTTTTTGTTAATTGTTGAACCAAATTCAGAACAAGCATTGGAGAATGGAGATAGTAGATGTTGTAATTCTTCCTCAGAGTGTGTCGTAATTGCATCATCATTCACAAAAAGCAACACTCTGATTAGTACCCTCCTAATTTTGGTCTTGGCCTTCAATCTCTGAGCATTATAGATGCCGCCATCTGAGCGGGATTCATAGTATATACCAGCATCCTGATCACGAAAGGCATATTTCAGTAGATGTGAAAAGTATATCCCAAAGAGGGTGGGGGTTAGTACACAACCTTGCTTAACTCCACTTTTGATTTTACACTCTTCTGAAGTTGCACCATCAAACTTGATTATACCTTTCATGTCTGTGTGGAACGCTTCCACAATGGACAGAAGAGTTGGTGAGCAGCCAATCTTCTTTAGTGCCTTGACCAGACCATCACGACTGACCAAATCAAATGACTTTGTGGGTTCCAAATGTTGCTGTATGTAGCCGAGGCGCGGTGTTGGGGTGAGCGCCCAACATTGCTCAAATACCTCAATGGCTCGTGAATACATAACCTATGCAGCAAAAGTCCAACTCCTGGCCTTCACGTGGCGGGCCCGTTTAAACTAACAGGAGAAGGGGCGACGGCGAGTCTCTGGCGCCGGAAATTAACCAGTATGCTCTAGATGTGTATGCACGTACATGCATGCGCAGACAGGCGTGTGCGCGCGTACACATCTACACTCGAGTGAGACCACAGTCTGCTCTAGCAAAGAAAGGTGCTGAAGACGGAGACAACCAGCCAAGAGGCGCACCACAGAAATCAGGATGCCACGCAATCACGCAAAATGGAATATGTCGACTACTGCTAATCGTTATGGTGCTTGCCCTGCTCTGGACCCCCAGGCAGGTGCAGTGCCGGGCCCTATGTCTCGAAAGGGTCCAACCCCAACTACTGGAGGTCCTTCTCAGATGTCCTGTGGAGCCAGGGGACATGAAAATAGGACGACTGGCCATACTAAGCGAAGACTTAAAATAATGCACTGGAATGCGGAGGGAGTCAGCAACAAAAAAATAGAATTAGAAAAAATCTTGGACCAAGAAAAAGTAAGCATATGTTGCTTGCAAGAAACTCACCTCAATGAAAATATAGCCTTCAAAATCAGAGGCTACCAGTGTTACCGATCTGACCGAAAGGACAGGCGAAAAGGTGGGATACTGACCCTTGTAAGAAATAACATCATGGCTTCCCAAATCAAAGTCTACATGGAAGGGGCTGAGTATCAGACACTTAAACTTAAGACAGGTAATACAGATCTACATCTGATCAATTACTACTGTCCAAGTGACCGCCCACAGGCACTGGACACTCTACCACTAAAAGAAAAAATGATTGTGTGTGGCGATTTCAACAGCCACTCGCAGAGCTGGGGCTATGATCACATGGACCAGAGAGGAGAGAGACTGGAAGACTGGCAGGATGAGAATAGATTCATGTTGATTAACAAGCCGTCCGACCCACATACCTTCTACTCGAGATCATGGCACTCTACAACTACACCTGACCTGGCTTTTCATTCACCAGACCTGGAGTGGAACATTACACGAATTGTTGGGAAACAACTTGGTGGCAGTGACCATCGGCCAGTCTTTCTAACCTTAGAAAATGAGCTTGTAAGTGAAAGCAGCACCCTCTCGAGGTGGAACTACAAGAAAGCAGACTGGGCAATGTACAAGCATCGCACCAGCATACTGGTTAGAAACCTGAACACTGAGAAAGACATAAATAAAGCAGTTGAAGAGTTTGGGAAATGCATACTACAGGCAGCGCGAGAAACAGTACCAAGAGGAGCCCGTAAACAATATAAACCCTACTGGAGTAGTGAACTGGAACAGTTGCATAATGATGTTGAAGTGTGTAGAAAGCAAGCAGAGGCCACACCCAGCCAAGAGCACCACAATAAATTCCAGCATGCAAAAGCCAAATTTCAAAGGGCCAAGCTGCAGGCTAGACGGAAAAGCTGGCAGGAGAAAACGGAGTCTCTGAACTTTGAAAGAGACACAAGGAAATTGTGGAAGCTAATAAAACAGCTTAATGACGAGGGCACAGGGAGAAACTCAAAAATTGCACTACATAAAGATGGAAAAATCTTAACAAGAAAGCAAGCAGCTGACCATTTTGCGGACTCGTTCGCACAAGATAGCAATATCAAAATTAGTCCAGAGAAACAACAAGAGATTCGAGAGAAACGACAACATACAGGACAGAAGGAAATAGTACATGAGGTTCTGGAGGCACCCATCACAATCAGCGAACTGGAGCTAGCCATATCAAAACTGAAAATGAGAAAGTCACCAGGAGCTGATGGTATCTCCAATGAAATGATTAGGAACCTAGGAACAGAGGCCAAAACAAAGCTGTTGCAGATCTTCAATAACAGCTGGACCTTAGGCAGTGTTCCACAAGCCTGGAGAGAAGCAATCATGATACCCCTCCTAAAATCAGGGAAAGATGGTTCCATTGCCTCTAGCTACAGACCAATTAGCCTCACCAGCTGTCTCTGCAAAACACTGGAGCGCATCATCAATCACAGACTGCAGTGGTACATTGAAAGTAAAAACATCCTTGTGCCACAGCAGGCTGGCTTTAGGCAGTGCTACTCTACGGAAGATCAGACAACCTACCTCTCTCAAGAAATTGAGGATGCATTCCAAGAGAAGAAGCTGGTGCTTGCGGCATGGATAGATCTGAAGAAAGCCTTTGACAAAGTCTGCAAAGAAGGTCTGATGAAGAAACTGAGAAACTGCAAAGTCAATGGAAGAATGTACAAATGGGTGAAAGCATACTTGCACAACAGAAGAGCCAGAGTACAGATAGACGGACTCAAGAGCAAGAAAGTACTACTGCGTCACGGTGTCCCCCAGGGCGGAGTCTTGTCCCCCACACTTTTTCTAATCTTCATCAATGATCTTGTTGCTCACCTACCGCATGGAATTAAAGCGGTAATGTACGCCGATGACCTGGTTCTATGGAGCACAAATGAATATGCATCAGTGGCCACCAGATTGCTACAAAGAGCTGTAGATACATTTGCTGCATGGGCAAATAGATGGTGTGTCAGAATAAACACTGACAAGTGCAGCACCACCCTATTTACCCTCTCTCCAAAACAAAAGGCAGGGATCATCCAGATAAATGGAACACCCCTAAGAGAAGATAAAGAACCAACATACCTTGGAGTAACATTTGATGGCAAGCTGACATGGAGAAAGCACATCAACAAAGCAGTAGCAAAAGCCAGAAGGAAAATAGCCATCCTGAGAAAGCTAAGTGGAACCACATGGGGAGCCAGTACGAAAATACTTAGCAAAGTTTACCAACAGAGCATACGACCACACCTGGAATATGGGTCAACTGCGTGGTGTTCAGCATCAAATACCACACTACAAGAGCTGGACAATGTGCAAAATCAAGCACTTAGAGTCACCACAGGAGGGATGAGATCAACCCCTATAGTGGAAATGGAGAAGATGGGGAGGACACAGGCACTGAGTGAGCGCAGAGATACGAAAACGCTAATACAAGCAGAAAAGTTCCTCAGCTTGCCAGGCCACCCTATGAAGAACAGATTTGAAAACCTAGCTATGGGGCGGTTGAAAAGAAGTAGTTTTATCCACCAGGCCAAACGACTCTGCAGAGAAACCACTGATCTGCCCACAGTTGGTATCCCCCTAACAACTATTCCAGAGCGAACTCCATGGAAAGATGAGCATAGACTATCGTTACAAATCCAGACAAAAGTGAGAGGAATATTTGACAAGGAAGAATAGAACAGTGTGCAGCGCAGAACAGCCACTCTCAGCTTCCTTGATGAAGAATACCCACAGGACCTCTGGATCCGAGTCTACACAGATGGGTCAGCACAAAATGCTGTTCGAAATGGAGGAGCGGGAGTGTACATAGAATACCCAAATAATACTAGGGACACAGCCAGAGTACCGACAGGAAAGTACTGCCATAACTATGATGCCGAAATTGAGGCAATCAAGATAGCAACAGAGAAATTACTAAATAACAGCAATGGTACACAACCTGTGGTGCTACTAACAGATGCAAAATCAGTACTCGAGGCGCTCCTCTCTGGGAAATTGCCAGTACTAAGGACACTACTTTCTGAACTTAGCAGTCAGCATAAAGTCACCATACAGTGGATACCATCCCACTGTGGAGTACCCGGAAACGACAGAGCTGATCAATTGGCTAAGGAAGGAGCCAAAGAGGAACAGCCTGATGTGCCCGTTACATACCACTATAAGAAAAGAATGATCAAATCAGTCAGAAAGCCACCAAAACCTGCTCAAGATGACTACCACATTATGGACAGACCAGAACAAGTCATTATTCTGCGCCTCAGAACAGGACACAATAGATTACGCAACCACATGTATACAAAATTCAAGATTGGTGAAACAGCCATGTGCACGTGTGGATTGGCGTCGCAGACAGCAGAGCACATACTCCAAGACTGCCCAAAATATAACATATCTAGGCAAACCTTCTGGCCTAGAGAGACGACCGTGGAAGATAAACTCTATGGACCACTGTGTGAACTGAAAAAAACAGTTCAATTCATGCAAGAGACGACATTGCAGATATAGACATATTTCAAGCGAACGAAAGAAGAAGAAGAAAATGACTTTGTGAGGTCGATGAAGGCTCCGATCGCCCTTGTTCTTGTACAATGTTATGATGCTTGAGTCTTTGAAATCCTGTGGGACTTTTCCTTCTCACTAGCGTAGCTCTATTAGATGGTGGATCTGTAGAGTGAGTGTGTCTTGCCCTCTCCTGATAACCTCTATTGGAATCCCATCCTTACCCGGAGCCTTGCCAGATGCAAGTTCATTTATAGCACACTTAACTTCTGTTATGGTAGGAAGTGTGTCAGGTGGTCAAGAGTTGGCAGGAACTCTATGGCGTTGAGGGCATCATCCACTAGTTGGGTCTCACTTGAATAAAGCTCTATATAATGCTCTAACCATCTACCAATCTGCTGTTTCTTATCAATGATGATTTCTGCAGTCAAAGTTTTCAGTGGTGCACTTCTTTTGATGATTGGATTACAGGCTTTCTTTATCCCTTCATACATGCTTCTAATATTTCCCTTATCACTTAAATTTTGAATGGATTCACATATCTTGATCCGATTGATCAAATTATTGTTTCTTAAGAGAGCTATCTGTTTTTTCTCAATCAAGGACTGCAGTGTCTGGCTGTTTGCCGCAAACCAGTCCTGCGTCCTATGATCCACAGTGCCGTAAACACCTGCCGCTGTTTTAAAAAGAGTTTCCTTAAGTTCAGCCTACTTTTCACATACTGTACAATTTTCTGATGTATCAGTGAAAGCGTCTTCAAGTTGATGTTGAAACTCAAAGCACTTTTCAGGATCGCGAGTGTTAATAATATTAATCCTGGGGCTAGATTTATGTTTAGCTGTGTAGATTCTCTTTGGTCTCAGTCTACCCTTGCAGTAACCAAAGAATGATCCATATCACAGTCAGCACTGTGGTAACTTCGAGTTAATGATGTATGGTTCAGATGTTGTCTTCGTGTGATGATAAGTCCAGCTGATGCCAATGGTTGGATCTTAGATGTTTCCATGTGACCTTATGCAGCTCTTTTGTTTTAAAAAAGGAGTTTGTAATACATTAGCCATTTCTGGTGCAATGCTCCAGCAGCCTTTGTCCATTTTCATTCATGCGACCGATGTTGTATTTTCCAAGGTCCACTGGGCATGAACTCGAGTCCTTGCCCACACGAGCATTAAAATCACCGAGCTTATAATTGTAATCAGATTTTGGAACTGTCCTGATCACAGTGTCTCGCTCCACATAGAACGAATCCTTCACATCATCAGAGGAATCGAGTGTCGGTACATATGCAGTAATAAAGGTAGCAAAACCACAAGAGGTTGCCAAGCGCAGGAATACTAGTCTTTCATTACCTCCAGCTGGAATTTCAATCATTCCCAGGAGCGAATTCTTCACTGCAAAGCCAACATCATGTTGCCTTTTTCTGCCTGCCCTCTACCCTTCCTAAAAAGGTGTAATTGTTCTCCCTGAGTGACCCTTCCTCGGCGAGGCGAGTCTCCTGCAGGCCAGCAATATCAATGTTAAGACGATTGAGTTCGGCATCTCACATCGTCAACATTTGTCAGGTCAGTGGAAAATCCTGTACACATGGTTCTTACGTTCCAGGTTGCAAGCCTTAGCTTGGGGTTTCTATTTGTCTTTTTAGTAGTATCTGTTGCATTGGTTTTACAGCCTGCGATCCAGATTTTGTCCTAGCTCCAAGCACCCATTGAAGCAGTCAGGCTTGGCGGATCAGATCTAATTGGCCGAGGGCTGCCCAGCTTGAGGCGGGTGGTAGCTGATTAGTGACACCTGTTGGTGTCTCCCACCATCAGAGGCAACCCGTGGCACCCCATGTCTGCGCCAATTGACAAGGACTTATAACCCGTAACTGCTACCTCTCGCTTTGATTCCGAGACCGGTTAAAATCAGGGATGGAGGTATACCTCTCCATAGCACAAAGCCTGGGATAAAATATAGATACCATGCATCATAATCCCTCTCCCGTGGAGACAAGTTTTAGCGTTTTGCGCCGTCGTCGCATTCGCATTTGCAAACGCTATCAAGACAAGTTGCCTGAACAAGTCAAGAAGCCTGATACTGGGAAGGAAAATGGCACGTTGCAAAAACACCAAAAAGACACGCGGCATCCAAGATGTGTAGCGTGGGAGCCGACAAGACCGTCAAGAAGACGAACGTGGAGAACCTGCCTGCTAGCTGCATGAAAGAACCTGAAACTACAGCTACTACTGAAGCTACCACGAGGGAGAAGATCGACAGCCCACCACAGACAAGATCCAAGACAGCAGAGAAGAAGGAAGAGAAAGACACCAGAGTCGGAAACACCGACTCAAAAACAGTCCAATGGGTTGTCAAGCGGATTCAAGTGGAGCTCTCAGACGAAGAAATCCCTAAGCAGCTGCAAGAAGAGAATCTCAACATCAGAATCTTGAAGGCGGAGCGGATCCTGACTTACTCAAATAATCTTACGACGTTGGCGGTGGTGACGACTGCGGGAAGCGAGATACCACATCATGTATCAATTAGCAAGAAAATTCAACAGTCTGAATGATTCATACCGAGGATCACTCATTGTTCCAGACAGTCTGAATGATTCATACCGAGGATCACTCATTGTTCCAGACAGTCTGAATGATTCATACCGAGGATCACTCATTGTTCCAGACAGTCTGAATGATTCATACCGAGGATCACTCATTGTTCCAGACAGTCTGAATGATTCATACCGAGGATCACTCATTGTTCCAGACAGTCTGAATGATTCATACCGAGGATCACTCATTGTTCCAGACAGTCTGAATGATTCATACCGAGGATCACTCATTGTTCCAGACAGTCTGAATGATTCATACCGAGGATCACTCATTGTTCCAGACAGTCTGAATGATTCATACCGAGGATCACTCATTGTTCCAGACAGTCTGAATGATTCATACCGAGGATCACTCATTGTTCCAGACAGTCTGAATGATTCATACCGAGGATCACTCATTGTTCCAGACAGTCTGAATGATTCATACCGAGGATCACTCATTGTTCCAGACAGTCTGAATGATTCATACCGAGGATCACTCATTGTTCCAGACAGTCTGAATGATTCATACCGAGGATCACTCATTGTTCCAGACAGTCTGAATGATTCATACCGAGGATCACTCATTGTTCCAGCCAGTCTGAATGATTCATACCGAGGATCACTCATTGTTCCAGACAGTCTGAATGATTCATACCGAGGATCACTCATTGTTCCAGACAGTCTGAATGATTCATACCGAGGATCACTCATTGTTCCAGACAGTCTGAATGATTCATACCGAGGATCACTCATTGTTCCAGATGCCAGAAAGCTGGCCACAGCAGAGCAGCATGTCGCAGTAAAACGGAAATATGCCGGTCCTGCGCCGATCACCATGCCTTTAAGGAGTGTCCGCTGGCCAAGCTTGACATGGACTTCCGAGCACCCAACAGCAAAAGAAAGTGTGCCAACTGCCTGGGCAAGCATGGAGCAAGATAATGGGGCTGTCCATGCTTCCAATGACACAGAGACGTCTTAAAGCTCGCCATTAACACACAGACGCCATACAAAGAAGCAATGCGGAGGTGCGAGACGGCTACGTGTATATCTCAAGCTGAAAGAAATCAACTGCAGAACCAGGCAGACGAGCTGAAGAAGCAAGTCAAGGCAATACTGACGCCAGCACTAACCAGCGAGAATGAGAAGCTGCTGGCCGACATGACAGCACAACATCAAACAAGAGAGAGAGAGAGAGAGAGAGAGAGAGAGAGAGAGAGAGAGAGAGAGAGAGAGAGAGCGTATGGATAAGGTGAAGAAGGAAAACGAGGAAATTCTACAAATGATCAAGAACGAAAGAAAACTACTGAACGCCGAAAGGACGCAGCACCAACCCAAACCAACAAATGAGATGAAGCAAGATGAAGCACCACCAAAAAAAAAAAAAAAAAAATATCGAAAAACTGATGAAGACAATTCACAAAAAAGGAGGCAAAAAGACGAATGATGGAACCAAGACACTGACCAATCAGAAACAGCAAACAGAAGCCAGTAGTCCAGCCACGATACCTAAGCAACCCGAGATGAAATTAGCATCCTGTCAGGTAGATGAATATGACCTAGAGGAGCCTGAAGATAACGGGAGCACAGACAAGGAAGACAGTCCCCTCTTAGCGTTCTACAAATGAGGGGAAAATACCACAGCACCTACGAGAAGGTGACACAAACTCAGAACAAAACGAAAGATAACGAAACATCATATAAAGAGTCCTTATAAGGACTGCTACTAGTCAAGCCAGATGAGCCAGTAGCTTTCACCAACAAAAGAAATCACCAAGAGAAGGGAACAAAGGACAGCCACCGAACAACCCCCTCCCTCCTCCTCCTCCCAGCTAACGTCACAGACACAAGCCAACATAACCAGTCCGAGATAGGACTCACTCGTAAAAGCGCACAAGACAAGAATTAGGGTAAATGAACCCACAAAAACCACGGCTCTCAACAATAACCACCGCTGAGTAAGCAGGTTAGACGAGACCGAATTTGGAATTTTTTTTCGAAAATTGGAATTGGATCCCTCTCTCGGCCTGTCCTGTTCACTCCAAAGGAAAGATAACAGCAATACATCTGGAACAAGACAAGCTGCAAAAGCTGCCGGATAAGTAAAGCAATGCTCTAACTGTCCGCCTGTCGGAGCTTCGATCCTAGACCAGCTGTCAACCAAGGATTAGAGTGCAGTCTGCCCTGTCATGACATTTTGTCTTTGGGTTGCATTTCCTCGCAACAGGATAGGGCTTGTACCCACCCATTTGCGCTCTTTCGCCCGAAGCCGTTGGCACAATGTGGGGTGTTGGGTTTGGTAAGCGCCTCCCAACATTCGGCGCTAACAGAAGGCAGGTAGCACCGTCTGCTGCCATTACTGTAACTCAGTCATATCTGACTAAGACCTGACTCATAAGGTGCTAAAAGAAGAATGGCATATATTGTACTTTACTTATCTGGCAATTGAATCTATATATATAAAAATCTTTGTATGTATGTATGTATGTATGTATGTATGTATGTATGTATGTATGTATGTATGTATGTATGTATGTGTGTGTGTGTGTGTGTGTGTGTGTGTGTGTGTGTGTGTGTGTGTGTGTGTATGTATGTATGTATGTATGTATGTGAAAACATACATACATGTATGCACGCATGCATGCATGCATGCATGTATGTATGTATGTATGTATGTATGTATGTATGTATGTATGTATGTATGTATGTATGTATGTATGTATGTATGTATGTATGTATGTATGTATGTATGTATGTATGTATGTATGTATGTACACACATACATGTGTGTGTGTGTGTGTGTGTGTGTGCGTGCATGCATGCATGCATGCATATGTATGTATGCATGTATGTATGTATGTATGTATGTATGTATGTATGGATGGATGTATGTATGTATGCGTGCGTGCGTGCGTATGTATGTATGTATGTATGTATGTATGTATGTATGTATGTATGTATGTATGTATGTATGTATGTATGTATGTATGCCTGCTTGTCTGTCTGTCTGTCTGACCCTGCCCGACTTCGCCCAGCTCCTGGCGGGGATCTATCTATCTATCTATCTATCTATCTATCTATCTATCTATCTATCTATCTATCTATCTATCTATCTATCTATCTATCTATCTATCTATCTATCTATCTATCTATCTATCTATCTGTCTGTCTGTCTGTCTGTCTGACCCGGCCCGGCTTCGCCCACTCCTGGCGGTCTAAGATGAATCCATTATTTGTAATGAACACTAGTTTTAAAAACATAAAAAGATTTTAAGAAAGAAAATTTTCACTATTTAAATAGATGCATTACGTTTATGATAATTATGAAAATGCCTTAAAGATTGTATCATTATTTATTATAACTCATATGCCTGTAAATAACTATAGACAAAGAGTTTATAAATCTTTGGGGGGAAAAAACCCCGCATTGTAACAGTATTTTAACAGGCGTGCTGCGTGTAAGGTATGCATAAAGTATGAACGACACTCACAAAATTAACTTAAGAATGTCCTTCCAGACACCATGTGCCTCTTTCACTAAAATAGAAAATTAGATTTTTAACTAACTATTGCATTTCATCTGAATCTGATAAAGGGCACACTCACACACACAAACAAATATTGTCTACATATATAGTAGAGGATATTGAAATATGGTACATGGCCAAAAGAAAAAGGGCAACCTGAAACTACTAAACGTAAATGCTGGGTACTTTAAAGGATAGGCTTCTTCTTTTTGTAGAAAAACAACCTGCATTTTAACAGGCGTGCTGCGTGTAAGGTATGCATAAGGTATGCACACCCACAACATTGAATGAAAAATGTGATGTTGACACACACGCGGCCAACTTTTTTTTTTAAACAAAAACGAAATCGAGAATATACCCATTTAATTGTGTACTGACCTTCTCTCTGCTAAGCGAACGAAAAAAAAAACAAATGCTTCGATTACTTCAAAAGTTCCACTCCGAAAAAAAGTAAAATTCTGACGTATCTAAAATAAATCCATTATTTGTAATGAACACTGGTTTTAAAAACATAAAAAGAATTGTTAGAAAATTTTCACTATTTAAATAGATGCATTACTTTTATGATAATTGTTATGAAAATGCCTAAAGATATATCACTATATATTATAACTCATATGCCTGTAAATAACTATAGAAAAGAGTTTATAAATCTGTGAAAACAATGCAACAATCTATACATAAAATAATAGTAATGTTATTAAAAGTTATGACCCTTGAAATAACTTTTCTTATGTTAAGTCCCCTTGATAAATATTAGCTGCCCGGCCCGGCTTCGCCCAGACTCTGGCGGGGATCTATCTATGTATCTATGTATCTATCTATCTATCTATCTATCTATCTATCTATCTATCTATCTATCTATCTATCTATCTATGTGGAGCATCTCATTTAATTCATCGTCAATCAACTCATTTAATATATAGCCAGGGGACGTAACTTAAGATATAACAATGGTACTAAAAGTTATATCCCTTTTTGTCATATATTTTTATATTTTCTTATGTTCAGTCATGTAATTACAAAATTAAATTTTAGGAAGGTAATAGCTGATAGCTGATAAATAAAACTATTACAGTTGGTTGCACAGGAATGAAAGGAAAACGTGTAGAAATTTTCATCTCAATCGGTTGGACCGTTCGCGAACGCATAAAGGACATACATACATACATGCATCCATCCATGCATCCATCCATCCATCCATCCATCCATCCATCCATCCATCCATCCATACATACATACATACATACATACATACATACATACATACATACATACATACATACATACATACATACATACATACATACACACACACACACATCCCCGCCAGAGCCTGGGCGAAGCCGGGCCGGGCAGCTAGTTACTTATAAATGTGGAGACTATACTGGAGACTTAACAAACTAGAATATGTTATAGCATATATATTATAGCTTGAGCATTTTGTAATGCCAGCCAGACTATGCATTAGCACAAATTACTTTCAAGAAGTGGATGCAATCTTCAAAGTTAATATTTCATCTTCGTGCCAGGGCATGCGGGAGTACAAGGAAAAGATTTTTACTAGAGACAAATTATTGTCACTCTTACCACACAATACGACAGTCTCTGATTTAATGTTAGAACTAAATATTCTAAGTTTTGTGATAAGTTTAATTTCCTTCAACTTCCAAAAATGTTCTGTTGTTATAGAAGTTCATCTAACGGTCTGTATTCTTAGCCCCTCTGATATGTCTCCACTTTGCCATAGCAAAGGGGCTTGCGTGTTCTAATGACCCCCAAGAGCTATGCTGACGGTAGCACAGCTCAAGGGATAGGGACCAGACCAAGAGAGACACACACACCTACCACTCTGCGGGTAGATTGGGGAGAGGCAGTCAAGGCAAAAAGTTCGAATTAGGCGCACGATGCCATTACATTCTTGGCCTAGACACATATTCTAACACCTCCAAGCCAATATCTCCCCGATGTGAGGTTTTGGTCGATACTCACCCAAATGGAAGTGAGATGCTGATCCTGCTACATGCTTGGTCCAGACACTTGTTCGAAGGCTCTCACCCAAGGGATATGAGGGATCCCCTGGATGAGAGCCTGGCTGTTAGTCGCTCTCTGTTTCAATGAGGCAAGGTGCTGGGCCGGCAGCACATGTAGCCTACCTTGCAGCGTTACTCATGGTGGAAAGCGCTCTGATCGCAGGCAATGATTGCAATGCAAGTCTGTATAAAAAACTCATTAGGTGAGTCAAAGGCAAAGAAACGTCTCATTAATTGGAAACGCTTGGCTAGCAAATCCATTATGTAGAAGTCCGGGGCGATAGCTTACTGAGTGGGTGTCGTCTCATTAACATGAAATGGGACGCTTTGCTTGCGAATCCATTACGTGGAAGTCCGAAGCGAAAGCTTGCTGAGTGGATGTCGTCTGCAGACTGATCGTTCCTGGTCTGTGTGGGGAGTGGCCAGGATCAAACGAAATACCCAATATATGGAAGTGAGAAATTAAAGCAGCCATGAGCAGGACGTGGTGATTCCTTGGGAGAGCCCAGTCTCAGAGCGCTATGTGCCGACTCTGCAATTATAAAAGCCTCCTTGGATGGCGGAAGATGTTCATGGACTGTCCCTGCCTTCCCTTTAGGACTAACCATAAAGACTTTGACTGTTCTAGCTTGACCAGCAGAGATGTGGACGACACCACAGCAGTGAGAGTCAAATGTCCCTCGAAATCACAAGAAGGCAAACCCGTTTACCAAACGCCCACTGAAGTCGAATGTGCCGGCCTAAGGGTGCAAACAAAACAGGAACAATGCAAAAACGGTTGAGTGAAATGTCCTTCGTTTCTGGAATAGCTCTGACTATCTTGTCTTTCGGGCACAGCGTTCAGCACACGTCCGAACCGAAAGCTCGCTGAGTTTATGTCGTCTGCAGACTTACCGTTCCTTGTTTGTGCGGGGAGCAGCCTGTGGTGAACGAAACGCCCAATACACGGAAGTGAGGATTTAGAGCAGCCATGCGCAGGACGTGGCGATTCCTTGGGTGAGCACAGTACCAGAGCGCTATGTGTCGGTTCTTCTCTATGGCGGAAATTGCCCATGGACGGCCCCTGACTTCCCTTGAGCGCTTACCGTGAAGTCTTCGACCGTTCTAACTTGACCAGCTGGGATGTGGTCGCGCCACAACAGTGACAGTCCCCCAGGAATGCTAACCTGGTTTTTTTTAAAAAAACGCAACCAAAAGTTGGATGTGTTGGCCCATGGGTTTTTGCCCAAGGGTGCATAACGAGATACACAGCAATTACATCTGAAGAAGAAAAAAAAAACGCTCCAGATGAACGCAGAAAAAGAAGAAATAATATCTTAGTCTGTCATTACCTGTTTCACCATCTTTGTCTACATTGCTACCTTAGTAAGTGTATGATCCTATGTCTTGAAGTGAGGTTTCCTCAAGGAAAATTAGGTTGCCATTTGCTTCTCATTATCTATGACCTTGTTCTATGGATTTTAAAACCTAAATGTTAGTTTGTCCTCATCTGATTTTTTGTGTGGGGGAGGAGGGCAGTGTCGTCAGCAAAGCTGCTTTGCCAGAGAAGTCCATTGAATTCCATTTCTGGCCGAGCTTGTTGCTGTCTTCATAATCCATTCTATAGTAAGTAAGAACACTAGAAGTGTCAGACGCATGTCTGCCTCACTCCTGCTCTTATTTCTAATGTCTCTGTTGGTTTTCCCTCACTGAGGACTTTGCCCTTCATGTCTCTACGCGTTGCCTTTATTAAGGTTATAATGTTCTATGGTATTCCATAATAATCAACGCTATGCAGATGAAATAGTATTGATGGTAGAACATGCAAAAGATCTTCAACAACCTTTGGACATTGTAGTAACAAAGAGTGCAAAAAAAAAAAAAAAAAAAAAAAGACTTTCCTTGAAAATCAAGGAAACAGAAACGATTATATCGAAGAAACGGAAGACATCAAAATGTGAGATAACAATAGAAGGGAAAATGTTTAACCAAGTTGATAAATTTAAATAACGAGTGCAATTATAGCATCAGATTGAAGATGCATGACAGTGATTAAGAGAAGAATAGGTCGAGCGATAGCTGCACTTCAGAAAATCAAAAGCATCTTATGCAATAAGTCCCTATCATTGAATGTAAGAGAGTACTGAAATGTTATATAGAACCCATTTAGTTGTGTGGCAGTGAATCATTAGACGTGAATGAACAAATTAGGAATAGCTTAGAGGCAACGGAGATGTATTTCCTAGGAATAATGTTGTGAATATCTTCGACTGCCAGAGTAACTAACAATAATTGCGTGGAAGAAACTAATGAAACTAGAACACTATACACAACTATTATAAGAAAGAAATAAACAACATTCCTTGATCATCTGATGACAAGAGAAGCATTGAAGAACATCATGATAGCTGGAAAAATCAGTGGGATAAATGATAAGAGGCAGAGGCAGACCGAAGGAAAAGATACTGGATGGACTGAGATGGTGGCGTGAAAGAATATCATCAGCAGAGTTGATCCAGAACAGCACAGACTGAGATTTGTGAAAAGCCGTGAACGTCAACCCCATTTGGCAGGGCACATGGTGATGATTCCTTAATGCTTCATCAATTTCTAGAGAGATTACTTATAAATGCGATCAAACGCCTTTTCATAGTCCACTAGTCTAATATAGAGTGGTGAAATGAGTTTGATGCTTTGCTCTATTATTGTGCCCAGTGTTACTATCTGATCAGTGCAGGATCTATTTAGTCGAAGGTCGGCCCGTTCATCCCTTAGTTGTTTGCCAGTTGCATCTCGCAGTTTTTCTGGAATGAACCTGCGTATCTTTCCAGGACAGTAGTATTATTTCTCCATAATTTTTGCGCTCCTGTAGGTTTCCTTTCTTTGGCAGCTTCACCAGATACCCTTCTCTCGTCTGCTGGGATAACTTCAGTTTTTCAAGTCTGCTAAATAATTTGTTGAGGTATTTACGTTAATTTTAACGGCCACTGCTGTGATGCCATCTGGAACAACATCTTTCCCATCCTTCAGACGTTTGATAGCTTTGCTAATCCTTTCCTTACATGGTTTCTCAGGTGATATTCAGCTCCACTTCTGCAGGTTGGGTATCTGAAGGGTTGTCTGGAACTGGTCTTTTTAGGAGTTTCTCAAAGCATTCAGCCCATCAGTTTAACTGATCCTTAATGTTAGTGAGAACTTTCCTATTTGTGGTTTTGAACTGTCCTATTGGCTGATCATACTTTCCTGCTATTTTCCTGTCGGTGTTGCAAAGACCTCTAAGGTTTTGTTCTGATGCTGCTGCGTCCGCCTCTCTTGCTAGGGAATCTATATAGTGTCTTTTATCTGCCTTTCCATCCATCATGTGCCATGCCGGTAAGCGTGGGCGGTCATGTTCTGCCATCTCACTCGATCAACAGAGTCGTGGATCAGTTCCGTGTTTTTGTCTCGACCATGCCACAAGGCCAAGCCATCCAGATACTTGTTTCTAGGTCTTCCCCTTGGTCTGTTCCCCTCGATCTTACCAGTTGTCACCAAGTTCTCCAAATCATTTCTTCTCATAACATGCCCAAAAAATTGTGACTGTCTACGTCTAATGTCTCTGATCAGTTTACGATCTTCATTTGTTTCTTGAAGGACTTGTTCATTGGTCTTTCTGGCTGTCCATGGTATTCTTTGCATTTTCCTCAGAAACCACATTTCTACAGCCATCAGATATTTTTCAGCCTGGCTGCTCATTGTCCAAGCTTCACATCCATATAAAAGTACAGGTTCTATGTAGCATCTCAACACTCTTTTTCTCGTTTCAATTGACATCTTTTTATTGGTCAGTATGTTTTTCATCTTGCTAAAGGCTACTTTTGCCATGGCGATTCTTGTTCTAATCTCTTCAAGGCATCTCCCATCAGATGTTATTACTGTTCCGAGGTAATTGTACCTATTCACTTGTTGAAGAGTATTCCCATTTACTTGTATATTACACTGTGGTATTTCGTTCTTCTTAGTGACGACCATAATCTGTGTCTTTTTACAATTTAATTCTAACCCTTGTTGTTCACTATGTGTAACAACCGCATCTACTAAATTTTGCAGGTCCTGTTCATTGTCTGCAATCAAGACTGTATCATCTGCATATCTAATGTTATTGATGCATCGTCCCCCAATGTTGATTCCTTCCATATTTTCAATATTTCTGAAAATATTTTCACTGTACAGGGAAAACAGATCTGGAGACATTACACATCCCTGTCTCACACCTCTCTTAATAGGCTGATATTGGCTTACTTCATTATCAACTCTTATGGCAGCTTGTTGTTTCCAATATATGTTTTTTACAAGTCTAAGGTCTTTCCCATCAATTTGTAGATCTTCAAGCATCCTTATCATGTTGACATGTCTCACTTTATCAAAAGCCTTTGTGTAGTCAATGAAGCAAAGGTGTAGATCTTTGTTTACTTCTATAGAACGTTCGATTACGGTTCTCAGTATATACACAGCATTTACTGTACCCTTGCCTACTACAAACCCACATTGTTCTTCTCCTATTTCAGGTTGTATTTTCCTCCTAACTCTTTGCATGATAATTCTTAGCAAAATCTTCGTGATGTGACTCATTATACTAATTGTTCGATGTTGATCACATTCCAAGGCTCCTGATTTCTTTGGGATTGCAATAAATACAGAATTACATAACTCATGAGGTATGTTTCCAGTATCATATATTGTATTAAGCAGACTGGTAACTTTATCTATTCCATATTCTTCTAAAGCATTAATCATTTCTGTTGTGACGCTGTCTGGACCGGGGGTTTTGCCAGATTTCATATGATTAAGAGCATTCTGAACCTCCATCTTCAAAATTGCTGGCCCTTCATTGTTATTTTGAACAATATATTGTTCGTCTCTGCTATCGTCATAAAGGTTTTTCACGTAATCTGACCATACATGTAAAATCTGATCTTTTTCTATTATGACTCTTCCATCTTTTGTCTTTAGGCAGCCTGCTGATGTACGTGTTCTTTGATTAGTAATCTCCTGAATTCTTTTGTGCATTAGTTTCGCATTTTTACTGTTGTGTTGTTTTTCAATTTCTCTGCAATTTTTCTCAAGCCATGTTTCTTTAGCCTCCTTACATAAGGTTCTGACTTTTCTGTGAATTTCTTCATATTTGGCAGGATTATTTTTGTTCTGTCTTCTTGTTTCCATTAGTTGTAAAATTTCTTCAGTCATCCATGTCTTACGGCCAACTTTCTTTACTTTTGGAATAGTTTTTTCTGCTGCACAACTGATTGAATTCTTCAGCATTTCCCATTGATCATCTACATCTTGAAATAGGATCTCTAGATCAGACAATAAATCAAATTTGTTCTTTACTTCTATGTTAAAATTATCTTGTATTTCTTTGTCACTTTTCAATTTGCACAAGTCATATTTAGGGTTTCCTGCTGTATACTTGACTTTCTTTAACTTTACCCTCAATGTGCCAGTAATTAATCTGTGATCACTGTAACAGTCTGCATTTGGAACTGTTTTTACAACTGTTAATGCATTTCGAAACCTTTTGCTCATCAGGATGTAATCTATCTGGTTTTTAATCCTGCTGTCTGGACTCCTCCATGTCCATAATCTTCTAGGATGTTGTTTAAACCAGGTGTTTCCTACAACCAATTCTTGTTCTTTTGCCCATTCTACAAGTCTGTAACCTCTTTCATTTCTCTCTCCCAAACCATGGTTGCCTACACTGTATCCATCGCTTTGCTTTCCTATTTTTGCGTTGAAATCACCCATTATGATATTTATTTCTGATTTTTTACAGTTCTTCAAAGCAGACTCCATGTCATTATAAAATGCCTCTATACTTTCTTCACTGCTTTCACTTGTTGGGGCATATACTTGAATTACATTTATTTTAAAAGGTCTTCCGTTTAATTTTACTAATAGAACTCTGTCTGACACAGCCCAATATCCTTTGACAGAATTTGATGTTTGCTTATCTAATATAATGGCTACACCTCTTTGCTGTTCTTCTCCCCCCGAGTAAATAATCTTACAATCCTCTCCTGTCCTTATCCCTGCTCCTCTCCATCTCGTTTCCGATATTCCTAATATGTTAATCTTCTCTCTCTCCATTTCTTTTTTGATGTCCTCCAACTTTCCATCTGCATTCATTGTTCTAACATTCCAAGTTCCTACTTTCAATGATATTAATCTTTTGCACCTAGTAGCCTGTTGACGGTCTGGAGTCACCTGGTGCGCATGACTATCCCTACCGGGCGAGGCTGCTCCTATGGAGCACCCATTTACGCCGTTTCTCTGATTATCGATAAGTGAACACAACATGATTTTCTTGGCATGTGTAAAGAAGGTAGTTTGCCATTGCTTTCCTTCCCAGCAGTGACCATACTGGTCAGTGACCGTAGCCATTGTCTCCTCAAAAAAGGAGATCCTCTGCCTACCGTCGTGAAGGTGTAGACCATAACCTACAACTATCTGTCGGCTGCTCTACATCTTCATCCACCACCTGCACCCATGGCTTCACGTAACCCTGATCGGGGGGCTAAACGGGTACTCCACCTTGCCCAAGGGTGTCCCGTAGGCTAGCGGAGGGAAGGAGGCGCCTTACTTCTCCTTTGATAGGGGATACCCCTACCCCGCTACCCGTATCTGCCTTTACTTTCTTAATTTGCTTTTGCTGATTTTTCCTGGGCTCCGACTTTCACAGCTCTGGTCTTGCAATTATTTACATCTGCTTTCTTGCTTCTCCTCTCTCCTGTGTGGGTGAATGGGTGGTGTGTGTGGGGGGATATGTGTGTGTGTGGGTGGGGTGTGCGTGGGTGGGGTAATTGTGGGTGGATGGAGGATGTATATGTGGGTGGTGAAGGTGTTTGTAGGGGGGGGGGGTCTGTGGGTGGGTGAGGAGATGTGTGTGTGGGTGGGGATGTGTATGTGTGTGAGGGAGGGGATGTGTATATGGGTGGAGTGTTGTGTGGGAGAGGAGATGTCTGTGTGTGTGGGTAGGTGTGATTGGGTGTGGAATGTGCACGTGGGTAAAGGATGTATGTGAGGGTGGGGGAATGTGTGTTTGGCTGGGTAAATGGGATGTGTGAGTGCGGGTGGGTAGACGGGAGATGTATGTGTTGATGGGTGGGTGGGGGATGTGTGGGTGGGGGATGTGTGGGTGTGAGTGGTTGAGGGATGAGTGCATGACTGCGTGGATGTGTGTGGGAGATGAGTGTATGGGTGTGAGATGTGTGTGGATGGGAAGATGTGTGTGGGTTAGGGATGTGTATGTGTGGTGGGGGTGTGTGGGTGGGAGGTGCGTTTGTGAATGGGGGATGTATTGGTGGGTGGTTATATTGTGGGGGATGTGCGTGTGTGGGGATGTGTAGGGAGATGTTTGTGTGAGTGTATAAGTGGGGTGTGTATGTGGGCGGGGGATGTGTGGTTAAGGGATGTGTGATTGGGGGATGGGTGGGTGAGTGTAGGTTGGGGGATGTGTGTATGGGCGCAGGATGCGTGGGTGGGTGGGGGATGTGTGAAAGTAGGGGATGTGTGAGTAGGTGCAAGGTGTGTGTGTGGGTAGGTGCGTGATGTGTGGGTTGGCGGGGATATGTGTGTGTGGGTGGGGATGTGTTTGACTGGGTGGTTGGGGGTCTGTGCGTGTGTGGTGGAGGATATGTGAGTGTTGATGGGTTATGGGATGGGTGGAGGATGTCTGCGGGTGGGGAGATGTGTGTAGGTGGGGAAATGTGTGGATGGGTGGATGGGTGTATGTATGTGTGCCGGGGGTGGGTATGTGGGTGGAGGATGTGTGTATGGGGGTTGTGTGGTGGGTGGGAGGTGTGTTTGGGGAGATGTGTGTAGGCGGGGGTGTGGGATGTGTGGGTGGGGGATGGGTGGATGGGTGCATGTATGTGTGCCTGGGGGTGTATATGTCATTGGGTGTGGGATGGGTGGGTGGTTGGAGTATGTGTCTCATAACATGGTAATATGCACTATGTTTACAACATGATTGATTGATTGATTGATTGATCTAGGAACCGACATCACAGCATTCGGGACATTCCCATAAGCGCTCCGTCTCCATCCTCAGCAACCAGCGAAGAGTTCCAACACTAATAGTTCCAGCAGCAATCTGATTATATGTCCGTCTCGCCTTTCCTCTGAGCGTCGAGCGTCGGCCAAATCCTCTCGTCACTCCTCGCTGCCTCATTCTAACCAGACCATGGTGATCCATTTGCTCCTCCGAGGTGTACACGTGCTCCCACAAGGCCGCAACCACATCTGCCTTGTCATGCATCAATACTCCACCAAGTTCTGCCGAGCCAGCCAATCTGTCCGCCTGTTCATTCCCCCGCACACCGGCATGCCCAGGAGAAAAGATCCAGGTGATGCTTGCTACCTGTGACATCCGAAGCGAAGCAAGCCACTCTGCACGAAGCTTGCCTGTTCTCACCCTTTTCAGCATGCTTTCTGAGTCAGTTACAATCACAATATGTGTATGTATCGTGTTTTCTATCCAGCGGAAAGCTGCACTGACCGCCTCCACCTCCATTCTTAAGCTAGATGTAGTGTCATCATACGCCAGGCTCTCCTGCACCAAACGCCGACCATTAGTTTTTGCCAAGAACCCCCAAGCACTTCTCCTACCTCTCAACACCGACCCATCTGTGTAGATAATCACATCACCCGGGCGAGAATTTTCCTGAATTAATTGCTGAATTTCCACTTCCGTGGCCCCTGCTGGCCACTCCCTGCACTCCCGGCTCAATGTGATTATAACTCTGCACAAGTCTGACTGCACGGCTGGCACTCTGACCCACTCCTTTCCTCGCCTAATGTTCTCCAAGGGGCACACCTGTCTGATCGTATCCTCCGCCTGAGCCATCCATGATTTCCCTCTTATCAGTCTCTGACCCTTAACTACGTCCAGCGCCTCGTGCAACGGGTTATCTGTGTCTGCAGCTACTCTGAGGTATGCCTTCGCTTGCATCACCTTGTGCCTACCAGCAACAGTAGGCAGACCAAGGATGTAATGCATACACACTACTGGAGTGTCTCTGGTGCATCCCAGAATGACCCGCATAGCTTCATTCTGTATGCGCTCTAATTTCACCAGCTGACTCTTTGAGACAGTGAGCAGTCCTAGTCCATAATCAATCACTGAGAGGATCAAGTACTGGTATAGTGTGAAGAGCATTCTCTGCTCTGTGTCCATTGCAGCCATAATTTTAAGTGCATTGAGATCTTGTCACAACCGTCTCCACATGGTCCTTGAAGGACAGACTCCTGTCAAATGTGATTCCCAGATACTTCAGTTTGTTCTCTCTGTTGACGCTTCTACCATCTATCGTGAGGCTTGGGGCATCATCTCTCACAATCCTGTTGTCCAGAGAGCACCACAACACAGCCGCCTTTTCCGGGTTGATGACAGCACTCATTTCAGTACACCAGTCAATCACTTTGTCTACTGTCACCTGTAGCTCCTGGGCTGTTTGATCCCTATTTCTCCCCTGCCTGTATGCAAGAATATCATCTGCAAATGTTAGAATCCTTCCAACCCCTGGTGCTTCTAGGTATGCAATCTTGCTCGTATACACATTAAAGAGCACCGGTGAGATTGCAGATCCCTGTGGCAGTCCCGTGGTTAAAAAATGTGGCTCTGAGGTCCATGCGCCCAGACGGAGAGCAACCTGACGAGAATGCAGGACGGCCGCTATCCAGTTCACTAACCAGGGATTGACCCCCTTCTCCATAAGTGCGGTCATCAAAATATCATAGCGAACTCTATTGTACGCATCCTCGAGATCAAGCGCTGCCGCCATCGTTACTTGTCTACTCTGGAACCCCTCATAAACGTCAAAGGCAAAGGTGGCCGCATTCGACCAGGTATCTTTTCCTGGCCTGTAGCTCCCCAGGCCTCTTGGAAGAAGCTTCCCCCTTTCCAAAAAATCCTGCAGCTTAACAGCGACTATCTTCTCTAAAACCTTCCCAAATGTATTTTGAAGGGTGATGATCCTAATGCCGCTGAGCTTTGAATGATCCTTGAATGGTTTTGGGAGAGGGATGAGATAGCTATGTAACCAATCCTGCGGTACTGATGCTGTCCTAATGCTCTGATTAAAGCAGCCGGCCATCTCCTTCAGGTCCACATCGCTCAAAGCCTTCATGTGTCTTTTGCATTTTGCAAAATATGTTTAACATCTTCAAACAATATGATATCTTCGTAAGGCATATTCTCTATTGTGCCAGATAATTCCACTCTAACTGCATCCCTGGTATCCGCATCACTGTGATTGGTCTGCTCTAAAAATCTCTGGAGAAACGCCACCCCTTTCTCCTTGTCTGTTGTCACGCGTACCCCATCCTCTTTATAAATTGTTCCTACTGTCATAGGCCGATCTTTTCTTTGCATTTGTCTGTAGTTTCCAGAATTTATGCAGTGTTTTATCACCCCCAACCTCCTTCATAAAACATTCCCATTTTACTTTCTTGGCCTCTGCAGCACATCGCTTGAAAGCCTCCACCTTGTCTTTCTTGTCATTTTCCGCTATGTCCACTTCCTCTCGTGAACTTAGGGGTGTCTGTCGCAATTTTCTTAGCTGCTTCACTGCAGCTCTCTTTGCTTTCCACGCATTGTCCACTTCTGGGGTCCACCATGAGGGTTGCAAAAAGGGAGTTTTAACAGTTCTGTTGCATGCCCCATGTCTGAGGCGTCCAAGAAGGCTGTCGCTCCACTTATACCGGGAGGTCTTGCGCGCTCTCCCAGCCTTGACTTTCTTGGACTTAGAGATCAGGACTGAGCATGGCATGTGATCACTCCCATGGTCATTCAAAACAGTCCACTTTACAACATTCATTTGACAATCTTTTTTTCCTATGTGAATGCATTATTGATGAACGAAAGATGATTGATTGGAAGGGCCGAATGTAAGACGGGCCTGCGTGCCCAATTTGTTACCCTTTGAAAATAAAGTCTGTTTGTTTGTTCGTTCTCTAATATCTTTTTAAGGGTTTTCAGCATGTCAATGGTTTATGATTTCTTTCTCATTTGCCAAATACTTCGAGACATGATCGCTCCAAATGTTTTAGCCTGTTGACCGGAGACTTCCATACTCACTTCATCTACTAACTACTTCAGTATTTTTTTTTTTTTTTGCATATCCCTTACAGGACGTTGCAGTCAACATCAGCATTTTTCAGCTGCTGTTGAAGTACTAGGCAAGATTATGCTCAGTAGTTTGCCACTGCTTTCTGAGCGACAGGCTCACATACCCCGTAAGTTACCAACACTGCGAGAACCACTACCGATTTTCGTGCAGGTTACGTTACTCACGAGAATATACGGGTTTACAAAGAAAGACATTAACTCCTAGGTTAAGGAGATGGCACTTCAGTATTACCTCAATAAAAACAATTAAATTTTTAAAAATTGCATTCCTATGTGTAATATTACACTTGAAAATGTTATTAGTTATAATTAAGTTCACTTACATATTTACATAATTATTTATTCATTAATTATATATATATATATATATATATATATATATATATATATATATATATATATATATATATATATATATATATATATATAACCAAACCCGACACCCCACATTGTGCCAACGGCTTCGGGCGGAAGAGCGCAATTGGGAGGGTACAAGCCTTACCCTGGTGCGAGGAAATGCAAGCTAAAGACAAAATTGTCATGGCAGGGCAGACCAGGCCCTAAGCCTTGGTTGGCGACTGGTCTAGGATCGAAGCTCCGACAGGCGGACAGTTAGAGCATTGCTTTGCTGATCCGGCAGCTTCTGCAGCTTGTCTTGTTCCAGATGTAGGGGTGTTACCTTTCCTCTGGAGTGAACTAGGCAGGCCGAGAGAGGGATCATGCTGCATGGGCAACACATGATCTCTATATTTTAGCCCAGGCTTTGTGCTATGGAGAGGCAATAACTCCATCCCTGGTCTTAACTGGTCTCGGAATCAAAGCGAGAGGCAACTGTTACGGGTTATAAGTTAAACAGCAGATGGACAGATGGGTAGAGCACTATTTGGAGCTTTACTCAAGTGAGACCAAACTAGCGGATAATGCCCTCAACGCCATAGAGGCTCTACCAACTCTTGACCACCTGGACACACTTCCCACCATAACAGAAGTTAAGTGTGCTATAAATGAACTTGCATCTGGCAAGGCTCCAGGTAAGGATGGGATTCCAATAGAGGTTATCAGGAGTGGGCAAGACACACTCACTATACAGATCCACCAGCTAATAGAGCTATGCTGGCGTGAAGGACAAGTCCCACAGGATTTCAAAGATTCAAGCATCATAACACTGTACAAGAACAAGGGCGATCGGAGCGACTGCAACAACTATAGGGGTATCTCACTTCTGTGTATTGTTGGAAAAGTATTTGCCAGAATTGTTCTGCGCAGACTTCAAGTCCTAGGAGATCAAGTCTACCCCGAATCACAGTGTGGCTTTCGACAGAACCGGTCTACCACTGATATGATATTCTCATTGCGACAAATGCAAGAAAAATGCCGTGAACAGAATCAACCACTGTTTATTGCCTTCATCGACCTCACAAAGGCATTTGATTTGGTCAGTCGTGAGGGTCTGTTCAAGGCACTAAAGAAGATTGGCTGCCCACCAACTCTTCTGTCCATTGTGGAATCGTTCCACACAGGCATGAAGGGTATAATCAAGTTTGATGGTGCAACTTCTGAAGAATTTGAAATCAAGAGTGGAGTTAAGCAAGGTTGTGTACTAGCTCCCATCCTCTTTGGAATATACTTTTCACTTCTACTGAAATATGCATTTCGTGATCAGGATGGTGGTATATACATTCCCTCACGCTCAGATGGCGGCCTCTACAATGCTCAGAGATTGAAGGCTAAGACCAAAATTAGGAGGGTACTGATCAGAGAGTTGCTTTTTGCAGATGATGCTGCAGTTACGACCCACTCTGAGGAAGAATTGCAATGTCTACTATCTGCATTCTCCAATGCTTGTTCTGAATTTGGTTTAACAATTAGCAAAAAGAAGACACAGATTATGTCACAAGGTGCACATGGGGTACCATCAATCTTTATTGACGACGCCGAACTAGAGATAGTAGACCATTTTACATATCTAGGATCAGTGGTAAATAGCAAATTATCCCTAGATCAGGAAATCAACATCCGGATTGGTAAGGCAGCAACAACAATGAACAGGTTAAGAAAAAGAGTCTGGGAGAACAGGAAGCTTACTGCCAAAACAAAAGTCCTTGTCTATCAAGCCTGTGTCCTTAGTACTCTTCTCTATGGCAGTGAAACCTGGACAACTTACTCACACCAAGAGAACAATTTAAACAGCTTTCATATGCGGTGTCTGCGAAGAATTCTTGGTATTAAGTGGCAAGACAAAATCACAAATACTGAAGTATTGGAAAGATCAGGTTGTGTGACAGTTTATTCCATGCTCAGTCTTCGTAGACTTAGATGGATAGGACATCTTAGGAGGATGGAGGATGGTAGAATACCAAAGGATATCTTTTTTGGTGAATTACAGATGGGTAAGAGATCTCAGGGTCGGCCTCTTCTACGATACAAAGATGTGTGTAAGCGGGACATGATTGATACAGGCATTGATAATGCACATTGGGAGCAAGTCGCCGCTGAACGTGTTGCATGGAGGGCAAATGTCAGAAATGGAATAAAGTCAAAGGAGAAAATTATTGCAGAAAAGTCACACACCAAGCGTTTGAGACGTTAGATGGTGCATGATGGTGGAAATGACCACGTGTTCACATGCACCCACTGTGAACGGACATTTACAGCGCAAATTGGCCTTATCAGTCACACTCGCTACCGCCATAGTTAAAAGTTATTATGCCTTTTTAAAGCACAAACTATCGTCTGTCAAGACGGCAAGGTGCCAATGAGTATATATATATATATATATATATATATATATATATATATATATATATATATATATATATATATATATATATATATATATATAAAGAGAATGTGTCTTTTTGTGTCCTTTATGCATTTCCGAACGGTGCATCCAATTGAGATGACATTTTCTATAGATGTTCTTCTCATTCCCGCGCAGCCAACTGGCATAGTTTGTTAGTTTAAAAACAGTTATTTACGTAATAAATTAACATTAATTAAAATATTGCAAGGGGACTTAACTTAAGAAAAGTTATATCAAGGGACATTACTTTTAGTATATTACGTAATTTAAATAATTGTTGTATTATTCATAAAGTTTTATAAAATGTTTAAAGAAGTTATCTACAGTCATGTCAGTTATAAACAAGGTGATTAAAAATGTGAGGCATCTTCAAAGTTTTCATAAAAATAATTTGAACCCATTTTTCCCCCAACGGGAACGGGAAAGGGTCGAACATATACTCTGTGCACTACAGTTGTAAACAAAGTGATAAAAACTTAGAACCTCAAGAATTCAGAATAAACAAAAAATATTTGCAGGCCATTAGATGGCTAAAAAAAAAAATCTTCAAAGTTTTTGTAAATATAATGGATCTAATGTTCGAACCCATTTTTCCCACAACGGGAACAGAAAAGGGCTGAACATATACTCTGTGCACCACAGTCGTATCATATAGATAGATAGATAGATAGATAGATAGATAGATAGATAGATAGATAGATAGATAGATAGATTAGACAGACAGACAGACAGTCAGATAAATATAATAAATAGTGACAAATTATCAAATGAATTATATAAAAAAAAAAGCAAATGATCATTAAAATAATGTATTGAACTTTTATAAACTAACATTAATGTGAAAGTGATTCAGTTCAGGAATATCCACATAATTTATTAATATTTGATGTACACAATTTGTTTTATTAATTATCATGCTTTTAAAATAATCTAAAACATTATGAGAAATAACCTATGATGAAATGTATTAATGTTGAAAGCTTTATATTCAGAGAGTTCACTTAAAAATACCGAATGTCAAATGAAAAAGTAGAAAAACAAAAGCTATTGTCTATATGAAAGTACGACATTGCTGGTGCAAACAAATAAACAAAAAACCCTAAGATATTCACTGTCGGGATATATACACACACACACACACACACACACACACATATATGTATATGAAATATATATATATGAAAGTCACCCAGAAGACATCAAAGATGCTACCCTTCAGTAGGTCAGCCTGGCCGGATGGATAAGAAAGCATGTTCTTAAACATCTGGTGTGATGATGCTTAGGGGTTCAACCCCAACACCAGACAGTTAGACTAAAAATTTTGATTTATTGTCCTTAACTTGGGGATGTAAATTACAAGTACCTCTGAAGTTGAAGTGGTTCGCCTGATGGCGAGGGAGATTGTTAATAGGGAAAGCTAATCCACATGCAAAATTCAATCAAGCACTACAGGAAGTAGTATGTATGGACTGCGCTTGGGTTAAAAGTGAGCAAGTACATACGTACGCGTGTGTGCGCCAACACCCACCCACCCACAAATATGATATGAATGGAACTGACATAAGATCTCCTTGCAATGGATAGGGGTTATTTAGTCAATCCAGATGAGTGGATTGTGATGGTTATTTCCAACACAGACGTATAAGAAACCAGTAGATCCATATCATTTTAAAACGTTTGTGCTAGTTACACCTGCAGATCTATTGTTACACTCACAAGCACACGTGCACTTATGTTCATTATATGATGTCACATTAAAGTATGTAAAGTAATAATATAATGCCACAATGGCAGGAGAGACAGTGCTTGCTGCTATGGGTGGACATTATAACCATGTAATAATACCCTGATAAATTATCATGAGGTGCTAATTAGAGGAGTAATGTGGGACTCTACAGGTTAAGTGTTCAATGGGGTTAATATAAGAGTGTCTGATCGTTGGGATTACCTGCCGGTGTCAGTTTCTGCATCAGCCTCAGTGAGTTACGATGAACGCACGCTCATCACGCACTTGTAATGGCTGCGCACACAATTTACCCGTTACATAGATTGGGTAATACATACGCCACCACGCCTTTGCTTCAAACACCCATGATAATTCTGTATAACACTGACCATGGGGTAACATATATCTAAAGCCATGAAATCAATCAATCAATCAATCTGAAGCCATGGGGTAACATATTATATCTGAAACATACCAAAATTATAATGAGTATGCATAAAGATAGCTACTCATAGTAATAATAATAATAGCACAACAAACATTCACCCTGATGTGTGTTATAGCTATTTTAAACATTATATACATTCTGTATATCAAGATTATAGTAAGAAATATGCATAGAAACTAGTCCTAGCATATTATGATATTCCTGCTTGGGTGGTAAGAATAACAGAAATATAGTAATATATCTATGTACAGAAAAATTATTAAAAAAACAGCTCTCACTGAAGTGACCTACATCGGAAGGACGCAATGAAAGTCTGAAAATGTAGAGACTATCATTCCTTAGTAGAATAGTCCTTTTCCTCTTTATATTACTCCATTATACAGACCAAACAGATACAAGTGGACAGCGGATCTTATGTTCCATTTTTAAACAACTGGTACAATTTAGACAGTAGCACCGCGGCAAGCACACATGCCTGCAGTCCCAGTGGTCATGTTTTTGAATCTCCACAAGGCAGATTTTTTAAATCTGACCTTCTGACCTTAGCTCATAGGCCAATCCAGCCTAAAATGGGTATCGAGAAATATCATGGGAAGTAAAGGTGGCCGGTGATACAAGGGGCTTCTAATAAGTCTTTAGCCTGACCATGAAGGAGTAGGCGGAGAAAATTTAAATTTGGCACATGTATAGCTCATTTAATTTGTAATGGACGTGTGAATTATGAATTTTCCACCTCAACTGGTTTTCCTGATATGGTGCAAGGCACAACACACCCTACTGACCAGATCTGCACATCCAACGGTTTGTCAGAACTATGAAGAAATCAGATGCCAGGACTGTGATAAATTCTTGATGTTACATTGTAAAACATCTACAGAAATACACAGGGAGATGGGGCCAGTATTTTAGGAAGTCTGTCCTTCGTATGCTTCTGTTAAAAAAAAATGGTGTTTGCAGTTTAAGTGTGGCCGTTCCCAAGTTGCAGATCTTCCAAGACCAGGACGACCGTCCTCAGAGTGCAATGATGCAAATGCTGCAAAAGTGAAGAAAATCATAGACCAGGATAGGAAAATGACAATTGCAGAGATATTTGGTTCAGCAAAACTGAGTAAGAGTACAGTTTTTAGATTTTTACACAACAGACTGAACATGAGAAAAGTGTGTGCCCTGCTCCTGCTGACATGTGAACAGAAACAAACATGGGTTGATTGCTGTGACCAGTTGCTCAACATGTGACGGTCGAAAAACATGTAAAAGACCATGAGGACAGTACATGAGACTTTGATTCACCAAATCGTAAATAATAACTGAAAGGAAATCGTCTTGACAGTGACGAAGATGTCATACTGGCTTGTGATAGCTGGTTTAGTTCGAAAAATAGGTTGTTTTATTCTGAAGGTCTTTTCAAGGTCATGCAGAGATGGCAGAAATGCATAAATTCAGGTGGTGGCTACATTTAGAAGGAATAAGAACTGTGTCAAATTTCAATTTTCTTCGCCTACTCCATCATGGTCAGGCCAAAGACTTACGAGAAGCCCTTTGTATATTGACCACATCAGCTGCCAGTTGGTCTATAGAAGCTAGCACCATATATAGAATATGCCTCATATAAAAGCTAGCACCATATATAGAATATGCCTCATGTAAAAGCTAGAACCATATATAGAATATGCCTCATGTAAAAGCTAGAACCATACACAGAATATGCCTCATGTAAAAGCTAGAACCATATACAGAATATGCCTCATATAAAAGCTAGCACCAAATATAGAATATGCCTCATGTAAAAGCTAGAACCATATATAGAATATGCCTCATATAAAAGCTAGCACCATATATAGAATATGCCTCATATAAAAGCTAGAACCATATATAGAATATGCCTCATGTAAAAGCTAGAACCATATACAGAGTATGCCTCATATAAAAGCTAGCACCATATATAGAATATGCCTCATATAAAAGCTAGCACCATAAATAGAATATACCTCATGTAAAAGCTAGAACCATATATAGAATATGCCTCATGTAAAAGCTAGAACCATATACAGAATATGCTTCATGTAAAAGCTAGAACCATATATAGAATATGCCTCATATAAAAGCTAGCACCATATATAGAATATGCCTCATGTAAAAGCTAGAACCATATATAGAATATGCCTCATGTAAAAGCTAGAACCATATATAGAATATGCCTCATGTAAAAGCTAGAACCATATATAGAATATGCCTCATATAAAAGCTAGCACCATACACAGAATATACCTCATATAAAAGCTAGAACCATATATAGAATATGCCTCATGTAAAAGCTAGAACCATATACAGAATATGCCTCATGTAAAAGCTAGCACCATACACAGAATATGCCTCATGTAAAAGCTAGCACCATACATAGAATATGCCTCATGTAAAAGCTAGAACCATATATAGAATATGCCACCCCTCTGCCGTGCGTCGACCTTGACGAGGTAGAGGTGCTTGCGCGTTCCAATGACCCCAAGAGCTATGCCGACGGTAACACAGCTACTGGTAGGGTCACCCATGTCGGACAGGTCAAGGGAGAGGGACCAGATGAAGAGACACACAAACTTGCTGCCTTGTAGGTAGACTGGGGACAGTCAAAGGCTAGGGAAAGCATCCCGAACAAATGCTTGTCGAAATCGGATATACTGAGCCACAGGCTTGACAAAGAAGTGCAACGTAACTTTATCATTTCATGATGCCACAGATGGGATGCAGAGGTGTTTCCAAGGCACCAGGGCCGGGTTACATACTGGCCAAGACCTATTGACGCATCCTCGTCGAGCGTCCTGGGCAACAGGTCCTTTCGGGGTCCTGGCTAAAGTCAGTAGGATCGCCGATTCCTCCGAAGTCGGAGAGTGTTTGCCTGTACGGCGAGGAACCACCAGTCTGCACACCAATAAGCCAGACATGGGACAACGGATACTCATGCAAAACTCAGGTCCCATATGACATCACACTGATGTTGGACAACAGGATGCCTTCATCCGACATACAGGACTTCGCGTTGGAGCTCAAGCCAACGAACACAAGCAAGCAAGCAAGCCACAGATGAAAATTAATCGTTATGGTGCTAATCCCGTGAAGTCCCATCAGACGGTGATAGTGCCGGGCCCCCTGCCTCGAGGGGGTCCACCCATGACTACTGGTGGTCACCTTCCCCTGTGCTGTGGAGTCAAGGCACATAGGAGTAGGTTAAGAGCTATTGACCAAACACCCTGGACACTCAACATACTACAATGGAATGCAGAAAGAGTTTATAACAAGAAAGCCTCCCTAACACAGCGTCTTCATAAAGATAGAATAGATGTGGCATGCATTCAAGAGACACACCTCAACGCCAATCGCACATTTTCAGTCGAGGGATATCAGGCCACACGTTTCGACCGCGAAGGACACAAAGGAGGAGTTGTAATACTTACACGAAATACAATACCTTGCAGCGAAGTATCTGTGATATCTGACAACCAAACGGAAATTATAGGTGTTGATATAATGATTAAAGGACGTGAAAATAAGAATTTACAATCTGTATAGCCCGGCAGATAAGGATCTTACACTCTCAAACATGGAAATAACTGACACAAATTGCATTGTTGTCGGAGACTTTAATAGCCGTTCAGAAAGATGGGGATACCCAGATACTGACAAAAGAGGAGATGAAGTGGAGGACTGGGAAATAGACTCAAATATCCATCTACTCAACAAAGCGGATGATACACCGAGCTTCTACTCCAGAAGATGGATTACCACTTCTACTCCAGACTTAGCTTTCTGCACAGGAGACATCCTCAACAAAATCGATCGCCATGTGCTTGACCAATTAGCAGGTAGTGACCACAGACCAATCAAGCTTGTAATAAATATGGAGTATGTTCCACAGGAGCAAAAGCCTTTGCCCCGTTGGAATTACAAACGAGCAGATTGGGACAGATTTGCCATACTAACAGACAAATATTGTGAAAACATAAATACACGATATGGCAACATGAAGCAAATGGTGGAAAGTCTAAACAGAGCAATAATACAGGCGGCCACTGAGTCTATTCCAAGAGGAGCGAGGAAAAATTACAAACCATACTGGACTGAAGAACTACAAATTTTGGAGGACAAAGTTGAAGATGCTAGGAAGACTGCAGAGAGAGAACAAACAACTGAAGCGAACATCTCTCTCAAAGCCATCTCAGCAAAATATAAAAGAACAGTAAATCAAACAACAAGAGATTGTTGGAGGAAAAAAACAGAAAACCTGAATTTTGACAGGGATGGAAACAAACTATGGAAACTAGTGAAAGCCATGAACAATGAAGGACCTAGAAACAAACAAATAACAATTAAACAAGGAAATGCCTTGCTTACAGGAAAAAAGGCTGCAAATGCACTAATGGAACACTATGCCAGTGCAAACCACATTGATATTACAGCCGAACAGAAGAAAGCAATCAAAGATAAACAGATACATCATAGATATACAGAGACAGCAGCAGATATATGATGGCAAATCTAACAATGGAAGAAATGGAACAGGCAATGAATACCCTAAAAAAGAAGACATCACCAGGAAAGGATGGAATCACAAATGAAATGCTAATAGGACTAGGCACTAAGGCAAAAAAGAAACTACTAACAGTCCTAAATTACAGCTGGAAGAGGGGAATAGTCCCACAGGCATGGAAGGAAGCTATACTAATACCAGTCCCAAAGAAAGGAAAAGACCTGGAAGAACCAAATGGCTATCGACCTATCAGTCTTCTTAGCTGTGTAGGAAAATTAATGGAACGCATTATCAATGGCAGGCTAACATGGCATCTGGAAGAAAACCAACTCTTAACACCTCACCAAGCAGGATTCAGAAAGTACAGATCCACTGAAGATCAAATAACCTATATAGCTCAGGAAATAGAGGATGCCTTCCAAGAGAAAAAGCACACACTATCGGTCTGGATAGATTTAGAAAAAGCATTTGATAAAGTATGGAAGGAAGGACTGAAAGTAAAACTGCAAAAAATGCATGTTTGTGGGAAAATGTACAAATGGATCAGCCACTACCTTGAGAACAGAACTGCCAGGACAAAAGTACAAGGACAAACCAGCAAAATGATGCTGTTGGAGCAAGGTGTCCCCCAAGGAGGAGTTCTTTCACCAACATTATTCCTAGCATATATAAACGACATCACGGAAAATTTTCCAGCCAGAGTACACACATCATCCTTTGCAGATGACCTAGCCATATGGACATCTGAAGAATATATTAGTACAGCTAACAGCAGAATACAGCAAGCCCTATTAGCGCTAGAGCACTGGTCAAAATCATGGCTAGTGAAGATAAGTGAGGAGAAAACAACATGCACAGTGTTCTCCCTCTCAACTAAAACTCAGCAACCTAAGCTGGTATTGAATGGAAAAATATTGCGCCATGAAGAAAATCCAAACTATCTAGGAGTCACCTTTGATTGCCGCCTGACATGGAAGACACAGGTTGAGAAAAATCGAACAAGAGCAAGGCAAAGAATGGCAGTCATGAAAAAGCTTGCTGGTACAACGTGGGGAGCAGATGAGAAAGTTCTCAAGAAGTTATATACTGGACGGGTGAGGCCAGTACTGGAATATGGCATTGCAGCTTGGGCAACAGCAGCTAAGTCAAACTTTAACAAAATAAGTAGAGTCCAAAATCAAGGAATGCGAATCATAACAGGAAGCCTGAAGGCAACGCCTATTAATGAATTAGAAAAGATCACTTGTTTACAACCAATGCAGGATAGAAGAGATAGCAGAGCCGAGCAACAAGCTGAAAAATTTAGAAGATTGACAGACCACCCTATGTATAAAAGGTTTAGTGGTCTTGGAAAGGGAAGACTGAAGCGTAGCAACTTTGTAGAAACTGCAAAACGAAAGATTAGGGCAGATCCCATACTTAACATATCAACAGTCAAACCCATTTACAATGCAGACAAGTTCCCAGCTTGGAGACAGCAGCAACTGCCTGAGATGATAGAAAACATTCCTGGTATTGAGAAAAAGAACACTCAGCATGAAACCGAAAGAAGAGAAATAACCCTAAACTACATAAAAGAACATTACCCAAGCAGCAATTGGACCCATGCATATACAGATGGATCAGCCAAAAATTCAGTAAAGAATGGAGGAGGAGGAATTCTCCTAAATTTAAAAAATGGAGTGAAAAAAACAAATTCAGTGGCAACTGGAAAGTTCTCAAGTAACTTCAAAGCGGAGGTAGAGGCTCTGAAAACTGCAGCAGAAATGCTCTTGATGGAGGAAAATAAAGACACACAAATAGCTATCTTTACAGATGCAAAGTCAGCTGTCTCAATACTGAAGAGCAAAAACAGCACAGAACTAGCTGACCTAAGAGCAGCACTCCATGGTCTATGCCAGAAATCCAAAAAAGTTGTAATACAGTGGATCCCATCACATTGCAGTATACCTGGAAATGAAGAGGCTGACAGACTGGCAAAAGAGGGCGGACGACTACCACAGCCTGACATAGACATAACCTATAATGAGGCAAAGAGGTTGATAAAAAGCACTTATAGAACCAAATGGGAATCAGAGCATCCAGGCCACCAGAAGGATGATGCATATTACAAACTCGACCGAAGAGAACAAGTTGCAATCTTCAGACTCCGCACAGGACATAACAGGCTGAAATACCACTTGTTCAATAAACTAAAGATAGGAGATACAGATGAATGTAATTGTGGAACTGGTAAAATGACAGCTAAACATTTGCTGCAAGAGTGCCCAATATATGCAGAACAGAGAAAGATATTTTGGCCCACACCTGCTTCATTCGAGGACAAGCTCTATGGAGATATCAACAAGCTCAAGTCGACTGCAGCTTACTTTAACTGTATTCAGGTTGACATTTAAATGTACATGAAGAAGTATCTAGACTGCCACACTTCATACCACAGGCATGTCGGTTACACAAGCCTTCCAGAGGCATGAAATGGAATATTGCTTGGATAGCAAATCCATTACGTGGAAAGTCCGAATCAAAAGCTCACTGTGTGGGCTTCAAAAAAGGTGGAAAAAGTGTCCTTGTGGCACGAAATGGAATATTGCTCGGATAGCAAATCCATTGCGTGGAAAGTCCGAATCGAAAGCTCACTGTGTGGATGTCATCTGCATACTGCATTCTTCTGGTTTCCGGAAGAACAGCCTATGGTGAACGGAAGGCCCAATATACGGAAGTGAGGCTAAGCAGCCATGTGCAGGACGTGACGATTCCTTGGGTGAGCCCAGTACCAGAGCGCTGTGTGTTGGCTCTGCAAGTATGGAAGCCTCCGTGGATGGCGGGATTGCCCATGGTCTGCCCCTGCCTTCCCTTGAGGGCTGACCAGGATGTCTTTGGCTGTTCTATATGGGCCAGCTAGGATGGGGGATAACACCACAACAGTGAGAGCCAAACGTCCTAAGAAACCCCCGGGAAGGTTAACCCGGTCAACAAATGCCCACAGAAGTCGGATGTGTCGGCCTAATGGCGCAAGAACGCAGCTCTGCTGTAAACAGGCACAACGCAATCACATCCGAAAAAAAAACTCCGGATGAACGAAGAAGAAGAAGAAGAATATGCCTCATGTAAATGCTAGAACCATATATAGAATATGCCTCATGTAAAAGCTAGCACCATACACAGAATATGCCTCATGTAAAAGCTAGAACCATATATAGAATATGCCTCATGTAAAAGCTAGAACCATATACAGAATATGCCTCATGTAAACAGATTCTTTCCTTTACTTACTCTCTGGTCAGTCTTGCGAATGAGGTTAGGTCCAATATATAACGACACAAAACACTAAATCCAGGTCTACATGTGTCTTGTTCACTACTACTGGATCTACTGTTATCACAGCATGTGGGATGTTTACAGAAGCATTGTCTGTATCCCCATCTTCCACATGGACTGTTTACAGAAGCAGTCAGTATTCCTATCATCCATGTGGAATGTTTACAGAAGCAGTCAGTACTCCTATCATCCATGTGGAATGTTGATAGAAGCACAGTCTGTATCCCCATTTTCCATGTAGAACACCACAGATAATAATCTAAATGTATTTCCTAGTACAGCTAGATAATATCTAGCTTCACCCATAATAGTTAAAAAATACAATAAGCTAGTTCTGACTGAAAACCATCTAGCAACAAAGAGACATGTTTACATCACCCTTGATTACTTACAGCCGGGATACTTTTTTTCAAGGACATTTCGTCTAAAAAATAATAATGTGCACCGAAGCAGTTTCCTACCATGGTTCTGTGATGTGACAGAACCATCACATTATTTAGGCCAGAAAGATGGAGGAATAAGTGGCCAATTTACCCTGTCTTTTGCAGATGACGAGCCCAGGCGATGAAATCTCCTCTAATGAAGAAAACATTAAATTCAAATTTGCACACAAACATTACATTTTAGTAATGACTATTTTATCAGCAAGCACTACAGATGGTGAAGGAAATGTCAATCATTGGCTGCTATGACAGTTATATAGTTTAGTTGAACATTCTACCTCTAGTTCACCAAAGATATGACTAAACATTTGAATAAAAGTTTCTGCTGCACGTGATAGTCATCTGTACCATTAATAAGTATTTCATTCTGGCCAAACTCAAACTCCATCTCCTCACAACAATACTACAACATGAGATATGGAAACCTAAAATCAAAACACAGAGCACAGGATATATTATTTTCCTGTTCAGTCACAAATTGGAAAAGGAACTATAAACATCAAGCTGAAAGGGGAAATGATCAGATTTTCAGTCTACATATAGGTAAAACTGGATGGCCAGTGAAATATGATGATCTTAGAGAAAAAGCAAGCTGGTAAGTAAATCATGCGACATGGTTTACTTAATAATACTTGGGAGGAGACAAACACACTCTATTCTGGGTTTACTTAGTAATACTTGGGGAGGAGACACAACACTCTACTCTTGGTTCACTTAGTAATACTTGGGGAGGAGACAAACACTAGACTCTGGGTTTACTTAGTAATACTTGGGGAGGAGACACAACACTCTACTCTTGGTTCACTTAGTAATACTTGGGGAGGAGACAAACACTAGACTCTGGGTTTACTTAGTAATACTTGGGGAGGAGACACAACACTCTACTCTTGGTTCACTTAGTAATACTTGGGGAGGAGACAAACACTAGACTCTGGGTTTACTTAAAAATACTTGGAAAGGAGACACACTCTACTCTGGATTTGCTTAGTAATACTTGGGGAGGAGACAAACACACTCTATTCTGGGTTTACTTAGAAATACTCGGGGAGGAGACAAAATACTCTACTCTTGGTTCACTTAGTAATACTTGGGGAGGAGACAAACACTAGACTCGGTTTACCTAAAAATACTTGGAAAGAAGACACACTCTACTCTGGATTTACTTAATAATACTTGGGGAGGGGACAACACACACTCTACTCTGGGTTTACTTAGTAATACTTGGGGAGGAGACAAACACACTCTACTCTGGGTTTACTTAGTAATACTTGGAGAGGAGATAAATACATTCTACACTGGGTTTACTTACTAATACTTGGAGAGGAGACAAACACAATCTACTCTGGGTTTACTTAGTAATACTTGGAGAGGAGACAAACACAATCTACTCTGGGTTTACTTAGTAATACTTGGAGAGGAGACAAACACAATCTACTCTGGGTTTACTTAGTAATACTTGGAGAGGAGACAAACACAATCTACTCTGGGTTTACTTAGTAATACTTGGAGAGGAGACAAACACAATCTACTCTGGGTTTACTTAGTAATACTTGGAGAGGAGACAACACACAATCTACTCTGGGTTTACTTAGTAATACTTGGAGAGGAGACAAACACAATCTACTCTGGGTTTACTTAGTAATACTTGGAGAGGAGACAACACACAATCTACTCTGGGTTTACTTAGTAATACTTGGAGAGGAGACAACACACACTCTACTCTGGGTTTACTTACTAATACTTGGAGAGGAGACAAACACAATCTACTCTGGGTTTACTTACTAATACTTGGAGAGGAGACAAACACAATCTACTCTGGGTTTACTTAGTAATACTTGGGGAGGAGACAACACACACTCTACTCTGGGTTTACTTACTAATACTTGGAGAGGAGTCAACACACATTCTACTCTGGGTTTACTTACTAATACTTGGGAAGAATACAAACATACTCTACTCTCTATGTCCCTGATGATGATAGAAAATTGCATGAAATGTTACCATGTCTTCTTCTTCAGGTGCCTGATCTAGAGCAGAAATGGGTCATCACTGACTCTCCAATCATAATCACAGTGGCCTATTGGAAAATGAGATGGCCAATAAGCTTGCTGCAGTGAATCGCAAAATGATAATAGGATTCGACTGATCAGTAAGAAAACAGTCAAATAAATTCTTAGAAATGCTTGAGAACACTAAATGATCAGATGACAATGGGAAATAATGGCGAAAATATTTTTACTGAAATTAATCAACCATAAGTTGATTACAACATTATCTGTTTTATCAGAGGAAATCAGAATATGATTACTTTTTTTAATGGAACATATCATAATCAACTACCAATTTAAACTGTATCAACCTCCTATATGATCTATGTATATTTCCACATTAACCTCCAATAAGTACTAACTAACTCAATGGGTTTTTGGAACAGCTATAGAGGATCTCTGTTCTTTACTTCTTTCCTTTACCTCTTTTTTGCTGATCAATAACTGTGAATTTATTGTTCATACTACAGAGGGCCACCACCTTCACAAGAATGGTAGGCTGCCAGATTTGACAAATCAATAGAAATGGGATAAAACAATAGATTTAGTATAAATCAATAACAAGATACAATTTACACTGGTACACACAATAGTTTAACAGAACAATTGTGAATACTGAGCAGAAATGTCTTCGAAGACACTTGTCACTTAGTACTTTCTCCTGTATGTATTGCTATGTGTCTTCGTATATTACTCCTGCTTTGAAAATACATACAACAATCATCACACTTATAGTGTTTCACTTTTGCGTGTATTTTTGTATGCTCCTGTAAGTGAATTAAATGTGCAAAATGGGAACCACAAATATCACATTTGTGTGGTTTCTCTCCTGTGTGTATTCTTTTGTGTGTGATTAAGTAAGATAACTGGGCAAAATAAGAACCACAAACATCACATTTGTATGGTTTCTCTCCTGTGTGTATTCTTTTGTGTGTGATTAAGTAAGATAACTGGGCAAAATAAGAACCACAAACATCACATTTGTATGGTTTCTCTCCTGTGTGTATTCTTTTGTGTTTAGTTAAGTGAGGTAACTGTGCAAAATAAGAACCACACACATCACATTTGTATGGTTTCTCTCCAGTGTGGATTCTTTTGTGTATATTTAAATAAGAGAGCTGAGCAAAACGAGAATCACAGACATCGCATTTATAAGGTTTCTCTCCTGTGTGCATTCTCTTGTGCACCTTTAGGCTACAGCTGTTTATAAAAGAAAGATTACAAGTATCACACTTGTATGGTTTCTCCCCTGTATGTTGTCTTTTGTGATACTTCAAATGACCAGTCTGTCTAAAACAATCACCACAAATATCACATTTATATGGCTTTTCTCCTGTGTGCACTCTTTTGTGAACTGTTAATTGACCAGATTGTCCAAAACAAAGATCACAAACATCACATTTGTATCGCCTCTCTCCTGTATGTGTTACTCTGTGGCTTTTAAGTGCGCACAACTGTGCACATACAAAATCACAAATATCACATTTGTATGGTTTCTCTCCTGTATGTATTCTTTTATGCATCGTCAAACTTTGCTTGTAAGTAGTTGCAAAACCACAAATGTCACACTTGTATGGCTTTTCCCCTGTGTGAAATCTTTTGTGTATTTTTAATTTACCTAACTGTTTGAAACTAGAACCACAAATATCACATTTGTAAGGTTTTTCCTCTGCATGTATACTTTTATGTACTTCAAGACCATCTCTCCGAGCAAATGCTTTACCACAATCATCACACTTATAAGGCTTTTCTCCTGTGTGTGTTCTTTTGTGAGATGTCAGTGCACTATTAAATGAAAATGCTCTATCACAAACATTACACCTGTAAAGCTGTTCTCCTGTATGTATTCTTTTATGATATGATAAGTGACTGTGGCGGGACAGCCCCGGCAGCATCATAATTACACAAGTTAAAAAGGAATTAAAGAGCCCACATTATTTTTCTATCATTCTCTAAAAGCATAAACGTCCACCAGAAAATGATAGAAATGCAATAAACTTGAAAACAAGAGGAAAATACATTTTGACCACGCACGCCCCATCATTTCTGTAATGCTAGGTCTGAGAAAGCTTTGATGTCCAGATCAAAGTTAAAACCCAGACACCACGGCACCAGTCGGGGCGGGCGCTATCAAAGGTTGAAAACTCATTGTTTTCAGTACAAGGGACGAGAAAGACAAAGTGTGAAATCTAGGCTGGGGCCGACGGCGTTGATACATCGCGGAGCCAGTCAGTTGAGATTGACGTGTTAGTTTACAAGCCTGCGGTTGGAATAGACACCTAACACCTTAGTTCAACAGAACCCCGTGTGATCCACAGACGGCAATTTAATGCAGGCCTAACACCTATCTAAAAGTCCAGACTTTGTGGAGCCGGGACGTCTGTAATTGCCACCACAAAGGAGCAATTAGGACCAGATGCTTAACACCTCGCCGCAATACTACGGGGCAAAGTAGAAACCCATGGCTGACACATTCCGGCCAGCAACCGAGAAGGCTGGTGTTACCAACCTATTGGAATGTAATGACGCAACTGCATTGCCGCCAAAGCAGGTTTCATTGTTTCAGGCGTGGGGGGCATCGGTCAATTTGATTGACAGATGAAACTACCCTTCACAGGAAAGGAGGAGGGGTGAAAAGAATTTGGCACTTAATCCATCTAGATAAATCATCTTACATGGAAAAATAGGCGGAGTTAATGAAAAGGGGAATATTAATTAGCCAACCTGGAAACTAGCCAGGAATTGAATAGAATAAAACGACATGCATGGCCAGCAAGACTTCAGACGCAAATTCACAATAGCATTCTTAGGATACCTACTGGAGAAATATTAACATTTCGTTCTGTTGGACTTCTGTACGAAGTCGTATGACAGGATTTCCTAGCTATAACCCAGGTAAGACCATTACTCTGATTAGTTGTCTGCTAGTCTGAAGGCTTGTGTAGTTTCGTGTTCTGCATATTCTCCCAAACTTTACACTGGTGGATTTTCTTTGTACTTAATGTTCCAGTTCTAGCTTTACGATTTCACTGAGAACTATTTTCTTCTTTCATTCACCACTTGGTTGTCTGATTTGTTGTATGTGATAATTTGGAGAAATCCATTATCCAAGCTACATGAGCGTGTGGCTTATGCATGTACAGGAGATACATTTAGATTCATCCTGTATGATGTTAAACATTGGGGAGACTGACTACTTAGGAGAAATTCCTGAGAGCTCCCAGTCTCTTGATAGCGTCCAAATTAACGTTGATTATTTGGACCAACACTTTGAGTGCCTACCAAGATTATGGTGAAACCACTTGGTTTGAGGAATGGCACCAGTTCACCTTGTCTGCATGATGTCTGCATGAGGACAGACATGACTTAGGACATTCAATATCCCAGACAGATTCAGGGAAGGCATTTAATGTTCGACAGGACTGTGCGACCAGCCCTTCCGACAAGACAGTATGAATGAATCAGAAAGGGAAAGAGTAAGTGAGGTGAACTTATATGGGAAACACTCCATTACACAAATGTATATGAATATGTATGTTTTGAGCTATAGATGTTCTAAATAGTTTTATTAATATATACATATATATTTATTTATTTAGAACTGATATATGTTTATGTAACATGCCATCATCTATCATCATACCATCATATATTATGACTTGAATGTATGTTTATATGAATGTATAGACATATGTGTTTGAGATGTGTAGACGTAGATACTACCCATCTCCGTTCGTTTCATTCCAGATCTCGTAGGAGCAATGGACAGTCAACAACCCATATCAGGAAGTGACTTAGCCTTGTGAGGGACCAATTTGGACTCCTTCAATCTGACAGTGAACTGCGTCTCACTGGGGGAAGCATGACCTATGTGCTTCTGAGCTTTTCAGCCAGATGAGTTACGTATACCATAATATAATCATCATCACCATATGATCATCAATAGCAATAATAAACACAGTTGTTGTATTTTAAAACTCAATTTGTCCGTATAATTCTAAATGTTTATAAATGTTTGTGTAGCTTAATCAAGTACACACATTATTGTATCATTTAGTGGGGGTTCGCACATATTATCCAGAAGTGGGAATCTATGTCCGGGAGGTATCTTGCCTATGCAGTCATAAGTAACCAGATTACGTTGCATGTCTTAACTCCTCCTTTCTCACTTCTGGTGATACCAAGTACAGCCAAAACTATATAGATATATTCTATCTTCAACGAGCCACTTCTTGGCTGTTTTCTTGAGTATCAGGGACAGTGTCTTAAATCAGCATAAAAGACATTAGTTCCACGTTTTCTCTCTGGGATCTGGGTGGTAACTAGTCCCTTCTGACAGAGTTAGGGGATCTTAAACTGCATCCAGAACTAAACACCAGTAGAAGAAAATGATTTTGGCTGAGTGGTTGCCCATCTGGGATCTACCCCCAGCCAGTTGGTGACATATTGGGACGGCTCGTCCGCTATAGAATCCGGGAGTAAACCCTAAAGCCTAGTGGTCTGCTCGCCCGCTATAGAATACGGGAGTAAACCCTAGAAAACTTGGTTCGCTCGCAAGGAACGAACCTATTTCAAATCTGTTAGTCTGGTATTATTCTGGTCTTGCCCATGGATAGAACCTAGGTAATTCTCACTTACATTCTTAGCAGCATTAGTTAGTTATAATTTATTTCTAATGTAATAGCTTGCTTGATTGTAGGCAAGATTTTGACACATCAGGACTTCTCATCCATGATAGAATCAGAGAATAAATTCTAGACTATTGATTTTCATAAACCATTCTTTCATTCTTCACCCATTACATTTGCTAAGTATTAACTTAGGAATTTGTTTCTAGGGAAGTCTGTAGAATTTAAATAACTTGTTAAAAAGTTAATAATGGATAATATCATATGAGTTAATTTACATCATTCACCACTGTAGAATTAATGATCACATTAATTAGTGATATTAATTAGTTTATTGATGATTTACTTGATGATTTTTTGATTACATGCTTTATCATTTGATTTAATCATGAATAATTTGATAATTCTTAGTTAATTCAGTGTATGACGGACTGCTTTGCATCAACTTTCTCACTCTAATTCACTACTATCATTCTCATAGCAGTGTCTGTTCCTCTTGTCACTATCCTGCTCTAGCATAAATCTGACTAGCTCTCTGTAGGGTAATAATATAATTACTTACCTGAGTTTAAGCTGAGAAGAGATCATGGATGCACGCACAGATTTCTTAGAGTCCGCTAGAGGATGGGGCATAAGGCTCGGCTTAGTAGGAGAGAAGCTAGAACTATTTATTAGAGAAGAAATGGATTGGTGGGACAAAGAAGATGAGCAGATGATGAAAAGAGTTGCAGAATTAGAAGCAGATATGCGTCACAAAGCTGAAGAAGATGAGATGAAGAAGAAGCAAATTGAAATACTGAACGTGGAGGAATCTACCAGCTCGATTGAGGAAAAGCCAATCACTCAAGCCGAAACTCTGATAGAAAGCGGGGAAGCTGACCGTCACAAAGAAGAGGCATGCATTCCTTCGCAAATCCCCATGGCTCAGAAAAACAAAAACTTGCGCACAGAAAGGCAGATGCTTCCCTCGCCTATTCCTAAAAATATTAAAAATAAACGGAATAGGAATAAATGTACCAAGCGTTCGGTAAACAGTCACAAACGTGATAAATGTTTACACCGCAATGAAAGCGGATTAGCTGGCTTGGCAACCCAGCAATCTCAGGAGCTTCCTAAGACTTCCCAAAGGAGAAAAATCCAGGAGGAGGAGGACCTGAGGAAAACTATTAAAGAGATCGAAGGCGAGACCTTACCCGACTCTTTTATTCCCTTCAGTTCAGAGAAACTAGGAGTGGAAATGAATTCAACTGAGACCGGAATGGATGTAAAACAGGATTCCATTGTTTCTCACGGTGTGGCCACACAAGATGAAATAATTATCAGTTTGAATTACTTATCTCAGGTGGGATATGGCATTGAAAATGACATCCCACAACATTCACTTCTATTGGATTTGGAACAAGAAAACCAGACCAGGGAGAGAATACCTCAATTGGACTTGGCACAAGAGAGCCCAGCCATGGAGGACAAACAAGACACGGAGGAGAATTCTTACGATGTCAGTATCTTGGAGTCTTTCGAAAAGGAAACTCAAGATACACAAAGCATTCATGTAGGTTATACCACGGACTCTGATTCAGGGACGATAAACATGTCTGCTAACAACAAAGAAGAAAATACTTCTTTGGACAGGATGAAGGTAATGCCTATCATCAACACAGCTGAAGCTAACAGGGGATCACAAATGATGGACTCTGCAGCGGAACAAAACCGGAGCGGTTGGTATACTCAACACTCAGGACCTTGTTTACCTTTCACTTCAACCAATGTTGGATGGGGAGAACAGCTGTTTATGTATACTTCTACAAGGAGTGATACAAATTCACAGTTCTTGGGGAACAACATGATTTCTCAAAGCTGGACAACTTCTACTAGCCTTATACTTTCAAACACAGATTCAAAATGGAACTCTGTTGAAGAGGAACGCACCTGGATAAATAATTATCGAAGGAAGAAAACTCTTAAATCAAGAGGTAGTAAAATGACATCCTACCAAGAAAGAGGCAAGTACGAGTTGAATGCACATCATAAAATTATGATGTTTAGCAAATTTCCTGCCAAAAGGAGGAGATTAAAGGATTTTATTATGATCTTTGGCCGACGGAGGAAAAGAAAATGGAGCAACAGTACTGCGACCAATTCTTTTAAGAAAACACTGATGGCACTTCCTCTGCTTATAGGACAAGGGCCAGAAATTGAGTGGAAAATAACAGTCTCTCTGCGGCGCCGGAGAATCTTGTTATACATTTTGCAATTTCCCGGCTGGGAAAAAGTAAAACCTCCAGAGGACAGGACATTACCGATCAATAGCCTGGAAATCCGACACAACACCAGGAGCAAAGATTTGCAAGATTTATCCTGGGAGAATGGACATGGGATATTTCTTTTGACTCATAGAACATCCCACTGCCACAAAGAATATTGGGAATCCAGACTTGGAGGCAGTTGGAGAACGGAGAGAACTTAGATACATTCTTGAATGCTGCCGAGGCTCTGTTATAGGCTTCATTAATGAACCTACTTAAATTGGAGAGCTATGTGGCGGGACAGCCCCGGCAGCATCATAATTACACAAGTTAAAAAGGAATTAAAGAGCCCACATTATTTTTCTATCATTCTCTAAAAGCATAAACGTCCACCAGAAAATGATAGAAATGCAATAAACTTGAAAACAAGAGGAAAATACATTTTGACCACGCACGCCCCATCATTTCTGTAATGCTAGGTCTGAGAAAGCTTTGATGTCCAGATCAAAGTTAAAACCCAGACACCACGGCACCAGTCGGGGCGGGCGCTATCAAAGGTTGAAAACTCATTGTTTTCAGTACAAGGGACGAGAAAGACAAAGTGTGAAATCTAGGCTGGGGCCGACGGCGTTGATACATCGCGGAGCCAGTCAGTTGAGATTGACGTGTTAGTTTACAAGCCTGCGGTTGGAATAGACACCTAACACCTTAGTTCAACAGAACCCCGTGTGATCCACAGACGGCAATTTAATGCAGGCCTAACACCTATCTAAAAGTCCAGACTTTGTGGAGCCGGGACGTCTGTAATTGCCACCACAAAGGAGCAATTAGGACCAGATGCTTAACACCTCGCCGCAATACTACGGGGCAAAGTAGAAACCCATGGCTGACACATTCCGGCCAGCAACCGAGAAGGCTGGTGTTACCAACCTATTGGAATGTAATGACGCAACTGCATTGCCGCCAAAGCAGGTTTCATTGTTTCAGGCGTGGGGGGCATCGGTCAATTTGATTGACAGATGAAACTACCCTTCACAGGAAAGGAGGAGGGGTGAAAAGAATTTGGCACTTAATCCATCTAGATAAATCATCTTACATGGAAAAATAGGCGGAGTTAATGAAAAGGGGAATATTAATTAGCCAACCTGGAAACTAGCCAGGAATTGAATAGAATAAAACGACATGCATGGCCAGCAAGACTTCAGACGCAAATTCACAATAGCATTCTTAGGATACCTACTGGAGAAATATTAACATTTCGTTCTGTTGGACTTCTGTACGAAGTCGTATGACAGGATTTCCTAGCTATAACCCAGGTAAGACCATTACTCTGATTAGTTGTCTGCTAGTCTGAAGGCTTGTGTAGTTTCGTGTTCTGCATATTCTCCCAAACTTTACACTGGTGGATTTTCTTTGTACTTAATGTTCCAGTTCTAGCTTTACGATTTCACTGAGAACTATTTTCTTCTTTCATTCACCACTTGGTTGTCTGATTTGTTGTATGTGATAATTTGGAGAAATCCATTATCCAAGCTACATGAGCGTGTGGCTTATGCATGTACAGGAGATACATTTAGATTCATCCTGTATGATGTTAAACATTGGGGAGACTGACTACTTAGGAGAAATTCCTGAGAGCTCCCAGTCTCTTGATAGCGTCCAAATTAACGTTGATTATTTGGACCAACACTTTGAGTGCCTACCAAGATTATGGTGAAACCACTTGGTTTGAGGAATGGCACCAGTTCACCTTGTCTGCATGATGTCTGCATGAGGACAGACATGACTTAGGACATTCAATATCCCAGACAGATTCAGGGAAGGCATTTAATGTTCGACAGGACTGTGCGACCAGCCCTTCCGACAAGACAGTATGAATGAATCAGAAAGGGAAAGAGTAAGTGAGGTGAACTTATATGGGAAACACTCCATTACACAAATGTATATGAATATGTATGTTTTGAGCTATAGATGTTCTAAATAGTTTTATTAATATATACATATATATTTATTTATTTAGAACTGATATATGTTTATGTAACATGCCATCATCTATCATCATACCATCATATATTATGACTTGAATGTATGTTTATATGAATGTATAGACATATGTGTTTGAGATGTGTAGACGTAGATACTACCCATCTCCGTTCGTTTCATTCCAGATCTCGTAGGAGCAATGGACAGTCAACAACCCATATCAGGAAGTGACTTAGCCTTGTGAGGGACCAATTTGGACTCCTTCAATCTGACAGTGAACTGCGTCTCACTGGGGGAAGCATGACCTATGTGCTTCTGAGCTTTTCAGCCAGATGAGTTACGTATACCATAATATAATCATCATCACCATATGATCATCAATAGCAATAATAAACACAGTTGTTGTATTTTAAAACTCAATTTGTCCGTATAATTCTAAATGTTTATAAATGTTTGTGTAGCTTAATCAAGTACACACATTATTGTATCATTTAGTGGGGGTTCGCACATATTATCCAGAAGTGGGAATCTATGTCCGGGAGGTATCTTGCCTATGCAGTCATAAGTAACCAGATTACGTTGCATGTCTTAACTCCTCCTTTCTCACTTCTGGTGATACCAAGTACAGCCAAAACTATATAGATATATTCTATCTTCAACGAGCCACTTCTTGGCTGTTTTCTTGAGTATCAGGGACAGTGTCTTAAATCAGCATAAAAGACATTAGTTCCACGTTTTCTCTCTGGGATCTGGGTGGTAACTAGTCCCTTCTGACAGAGTTAGGGGATCTTAAACTGCATCCAGAACTAAACACCAGTAGAAGAAAATGATTTTGGCTGAGTGGTTGCCCATCTGGGATCTACCCCCAGCCAGTTGGTGACAGTGACCACTCTGCCTAAAGCAGCGACCACAATGTTCACATTTGTACATCTTTTCTCCCGTGTGTGTTCTTTGGTGAACTTTCAAAGCACCACTCCCTCGAAATTGAGCACCACAAGTATCACACTTATATGGTTTCTCTTTTGTATGTGTTCTTTGATGAATTTTGATGTAATTCTTGTCTGCAAAACGAAGACCACAAGTGTCACACTTATAAGGTTTCTCTCCCTTATGTATTCTTTTGTGTTTGTTTAAGTACTCACTCATTCTGAATTCTTTGAAACAAATATCACATTTATAAATCTTTGCTTCTCTATGTACCATTTTGTGTTTCTCGAAGTAAATGTTCAGTGCAAAATTACGACCACAAACATCACATTTAAACTGCCTCTCTCGTGTGTGAATTCTTTTGTGTTTCATTAAGTAACTATGCTTAGGAAAGTTATGACCACAAACATTACAAGTGGAAATTTTCCGTCCTGTATGTAATTTTTCATGTTTCCTTAGTTGACCATTTACCTGAAACTCTTGACCACAGACATTACATTTATAGGCTCTCTCTTGTATATGTTTTAATAAGTGAATCTTTAAGTTAATAATGTATAAAAAGATACAACCACAATCGTCACATTTGTAAAGACCCTCTCGTGTATGAGTCCCCATGTGTATTTGTAACTTATTTATACACAAAGAGTTGAGACCACAATCATCACATCTGTAAAGTCTCTCTTTTGTATGCATTGTTATGTGCTGCTTTATCTTGCTCATATCAGTAAATCTGAGACCACAATCCTCACATCCATAAAGGATCATTTCTGTACGTTTTGCTTTGTGCATCTTTCAATATTCGCTTCTTGAAATGCCAAGAAAGAACGTTCTTCATGCACAAGACATGTTTTCACAATTGCCTTATTACTAGATTGCACAATGTTTGTAGCTACACAGTATCTTTATCTCATTCTATTTAACATTTAATCCAGAATTTTATATTGTCTTAATTTACATGCATTTCTGATGAGCACACTCAATCAGCAATATATTCAGAACTAGACTTAAGTCATTAACTATTTCTGACATTTGCTTTAAGGAAATATTTGGTCTCATATATTGTGAAACATGTTACTTTCATGACTTCTGAAAAACATCAACATTGGAGTTGACATTGCAGCAAAGACTCTGAAAGATAAAAGAAAACGACACCAGAGTTAGTCAAGAAATATTCGATCAGAGCTCAGTTAGAATGTAAAACAGCATTTTGGTTTGGCTTGGGTTTGGTTAAGGATCACTTTCTTTGCACATAAATATCTCCATCTAGACCACACAAGGAGAATGTCAGCAAAGTGCATGAATCTCGATGAGGATTCTAACATGTATATACAAGAATCACACATTATTTTTTGTGGGAAGGCTTATAATTTTGAAATTTATCCTGGGTGGCAGTATATTTAGCCTGCACTTTTCAATTTCCAACTGCCAAGGGAACTGTAACATGTTGCAACGTGCAAACGAGTTTTAAGTGTTATGCTCTTCTCTGAAAAGTATAGACATTCGATTCACTAGATCGAACAGGCAATCCCCCACTATAAGGTTTTTGTTGTCGTCTTCCACTTATGCCGTTAGGTGTTGTGGGGAGGGATGATTGAAGTTCTGGCATCTGTGACTAGCACCTTTCCTCCCAGAATCATGGGCATAATTCTAGGATCAAGTAAATTCCCTACCAATTTGCTAGACCAGTCGTAGGTTCCTTACCTACTTACCCCTTGTATATTTGCTACAATCACCATGTCACATCCACTGGTCGTCTGCTGGCAAGCTTCGAGTTGTGCCAAACAGGACTGACCAACTCCTACAACTAGCCACTCATAAGGTTTTTAACCCCATTAAAACTTCAATCAATCATGTGCCATGCCGGAAAGCGTGGGCAGTCATGATTCGCCATTTCACTCGATCACCAGCGTCGTGGATCAGCTCAGTGTTCCTGTCTCATCCATGCCATGTGGCCAAGCCATCCAGATATTTTCCTCTCGGTCTTCCTCTTGGTCTGTTTCCTTCGATCTTGCCAGTTGTCACTAAGTTCTCCAGTCCATTTCTTCTCATAACATGTCCAAAAAATTTTGACTGTCTACGTCTAATTTCTCTAATCAATCTATGATTTTCATTTGTCTCCTGTAGTACTTGATCATTGGTTTTTCTATCTGTCCATGGTATTCTTTGCATTTTCCTCAGACCACATCTCTGCAGCCATCAGATGTTTTTCAGCTTGACTGCACATTGTCCAAGTTTCACATCCATACAAAAGAACAGGCTCTATGTATCCCCTTAACACTCTTTTTCTCGTTTCAATTGACATCTTTTTATTGGTCAGAATGTTTTTCATCTTGCTAAAGGCCACCTTCGCCATGGCGATTCTTGTTCTAATCTCCTCAAGGCACCTCCCATCAGATGTTATGACTGTTCCGAGATAATTGTACCGATTCACTCGTTGAAGAATATTCACATTTACTTGTATATTACATTGTGGTACTTCGTTCTTCCTAGTGATGACCATAACCTGTGTCTTCTTACAATTTAATTCCAACCCCAGCTGCTCACTGTGGACAACAACCGCGTCTACTTATTGTTGCAGATCATGTGCATTGTCTGCAATCAATACTGTATCATCTGCATATCTAATGTTATTTATGTTTCGTCCTCCAATGCTGATTCCATTTATGTCTTCTACATTTCTGAAAATATTATCACTGTATAGGGAAAAAAGATCTGGAGACATTACACATCCCTGCCTAACACCTCTCTTAATAGGTTGATATTGTCCCACTTCATTATCAATCCTTATGGCAGCTTGTTCCCATCAATTTGTAAATCTGCAAGCATATCCACCATGATGACATGTCTAACTCTATCAAAAGCCTTTGTGTAGTCAATAAAGCAAAGATGTATATCCTTGTTTATTTCTATAGCACGTTCAATAATTGTTTGCAGCATATACACAGCATTTACTGTACCCTTTCCTTCTACAAACCCACATTGTTCTTCCCCTATTTCAGGTTGAATTTTCTTCCTCACTCTTTGCATGATAATTCGTAACAAGATCTTTGTGATGTGACTCATTATACTAATTGTTCTATGTTGATCACATTCTAAGGTTCCTGATTTCTTTGGGATTGCAATAAATACAGAATTACATAATTCAGAAGGTATATCTCCAGTATCATATAATGTGTTCAGCAGTCTGTCTGGTGACTTGCTCTAGTCCAAATTCTTCTAAAGCTTTAATCATTTCTGTTGTGATGTTATCTGTACCGGGGGCCTTCCCAGCTTTCATATGCTTAAGAACATTTTGAACCTCCATCTTTAAAATTGGTGGTCCTTCATTATTAAATCTAATATCATACTGTTCCTCTCTGTTATCATTATACGGGTTTTTTACATAATCTGTCCATACATGTAGAATCTGATCTTTTTCTTTTATGATTCTGCCATCTTTAGTTTTTAGACAGCCTGTCGATGTACTTATTCTTTTATTAGTAAGTTCCTGAATTCGTTTGTGCACTAATTTGGTATTTTGAGTGTTGTGTTGTTTTTCAATTTTTAAGGACTTTTCCTCAAGCCATGATTCTTTTGCCTTCCTACATAATATTCTGACTTGTCTGTGAATTACTTCATATTTGGCATGATTATTTTTGTTGAGTCCTCTTGTTTCCATTAGGTGTAAAATTTCTTCAGTCATCCATTTCTTACGACCCACATTCTTTAATTTTGGAATAGTTGTGTCTGCAGCCACATTGATTGAATTCTTCAACGTTTCCCATTGATCATTCACATCCTGGAATATCTCTAGATCAGACAATATATCAAATCTGTTCTGTACTTCTATGTTGAATTAGTTTTGTATTTCCTTGTCATTACTCAATGTACACAAATCATATTTAGTGTTTCCTGTTATACACTTGACTTTCTTCAGCTTTATCCTCAATGTTCCTGTAAGTAGTCTGTGGTCACTATAACAATCAGCACTGGGAACTGTTTTTGCTACTGTTAGTGCGTTTCTAAATCTTCTGCTAATCAGAATGTAGTCAATCTGGTTTCTGATCCTGCTATCAGGACTCCTCCATGTCCATAATCTTCTAGGGTGTTGCTTACACCAGGTGTTTCCTACAATCATTTCCTTTTCTTTAGCCCACTCTACGAGTCTGTATCCTCTTTCATTTCTCTCTCCTAAACCATAGTTTCCTACTGCGTATCTATCACCTTGATTTCCTACTTTTGCATTGAAGTCTCCTATTATGATGTTTATTTCTAAATTTTTACATTTCTTTAAGGCAGACTCTATGTCATTATAGAATTCCTCTACACTATCTTCAATGGATTCTTCTGTTGGTGCGTATACTTGAATAACATTTATGCTATAAGGTCTGCCACTCAATTTAACTAGTAGAACTCTGTCCGACACGGCCCAATATCCTTGAACAGATTTTGATGTTTTCCGGTCCAAAATTATTGCCACTCCCCTGTGTCGATTTTCACCTCCAGAATAAATAATCTTAAAATCTTCATCTATCTTGATGCCCGCTCCTGTCCATCTCGTTTCGCACATCCCTAAAATATTAATTTTTTCTCTTTGAATTTTTTGTTTTATGTTCTCTAATTTTCCGCCATCGTTTAACGTCCTAACGTCCCATGTTGCTAATTTTAATGTCTCTGTCTTTGTCTTGCAATGATCAGTCTTTAAGCGAATCATAATGTACTAGGCACTTTCAAAGAGGTAGTTTGCCGTTGCTTTCCTCTATGGCAGTGACCATACTGGCCGGATGACCGCAACCATTGTCTCTCGAAAGAGATCCTCTGCCTGCCGTCTCGAAACTCGAGACCATGACCAACAAATATCTGTCGGCTGCCCTCAAAATTTCATCCACCACCTGCCTTCGGTGGCTTCTTTTGAAAACTTCCAATCAACGAACACAAAATAACATCACATAATCCTTGGAAAACACTATCCTCGTGAAATCCACAGGAAATTCACAGAAAAGCACTGAACAGCGTCTCCCCGATGAACAACACTTCATCTCGTCGCCATTGTACCAGAAGTTGTTTAAAACTTAGCACTGCCATTTTGTTTAAACTCGCCTGGAGCCATATTTTCACACAAAGAAAAGTTTGAAAATAGTGTTTGACTTCAACATTAGCAAATGTTGCTTTTAAATTTAGTTGCAAACATATTCAATTATAAATGTGCACAAATAGATGTTTAGTTAAACAATGTTATTGTTTGTAAGTAATGTTATATTGCTCAACCTCACTAAGGGCATTGGGTTGGACACAAAATAAGAAACCAAACTGTATGTTTCTTATTATTTTGTGCTTGTGTGTTCTAAATGAAAGATACAGGTACTTCCCTGATACGTTGCTACAATTTATTTTTATTTTTTGCGATCCCTCACTTTAAACTCGAATGTAGTCCATACACATTGTACCACTAGATAGAAATAATACTATTACTAATAGTAACAAACGAATAATATACTTAGCTTTCCATGTACTGTAAAATGTGGTTATTCTGATGAAAATATATTAATAAATAAGTATTAATACTTAATAGTTAATAGAGGCATGAGATCATCTCTGAGATCTTCTTCTTTCAGTTATCAGTTATCAGCTGGGGTATCTTCATTGCACTCCGGACATGTCCATAGGTGCTCAGATCCTCCCCCCAGCATATGCATCAGCGTCCGGTGGCTAATAGTGCCAGTTCTGTGTTGGTTGATGAGGCGCTTTGTTTTCGCGATGCACCTCTCGTGTCTGGCTGTGCTGATTCTTACTCCCAAGTCTTTCATCCTGGACAGCGATGTGGAATCACTGACGTCAAAGTCCTCTGTTCTCGCCATATCTTTGAGGACGTTAATAACATTGGCAGGATCCATGGGCTGGCCATCTACAGGGGGTGCAGAGCCAGCCAGTTTATCAGCTCATTCATTTCCCTCGACTCCTGCATGTCCCGGGACGAAGATGAAGGTGACTTTACGGACAACAGACTTCCGCAGCAACTCAGTCCACTGTCTACGTACAGATCCAGCTTCGACCTTCTGAATCATACTCATTGAATCACTTAGTACACACACATTAGTATAATGCTGTGATTCCACCCATATGAAAGCCTGTGTAACTGCCATCACCTCCATCGTCATGCTGCTCGTGGTCATAGAGTGGGCACCACTGGATTCTTGAATGGTTCGGCCCGCTGAATGGGCTGTAAATGCCCACACACTTCTCTGCTGCTTTACAACAGATCCATCTGTATAGATGAGCACTTCAGGGCTATCTGAGTGTTCATAGATGAGCGCGTTAACCTCAGCATTGACAGCGGCAGGGTTCTGCTCTCTGCACCGTCTGTCGAGTGTGATAATGCAGGAGAAAGTGCACTTAACAGCTGGAGGCATCGGCACCCATTCCTTGCCGGGGTTGATAATGGTAAGACTGCAGACCTGTCTGACTACATCTTCCACCTGACCCATCCATGATTTGCCCCTCTTTAGCCTGTCACCCTTTTCTCTGAATATAGCGTCATGCAGAGGGTGCTGCTCATCTGCACTTATTTTTAAGTATGCACGAGCTCTCCAGATCTTGATCCTGTGTTCCTTTGTCTGGAAGTCAAGAAGGTATCTCATTGCTACACAGCTGGTGTCTCTCGTGCAGCCCAAAATGATGCGCATGGCTTCGTTTTGTACCTTTTCAAGTCTTCCAATCTGTGTAGGGCTGACAGTGAGGATGGCCAGGGCATACTCGATGTGTGAAAGCACAAGTCCTTGGAACAGAAGTATTAGCAGTCTTTGCTCGATATTGGCAGTCGCCATGACTCTCATTGCTGACAAACCTTTTCGAGCTTTCGTTATGACATAATCGACATGATCTCTGAAGGACAGGCTACGATCAAGCCTCATACCAAGATATGTCATTGACTGGGTTCTACTCAAAATGCTCCCATCCATTCTTACTGCCGTCATGTCTGTTTTCACAATATGGTTATTTAGGGAGAACCATGTATCTTCTTCTTTCATTCGCTTGAAATATGTCTGTAACTACAATGTTGTCTCTTGTATGAATTTAACTGTAATCTCTGAGATGAATCAAAAGATAATTAGCTGGGTCTGGCATTAGTTGGTTGACAACTATGCTCTATTTTAAAAGGCTTAAGTGGAAGACATTATCTGCTAGCTAGTACGGTGGAACTTGAGTCTTGAATATGGAGGTTGTTCTAACAGTTCTAACTTGAAAATGTGTGAGTGTGGAACTTGGCAATTTTCATCAAGAATTTTGACAGCATTTTTATTCTCCTGTTTATATTGTGAGTCCATCTAAGTAGGATTCAATTAAGAGAACTGTACCTGTTTTATATTTTCATCACAATAACCGTATCTTACAGGGAATATTAACAGTATATTATCCTTTACTATTTGTAATAGTAGTAGTAGCAGAAAACTTAAAACTCATTTGCACATTGCACATTTAAAATTCCCTTGGCAGTAATAGTACTTGCAGACTGCGTGGAAGACATCATTGATGATTCAATGGGCAAGACAGCGTTTACCTGCAAAGAGTTGTGGAATGTAATGAGCATGGCAAGGCATGGAGAACACTCTGGTCATCCTCGCACCTGTATTCATCTCCAGTCGCCTTGACTTGTCTTGCCACTGGATTCAGATGGACTCAGGTGTGAGAGTGTGGACAACGAATTGCGCCTTTTTTTCCTCATTATAATCCAATTAATCACGCAAGTCATTCTTCATCCAACTTCATCTATCACCTTCAAGTCCTGTGGGATGAGCGAGCGGCAAAGTAGCAGGTGTGGGTATGCTGGCACACAGGCGGCTCAGGCCATATGGCCATCTCCTACTGACTGGAGCAGCAGTGGGATTCACCAGCCCCCTGAGCGACTGAGCAGCCCTCTATAGGAAAGCACTGCTCACCTCCATGGCATGAGGAAGGGACTACAAAATATGTCCTAAACATTGTCTGCTCCATCATTACTTAACCATCTAACTGCAGTTGGTAAGTACCCTATAACTGCGGTTGACATTTAACCAAAGTAAAAACAGGTAAAACAAAAAAAGCAAACACCATATTCCCTTAACCATTGGAACTTGGAATGTACGCACCCTACTAGATAGAGAAGGTTTGTTGGGCCCAGAGAGACAAACAGCACTGACTGTGAGAGAGATGGGCAGGTACAACATCGACACTGCAGCCTGGAATGAGACTCGTCTTGCAGAAGAAGGCCAAATCTGTGAAATGGAAACAAATAGGTATTTTAAACTCCTGCGAGAAAAAATGAACTAAACATCAACAAACGTTGCACATACCTTACAAGGAGATCCACGTGTCGCGAAATACAGGTGAAAAATCCGAAATCAGAAGCACTCAATAAATATAAAAATGAATAATAAAATAAGATAAAATACACACGAGCGCATACAATACGACACACAGACTTTGAACAAATCAGCGGTGTCGCCATGGGCACTAAAATGGGACCCAGCTACGCATGTGTATTTATGGGACATCTGGAACACCAGATTGAACTTAGCTATGATGGTCTTCTCCCTTCTTTTTACCGACGCTACATCGATGACGGCATAGGTCTCACTGACAAGTCAGAGGCGGAACTGAACCGTTTCATTAATTATGTCAATAACTTCCATCCATCGATCAAATTCACCACAGAAATTTCTACCACCTCTGTCAATTTCCTTGACACCACCATTAAGTTAAACCCTACAGGCCTGACGACCTCCGTGTACTATAAACCTACTGATGCTCACGGTTTCCTCCTGTACAGCTCATCCCACCCCAAAAGCTGCAAAGATTCCATCCCATATTCCCAGCTACTCCGCCTTCGTCGTATCTGTCAGGACGATAATGACTTCCTCGAGAGAGCCCACGAAATGCTGGACTTTTTCCGCAGACGGTCCTACCCAGAGGACGTCTTGTCAACAGCTTTCTGCCGCATAACCCAGGTCTCGCTGGAAATGTCCCTCGCCAAGCATACACGACCTCCGAACAATGAACCCAAGCTTATCCTCACCTTCCACCCACATGCCTATGCCATCAAGCACATTTTCCTGAGACACTGGTCCATCTTGGAATCCGATCCTACCACTCGTGAGGTATTCTCCAATGGCCCCAGGGTAATTTTCCGCCGTAACCAGAGCCTCAGAGACCACCTTGTGCATAGTCGCCTCCCCACGGTTACTTCATCCGTGGGCACATTCGAATGCCATCGTAGGAACTGTCTGACATGCCCATACATTGTTCAGACACCAGAGATTGCATTTCCCCGAGGTACCTTCACCTTGAAAGATTCTTTCACTTGCACATCCCGCAATCTGATTTATGTTATCATCTGCAAACGATGTGACATGAAATACATTGGCCAAACGGGCAGACGTCTTGCGGATTGTTTCAGGGAACACCTCAGGGACATCAATCAGGGCGCTGACAAACCTGTCCCCAACCATTTCAATTCCTCCAACCATAATGGAGCCGACGATGCATGTGTCACCGCATTAAAACCCTGCTTCTCCAATAGCTGCGTCAGACTTAATATTGAATGCCAGCTAATCAACAATCTGGGATGCATCCACCCAGCCGGAATTAATACGGTTGTGGACGCTACAGTGTAACTGTGGCATCTTCCCCAATTGTTCACACTATCTATGACTATGCTGTCCCCCTCCCCCCATACCTAGACTTAATTGTCCTCACTTTCCTATAATTTCATAGCAGACTGTTCACATATTTTTGGCTACTCAAATCCTTTTTGGCAACCCATTTTTAATTCAGCTGGCCAAGTCACCTTTTCAGCCTCACATGGCTAAGTTATAGATCGTGTGTTAGTGTATTGTGGTCTTTCGTTTGCTGTATCTCGTTGTTAGCTGTGTTGTCACTGACAAAGATTCTGAGAATCGAAACGTCTGTGTGTCGTATTGTATGCGTTCGTGTGTATTTTATCTTATTTTATTATTCATTTTTATATTTATTGAGTGCTTCTGATTTCGGATTTTTCACCTGTATTTCGCGACACGTGGATCTCCTTGTAAGGTATATGCAACGTTTGTTGATGTTTAGTTCATTTTTTCTCGCAGGAGTTTAAAATACCTATTTGTTTCCATTTCATATTGTTATATCCTGCTGCAGCCGCTGCTTTTTCTCTCTATTCCAAATCTGTGAAGTAAGTCCCGGCTACACATTCTTCTGGAGTGGAAGAAAAAGTGAGGAAAGACGCCAGTCCAGTGTGTATTTGCCATTAAGTCAGCCCTGGTTGGCAAATTAGCTGAATTTCCGAAGGGTATAAACGACAGGCTTATGACCATTAAGATATCCCTGCTGAACAGAAAGAAGCATGCAACCATTGTGAGCATCTACACACTAACAATGACCAATAAAAATGACTGTCTCAAAAATAACCATGCACATCAAACCACCACAGCATCCTCAAGGGGTAAGAGTGCCAAAAAACGCTAAATTTCACCCGTCTAAACAGTAAACAAATGTAGCTGTCATTTGAAAATATGCTGGAAGACTGCCTCAAGCCTAGTGCCGCGGCTAAACAAGATGCAGAAACAGAGTGGATAGCTCTAAAGGACATAATTTACACCACTGCTATGGAAATGCAGGGTCCAACACCCCCCCTAGAAGCATACAGACTGGTTTGATGAAAATTCTGAAGACATCAATCAATTACTGGCCAAGAAACACCTTCTCCACAAGGAATATTTGAACGACCTGAAGTCAACATAAAAAAAGATGCCTTAAATAGCATCCAGAGAGTCACGCAGCAGAAACTCTGGCACATGCGGAACTCCTGGCTGAGCAACAAGCTGATCAGATTCAAGGCTTTGCTTAAAGACATGATAAGAAAAACTTTTATGACTCGCTAAAAGCGGTCAAAGGCCCTACATCACCATGCATAGTTCCCCTCCTTAGTGCAGAAGGATGAACACTTGGTCACTGATAAGAAAGAAATCCTCCAATGCTGGGTAGAGCATTTTAGCACCATCTTAAATGCAACCTCCTCCATCGATAATGAAACCATCAACTAACTGCCTTCCTCAAGTCCCCACTAATGATACTCTTCCTGACTTGCCAACCATAATGGAAATAAAGAAAGCTAACCAGCAACTCTCCAGCATTAAGGCCCCTGGTGCTGACTCAATCCCGGCAGAGATCTACAAAGCAGGTGGATTGGTTCTAATAGGGAAGCTTCACCAAGTCTTTACAAACATATAGGTGAACAAAACCATTCCACAAGATTTCAAGGACATGTCAATAGTCCACCTATACAAACGTAAAGGAAACCGCCAATCCTATGACAACCACTGAGCATCTCCTTGCTCTCAATTGCAGGGAAGATACTCGCCAGAATTCGTCTCAATCGCTTCACAGCCCATCTCGACCAAGGTCTTCCTCCTGACAGTCAATGTGACCTCAGTACAGAAGGAGGAAAATGACTTTCGCTGTAAGGCAGTTGCAAGAGAAATGTCAGGAACAGAACTCTGAAATGTTCTCCACTTTCAGTGATCTTACCAAGGCTTTTGATACAGTGAGCAGAGAAGGACTGGAAGATTATGGCAAAATATGGCTGTCCAAGAAAGTTTGTCCATATGGTGTGGTTATTTCATGATGGTATGCAGGCAAGAGTACAGGAAAATGTTGAATTGTCTGAGCTCTTTCCTGTCACCAATGGAGTGAAGCAAGGCTGTGTCCTTGCACCAACACTGTTCAACCTCAAGTTTTCAGCTATGCTGACAAATGCCTTCGAAAATAACGACATTGGAATAGACAATAGAATACTGCATGGATGGAAAGTTATTCAATCTCATAAGGCTAAGAGCTAAAACCATAACTACCGCTGACACCATCAGAGAGCTGCTGTTTGCTGATGATTGCACTCTATATGCCAACTCAGAGGCAGACACAACATTTCAGCTTTCTCATATGTCTGTAACAACTTGGGCTCAATATCAACTTGGAGAAGACTGTAGTTATGTACCAGCCAGCTCAAGGGATTAATCACACTGAGCCAAATATCAAAGTGAATGATCATAGACTCAGTGTTGTGGACAAATTCACCTACCATGGCAGCACTGTGTCACAACTGATGATGAAGTGAATGCAAGAATCGCCAAGGCCAGCTTGGCCTTTGGCAGACTGTACAATAATGTGTGGGAAAGAAATGGAATAAGCCTGCAAACAACCATGAAAGTCTACAAAGCAGTTGTATTATCCACACTGCTATATGCTTGTGAAACCTGTACTGTTTACCAGCAAAACGCCAGGAAATTAAACCACTTACACAGGGGCTACCTTAGGAATATATTGATAATTTAATGGCAAGACAAGATCCCAGACACTGAAGTCCTAGAAAGAGCATCCATGCCCAGTATCCACAATCTACTAATGAAGAATCAGGTTCGCTGGTCTTGTCACCTGACACACATGCCAGAGCACAGGTTATCTAAACAAATTTTTTACAGCCAGTTGCACTGTGGTAAATGCTCCCAAGATGGCTAGATGAAACACTTTAAAGACACTGAAAATCTCACTAACAGCTTTTGGAATACATCACGACATTTGGGAGACTGCTGCCAGAGACTGAAATTTGGGGCATACATCATTACGCAAGGGTGTAGCCACTTGTGAAGCAAACAGGACTGCAAGAGCTGTTAAAAATGTAGCTAGTCGATTTTCTAACACAATTAGATCCGAAACTGGAAATAATATTCTGTGCTTGCACAGAATGATCCATTGGGTCCCCAAGAAAGGCTATGAAAAGACCATGCATGTTTATGACATCATCCATTCATTTAAATATCACATGACAATAACAAACACCATCTTAGTTTCTGCAGAATAGGTCAGTCTAACATTCTGTGCATAGCGACAGGTTGAAATTATCTTGTCTTTGAAATAATTTCAATTATTTGGCATACGGTAGGTACTTTTATTTTCTAGAGCTTGTTTAATTAGTTTTAACATATTTTTAGACAGATTTTCAAATTCTGCACTCATTGTTATATATATTTGGAATGTTTTATCGCCAATCGTCTTTAATTTGTGGTAGAAAAAAAAAATATTTTTGCTGAGATGTTGTTTCATGTTTGCAATTGGAAATCCAATATGTCGGAGCTGCGCATATCGATCCGGACTAGCGGAAATACTTTTTACACTTAAAACACTTAAAAGGTTATTAATAATTTATCTCTATACTTTTACTATTTTTATCATTTAACATGACTGAGCATATATTTGAAGTCAATTTTCATATCCGTCTATGACTTTTTTGAGTCAATCTCACACGGACTGACAGTTCACTCAGTACAATTTATTTTAAAAGTAACTGTAAATGAAAAAATACTGTTAGATTAGTAATTTTTAAATCTGCAGCATTTGTATTGTAATTTTGCATCTCTCATTATTGTTCATCAATGGTAGCGTCTGTTGGAGACTTCTTCTACAAGGAGCCCATCATACTCAGAAAATGAATTTTCATTGCAACATCATGCTGATAATTTTTGAAGACAAATGTTTTAATATTAATGTTGCATTACTTTGATCATGATTTTTTAATTGGGTATTTGCTAATGAGTACCACCACAGCTGCAGAGGCCTTGAGAAACCATATCCAGCGGCACCTCAATGAAGCCCGTTATGACAATTCTAAGCAGAGATATTGAGTGTTGTGATCTTGAACAAAGAAATACTTCAGGAATCTGCTCACTGGGCTTCTTGTTACTATAACATTTTTGGTTTTAAACGAACATCTTAGCAACCCTACATTATTGCAATCGGAATAGTGAGACCTAACTGCTCATGTCAACTGTAATTAGAAATTAATGAACATAATTGGCGGCCATTTTTAATTTATAATTAGGTTGCGGCACATGCTATTGAAACCAGAAGTACTGGTTAGGTCTGTAGCATCATTCCGCATAATAAAAGATATAGCTTGCTGGGATTTAGTGCTAGCATTACGAATTTATGTGGTAATTAATGAAGAATAACTAATTGGCAGTCATTTTTAAATGCTAATTAGGTAAAAATAAAAATATATGACATGAGCAGTTAGGCCCCGCTCACAATGATGTGTGATTGCTAAGATGCTCATTTGAAAACAAACAAGTTACATTAGTAAGAAAACAAATCTTGATCAATTCAGCTATCACTTTGACTGGGACACGAAGGAAACATGCTCAGTGAACAGATTCCTGAGAATTTCTTTGTTTAAGATCAGGATATTCAAATAAAATGATATGCATATCTTCGCTTAGAATTAACATACAGGCATCATTGTGGTACCGATGGATTTGGTTTTTTCATGGCCTATCTATCTATCTGTGATGGTCTTATTAATATTACTTATTCATAAACGCTGAATTTGAAAAACAAAATTTGTCAATATACCTTTAAAAAAAAAAAGAACAAGGCTGGACAGAAAACCCACTGAACAGTGAACTGCAACTGCAGGAGATACCGAACAATAAGACGTAATTAATTACTAATAAACCTTAAAAAGCTTTGCCCACATTATCAAAGGACATTTCGAGCCAAAATAGGCCTTACCAGCCATGCTTGGAACTCACGGCATCAAACTTTCAACCCCACTGGACGAAATGATTGGTCATCATCATTCTTGACCGACAAACACCCTAGTCTGCCATATTGGATATGACTCAGTCTTCAGTGTGCCACTTTTTTTTTGGACAAAAAATATCTAGAAACGCCCCAAATAAATAAATCCATAAATATCTACTAATCTAGATTTAGTTGGAAAGTATCTAGGGAAAATATCCAGATGGATAAAGTAAGAAATTACACACGTATTGATGTGACTGTCGGTCTCCCTGAAGAAGAAGTTTACGGCTTTTGCCGTAACCCCGTATATTCTCGTGAGTAAGGCAGCTGCGCTCGAACCGGCAGCGGTTCGAGCCGCGCTGGTAACTTACGGGGGTATGTGAGCAGGTCGCTCAGAAATCAATGGCAAACTACTGAGCGTAATCTTGCCTAGTAACTAGTACATCAAAAGCAGCTGGAAAATGCTGATGTTGACTGCAACGCCCTGTAAGGGATATGCAACATAAAGAAAAAAATTTTATGTGACTTACCCTATAGAATCATGTCCTCATCTTCACTGATGTCTGTCTCACATGATGCACTTTGCTTGGATGATGAAGTTGAAGCTTCAGATTCAAAATGACTCTGGTATGCTTAAGCTGTTCCAATTTCTTTTAATACACGATCAGGGAGCTGATAGGTTGAACAGCATTTTCCTGCACTCATCAGGTCAAATCTTATTGTCAAGATAGCATTTAAGTGGTCAAGTTTCATCCTGTTTCTTAGTTTACATTTTGTATAATTCATAGTACTGAAAACTCTTTCCACATCAGCATTTGATTGGGGTAGTATCATGGCAGATATCGCACATTCAAAGAGCTCACAGAATGAACTGTTACCTGAGGCATCTTTAAGTTGTCTTACTTCACTCCAAAAGGCTTCAGTTTCTGTTTTTCTTCTCCAGTCAACCAAATTTATTTTGGTTAACTGATATTCTGCTTCCGCCACACTATTATCAGTAGCCCCTAAAAATTTCATAACTTGACAATATTTTGATATGTCTTTACTGGCTGAAGTATGTTGTTAACAGAAAAGAGTGAAATATATTTCAATACATCTAAATTTTCAGGAAGTCTCTGCTTCAATTGCTTGAATAATGAGAGAAGAAAATCTTGACAGCGCTTTCTTAAGTTATTCTCTTCATTTTCTGTTAACAGTCCTTTTGTTTTTAAACCATCAATTTTTTATTCGATTTGGTATCCCCGGTATGGTTTAGAAGCCAAATAGCTCTCTATAGTGCAAGTGAACAAGTCGGCTTTACAAGTTGGCAATATGAGTCTTTTACCAATTGAGTGAAATAGCAAAGTGAGGTCGTCTAGTAATTTAACTTTATCAACATTTTGAGATTCAAATAGTTTAATAACCTTTTTGCACTTCACTTAAAATGGGTTGTAAACAGAGAAGGAATGCCAAGTTTTTTTGTTTTTTTTTCATCACTGTGCATTCCATATAGTATTTCAGCTGTGTGGCACTTTTCACTTTGTCTTGTTATTTCGAAGTGTGTTTTCAACTCCAACCATTGGTTCATAATTACTTCAACAGCTGGTTGAATTTATAACCATCTAGTTTTGCAATATGACAGAATTTTCAGTGGTGAGAAACTATCATTTAATGCTTTATATAAATTATTATATTGCTGCTATTTTCAACTAGCGCTCTCGCAAACTAAGCAGTTAGGTACCACTCTGACTCATATGGGTTTGACACCAAGTTGATATATCTACCCACTGGTCTATGATCGGTGTAACATACTTGTAATGTTGCCAAGAGTCACTAGTCTTCCACAATGCACTACTCGAAGCTGTATCGAACCAAGGTCAGTTTGGCTTACAATTATGGCTAAGTCATAAAATGCACTACCTCTCAAAACATCAAAAACGCATGTCCCGAAACAATTTGTTCCTTTTACGGAAACAAATCATGAATATGTTATTCATGTTTTTTTTGCGTATCCTTTTACAGGACTTAGCTGTCAACAGCAGCATCTTTCAGCTGTCTGTTGATCTCTTGGCAAGATTACGCTCAGTAGTTTGCCATTGCTTTCTGAGCGGCCGGCTCAGTATCCGCAAGTCACGAGCGGGGGTCGAACCACCTCAGTTCTCGCTCCGCTGCGAGACTCTGCGTGATAAACGGGATTACAGAGAGAAAGTGTTATAACCCCACAGCCAGAGAGACCGGCTGTTATTCATGGCTCCCGTGAAATGTACATTAACATCTTTTACAAGCTCTGTGTCTGCTGATCTCTACCTGTCTGGCTTCCGCTTGTGGATAAATTCCCAACTGTGTACTCATAATTCACATAAATCTGTTGTGTCCCCTGTCACAGTGTGATCTCCCTTACTTCCAAATTGATGTTTGTACGTTATCTGTTTGTATTCTGTTTGTTTGCGTGTTCTATTCTTCTTTGTGTATGTTTAAATTAGAAACATACGTGTATGTTTATAATCAGTATGATTTGGGTTTTCAAGTGTCGCAGGTAGGTTTCTCTATCTCACAAATGAAGGCGTATGCTTAATTTCTGAAATGAGTCGCCGAACTGAGACCCTGGAAAACATTACTATAGTTGCAATTTAATTGTAACTTAAACGCATATAAAATAACTACACGATCACATGTGTTACACATCGCTTCTCGGCCTTTTGGCTAAGATCAAGTGTATTTGCTGGCCTCCAGTAGTGCGCTTGGTCTGGTCGGAGGCCGGGATGATCATTCTCGGTCCCTTGGCTAAGATCAGACGCATTTGCTGCATCCCCCCCCCCCCAGTAGTGCGCCTGGTCTGGTCGGGGGCCGGGTGATCCAAAAAAAAAAAAACCTCACATAAGCATCACTTTAAATGTGGGCCCGGTGGACCACTGTGGGCAACAGCTCACAGTGGGACTAAGGGTCCACGCCAAAAACAGGGGAGGCGGGGAACCAGCTAGTCTGGGATGACCGCCAAACCCAAAAAAAAAAAAAAAAAATGTGTTACACAGAAGTTAGTTAGTCGTAATTCCAACCTCACAGCAACGGGTCGTCCCCATTATGCTCCGTTCCTGTGCCAGTGAATATCGCACAAAACGCTCCCCACTGCCCAATTTGAAAAGTGGGAAAGACAGGAGTCTCGACAAACAACAGCCCGCACAGATTCACTGTGCATAATGCCGCTGCCAGAATGTCAACACAATAGTCCCCCACGAAACATCCAGTTCATCTCTGATGGAATCGGCAGTCATTTTCCCATCTAGATGTTTCCTAGATGTTCACACACACAGTCCACGAAAATACAGTTCATCGTCGATGGCAGTGGCAGTCAACCAGAAGCCCAGCAGCCACGCATTTCTGCATAAAGCAAAAACAGGTCAATCTGGAACATAGCCATCTACCATTGCTCCGAGCATGTAGTCACGTTCCAAAAAACCTCGGGCACATTCAAAAGCATTCCACACGAAACTCACAGCTCACAGTGTCGCGCCACGCACTCACTCAGTAGCAGGGCGACGGAACCATCAAGCCTCCTTAGTCGCCTCTTACGACATGCGTGGTAGGCAACAATGTTACTATTCTTTGCTTCCCTTATGGGCCCCGGCAACACACGGGCAACACACTATGTTACACAGAAGACGAAGACAAGTCATTTGAAAAACTCATGTGTGCACAAAAGGTGCACAAATCTTCATACTTATTGTTTTAATGCATTCATTACTCCTTTCATCCACTTTTCGCCCACTCAGTTATACAACGCAATATTAAAAATGTTTATCTTGTTGAAATAAAAATACGCTCGTTTGCAACATTTAACGAGCTGACTAACAATGTCTATCGTACACTAATTTATTTACAAAATTGTTTGATTGCTCTGGGCAATACTAAGGGGAAAAAACTGTAATTGTTTTTCTGTATTTTGGTCTAATGGGTGTTATTAACTAAGGAAATATAATTTAACTAAGCGAAATAGCTATAGTAGAAATGTGTTAGCTCCCTTAAAGCATACTGTTGTTAATTAAACTAAGAAATCTTAACTATAGTTAATTCTAAAGTACAGCAATTTCTTGCATAATAAAGTAATGTTACTAAACTTTAACACAGTCGTCTCGTTAGAGAAACGTCATTTGTAACATATTAATTATTTGCTGTTAATGGTCTAAATAATACTTTAATTTATAAGGTAGCTGAATAGTTTTATATATTTCTAAGACTATTTTATTTAACTTTTCACTAGGTTTTTGTGACTATCACCATTGATGTTATATTCTAACTGAAAGGAACATTTAATTGATAGTGCAACTTCAATAAAAATACTTTGAAATTTGTACATGTTATGTTTATCGTAATCTCATTAATGTAATCTAACTATGTACACTAACTAATCTGTAGTTGCTCGAGATGACGGCGATGATGTGGCGTCCTTCTTCTGCTCCAAAGCGAACTCTGAGGGTCTGGTAAGCAAATCTACTAACGTATTTTTAGCCCCTCGTATGTGTTTTACAGAAAAAGAGTAGTTCTGGAGTATAAGGGCCCAGCGGTAGATACGATTGTTCTTCGGTTGCCCTTTTTCAATTGCAGTTAACGGGGAATTGTCAGTTTCAACGACGAAATGTATTCCGACAAGATACCTATTTAATTTCGTAATACAATACACAATTGCAAGAGCTTCTAATTGAGACACATCATATCTTGATTCACCTGACTAATGGATGGAGAATCCCGTCATAGACCTGTAGGAATACTCCCGAGATCGTTGTGGTACTCGCGTCTGTCCTAAGAGTATAAGGTAGTTCTCGGTTAGGAAACCTCAAAATAGGGATGTTACTGAAATAATGCTTCAGTTGTGAAATTGCGTTGTTTAAAGTAGCATATTGTACATTGATTTTTGCATTAGATTTCACCAAATCTGTACCAAATTCGGTATGAATTTGCTATAATAGTTTACTAGGCCCAATAGGCTTCTCATTTGTCTCTTAGTTGTTGGCATTGTGAGATTCAGAATCTTAGTCACAATCTTCTCGTCACTTTTTAAGTGGCCTTTTGATATTTTATGGCCTAGAAAGTCAATGTCTTTCTATGCCAACTCTACTTTAGTTGGTTTCACAGTGAGCCTAAACAATTTAATTATGGCCAAAATATATTTCACATTTTGCATAAAGGTGACACATATAGATGTTAAATTACTGCAACATGAAATGGAAATTTTTCTTTCGTTCAAAATCTCATTAAAAAATGGTGGATATTATACCCTATTTGAACATTCGCAAGCAACATTAGGATGATACTCAATGGACCCATGATTGGTGTTGGTTGCAGTTAGTAAGCACACCATGCTGTCCTTCTTCTTCTTCTTTCGTTCGCTTGAAATATGTCTATATCTGCAATGTCGTCTCTTGCATGAATTGAACTGTTTTTTTTTTCAGTTCACACAGTGGTCCATAGAGTTTATTTTCCACTGTCGTCTCTCTAGGCCAGAAGGTTTGCCTTGATATGTTATATTTTGGGCAGTCTTGGAGTATGTGCTCTGCTGTCTGCGACGCCAATCCACATGTGCACATGGCACCATGCTGTCCATATAATGTTCAACAAAATTATTGATATAATTGTGATGGAACTGATTATGCGCCACATTAACAGGTTTATGTTCTGTTTTACGTTACTCTGCTTATGTCCCTTGAAGCACATGTGAATGTATAATGTGCAACTGTTTGTGTGTTGCAGGTTGTATCGTCTGCTAGTATAAGGCTGGTGGATATGTACGTTTCGTTCTGAGTCTGATGTATGAGTTGTCTGTTGTGTATTCTGTATGTTTATGTCAGTGTTGTCTTGTGATGTTCTCATACTGGCAGTGCAACTTTCTGTCTGTTTACTAGTCTGGTTTTTAATAATTTTGGTTACAGCGTCACAATAGTTTGCCTGACAAGAATTTGTGTTATGTAACCTTTCATGCTGTTTCGGTGTTTTCTGAACAGTCGCGCCCCTTGAATTTGTAAAATTCAGTTGCTGTACTTGGTTGCTTAATTTTTCGTTAGTGGTGGTTACTTTAATTGCTGGTTTTATTTTCATATACTTTTTGTGCCATGCACTAATCTGTTTTCGCGTACGGTACTTTAAGTCCGGTAAACAACCTATGGTTAAATCTGTACAAGGGTTATCAAAAATTGCGCACTTAAATGTACCTGTCAGAAAGGTGTACACATTCTAGCTATGGCCAGTGGGTATTTCTCCACATTGCCTGAAAATGTTCGGCAAGTACTTGAGGCGCCCCTGTCTGGGAAATTGCCAGTACTAAGGACACTACTTTCTGAACTTAGCAGTCAGCATAAGGTCACCATACAGTGGATACCATCCCACTGCGGAGTACCCGGAAACGACAGAGCTGATCAATTGGCTAAGGAAGGAGCCAAAGAAGAACAGCCTGATGTGCCCTTTAAATACCACCAAAAGAAAAGAATGATCAAATCAGTCAGAAAGCCAGCACAACCTGCTCAAGATGACTACCACGTTATGGATAGACCAGAACAAGTCATTATTCTGCGCCTCAGAACAGGGCACAATAGATTACGCAACCACATGTATACAAAATTCAATATTGGTGAAACAGCCATGTGCACATGTGGATTGGCGTCGCAGACAGCAGAGCACAAACTCCAAGACTGCCCAAAATATAACATATCTAGGCAAACCTTCTGGCCTAGAGAGACGACAGTGGAGGGTAAACTCTATGGACCGCTGTGTGAACTGAAAAAGACAGTTCAATTCATACAAGAGACAGCATTGCAGTTATAGACATATTTCTAGCGAACAAAAGAAGAAGAAGCTACCTGTTACCGTCTCGTATCACACACAGGCACTCTCGCTTCTTCATCCGCACCCAAAGAAACACCAGTTGTGCAGATGGTACATTCCGTATATTATTGTTAACACAATATATATATTACACCCAGGCGGTGGCGGCCTGAACAAATATACAAATGCCGCCTTATATACAATTAACACACAGAGTCAATTGCTCAACTCTACACTCACTATCTTCAACTAGCGCTCTCGAAAACTAAGCATTTGCACTCGGAAATACACAAGTGTCCTCCTCTGAAAACTGTTGGGTCCCGTCTGACCTTTTCCAGCCGATTGGCTGGCCTTGTCACCCTAGACCCCGTGCTGTCTGTAAAACCCCGTGCTGTCCGTAAAACCCCGTGCTGTCCGTAAAACCCAGTGCTGCCCGTAAAACCTCGTGCTGTCCTACCCGTCTCGTAGTACAGCAGTCCGTCCGTGCTAAGCTGGGTTGTACTAACGTCTAGTCTGTGCAGGGTGGTATCCCGTGAACTGGCGTCCCCTACTATCCTCCGGTATAGTCCTGCCAATGTCCTGGTTATGACACGTCTGTGTCCTCACCTAAGTCCTGTCTCCTGTTTATCTACTGTCCTGTAGATGTCCTGTCTTATGACCATTCCATGTCCTGACTTATGTTCTGTCTACTACCCTGTAGATGTCCTTATCTATGCCCTATATGTCATTTCCTCTATTCTGCCCCTTGTCCTCTCTATGTCCTGTATACACGTCCTCAACACCCTGACAATGGTAGATAACAACCATTACCGATGCATTATCGGTTCCAATTGCAGCCAAATTCTTGAAGTTTAAATGTTTACTGACCAAAAGTTTCTTCAGTGCCTGAACTATACTTTCTGCATCACACTTTTCCAAGTGAACTAGTCCAAGAAATGTAGAAACTACTTTGCCTTTGCTGCTGCTTTAATATATAACACATACACCAAGCACTTTCAGAACCGAAATGTCATTTGATTCGTCTAATAATAATCTATATTTGTTTGTAGAAATGTCACTGATCAAACCTTCTTCAAAGTGCGAAAACAAAGTACTTCTGATCATATCTTTACATTTGCTGCGGTGCATTTTTACGTCCATTAGCACTTTACTGTCCGAAATAGTGTTTTTAAACAAATCAATCAAATGGTCACAGTTCACGATTGCACAATGAGAAGTTAAAAATAATGCGACAGATCCTTCAACGTTTGATGATTCATTACTCTGTGTAGTTCTGAAAACAGATGTCAACAGTGGCATATCCCCAAATGGCATAGCATTTTTATGTTATTTTAGCCTCTGCATGTTTTTTAAAGTCTTGTATTTTCGCTTTCATTTCGCACTTGGCAGTACTTACAACGAGCCTTAGTCGCATCTCCATGAATTGACATCACCGGATCTTTAATTATGTCATCCTGCAGCCACTCTTTCCGAAATGTTTGTTCATATTGCTTTACTTTTGGCATGTTGAAAGATGTGTTCAAAGTGGAAGACACATATGAAGATGAGCAATTATAAAAAACATCACACGAAAAAGAATCACAAAGTCGGGTACTTCTGCCTTAATTCACACCAAACAAACTTCGCGAGCTATATTTACGGTCACCAGCTATATTTAGCGCCGACGGTGATCTCCCTGTGTTCTGATACAGTGCGTGTCAGTGCGTTTCAATTGCCCCTCAGTGTTTCTGTGGCTTTGGCAACCATCTCTCTCTCTCTCTCTCTCTCTCTCTCTCTCTCTCTCTCTCTCTCTGATCATGAGTTTTCTGGAACTGGCAGCAGCTGTTCACGACAAGCAGAGTACCGTTGCTTTTCTGCTGGAGATGTCGATATTCATCATGTTGGCAGGACATCCCGCTGAGACAAGGCACATGGCTGCACGGCTCGCGTTAGTAATTCGGTAGTAATCGGAGGACGAAATACCACTGTCGAGATAGATGAGAGCCTATTTACAATGCGCAAACATCATGTGGGACGAGTGTTGCCACAACAGTGGGTATTTGGTGGCATCTGTCGTGAAACAGCCGACTGCTTCATGTTCTGTGTTCCAGACAGAACAGCAGCAACGCTTCTGCCGCTGATCAGGACACACATTCGGCCTGGCACAACTGTAGTCTCCTACCTCTGGCGTACGTACGACGGAATTGGAAGTATTCTTGAATTGACGCATCTCACAGTCAACCACTCCTACAACTTTGTGGACCCAACCACCGGTGTACATACTTAATGCATCGAACGCATGAGGAGAACGGCCAAGGAGAGAAACGAGAGGCAGAATGGAACACACAGGCATCTACTAGAGTCCTACATGTTCGAATTCATGTGGCGTAGACAGACTAAATGCGCTGGTCTCGATGTGTTCAACGCCATTCTTGCCGACATTGTTCGATTCTGGCCACCGCAAGAATAGCGCACCACCGCCGCATAGAATTGCGCACCGAGCTACGGCGCAACACAGGGAAACCCTGGATGTACAGCGCAAGACAGGGAACCCCTGGATGTGACGTCATACCCTGGGATTCCATTTTTGTTTGGGGTGAATAAAGGCAAAAGTACCCAAAGTCGGCATCACAGCAATAATTCGCAACACAGTGAGTTTACAGTTCAAATAATGTTATAATTTATGCGCCCTTTTAATCATTACCGGGGGGTTGCCAGATTGTTGAGCATTGACCCAAGTTCGTTCAAAGTTTAAATAATGGCAGTTGCCATAATTTACGCGCGTCCAGACCAAACATAAAATGGGTAAATGCACCGAAAGAAAAGTAAAATCTAGAAAGTATTCAAAATATCCGACTCCAAATGAAAAGTATCTAGAGTTGCATCCAGCATCCAAACGTCAGAAAACGGTATCCAGACGCCGGCAAATACCTCTAGCTCTGGATATAAAATATCTAGAATGGCAACTATGTCCGTCTTCAAAAGTAACATTTCAGTTTCAGTGCCGAAAGTTAATTTTCCCCTGCCTGGTTAAAAAAAAAGGAGGGGGGGGGGAGGTAGTCCCATTGGCATTACAGATACTGCCGTTGGAGTGCGATGTGTTAGGCTTTAAACCTTCACATATTCTAGATCATGGCCTATGTGATGGGGTAGAGGGTTCCCTTCCTTGTCAACTTTCATCCCACGCAATTGCCAAACGTTTAAAAATTGCCTGGTGACCATTTTGATTGAACAGATTCAGAAAATTTAGAACTCTTTACTCCAAATGAAACAACTGATCTACAGGGGATAAATGAACTTCTATTTGCAGACGATTAGTGCCTGTTTTAATTTTACAGCGATGAGAGCAGACTATAAAATCCTAATAATCTGAGTTCAACATGCAGCAGATACAATATGAGTATATATACAGCCAAAACCGAAGCAATGTAAGTTAGCATATGGCCTGGTCCACTAAGTAACAGTAACAGTACAGATAAATAGCACAACTCTGAAAGAAGTTAAAGAATTCAAATATCTTGGAAGTATGATCACAGAAGATGGTATTGGTAGATTGGACAGAGAAATCGAAATCAGATGTCAGAACGCTAGTGCACTTACATATCAACTGTCACCCTTACTGAAACATCCAAATATACCCATGCCCGCAAAACGACAGATAATACACAGCATACTCACACAAATCTTATGCTACCAATCTCAAGCTTGGACTTTATCTAAATCACACTTTCGCAAAATTAACATCTGCGAGATGAGATGCTTGAGGAGGGCTGCCAACTTAACCATCCGAGACCGAGTAAGAAATGCTGTTATCAGACGGACAGTGGGATTAACACCTTGTGCCACATTTATTGAAAGACAGAAGATCAAGTGGTTTTGCCATGTCGTTAGAATGCACCACCATCAACAACCAGCACTGGCCTTACATCAAAGATAATCTGCGATGAGACCAAGAGGATGTCCAAGAAGAAAATGGATTGACGATATCAAAGACATTGTACAGTCAGACGGAATGACACTATCCAGTGCCGCTCATCGGGCGCTGGAGCGCAAATTATTCCTCCCCACGTCGCTGGACGGCAGTGTTATGAAATGCAGCCTTTACTTCCCAGAACAATTTTCGGTTCACCATGTAGAGAAGTTACAGAAGAACAAATGCAATTCTCTATAATAAAAGAGGAGAAATGGAAGACAGAACAATCAGGCCTGCACACATAGAGGCATAAAATGTTGTAGCAAAAGAAACCCATTCAACTGTGAAGTGTCAGAACAGATGGCTGCTGGCCACTAAAACAGGACAGTGGGAATGGCAATAAACCCAGAATGAAATCACACAGACAGTCCAGTGTAAAGGTGTTACATGTCAAACTGATAATTACACCCCACTGGAGGGCAGACTGAAACTGAGCTGGGCCTGGCAACTCAAAATCGCCCAGGTGTGAACAACATTGACCCAGGGAGAGATAATAGCCCCAGGGCTGTAAACAAGCCCCGTCCACTCTGACTGGCAGATTCAGGAATGTGTGAAAACAGATCTGATAAGGCAATTAACACTGGGCCTGTGGACTTTGTACCAGACAGAGAGGAGCACGGTGTGATGGCCAGTTTGCAGTGATAATTGCAATTAACGCTAGGGGGAGATAAAAGGAAGAATTAATGACTTGAATTCCTGGGAGATAAGGGTCTACTTCTAGGCTAGGTATAAAAACCCATGCTAGACCTGGTCCCTTTAGAATAAGTCAGACATTCTAACAGATGAGAAGAGAGAGTAAATGTAGATTTCTTAGTAACTAGCTAAGTCTTTTAGATGTATGTACTGATTTCCAGTCTATATCTGAGCTAGGTTATCGCAACTATCATGGTCGTAGGTTACTGGAGTGTGCACTATTATTCTTCAGTTCTGTGTACAATATCATGTTGCTATAAGGGTTGTTCTTACTATACAAGTTGTTCTTACTATAACTTTTGTGAGGCAGACTTTTGACTTTCATTTATCATGTTAAATGTCTGTTACTCTATGGACACTTATTAGTTTCTCAGAAGTTGTAGATAATCATGTTACTACAAATTGTTTGCATTTCATACTATGTATGTAGGAATACTTTCATATGCCTAATGTTTAAGTATATGTTGGATTATGTAACTTCATATGAATATACGAGGCTAGGACTATACCTCGTACATATTCTTTTTGTGTATATACATCTCATTTCGTATACATAAAAACTTACTAGTGCATTATGCTGTTATGTTAAAGTATCATAATATGTCTAGTTAAGTAATTAATGTTTTATGGGTATTTCATGTTTGGTATATTGATTTGTCATATGCAAGCCAACCAATATGAAGTGTTATATTATTGTGTGCGCATTGGCACACTGACCATCGATTGTGTTGGAAGCAGAGGTGTAATGGTACAGACATTACCCACAATTGGTACAGGGTATATGGTGCTAAACTTTTTCAGTGTATTGTGGGCGTGCGTTCACGGTAATTCACGAAAACCTGGCACAGGTACGGGTCACGGCTTGTAAGCCCGGATGATCAGGTACTATTATGATACCATTACCGACCCGGTGAGCTGCTAAACCAACTTTGGACAGAGCGGCTGTATGACTCAGAATGTCGGTATTAGCGACATGGACATGGGGCGGCAGAAATGTAATAATTACAGGCGTGTGAGACAATTGAAAAGCCCGTCCCAGACGAAGACCGTAGGACAGAGATATGGAGGAAGAAGGAGGATGGTGAACGCAGTAGAGCTGGAAGATAAACTTGGCCAGACTGGTCATTATATATGTGTTTACTAGAATATATTTTACTTAGGATTGCACTGATGTAGAACTAGATATAACACATTCTTGACTTTCTTTCAAGCTCTCACAAGGAGCAACTATGTTATAGATCTCAAGACTAGAGACTACTAGGTAGTGCCAGGACTGACAGTCATCAGAATACCGGCAAGCTGTTTTTTGTGTCTACTTGAGAGTGGGGATCTGGACCACAGAACCAGATAGTTCAAGTAACAAGTTATGTAAAGTTTGTCATCACTATCATGTTATATGATTTCATCATCATCATCATCATCATCATCATCTGGAAATTGGATATGATTAGTAAATAAATGTTGTAGTATTATAACTCATAGTTCTATCGTTATATTTGTAATTCCAATTGTGCATACGTGTTGTGTGTGTACATTGGTGGGGGTTCACTTAGACACCAAGGAAGGGAGCATTCAGGGAGAAAAACCTGTACTGGGATAGTTGTCAGTACACTTTAATTCAGACTTAAAAATCTATCCTAGCTAACCTTCTCTTTCCCATTCCTTGGCGAATATTCAGCACAGTTCATTTCAATTTTGTAACGAGCCACTTGGAGCTGTACGTTGGATATTCATGGGCTTAATCTGTAGTTCAGCTATATAGATTTTGTCCCTAGTCAGTTTCTGACTAGTTGGGGTTGCTCGCCAGTAACTAATACTTTCATCTAGCCGGTGGGGCACCCCGACTTCTGACAGATTGGGGGCTAGTCCGGGATTTGAATTCGGACTTCTCGCTTTCAATAGACTCTGGTACTAGACCCTAGACATACGATTTTTAAAAGTTAACTCTTGTAATCTTCAATCATCAAAATAGACTATCATCAAATGTAGCTACTTTTAGTTGAGGGAGTTACAGAGTACATATATAACTTTTCAAAAGTATAACAGATAAGAACTTATGAGAAAAATACCATCATCTATCATTTAGTGTTATCATTAATCATTTATTGATAATTGAACACTTTAATCATATTTACATTGATGTGTTTGATGATTTAACTGCTTGATTGATTTGCAATTTTATGCTAATATATGCCATGTTCATTTTGACATGTATGCAGTGCATTTTAATGTTTATTTAGGTAAATATTACTGTTGATTACTGTGTAGTATATCTCTCACACTTACTTCACTGCTGTCGCCAGGTAAAAAAAATGTTTTGCGTATCCTTTTACAGGACTTAGCTGTCAACAGCAGCATCTTTCAGCTGTCTGTTGATCTCTTGGCAAGATTACGCTCAGTAGTTTGCCATTGCTTTCTGAGCGGCCGGCTCAGTATCCGCAAGTCACGAGCGGGGGTCGAACCACCTCAGTTCTCGCTCCGCTGCGAGACTCTGCGTGATAAACGGGATTACAGAGAGAAAGTGTTGTAACCCCACAGCCAGAGAGACCGGCCGTCGCCAGGTACTACTTGAATATTATTTTCAGTTGTCTTTCACTGCTGAGGCTAAACTATACACATTGGATAGCGTAGACTGTCAGTAGTTAACTCTTGTTGTTCTAGCTTATATCTGATTTTTGATATATACATAGGAGCTTACCTGAATATAGTCATTAGCAATTATGGTCTTGCTTTACCTGAATCTCGAAGAGGACATGAAGGCGCACGCAGATTTCTCAGAGACCGCGAGAGGGTGGGGCATAAGAGAAGGCTTAAAGGGAGAGCAACTAGAAACATATATCATAGCAGAGTTAGAATGGTGGGACCAAGAAGAAGAAATTATGTTTAAAAGTCATAATGAGTTCTTTGAAGCACAAGAGCGTAGCAAAACTGAAGGAGTAGAGATGGAGAAAACGCATATGGAAGCAGTCAATGCGGAGAAGCTAACCTTTCTAGCGGAACATAAGGTAGGAGATACGGATGCTCACCCAACCAGGAAGGAAGGGACAACTTTGCCACCCACCGCAGAATCAGAGGTAGTGGACCGGGAACTACAGGTTCTCATTCGACCCAGTCCTAAACGGAAAAGAGGGAAGAAAAAACGTGCCAATGGCACTTCAAAAAGTCACAAACGTGATAACTGTTTGCAGCACGGAAATTGTGGTCTAACTGGTTTAACAGTAGAGGACCTTCAGGAAAACCACTTGACTGCTACGAGAAATGAATCTCGAGAGAAAGAGGAACTGAAGACAACCTTTAATGAGGTCGCAGGCAGAGACCTAGCCGATTCTCACATTCCCTTCTGTTCACAGAATCACGAAGTGGAATTGCATCTGACTGAAATAGGGAGGAAGGAAGAAACGGAATCCCAGGTGAATTTCATTACTGCAACGCGGGAAGAATCACTAATTATCAGTTCAGATAATTTAACTATTAACAGTTACCCAGGGGACAACTGTTTGCACTACGGTTTGCCAGTACAAGACTCCCATGAATCTCATTTTACTTCAACGAGGGGCGAAACTCAAGAAGAAGAGGACATTAGGACATCTTTTAAAGAGGTCGAAGATGGAGAGGTAACCGACCTTATTAGTCCCTTCAACTCAGGCAAGCAAGAAGTGGGATTACATTTGACTAAGATAGGGATGAAGGACGATCCAGAACCCCTTGTGATCTTTGAGGCTGCAGCTCATGAAAAGCCACTAGATCTCAGTTCAAATGAGTTACGTAATGTGATGGATTGCTTAGACAAAAGCCCACCACATGATTTACCTCAACTGGACTTAGCCCATGAAAGCACGACCAGAGAGGAACATCCAGACAAGGAAACATTTCCAGTTGTTATCTCAGAGTATACCAGTTCGGAGACTCAGGAAACACAGGGAATTGTCAGGAGCCAGAATATGGATTCGGATTTTGTGCAGACAACGTTGTCTGTAGTTACTAGCAAAGAAAACTCTTCACACAAGATGGAGGTAGAAACTGCTAGCATCGCTATAGCTGAAATAATCAGGGTATTCCAGCCACGGGAACCTGGAGTAACAGAAGTCAAGGATGGTTTGGAATCAACACTCTTAGGACTAAATCTACACTTCAGTCAGGTCGATTTGATAGGAGTAGATCAGCTTTTTGTGGATACTTCATTTAAAAGTAACTCCACTTTATCGCCCTTGAGTAACTATGTTATTTCTCAAAGCTTGACAACTTGGCACAATAAATTTCCAGTTTCTAGCACGTTTTTTACAAGAAACTCTAATGCAGAGAAACTCAGCCCGTTAACTGATTATCAGGGGAAGAGACCGCGACACCGAGGAGGGAAGATTGTTACGCCCGACTTTGAAGAAGGAAAGCGCCAGTTGAACTTACATCGTGGAAACATGATGTTTAACACTATTCCTTTTAAAAGGTAGTTATTGATGGATCAGTTAAGGATCTATAAATGATGGAGGAAAATCACGGAGACAAGCTTTGCTGTGGCCAGCTTATGCAAGACTTCACTACGGGTACATCCTCGGCTGAAAGGATTAAATCACGTGAGTGAATGGTGTAAAACAATTGCCCAGAGGCGTAGAAGAATCCCGTTGATTGTGATCTTTCCCAGAGGGGTAAAAATACAACCTCCTGACAATTACTGGATTTTACCAAGCTATTGCATGGAATCCCGGCCGAAGACCAGGTACAAGGACCTATCCAGAGTATCCTTGGATTATGGAAATGGGACGTCTTTATGCAGATGCAGGACAACCCACTGCCACAAGGAATATTGGAAACCTTTAGGCAGATACAGAACGGAGAGTGCTTAGGCATGATTCTGAGATGTACGGCGTGCTTTGACAAAAGATTTCTGGCAGAAACTTTTTTTAAAGGGGGAAGCTCTGTCATGAAATGCAGCCTTCACTTCCCAGAACAATTTTCGGTTCACCATGTAGAGAAGTTACAGAAGAACAAATGCAATTCTCTATAATAAAGGAGGAGAAATGGAAGACAGAATAATCAGGCCTGCACACATAGAGGCATAAAATGTTGTAGCAAAAGGAACCCATTCACCTGTGAAGTGTCAGAACAGGTGGCTGCTGGCCACTAAAACAGGACAGTGGGAATGGCAATCTTCAATCTGGCTCTAGAGAAAGTAGTAAGGAAGGTAAAGGAGGAATGTGATATTGGAGGAACATCCAAGCTGCTTGGTTATGCAGATATTATAGATATTATAGGGGAAAATGAACAAAAGACATTGGAAATATTGATTCACTTAAAGGAAAAAGCCCAACAGATGAGGCTAGTTATCAACCAAGATAAGACAGAATATATGGTAATTTCAAGAGAAGGAATGGCTAAAAACTGTGGCTACATACAAATAGATAATATGAAGAACGGAAACATACAAATACCTGGGTACAATCTTCAACTGCTCCAACAGCACAAGGGAAGAAATACAAACTAGAATCAATTCTGGAAATAAGATATACTATGCACTACATCTACTAAAATCAAATGCACTATCTCATAACACCAAAGTCATAATATACAAAACACTGATCAGACCAGTTGTGCTGTATGGCTCTGAAACCTGGAGTACAACGAAAGGAGACAAAGCCTTGTTAAGACCATTGAGAACAAAGTTTTAAGACGCATCTTTGGACCCATTAGGGATACACAAAGTGGAGAGTGGATAAGAAGAGATAACAAAGACATTTATGATCTGTTCAAGTTCCCGCTAATCACTGGTATCATGAAGGCTAATAGACTACAATAGCTGGGGCATACAGAAAGAATGGAAGATCATAGGGAAACAAAACTCGCTTACACTCAGGAAATAAATGACCATTGACCCCGAGGTAGACCAAGAAGACGGTAAAGAGATAATATATATACAGACCTACAAGAACTTGGAATCAACGACTGGCAAGAGAAGGTCAACCAGAGAGACGAATGGAGACAGATTGTATCTGCAGCAAAGAACCTCAATGACTCGGAACGGTGAAGAAGATATATATATATATATATATATATATATATATATATATATATATATATATATATATATATATATATATACTAGCTGACCCGGCCCGGCTTCGCCTAGGCCCTGGAGGGGATCTATCTATCTATCAGTCTGTCTGCTTGTTTGTCTGTCTGTCTGGCTGACCCGGCCCGGCTTCACCCAGTCCCTGGTTGGGAGCATCTAATTTAATTCATATAAGTAGTCATATAAGCTCTCCCGTTCCCGACTGTCTGTCTGTCTATCTGTCTGACCGTCGTGGTTTCGCCCAGCTCTTGGCGCACAGTAACTTAAAAGAATGTCCTTCCACACACCATTCAATGAAAACTGTAGAAAAAGATGGGTTACAATGTTATGCATTATTTTTATGAAAACTTTGAAAATGCCTTAAAGATTATATCATTATTTATTATAACTCATATGCCTGAAAATAACTATAGACAAAAAGTTTAACAATAGTGCAAGTAAGTCCAACAATATGACTATAAAGTATATAGAAATGTTATTAAAAGTTATGCCCCTTGAAATAACTTTTATAGAGTGAAGTCCCCCTGCTATATAGACATTATATAATGAAAATGGAAAAGTAAATGTTATTAAATAAGTCGAAGATTTTACATTAAGAAATTATTATAGTCGGTTGCAAATGAATGAAAGGAAGACGTGTAGAAAATTTCATCTCAATCGGATGTACCGTTATCGAACGCATCCAATACAAAAATCCCCACACACAAACAAACATACACTCTGTTTTATATATATATATATATATATATATATATATATATATATATATATATATATATATATATATATATATATATATATATATATATATATTTCATTGGCACCTTTCCGTCTTGACAGACGATAGTTTGGTACATTGTGCTTCAAAAAGGCCATATGGCAATAACTACGATCTATGGCGGTGGCGAGTGTGGCTGGTAAGGACAATTCTTGCTGCAAATGTTTGCCCACAGTAGGTGCATGTGAAAACATGGTCATTTCCACCATTTTGCACCATCTTACGTCTCTCACGCTCTGTGTGTGCTTTATCTGCAATCATTTTCTCCTTTGTCTTAGATATATAAGATATATATATATATATATATATATCAATCAATCAATCAATCATGTGCCATGCCGGAAAGCGTGGGCGGTCATGATTCGCCATTTCACTCGATCACCAGAGTCGTGGATCAGCTCAGTGTTCCTGTCTCGTCCATGCCATGTGGCCAAGCCATCCAGGTATTTTCCTCTCGGTCTTCCTCTTGGTCTGTTCCCCTCGATCTTGCCAGCTGTCACCAAGTTCTCCAGTCCATTTCTTCTCATAACATGTCCAAAAAACCCTGACTGTCTACGTCTAATTTCTCTAATCAATCTACGATTTTCATTTGTCTCTTGTAGTACTTGGTCATTGGTTTTTCTATCTGTCCATGGTATTCTTTGCATTTTCCTCAGAAACCACATTTCTGCAGCCATCAGATGTTTTTCAGCTTGACTGCACATTGTCCAAGTTTCACATCCATACAAAAGAACAGGCTCTATGTATCCCCTCAACACTCTTTTTCTCGTTTCAATTGACATCAATTGACATATATATATATATATATCATGTGCCATGCCGGAGAGCGTAGGCGGTCATGGCTCACCATTTCACTCGATCACCAGTGTCGTGGATCAGCTCAGTGTTCCTGTCTCGTCCATGCCATGTGGCCAAGCCATCCAGGTATTTTCCTCCCGGTCTTCCTTTTGGTCTGTTCCCTTCGACACACACACACACACACACACACACACACACACACACACACACACACACTTCACTGGACACACTTCCCACCATAACAGAAGTTAAGTGTGCTATAAATGAACTTGCATCTGGCAAGGCTGCAGGTAAGGATGGGATTCCAATAGAGGTTATCATGAGTGGGCAAAACACACTCACTCTACAGATCCACCAGCTAATAGAGCTATGCTGGCGAGAAGGGCAAGTCCCACAGGATTTCAAAGATTAAAGCATCATAACACGGTACAAGAACAGGGCGATCGAAGCGACTGCAACAACTATAGGGGTATCTCACTTCTGTGTATTGTTGGACAAGTAATTGCCAGAATTGTTCTGCGCGAACTTCAAGTCCTAGGAGATCAAGTCTACCCCGAATCACAGCGTGGCTTTCGACAGAACCGGTCTACCACTGATATGATATTCTCATTGCGACAAATGCAAAAAAAAAAAAAAAAAAAAAAAAAAATGCTGTGAACAGAATCAACCACTGTTTACTGCCTGTCACAGAATGATGATAGTTTAGTGATTCCTTGATAACTTACATATAAAACTACAATGTAGGAGGAGGGTTGGCAGTCGTGTACTTCAGTCTGAGAGGAGGATAAATTAAAGATCATTGACCGACGGATGTAAAAATAGGATACAGGTGTTCGCAGAGGTCATTGCCAGACGATCTGATCGGACGGACACGGGGAAACAGGGAGATCGCGTTGTGGAAAAAATGAATGCAGACGGCGATCAACGGGTTCGGACGCTTTGAAGTATTAGCGTAAGGGGAACTCAGGGAAACAGCGTAACAACGGAAAGAAACGAGCAACTAACCACTACGTGATTTCACCGCCTTTTGATGTGCAGGATACGTCAAGAGACGAGTGTTGAGGTATGAACATCAAACAATAACGGAGGATTGGACACTCAATATAAATAGTAGAAACGGGGTTTTCTGTTTAGTGTGTGTTCCAAACTGGGCTAAATTATCTATGCATCCTGAGGGGGGAAAGAAATACACGTCCCTAATGGTTGAAAGAATATGGGATATTAGTGTTTTATTCGCTAGTGTATTTCAATTCCAGGATGATAATTGAATATATAAGGTTCCAATTCCCATCCTGACATATCAGAGAAGATAGACCCATACGTCTTGTGTACAGAAAAAGCTTTGTTGATAAACTCAAGGCATTTCAGTTGGGCGGAGATAAAATACCTCAATAAACCAAGGAAGAACATAGACAGGGTCAAATAGGGAGACGAAATAAAATATAGTCTTAACTGAACTTTTAAACAGAAGAAAGGGATATCCAGATAACCAAAGTAACAATGAAAAAGGAAGATAATCTTGCGGAAAGCAAAACCAAATAAAACTACATTCGTTTACACTGTAGATTCATAGTGAAGAAACAATAGACAAGTCAGAACATTGCTAGTCGATAGAGACAATATGCAGGACTGTGGTGATGTGGTTTTTCCGGTGTTGGATTATTAACTTCATGAAGCAGACTCTGGCGAAGTCATAGACTTACTGGAATATTATTACTTTACGGTGATCCAGTGGTGAACAGTTTTGTTTCGTTCAATAACGGATTTACCTTCTGACTCAAGCATACGGAACATCCAGGGTGAGACCTGTCATGTTTTATGTGATGTCCTGTGATTTGGCGAGTGACTGGGCGAGATGTGATACAGAGACTAGACATTCCGAGTTCATTCTTGCACCAACAATAGAATACACTACCAACTACACCTACACAGTCCATACATACACCAGACATAGGTTTTATTAATAAATATTTTATTATTGTTGAAGGAAACTGTTGTCGGAGTATGTGATGGAGGAATAATAGAGAGAGAGAAAGGATAGATATATGGAAGGGAAGACAGAAGGGGGGAGTGTAGACATAAGTCAGTCAAGAATCCCAAAGAAGAAGAAGTAATAAGGTGTGCTTGTTCATTCCACGTTCCTCCCGGGAAAGCAAGTTACATAAAATGGTGGAGCAGCGGAGGAGCAGCCAATGCTTAGTGGTACCATCCCTAGCGAGGTACCTGCATATAGGTACATTAAAAGGTAACTGCATAGCAGGGTACATGCATATTGATACCTACATATTGGGATATACCTGTAAGTATAGATAATGATGACTTTTATTGGAAGCCTGTCCAGGGGATATATGGTGCCAGTACTTTAATGTTGTGGACCGTACAGTGAGAAATATCCAGACAGGATAATTGTGGATAGGTGTTCAAATACGGTACTTACCTGTTCACACTTTCACACGTCTACATAAGTCTTTATCCTATATCTTCTCGTGAGGTTGTGAGAGTAGTTGTGGGGTACTGTGTGATGTCATATATAACATATAGATATTAACATATATATATTTTAGTGAGATAAGTAGTACGTACTTACTGCCTTAGGGTCTCTTTACCCAACCTACGGACTTACCGTCTTTTACTATGGCCAGTCATAAACTAGAGATGGAAGAACTGAGGGAAAGGGGTGAAGCAATGGGGTTGTCAGGACAAGCCCTATCCGAGTATATACAAGTGGTAGAAAGAGAGCGTCGTCAAGCAGAACGAGAAGATCGAAAGGCAGAGCTTGAGCTTAGAAGAATGGAACAGGAGGCCAAGAAACTGGAAATGGAACAGGAGGCCAAGAAACTGGAACAGGAGGCCAAGAAACTGGAACAGGAGGCCAAGAAACTGGAAATGGAACAGGAGGCCAAGAAACTGGAAATGGAACAGGAGGTCAGGAGGCTTACACTGGAACAGGACAACAAGAGGTTGCAAGCAGAGGAAGCAAACAAGATAAGGGAACATGAATACCGCATGCGAGAACTGGAGCTCAAGACACAAACAAAGGGAGAAACTGACGGGGCAGAAGGAGGATCTTTTTCCCATGGTTCACTCAACATGAGTGGACATGGTTACCATGCCATGAAGTTTCCCTTGGCGGTCTTTGATGAAAGTAAAGAGAAGATATACAAGTTTTTGGATCGGTTCGAGGCCATGGCAGTCGCTATGGGACTGGATAGAAGCCGATGGGCTCTTAAATTATCCCAGGCATTACGTGGTTCGGTGTACGAGGTCTACACACGCCTACCACCAGGACATGAAAATCAGTACGAGGAATTAAAAGCCGCTTTGATGAAGCATTATGAAGTCACAGCACAAACGTATCGGAAGAAGTTTCGACCGTCCAGAAGAGAGCCGGGAAAGTTATTCGCCGCCTATAGTCTGAGGCTGAAATCCTATCTCCAGAAATGGATGGACTTGGCAGAATTCAAGAGGGACTATGAGAGTCTCGAAGAGATGATGGTGGCCGACCAGATGCGAAAGCAAATGTTGAAACCTCTCAGAACCTTCTTGGGAGAACAAGGGGCGGAACGGATTGATGTTGTGAATAAGCTGGCGGAACGATTCGTAGAGGTACATGGGGAGACTGCGGAACTAAGTACACAAACCAAAGGTCAGGAGAAACAAGACCGAAAGAAATACAAAAACGGGGAAGGGGAAAAAGTGGAACCTTATATAAAGGCGTCAATGGAGAGTTCAGAGAAGGTGAAGGAAGGAAACCAGAACACCTCGAATTCTCAAGCTAGAAAAACAGCTGGGCCAGATGAAATCACAATATAAGAATTAGAAGTATTGGGAGAATTTGGAGTAGATATATTAACCAAAATGTTGAATGATATTTACAGCAGTGGATATTTTCCCAGTGATATGCTGACATCTGTATTTATAGCTATACCAAAAAGACCAGGAGCAATTGATTGTGAAGATTTCCTTATAAACCATATCACTAAGCTTCTACTCAGAATCATAATGAGAAGAACCAAAAAGAAAATAAAAATGGAAATTAGTGAAGAACAGTATGGATTTGTGGAAGGAAAGGGCACAAACAATGCAATTTATACATTGCGGACACTAATAGAAAGGTCAATAGAGAAACAGAGGGACATATATTTGAGCTTCATAGATTATACTAAGGCATTTGATAAAGTAAAACATGATGAACTGATTAAAATGTTGGAAGATATCAACACTGATGGAAAAGATTTAAGAATAATAAAGAATATTTACTGGAACCAAGTAGCAGCAATTAAAATGGGAAATAAAGAGGGTAGTTACGAACAGATAAAGCTAGGAGTACGACAAGGGTGTGTCTTGTCACCAGATCTTTTCTCCCTGTATAGCGAAGTAATAATGAGAGAGATCAAAGAGATGCCAGAAATACTAGTTGGAGGTTATAATATAAATAATATACGCTATGCAGATGACACAGTATTGGTGGCGGATAATTCAACAGACCTACAACAATTATTAGACGTTGTAGTAACAGAGAGTGCAAGGAAAGGACTCAACTTGAATATCAAGAAAACAGTAACAATGGTAATATCAAAGAAAATGGTGACACCAAAATGTGACATAGAAATAGAAGGCAAAATCCTTAACCAAGTCGATAATGTTAGATACCTAGGGGCATTTATAACATCAGATGGAAGATGTACAACAGAGATTAGGAGCAGAATAGGGCAGGCAAAAGCCGCATTTCATAAAATGAAGAGTATCTTATGCAATAAGTCACTGTCACTGAATGTAAGAAAGAGAGTGCTGAAATGCTATGTAGAACCAGTTTTGCTGTATGGCAGTGAATCTTGGAATGTAAATGAACAAATTAAGAAGAAATTAGAAGCAACAGAGATGTGGTTCCTGAGACGGATGTTGCGAATTCCTTGGACTGCCAGAGTAACTAACGACGACTGCCTGAAACAGGCTAATGAAATTAGAACATTATATACAACAATAAGACAGAGACAAACAGCTTTCCTCGGTCATGTGATGAGAAGAGAGGCATTGGCGATAATCGTAACAACTGGAAAGATCGAGGGGAAGAGAGGCAGATGTAGACCAAGAGAAGTGATGCTGGATGGATTGAGACGGTGGCATGGAGGAATATCAGCAGCAGAGTTGATCCAGAAAACCAAAGACCGAGATCTATGGAGAGCCATGAACGCCTACGCCAGCCGGCACGGCACTTGATGATGATGATGAAACGACCGTGGTATGAGAAATGGTGTTCGATTTGCAAGTCGCCCTCTCATAACACAAAGGACTGCAGATCGAAACCGAAAAGTTCTTACTTCGCGGCATGCCAAGTGATTCATAAGCAGAGGATCACAGACACGGCTGAGGTCGGCGGAGAAGCTCTGACCAAAGAAAGCCCACGGAAAGTTTGGAAGGGAAAATGGTGCACACACTGCCGGTCGAAAACACATAATACTGTGGACTGCAGATGCAAGGCAGAAGACGCCAATTGCATAACCAACCTCGAGGAATCAAAAGAGGAAGGCAAGGAAACGGTCAAGGAGATGGAAGACACTCCGGACCAAGAGAGACCACCTGTGGTTGAACTGATTGAAGTCAATGGCCAGCAGGTTGTTTGTCTCTATGATACCGGTTTGGAGGGGGAAGCAGTGAAGAACGCCAGCTTGGTACGCCCAGACCAACTTACAGGGGAGACCATTGAGATACAGCAGGCAATGAAGAGTGCGGTTACCATGACGCTGCCAATCGCCAAGGTGGAGATTAAGTCCAGGTACGTCACGGGCATTATTCAGGCAGCTGTATTAGATGACTCCCTATTTCCCGTAATCATTGGCACGAAATATGTGTTCTTGGGGGTACCCAAACAGCCCGCCCATAGGGGAACATTAACCAGTGGATCTCAAGGGAAGGAAAAAGAGGCAGAGACCATATGCGACAACTCAGTGCTAGGGGAATTGTGTGTGTGTGTATGTATGCAATGTATGTATGTAATGTAATGTAATGTAATGTATGTAATGTAATGTATGTATGTATGTATGTATGTATGTATGTATGTATGTATGTATGTATGACACGACGACCAACTTACAGGACATTAAGGTAAATCCTAAACTGACGCAGACACAGAATGACAGTTGCAGACAACTGATACAAGAATACAGGACGATCTTTTCTGACAGCCCAGGACATACAGATTTAGTGCAACATCAAATCATCTTAACATATGACATTCCTATTAAGTGTAGACCATATTCCATCCCTATACACTATAAAGAAAAACTTCATCAAGAAATCATTGATTTAGAAGCAAATCATATCATTCGACGTTCACAATCTCATTTCTGTTCACCAATAGTTTTAGTACGCAAAAAGGACAACACTATTAGACTTTGTGTGGACTATCGTAAACTCAACAGCATTACACAGTTGGATTTAGAACCAATGAGCAACTGTGAAGACATCTTGACTGAACTATCTGACTCACGTTATTTTACTAAACTTGACATGACAAAAGGCTACTGGCAGATAGCTGTACATCCTGATAGTATACATCTGACTGCATTTGCCACACCGTGGGGTTTATACGAATGGTGTAAACTACCTTTCGGATTAGTCAATGCACCAGCTACCTTCGTCAGAATGACAAGAATTCTTTTGACAGACATTGCTAACATCATTTGGTACATGGACGACATTTGCATACACACAAAGGACATGACAGAGCACATAACAGCACTACAGCAGACATTTGACAGGATTAGACATCATGGACTGACTGTAAAACCTTCCAAAGTTGATATAGCCTTTCAGGAAATTTCATTTTTGGGCTATAAGATCTCAAATGGCTTTATATCAACTGACGATAACATCATGTCCAGAATTTTGAAATTGTCGCTTCCGACAACTAAGAAACAGTTGCGAAGTGTGTTAGGTCTTTTAAACTATTATAGACAGTTTATTCCTCATTTTGCTGAATTGACCAAATGTTTCACTGATCTACTAACAAATAAACACCCCAACGTGATTGTAAACAGTGAATGTTTAAGGCCAGCATTTACGAAGATTCTTTCATATTTTTCTAAATCACCTATTCTGAAATTGCCAAATTTGAATATTACTTTTAGATTAAGATGTGATGCGAGCTCCGTAGCCATTGGAGGTGTGCTTCTCCAAGAACACGACCAGATCTTGTACCCAGTATACTACGTTTCTCGAAAACTGAACACCAGCGAACGAAATTACAGTACACCAGAACTCGAGGCTCTTGCCATGGTATTTTCGGTACGTAAACTTTCTAGATTTTTGTTAGGTAAACATTTCATTATTGAAACAGATAATAGTCCGCTGACAATTGTTACCAGAGGAACGCCAAGTAACAGCAAGGTGGCAAGATGGTCCCTTCTTCTGCAGGACTATAGCTATGAGATTAACCATATAAAGGGTTCACAAAACTGTCTTGCAGATCTTTTGTCGAGATGTCCATACAACGAACCTATTACCCAGTCAACACCAGAGCACAGTGCAGAGGGTGTATAAAACTGCAACATAGATAGTGCTCAGTACCACAGCCAATTGTGACAATGTGTCAGTAACGCTGTGTACACCAATGTGATAGGGTAGATTGTATCTCCCAATGTATATAACATGTGTACATATTTGTATTCTTATTATTATTATTATCATGCGAATGAATGCGTGTATAATTGTGAGATATGTGAAAGAATGGAATCAGTATTATGTAAACTAATGTGTTGTATCACTGTGAGATATGAGAAAGAGTGTTATTATTATTGTAAATACATAAATATTGTAACAACCGGACACTACAGAGAAGTATCACTGGACAACACTACAAGATCCAGGAATTTACCAAGCCATTACAACGTGAGGTAATTCTGAAGGTATCCAGACCGAGTTGTCCAAGACGTTTTAACAAGGTACGAAAGATGACTGCGACAGTACAATCCGAGCAGAAGACGGAAGAGACGATCCAACAGCTGATAGTAACAACTACTACTCCGTTTATATAAGATCCATCCAGAACGGACCAACGTTGTATGAATGACACCACAACACATGTAATAGTACAGCTGTATACTTCCGATTTTTTGCATATTAATATTAAAAGTTAACAGACTACGCTAAAAAGTCTATAAATGTATGACAATTGTATTAAAATGTGATTTAAAATATTTCCATATACGGAATTGTATATGTCGATTTTTATAAGATGTAATCTCAGCATCGTAACTTGATTGCTTCTTTACAAACGTGATTTTTGTGTGCACATTTGTCAATAAGGATCTAATAAAATATTGACACTAATAAATAAATTTGCAGTGGTAATTTATGTCTTGTAAACGACGATAAATTATTGTTCCTAAATTTTTTGTATAATAACCAGGGGACATTACTCTAAATTGTTGGTGATATGTAAATATGTATTGTAACCATTAACATGTGTGCTTGATAAATAACATGTCAACGTAACATCGTTTAGATATGGACAGTATATTGCCAAAACTGTTGACCTTCATTAGAAACTCTAAACAGAGGTCTGATGATGGAGCTATCTCAGAGGGAGATGCTCACGGCTTGACCTGATTATTTTAGTATTTTTGTTCTTGGTTGTGAGGTAGGGGCCAGTTTAGCCGATACCTACCGGACTAGCTGTGTCACAGCGAGGTAATGCCCATTAAATAGATTGTACTTGACTGTTGTATGTCATAGTGCAACATAATTGGTGTATACATATTGTTTACTATTCACCTGTATATATTTATTATAATTGTTAAGGTACAATGTTCGACTTTGACATGTTTAATAACACCTAGATATATATTGTACATGAAAGGAAATCCTTTCATGAAAAAGGGGCGTGGAGAGTGTCAAGGTCTCACATCCGAGGTTGCGGCGCGTTGTCTGTACCAACGCCAGACAACATAACAATACGCAACCCTGAGTGATGTTAAACACTGCAGAGAGAACGAGGCGTCTTCGACGACGCCCGGATAAGCAGCCAAGCACAGCAATTGAGCGAAGCTTAAACGACCGCTGGTCAGCAGTACACCCCGTGAACCTTGCAGGGGTCACACCAGCTGACGTGAGCGCCGACTGGCGTGTAGCGTGTAGAACGCCAGAACTGGCAGATGGGTTTAGGTGTTTGAATGGACAGGTCGCATGGGTATGCGAGGAGTGTTTGAATCTGCATTGAGAGCTAGCCTGTACGACAGTGGGAGACTGGTTCGAACGCTTGAATAGTTTGACTTGTAAGTGAGATGTTTATTGCTTGCATGTATTATTATGTATTGTAGTGATATTGTTCATGCCGTAATGATTGCTATGGATTGTCATTGCGCGATGTTTGTGTGATAATAAATGCAGCGCGTAAATAAAGCTTGTGAATAATACTTTCGGATATTCACTTCGTGTGATTTGATAGTTTGATATTGCTTCACACTTGCCAGAAAACGAGCTACTTATCTTGCTCTACGCAAGACTCTGACAAGTGCATACACGGTTACAGATGTCCACAGATTTGAAGTTGTGTAGTTCTACTTGAAATCATGATTTGGTGAAAAGATCCACTACATATGGTTCGAGAGACATGAATGAATCTACTACTTGTCTCTACAGCACAATAACTATATGTTGCAAACAGAGTGACTCCAAGTCCAATGGTATGACACATGTGGTTACATTTGAAACATAATGTGCAAACTGAGACAAATGGTAAAGCACGAAATGGTCATAAGTCCACATAACTTATGAAACAACAACAAGTGGAAATGTAAATTTGAGAGAAACCAAATAAGGGCAGTGTAAAGTTGAGAGAAACCAAACAGGTACACATTTGCATAAATGTTCTAAACCAGAACATTGCAAATGAAAACAAACACGTTGTATATAGATGTTGTATTACTTTATTGCTTCAATGTACAGGGATGATAAATTGTAGAATATATATGCGTAGGATGGAATATAATTTTCATTCATTGAGTATGATAACATATGTGTACATGACATGGATATAGTATTAGTAGGTATAGGTTTTATAGAACACTTAGGCATTATATGGAGATGATGAGTCAGTGAGGTAAATGTCTCATTGACAAAGGCATAGTTGAAAATGGCAAAGGTATAAGTTGCATAGAGAAGTGGTATAGAACAAACAGAAAACCAGCATCGCCATAACATCCATGGGCAATGATAGCTACCAGACAAAGAGAGAGCAGGTAAACATACCCCACAATAGAAATACCTATTAAGAGGACTGAAGAGAGACACTACAAGCATCAACGCAGCACAAAGGTCAAACATAACTCAGTAACGTGAAAGTCAAAGCAAGAACAATCCATTGATACAAGAAGGGACAGTGAAAGCCATAGTCCATAATCACACACATATACCTTACTCAGAGCCTGGGGCTTGGATTGAGTAGGATGATTGAGGAGCTGCTAGGGATGTTTGATGAACATTGGATCCTACGTCAGACTAGATCACATAACCTTTGAACTTAAAAAGGAGGCTGTGACTACACGGAAGTCTAGGTGTAGACGGGTTGCCGTGTCTGCATAATATATATATTTTTTTGTTGTTTCTGTGATGTTGGTTATTGATGAAAACTTGTCACGAGTCTAAAGGTATCATGGGAAAGATAGGCTCATATGTATTGACAACAGACGTACAAATATGTGCGAATATTGAGAGAGATCAAAGCGTGCGACCATGAGTCCACTAAAACAAATAATAGCGTGTACTTATCCATCTCATGTCAAGAAGTATAAGACTCAGTAAAGGTAGTAAAAATGTTTACAACATTTTAAAAAAAAAAGGGGGGGGGCATATTGCCATGAGATGAATTACGCGAAACACAGCAGGTGTGTCGAGTCATGGAAAGTAGAGAGATATTGGTGACACACAGTTGGAAAAACACAAGCTAGCGCCGCTAGCATTGGTGGGCGGAGCTAATGTGTCACGTGACGGCGCCCAGGCGAAAGCCGGAAAAGCAGTGTGCTTGATTTTGAGTAGGCGCTGGGACGTGACAAGGAGAAGATTGATTTGCAGAAGTGAAACAGTGTTGGAGTGTTCGAGAGTAGTCTGAGGAATGGGAAACATCTGAGATGCTGTTGTGTGAAGATTGTGTCGATGGTGAACGACAGCAATGATGGAGCAACGCACAGCAGCTGTCGCTTGATGAACACAAACGTGATGGCTAGACAGCTGGCCCTGGTGTGACAACATGTCAACAAGAATGGCCGGCAGATACATGCCGTGACCAGAGCTGGCGGTTACGATATTGTCTTGTGAGTAGTACTGCGTAATAATGTGTTAACTAGTAACTGAGTGAATAGATAAGATGTATTCTATCAGACAGCTCAGATGTAGCCATGACGATTAGTCATCAGACGATTAGATGAGCAAGACAATAGATATTGAGGGCAGACAGTGTGCTGTGCATAGGCAGAACGTGTAACGGTAGGATCCAGCGGTCTGTGCCAGACTCGTGTAGTACTGCGGCGCAATAAATATGCTTGTATTGTTTAAGGACGCGACTGACTTGTCTGTTGTGTGCATCTGAGATCTGAGAGTGATACAGGATTTGTACGAGCCCAAGATAACCACTAAACCTAGACAATCCAAGATGGTGGACATTGGGCATTGACGTAGGCACGTGGCCCAAGTGTGTCTGGAGTAGTCCTTCATCACACAGACACGAGTTCGACTCTTGGCAAACCTCCAATAACTACTAACTCAATGGGTTTTTGGAACAACTATAGAGGATCTCTGTTCTTTACTTCTTTCCTTTACCTCTTTTTTTGCTGATCAATAACTGTGAATTTATTGTTCATACTACAGAGGGCCACCACCTTCACAAGAATGGTAGGCTGCCAGATTTGACAAATCAATATAAATGGAATAAAACAATAGATTTAATATAAATCAATAACAAGATACAATTTACACTGGTACACACAATAGTCTAACAGAACAATTGTGAATACTGAGCAGAAATGTCTTCGAAGACACTTGTCACTTAGTACTTTCTCCTGTATGTATTGCTACGTGTCTTCGTATATTACTTCTGCTTTGAAAATACATACAACAATCATCACACTTATAGCGTTTCACTTTTGCATGTATTTTTGTATGCTCCTGTAAGTGAATTAAATGTGCAAAACGGGAACCACAAATATCACATTTGTGTGGTTTATCTCCTGCATGTTTTCTTTTGTGTGAATTTAAGTGGGGCAACTGAGTAAAATGAGACCCACAAATATTACATTTGTATGGTTTCTCTCCTGTGTGTATTCTTTTGTGTGTAGTTAAGTAAGATAACTGGGCAAAATAAGAACCACAAACATCACATTTGTATGGTTTCTCTCCTGTGTGTATTCTTTTGTGTTTAGTTAAGTGAGATAACTGTGCAAAATAAGAACTACAAACATCACATTTGTATGGTTTCTCTCCAGTGTGGATTCTTTTGTGTATATTTAAATTAGACAGCTGAGTAAAACGAGAATCGCAGACATCACATTTATAAGGTTTCACTCCTGTGTGCATTCTCTTGTGCACCTTTAGGCTACAGCTGTTTATAAAAGAAAGATTACACGTATCACACTTGTATGGTTTCTCCCCTGTATGTTGTCTTTTGTGATACTTCAAATGACCAGTCTGTCTAAAACAATCACCACAAATATCACATTTATATGGCTTTTCTCCTGTGTGCACTCTTTTGTGAATTGTTAATTGACCAGTTCCTCCAAAACAAAGATCACAAACATCACATTTGTATCGCCTCTCTCCTGTATGTGTTACTCTGTGGCTTTTAAGTGCGCACAACTGTGCACATACAAAATCACAAATATCACATTTGTATGGTTTCTCTCCTGTATGTATTCTTTTATGCATCGTCAAACTTTGCTTATAAGTAGTTGCAAAACCACAAATGTCACACTTGTATGGCTTTTCCCCTGTGTGAAATCTTTTGTGTATTTTTAAGTGACCTAACTGTTTGAAACTAGAACCACAAATATCACATTTGTAAGGTTTTTCCCCTGCGTGTATTCTTTTATGTATTTCAAGACCATCTCTCCGAGCAAATGCTTTACCACAATCATCACACTTATAAGGCTTTTCTCCTGTGTGTGTTCTTTTGTGAGATGTCAGTGCACTATTAAATGAAAATGCTCTATCACAAACATTACACTTGTAAAGCTGTTCTCCTGTATGTATTCTTTTATGATATGATAAGCTACCACTCTGCCTAAAGCAGCGACCACAATGTTCACATTTGTACATCTTTTCTCCTGTGTGTGTTCTTTGGTGAACTTTCAAAACACCACTCCATCGAAATTGAGCACCACATGTATCACACTTATAAGGTTTCTCTCCCTTATGTGTTCTTTTGTGTTGGTTTAAGTTATCACTCATTCTGAATTCTTTGAAACAAATATCACACTTATATGGTTTCTCTTTTGTATGTGTTCTTTGGTGTCCTTTCAAAGCACGATTCTCTCGAAATTGAGCACCACAAGTATCACACTTATATGGTTTCTCCTTTGTATGTGTTCTTTGATGAATTTTGATGTAATTCTTGTTTGCAAAATGAAGACCACAAGTGTCACACTTATAAGATTTCTCTCCCTTATGTCTTCTTTTGTGTTTGTTTAAGTACTCACTCATTCTGAATTCTTTGAAACAAATATCACACTTATAAATCTTTGCTTCTCTGTGTACCATTTTGTGTCTCTCGAAGTAAATGTTCAGTGCAAAATTACGGCCACAAATATCACATTTAAACTGCCTCTCTCGTGTGTGAATTCTTTTGTGTTTCATTAAGTAACTATGCTTAGGAAAGTTACGACCACAAACATTACGAGTGGAAATTTTCCGTCCTGTATGTAATTTTTCATGTTTCCTTAGTTGACCATTTACCTGAAACTCTTGACCACAGACATTACATTTATAGGCTCCCTCTTGTATATGTTTTAATAAGTGAATCTTTAAGTTAATAATGTATAAAAAGATATAACCACAATCATCACATTTGTAAAGACCCTCTCCTGTATGAGTCCCCATGTGTATTTGTAATTTATTTATACACAAAGAGTTGAGACCACAATCATCACATCTGTAAAGTCTCTCTTTTGTATGCATTGTTATGTGCTGCTTTAACTTGTTCATATCAGTAAAGCTGAGACCACAATCCTCACACCCATAAAGGATCTTCTTCACTGTACGTTTTGCTTTGTGCATCTTTCAATATTCGCTTCTTGAAATGTCAAGATTGAACGTTCTTCATGCACAAGACATGTTTTCACAATTGCCTTATTACTAGATTGCACAATGTTTTTAGCTACACAGTATCTTTATTTCATTCTATTTAACATATAATCCAGAATTTTATATTGTCTTAATTTACATGCATTCCTGATGAGCACACTCAATCAGCAATATATTCAGAACTAGACTCAAGTCATTAACTATTTCTGACATTTGCTTTAAGAAAATATTTGGTCTCATATGTTGTAAAACATGTTACTTTCATGACTTCTGAAAAACATCAACATTGGAGTTGACATTGCAGCAAAGACTATCTGAAACATAAAAGAAAACGACACCAGAGTTAGTCAAGAAATATTTGTTCAGAGCTCAGTTAGAATGTAAAACAGCATTTTGGTTTGGCTTAGTTTTGGTTGAGGATCACTTTCTTTGCATGTGAATATCTCCATCAGTGATCCAGTCTCATACTAGACCACACAAGGAGAATGTCAGCACAGTGCACGAATCTCAATGAGGATCCTAACATGTAAAATGGCGACGATGTGACACATTTATTCTTCGGGATGACGCTGTTTTAGTGTTTTTCCTGTGGATTATGTGGTGTTATTTCATTTTCGTTTATTGGAAGTGTTCAAAAGAAGCCATGGAAGGCAGGTGGTGGATGAAATTTCGAGGCCAGCTGACAAATTTTTGTTGGGTATGGTCTCAAGTTTCATGACGGCAGGCAGAGGAGCTCTTCACGAGTCAATGGCTGCGGTCATCCGACCAGTACGGTTACTGCCATAGAGGAAAGCAACGGCAAACTACTTCTTTAAAAGTGCCTAGTACATTATGATTCGCTTAAAGACTGATCATCGCAAGACAAGGACAGATTCGTTAAAATTAGAAACATGGAACATTAGGACGTTAAACAATGACAAAAAATTAGAGAACATAAAACAAGAAATTGAAAGAGAAAAAAATAATATTTTAGGGATGTGCGAAGCGAGATGGACAGGAGCAGGCATCAAGATAGATGAAGATTTTAAGATTATTTATTCTGGAGGTGAAGATCGACAAAGGGGAGTGGCAATTATTTTGGACCAGAAAACATCAAAATCTGTTCAAGGATATTGGGCCGTGTCGGACAGAGTTCTACTAGTTAAATTAAGTGGCAGACCTTTTAACATAAATATTATTCAAGTATATGCCCCAACAGGAGAATAATGACATAGAGTCTGCCTTAAAGAAATGTAAAAATTCAGAAATAAACATCATAATAGGGGACTTCAATGCAAAAGTAGGAAATCAAGGGGATAGATACACAGTAGGAAACTATGGTTTAGGAGAGAGAAATGAAAGAGGATACAGACTCGTAGAGTGGCCAAAAGAACAGGAAATGATTGTAGGAAACACCTGGTTTAAGCAACACCCTAGAAGATTATGGACATGGAGGAGTCCTGATAGCAGGATTCTTCTTCTTCTTCTGCGTTCATCCGGATTTTTTTCGGATGTGACTGCGTTGTGCCTGTTTACAGCGGAGCTGCGTTCTTGCGCCGTTAGGCCGACACATCCGACTTCTGCGGGCATTTGTTGATCGGGTTAACCTTCCCGGGGGATAGCAGGATTAAAAACCAGATTGACTACATTCTGATTAGCAGAAGATTTAGAAACGCGCTAACAATAGCAAAAACAGTTCCAAGGGCTGATTGTTATAGTGACCACAGATTACTCACAGGAACATTGAGGATAAAGTTGAAGAAAGTCAAGTATATAACAGGAAACACTAAATATGATTTGTGTACATTGAGTAATGACAAGGAAATACAAAACAAATTCAACATAGAAGTACAGAATAGATATGACATATTGTCTGATCTAGAGATTCTATTCCAGGATGTGGATGATCAATGGGAAACGTTGAAGAATTCAATGAGTTTGGCTGCAGAAACAACTATTCCAAAATTAAAGAATGCAAAGTCGTAAGAAATGGATGACTGGAGAAATTTTACACCTACTGGAAACAAGAAGACTCAACAAATATAATTCTGCCAAATATGAAGAAATTCACAGACAAGTCAGAATATTATGTAAGGAGGCAAAAGAAGCATGGCTTGAGGAAAAGTGCTTAGAAATTGAAAACCAACACAACAGTCAAAATACCAAATTAGTGCACAAAAGAATTCAGGAACTTACTAATAAAAGAACATGTACATCAACAGGCTGTCTAAAAACTAAAGATGGCAAAATCACAATAGAAAAAGATCAGATTCTACATGTATGGACAGATTATGTGAATCATGTTTATGATGATAAAAGAGAGGAACAGTATGATATTAGATTTAATCATGAAGGACCGCCAATTTTAGAGATGGAGGTTCGAAATGTTCTTAAGCATATGAAAGCTAGCAAGGCCTCCGGTTCAGATAACATCACAACAGAAATGATTAAAGCTTTAGAAGAATTTGGACTAGATCAAGTCACCAGACTGCTGAACACATTATATGATACTAGAGATATACCTTCTGAATTATGTAACTCTGTATTTATTGCAATCCCAAAGAAATCAGGAACCTTGGAATGTGATCAACATAGAACAATTAGTATAATGAGTCACATCACAAAGATTTTGCTACGAATTATCATGCAAAGAGTGAGGAAGAAAATACAACCTGAAATAGGGGAAGAACAATGTGGGTTTGTAGAAGGAAAGGGTACATTAAATGCTGTGTATATGCTGCGAACAGTTATTGAACATGCTATAGAAGTAAACAAGGATATACATCTTTGCTTTATTGACTATACAAAGGCTTTTGATAGAGTTAGACATGTCAACATGGTGGATATGCTTGCAGATCTACAAATTGATGGGAAAGACATTAGACATATAAAAAACATATATTGGAAACAACAAGCTGCAATAAGGATTGACAATGAAGTGGGACAATATAAGCCTATTAAGAGAGATGTTAGTTAGGGAAGTGTAATGTCTCCAGATCTTTTTTCCCTATACAGTGAAAATATTTTCAGAAATGTAGAGGATATAAATGGAATCAGCATTGGAGGGCAAAACATCAATAACATTAGATATGCAGATGATACAGTATTGATTGCAGACAATGCGCAGGATTTGCAACAATTAGTGGATGCGGTTGTTGTACACAGTGAGCAACTGGGGTTAGAATTAAATTGTAAAAAGACACAGGTTATGGTCGTCACTAGGAAGAACAATGTAATATACAAGTAAATGGAAATATTCTTCAACAAGTGAATCAGTACAATTATCTCGGAACAGTCATAACATCTGATGGGAGATGCCTTGAAGAGATTAGAACAAGAATCGCCATGGTGAAAGTAGCCTTTAGCAAGATGAAAAACAAGATGTCAATTAAAATGAGAAAAAGAGTGTTGAGGGGATACATAGAGCCTGTTCTTTTGTATGGATGTGAAACTTGGACAATGAGCAGTCAAGCTGAGAAACATCTGATGGCTGCAGAAATGTGGTTTCTGAGGAAAATGCAAAGAATACCATGGACAGACAGAAAAACTAATGACCAAGTACTACAGGAGACATATGAAAATCGTAAATTGATTAGAGAAATTAGACTTAGACAGTCAAACATTTTTGGACATGTTATGAGAAGAAATGGATTGGGGAACTTAGTGACAACTGGCAAGATCAAAGGGTACAGACCAAGAGGAAGACTGAGAAAAGAATACCTGGATGGCTTGGCCACATGGCATGGCCGAGACAGGAACACTGAGCTGATCCACGACAAGGTTATCGAGTGAAATGGCGAGTCATGACCGCCCACGCTTTTCAGCATGGCACATGATTGAGTGATATACTAGAATGACACATATTATTTTTTGTGGGAAGGCTTTATAATTATGAAATTTAGCCTGGGTGGCAGTATATTTAGCCTGCACTTTTCAATTTCCAACTGCCAAGAAAATTGTAACATGCGCAATGTGCAAACGAGTTTTAAGTTTTAGGCTCTTCTCCGAAAAGTATAGACATTCGATTCACTAGATCGCAGAGAAGAACACTCCACAAAACAGCACTGTCAAGGTAACTGCATCTTCAGCCACTGAGTGTCAAAATAAACCACAAAAAACAAAACCAGTACCGTGCAAACATTGTAACACGCCACACACAGCAAAATTCGATGTGCGATAAAAATCCCACTTATCAAGAATATTTGAACACTATTATAGCACAAAAACTAGGAAAGACAAATCAGAAGAAGTATAGAACCAAATGTCATTTTTGTTTATCATTTGGTCACAGACGTTTTGAATGTGATGGATTGAAACAATTACAAACAGCAAAAGCAAATGCAGCTATAGACATTACAACCAACAGTCCAACAAAGAAACATATTGAGTTTAACCCAACAGACTCCACACCCTACCATACAATTATCAATGAAGATTATTTCAATAATTCAGTTGACATAATTCAGCCTGACAACTGGAAAGAAGATGATAGTATTCCACAAGAAAAAAATAAAATGAACAACACATCCGGACTATCAATAGGAAAACTAACATTACATCAGGGATACATTATTGATACAGTATGCTCATGTTTACGTGACACAGGGTCCTCTCTCATCGGTCTTAGAAAGTCTCTAGTCGACCAGAAAGACTATTTAGACCAATACATCTATTGCAGAACTTTTTCAGGAACAGTAGAGAAATATCCTATGGCGTGGGCCAATATAAGATCACCATTCCTATCAGGCAGGGTAATTTGCGCATTATTAGACAACCCATGCTGTGATTTATTAATTGGAAATGTAACAAATGTAATAGACCACACAGAATCCGAAATCCAGACCTGGCAGAAAGTTAATACCCCAACAAACGCTGTTATAAACACATCACTTAACATACAACAAGATGATGAACAGATCAAGGTACCTCACCAGACCTACTCAACTACTCTCTCACAACAAGTGAAAACAGAAACTAGTGGGTATCCACAGAGACAAGAATGTACATATGACAAGCATTTTACAAGTGCTGAAAAAGACCATAATGCACCATGGTGTATGTTATACCTTCTTTTAACTACACACATACGAAAGTGCACACAATGGATGATGCTATTCGCACTACTCCTATTAAATATAGAACAAAGTACTTCACTAACAGTGTTACTCACACATCATCATTGTGTAACACGGATGATTTTACTAATAACAAACCAGTTAACTGTGATACTAACATCAGTACTTGTGAATCAAAATCTGTTACTACCACTAACAATTATGATGGTAAACCAACTCAAACACATACTTAGGCTAAACAAGGTAAAACATCAGTCGGTGGAATTACTGACAAAAATCAGCAAAAAAGTAACCTACACACTTTGTAAGGCATATAGAAATTACATCTCTGCATATAAACGGGTACGATTACATTTCAAAACTATACATGTCATATTATTATTATTTGAACTGATATGTGTATATAAACATGTACGAGTGCAGGTTTGGAGATAGCACTCAAAATGATCTCAACATTAAATTTGTAAATCCCCACCTATCGGAAAATTGGTTTAACTGTAACCCACTTTATATCTTTAGATCGAGTAACTCCAGAATTGCCTTGTCTGCTGTACGACTCCAGCGCTATGATACAAGCAAACACGTCATTGTACATACCAACATAAAATTTCCATCAATGGAAAAGGTTTCAGCGGCAGAACAGTAAGACTCAACATTTGATTTCAAGTATATAACAGTGAGTTTTACCCATACTGAGTTTTTTTTTCAAAGAACCAATCGAGACAAGTATCCACAGGAACCACATTTTGAAAGTCACCAACAACGACAGAACACCACAGGTACAGATGCCCATTCCCAGTGGCCACGTAAATAAACCAGAAGCCAACCTATGAATTACATCAGAAACAGTTACGAACAGACGTACCATGGCCACACTTAACAGAAATGGTACTGAACTCAAGACATGAAAACGTATTGTACAAAAGTGAACTATATTGATTTTACAGAAGTGACTTGTGTATTATCCAAACTTGGTGTAAATTCAGGACACTGTACAGATGAAGGAACAATATCAGTGTACAGATGAGATGACATCAACAATGTAACGTGCGAAGGAATAAAGACCAAACCATCAAACGTCACAATCAACACTCGACACCGGTGATCAAATTACTTGTGTAGAATTTCCACAGGACAAGAACATTATCTGTATAAAGGCAGGGACAATGAACATTTTAGTGTTAAATTATTAATTGTATAAAATCGAATGTTTAATTTTATTATTATAGTATTTTAGATTGTTAGCATGTGATAGTTAGAGATAATTGTAGGTATAACTGAAAAATGTATGATGTGTAAGGCTGAGAATCAACGCCTGGCAGTCCCAATACGTGAATGTTACAAAACTTGCATTCGCGTATGGTGGAGGGCCCGGCGAATGACGCTTAGCAACAATGTTACAGAACTAAAACAACAACATTGAAATGAAAATGAGAAGACACATAACTGTATACCAAAAGAAGAGATTAATAATGACTCTCCACAACAATAAATGAGGTGTGCCCATAAAGGGAAACTAGTCACGGTCAAACAGCAAAAGGTTTTAAGAGGGACTATTACATACATTAAGTGTATTCGAACCATGACCACGACAGTGACATAGTGTGCTCATAAAAAGAATCGAATATGGTGCAGTAATTATAGACGAGGGAAACCACGTCTGAATAGAGAGAAAAGCTAAGAATGCTGTAAGAGGATAGTGTAGCCTTATTACGGGCATGAATCATTGGTAAATTCTTAAACCAGCATAGCCTCAATAACTATGAGAAGATAATGCACATTGAATCGATTGTGAAACATGAACATGAGATAATGTCACTGAATGGGTATTGAAGAGTATAATGAGGTATAGTAATTGGACCCAACCAAAACAATTGCCAGATCACGACAAAATGTTGACAAAACCTCAGTACAAAGAAAAAAGGGAGACAACAACAGTGATATTTAATCTCTTAGAAAACAGACTTAACAAGTTACGCATGATTAAACCAGTGATCATACAGTCCCCTGACAAGAGTAAAAAGATCTATCAATATTAGGAACAACAGAATGTGTCACATTTCTAAAAGAAAGTGCCACATTGGTTGTGCGGGGGGAGAGTGTCAGGGTCTGTATGTGCGTAAGGACCTAAGCAATAGCTGAGGTCAAGGATACTAGGAAACAGCATGGCTTGGCTGACGGAAGGTCAGGCAAGAAGCCCATGGACACACCCACGTGATGCGGGAAGGACGAAGAGGAGAAGGGTCAGTGTGTGTGAGACAGCAGAGAGAGACGGACATATTGAGAATAGCGAGAGATAGAACGATAGAACGATAGTGTTGTGACGGATAGATGTGGCAGATAGATGTGTATTGATATTCGAGGAATGTAATAGCTGTGATATATACGAGATGATGCGAGACTGTGATTGCGAATGGTCAGAAGGGCGACAGTGTGTAAATATCGCCCAGGTGGACGTGAGCAAGCGTTTGGCCGCCTGTGTAGAATGAGTGCTTAATCGTAAGCGTGAGTTAAAGGTGTATTGAGACAGGTGTGCTCTGAATGATATTGCCTTGTAGTATTATGTAATAAAGGTTGTACAGGAGAGTTGTGACTTTCCGATTGCAATCATTGTTACTGTTATATGTGAACTTCCGTGATGTGGTAACTTGCCCGTCCGAGTCCAGTGAGCAAGAGTTGAGAAGCCGGTTAGGACTCTGACACTATGCTCTATTTTAAAAGGCTGAAGTGGAAGACATTATCTGCTAGCTAGTACGTTGGAACTTGAGTCTTGAACTTGGAGGTTGTTCTAACAGTTCTAACTTGAAAACGTGTGAGTGTGGAACTTGGCAATTTTTGTCAAGAATTTTGACAGCATTTTTATTCTCTTGTTTATATTGTTAGTCCATCTAAGCAGGATTAAATTAAGAGAACTGTTTTATATTTTCATCACAATAACCGTATCTTACAGGGAATACTAACAGTATATTATCCTTTACTATTTGTAATAGTAGTAGTAGTAGCAGCAGAAAACTTAAAACTCGTTAGCACATTGCGCATTTAAAATTCCCTTGGCAGTAATAGTACTTGCAGACTGCATGGAAAACACCATTGATTATTTAACCGGCAAGACGGTGTTTACCTTCAAAGAGGTGTGGAATGTAATGAGCATGGTAAGGCATAGAGAACACCCTGGTCATCCACGCACCTGTATTCATCTCCAGTCGTCTTGACTTGTCTTGCCACTGGATTCAGATAGACTCAGGCGAGAGAGTGTGGTTGACGAATTGCGCAACTCTTCCTCACTTTAATCCAATTCATCGCGCAAGTCATTCTTCATCCAACTTCATCTATCAACTTCAAGCCCTGTGGAATGAGCGAGCGGCAAAGTAGCAGGTGTGAATATGCTGGCAGTCGTAGTATTAAGGCCTGCACACAGGCGGCTCAGGCCATATGGCCATCTCCTACTGACTGGAGCAGCAGTGGGATTCACCAGCCCCCTGAGCGACTGAGCAACCCTCTATAGGAAAACACTGCTCACCTCCATGGCATGAGGAAGGGACTACAAAATATGCCCTAAACATTGTCTGCTCCATCATTACTTAACCATCTAGCTGCAGTTGGTAGGTACCCTATAACTGCGGTTGACATTCAACCAAAGTAAAAACAGGTAAAACAAAAAAAAGCAAACACCATATTCCCTTAACTATTGGAACTTGGAATGTACGCACTCTACTAGATAAAGAAGGTGTGTTGGGCCCAGAGAGACGAACAGCACTGATTGTAGAGAGAGTTGGGCAGGTACAACATCGACACTGCAGCCTGGAACGAGACACATCTTGCAGAAGAAGGCCAAATCTGTGAAGTAAGTCCCGGCTACACATTCTTCTGGAGTGGAAGGAAAAGTGAGGAAAGACGCCAGTCCAGTGTGTATTTGCCATTAAGTCAGCCCTGGCTGGCAAACTAGCTGGATTTCCGACGGCTATAAACGACAGGCTTATGACCATTAAGATATCCCTGCTGAGCAGAAAGAAGCATGCAACCATTGTGAGCGTCTACACACTAACAATCTTCTTCTTCTTCTTCAGCGTTCCGAGCCACTGAGGTTCTTTGCTGCAAATACAATCCGTCTCCATTCGTCTCTCTGGTGGACCTTCTCTTGCCAGTCGTTGATTCCAAGTGTTTGTAGGTCTGTACATGTATTATCTCTCCACCGCCTTCTTGGTCTACCTCGGGGTCTACGGTCATTTATTTCCTGAGTGTAAGCGAGTTTTGTTTCCCTATTATCTTCCATTCTTTCTATATGCCCCAGCCATTGTAGTCTATTAGCCTTCATGATACCAGTGATTAGCGGGGACTTAAACAGGTCATAAATGTCTTTGTTACTTCTTCTTTTCCACTCTCCACTTTGTGTATCCCTAATGGGTCCAAAGATGCGTCTTAAAATTTTGTTCTCAAAGGTTTGTAACAAGGCTTCGTCTCCTTTCGTTGTACTCCAGGTTTCAGAGCCATACAGCACAACTGGTCTGATCAGTGTTTTGTATATTGTGATTTTGGTGTTACGAGATAGCGCCTTTGATTTTAGTAGATGTTGTAGTGCATAGTATATCTTATTTCCAGAGTTGATTCTAGTTTGTATTTCTTCCCTTATGATGTTGGAGCAGTTGAAGATTGTACCCAGGTATTTGTATGTTTCCGTTCTTTTAATGGTCATATTATCTATTTGTATGTGGCCAGAGTTTCTAGCCATTCCGTCTCTTGAAATTACCATATATTCTGTCTTATCTTGGTTGATAACCAGCCCCATCTGTTGGGCTTTTCCCTTTAAGTGAGTCAATATTTCCAATGTCTTTTGTTCACTTTGCCCTATAATATCTATATCATCTGCATAACCAAGCAGCTTGGATGTTCCTCCAATATCACATTCCTCCTTTACCTTCCTTACAACTTTCTCTAGAGCCAGATTGAAGAGTAGCGGCGATAGTGCATCACCCTGTTTCAAGCCAGATGTTATTTGGAAGGGGTCTGATTTCCTGCCTTTATATGTTACTATATTATAAGTATCTTCCATGCATAGTCTGGTCATGTTGATTAACTTCCTTGGTATTCCAAATTCCTGCATAGCATTCCATAGACTATTCCTATGGACACTATCATAAGCCTTTTTAAAATCCACAAAAATGTTATGGAGATCTCTTTTATATTCCCAATGTTTCTCGGCTATTTGTCGTAAGATAAATATCTGATCTATTGTTGATCTGTTTTGTCTAAAACCCGCCTGGTAGTCACCTAATATGTCTTCTGAATATGGTTTTAGTCTATTTAGTAATACTGCGGATAGTATCTTATAGCTTGTGGACAGTAGTGATATTCCTCTATAATTTCCACATTGGAACTTGTCTCCTTTCTTAAAGATAGGTATCAATTACACACTAACAATGACCAATGAAAATGATGACTGTCTCAAAAATAAACATGCACATCAAACCACCACAGCATCCTCAAGGGGTAAAAGTGCAAAAAAACAAAAAAACGCTAAATGTCACCCGCCTAAACAGTAAACAACTGCAGCTGTCAATTGAAAATATGCTGGAAGACCACCTCAAGCCCAGTGTAGCAGCTAAACAAGATGCGAAAACAGAGTGGATAGCTCTAAAGGACATAATTTACAACACTGCTATGGAAATGCAGGGTCCAACCCCCAAATAAGCATACAGACTGGTTTGATGAAAATTCTGAAGACATCAATCAATTACTGGCCAAGAAACACCTCCACAAGGAATATTTGAACGACCTGAAGTCAACATAAAAAAAGATGCCTTAAATAGCATCCAGAGAGTCATGCAGCAGAAACTCTGGCACATGCGGAACTCCTGGCTGAGCAACAAGCTGATCAGATTCAAGGCTTTGCTTAAAGACATGATAAGAAAAACTTTTATGACTCGCTAAAAGCGGTCAAAGGCCCTACATCACCAGGCATAGTTCCCCTACTTAATGCAGATGGAGGAAGACTTGGTCACCGATAAGAAAGAAATCCTCCAATGCTGGGTAGAGCATTTTAGCAACATCTTAAATGCAACCTCCTCCATCGATGATGAAACCATCAACTGCCTTCCTCAAGTCCCCACTAATGATACTCTTCCTGACTTGCCAACCATAGTGGAAATAAACAAAGCTATCCAGCAACTCTCCAGCATTAACCCTACCAGACCGCTGTACCGATTTTCGGTAATTTCAGAATCTGCCACTATACCGGTGGACCTAAGTTTCGGTATTTTCCCTAGTACGTGGAAAAATGCGTCACAAACTAAAAATAACCAACCAATCATGGTCAAAATTCATGTTTAGCCATTGCAAATGTCTTCCCCCATAGGTTTGAATTGACTTTGTGTGGATTAACGCGAAAAATTTATGAAAATTCACAATGAAATGAGCGGTTGATGAACCAAGCACTTCAACAAAAAAGCGAAGTAGGTCTAGGATTTTCAGTCCAACAGGGGATCGATACTTTGGTTTATTCAGACTGGATTGGCACACAAAGGTGGAATATCAGCGCTAAATGAAAGGTAGACCTATTTTCTACAATGTCTCCAAGTTACATCTTATTCTAACCACTTGTTTGCATGTAACTAACATTTTTCAACATCATGTGGGTTTTTTCTCTTTGATGCTCAGGAGCCCAGGTATATGGGACAGTAAGGGTTAGGGCCTCAGGTCTGGTAGGGTTAAGGCCCCTGGTCCTGACTTAATCCTGGCAGAGATCTACAAAGCAGGTGGATTGGTTCTAATACAGAGGCTTCACAAAGTCTTTACAAACATATAGGTGAACAAAACCATTCCACAAGATTTCAAGGACATGTCAATAGTCCACCTATACAAACGTAAAGGAAACCGCCAATCCTATGACAACCACTGAGCATCTCCTTGCTCTCAATTGCAGGGAATATACTGCCAGAATTTGTCTCAATCGCTTCACAGCCCATCTCGACCAAGGTCTTTCTCCTAACAGTCAATGTGACCTCAGAAAAGAACGAGGAAAATGATTTTCTCTGCAAGGTAGTTGCAAGAGAAATGTCAGGAACAGAACTCTGAAATGTTCTCCACTTTCAGTGATCTTACCAAGGCTTTTGATACAGTGAGCAGAGAAGGACTGGAAGATTATGGCAAAATATGGCTGTCCAAGAAAGTTTGTCCATGTGGTGCGGTTATTTCATGATGGTATGCAGGCAAGAGTACAGAAAAATGTTGAATTGTCTGAGCTCTTTCCTGTCATCAATGGAGTGAAGCAAGGCTGTGTCCTTGCACCAACACTGTTCAACCTCAAGTTTTCAGCTATGCTGACAAATGCCTTCGAAAATAACGACATTGGAATAGACAATAGAATACTGTATGGACGTAAAGTTTTTCAATCTCATAAGGCTAAAAGCTAAAACCATAACTACTGCTGACACCGTCAGAGAGCTGCTGTTTGCTGATGATTGCGCTCTGTATGCCAACTCAGAGGCAGACACAACATTTCAGCTTTCTCATATGTCTGTAACAACTTGGGCTCAATATCAACTTGGAGAAGACTGTAGTTATGTACCAGCCAGCTCAAGGGATTAATCACACTGAACCAAATATCAAAGTGAATGATCATAGACTAAGTGTTGTGGACAAATTCACCTACCATGGCAGCACTGTGTCACAACTGATGATGAAGTGAATGCAAGAATCGCCAAGGCCAGCATGGCCTTTGGCAGACTGTACAATAATGTGTGGGAAAGAAATGGAATAAGCCTGCAAACAACCCTGAAAGTCTACAAAGCAGTTGTATTATCCACACTGCTATATGCTTGTGAAACCTGGACTGTTTACCAGCAAAACGCCAGGAAATTCAACCACTTCCACACAGTCTGCCTTAGGAAGCTATTGAAGATTAAATGGCAAGACAAGATCCCAGACACTGAAGTTCTAGAAAGAGCATCCATGCCCAGTATCCACACTCTACTAATGAAGAATCAGGTTCGCTGGGCTTGTCACCTGACTCACATGCCAGAGCACAGGTTATCTAAATGAATTTTTTTACAGCTAGCTGCGCTGTGGTAAATGCTCCCAAGGCGGCGAGATGAAACACTTTAGAGACACTCTGAAGATCTCACTAACAGCTTTTGGAATTCATTATGACACTTGGGAGACCGCTGTCAGAGACTGAAATTTGGGGCGTACATCATTACGCAAGGGCGTAGTCACTTGTGAAGCAAACAGGACTGCAAGAGCTGTGAAAAAATGTAGCTAGTCGATTTTCTAACACAATTAGATCCGAAACCGGAAATAATATTCTGCGCTTGCACAGAATGATCCATTGGGTCCCCAAGAAAGGCTATGAAAAGACCATGCATGTTTATGACATCATCCATTCACTTAAATATCACATGACAATAACAAACGCCATCTTAGTTTCTGTAGAATAGGTCAGTCTAACATTCAGTGCATAGCGACTGGTTGAAATTATCTTGTCTTTGAATTAATTTCAATTATTTGGCATACGGTAGGAACTTTTATTTTCTAGAGCTTGTTTAATTAGTTTTGACATATTTTTAGACAGATTTTCAAATTCTGCACCCATTGTTATATATATTTGGAATGTTTTATCGCCAATCGTCTTTAATTTGTGGTTGAAAATAAATATTTTTGCGGAGATGTTGTTTCATGTTTGCAATTGGAAATCCAATATGTCGGAGCTGCGCATATCGATCGGACTAGCGGAAATACGTTTTACACTTAAAACACTTAAAAGGTTATTAATAATTTAGCTGTATACTTTTACTATTTTTATCATTTAACATGACTGAGCATATATTTGAAGTCAGTTTTCATATCCGTCTATGACTTGTTCAAGTCAATCTCACACGGACTGACAGTTCACTCAGTACAATTTATTTTAAAAGTAACTGTAAATGAAAAAATACTGTTAGATTAGTAATTTTTAAATCTGCAGCATTTGTATTGAATTTTGCATCTCTCATTATTGTTCATCAATGGTAGCGTCTGTTTGAGACTTCTTCTACAAGGACCCCATCATACTCAGAAAATGAATTTTCATTGCAACATCATGCTGACAATTTTTGAAGACTAGATGTTTTAATATTAATGTTGCTTTACTTTGATCATGATTTTCTAATTGGGTATTTGCTAATGAGTACCACCACAGCTATAGAGGCCTTGAGAAACCATATCCAGCGGCACCTCAATGAAGCCCGTTATGACAATTCTAAGCAGAGGTATTGAGTGTTGTGATCTTTAACAAAGAAATACTTCAGGGATCTGCTCACTGAGCTTCTTGCTACTATAACGTTTTTGTTTCTTAAACGAACATCTTAGTAACCATACATTATTGCGATCGGAATAGTGATACCTAACTGCTCTTGTCAACAATTAGTAATTAATGAATATAATTAATTGGTGGCCATTTTAAATTTATAATTAGGTTGCGGCACATGCTATTGAAACCAGAAGTACTGGTTAGGTCTGTAGCATCATTCCGCATAATAAAAGATATAGCTTGCTGGGATTTAGTGCTAGCATATCAAATGTATGTGGTAATTAATGAAGAATAACTAATTGGCAGTCATTTTTAAATGCTAATTAGGTAACAATAAAAATATATGACATGAGCAGTTAGGCTTCACTACCCCGCTCACAATGATGTGTGATTGCTAAGATGCTCATTTGAAAACAAACAAGTTACATTAGTAAGAAAACACATCTTGATCAATTCAGCTATCACTTTGACTGGGACACGAAGGAAACATGCTCAGTGAACAGATTCCTGAGAATTTCTTTGTTTAAGATCATGATATTCAAATAAAATGATATGCAAATCTTTGCTTGGAATTAACATACAGGCATCATTGTGGTACCGATGGTTTTGGTTTTTTCATGGCCTATCTATCTATCTGAGATGGTCTTATTACTTATTCATAAACACTGAATTTGAAAAAAAAAATTTGTCAAAATACCTTTTAAAAAAAAGAACAAGGCTGGACAGAAAACCCACTGAACAACTGAACAGTGAACTGCAACTGCAGGAGATACCGAACAATAAGACGTAATTAATTACTAATAAACCTTAAAAAGCTTTGCCCACATTATCAAAGAACATTTCGAGCCAAAATAGGCCTTACCAGCCATTCTTGGAACTCACGGCATCAAACTTTCAACCCCACTGGACGAAATGAATTGTCATCATCATTCTTGACCGACAAACGCCCTAGTACATTCCGTCATCTGCCATATTGGATATGGCTCCGTCTTCAGTGTGCCACTGTTTTTTTTTTTTTTTCTGACAAAAAATATCTAGAAAAGGCCCAAACAACATCCATAAATATCTAGATTTAGTTGGAAAGTATCTAGGAAAAATATCCAGATTGATAAAGTAAGAAATTGCATACGTATTGATGTGACTGTCGGTCTCCCTGGCGAAGAAGTTTACGGCTTTCGCCGTAACCCCGTATATTCTCGTGAGTAAGGCAGCTGCGCTCGAACCGGCAGCGGTTCGAGCCGCGCTTTTAACTTACGGGGGTATGTGAGCCGGTCGCTCAGAAATCAATGGCAAACTACTGAGCGTAATCTTGCAGCTGAAAAATGCTGTTGACTGCAACGTCCTGTAAGAATATGCAACATTTAAAAAAATAAATTTATGTCACTTACCCTATAGAATCATGTCCTCATCTTCACTGATGTCTGTCTCACATGATGCACTTTGCTTGGATGATGAAGTTGAAGCTTCAGATTCAAAATGACTCTGGTATGCTTTAGCTGTTCCAATTTCTTGTATTACACGATCAGGGAGCTGATAAGTTGAACAGCATTTTCCTGCTCTCATCAGGCCAAATCTTATTGTCAAGATAGCATTTAAGTGGTCAAGTTTCATCCTGTTTCTTAGTTTACATTTTGTATAATTCATAGTACTGAAAACTCTTTCCACATCAGCATTTGAATGGGATAGTATCATGGCAGATATCGCACATTCAAAGAGCTCACAGAATAGACTGTTAGCTGAGGCATCTTTAAATTGTCTTATTTCACTCCAACAGGCTTCAGTTTCTGTTTTGTTTGTCCAGTCAACCAAATTTATTTTGGTTAACTGATATTCTGCTTCCGCCACACTATTATCAGTAGCCTCTAAAAATTTCATAACTTGACAATATTTAGGTATGTCCTTTAATGGCTGAGATATGTTGTTAATAGAAAAGAGTGAAATATTTTTCAATACATCTAAATTTTCAGGAAGTCTCTGCTTCAATTGCTTGAATAATGAGAGAAGAAAATCTTGACAGCGCTTTCTTAAGTTATTCTCTTCATTTTCTGTTAACAGTCCTTTTGTTTTTAAACAATCAATGTTTTATTCGATTTGGTATCCCAGGTATGGTTTAAGAGCCAAATAGCTCTCTATAGTGCAAGTGAACAAGTCGGCTTTACAAGTTGGCAATATAAGTCTTTTACCAATTGAGTGAAATAGCAAAGTGAGGTCGTCAAGTAATTTAACTTTATCAACATTTTGAGATTCAAATAGTTTATTAACCTTTTTGCACTTCACTTAAAATGGGTTGTAAAAAGAGAAGAAATGCCTTTTTTTTTTTCATCACTGCACATTCCATATAGTATTTCAGCTGTGTAACAGTTTTCACTTTGTCTTGTTATTTCGAAGTGTGTCTTCAACTCCAACCATTTGTTCACAATTACTTCAACAGCTGGTTGAATTGATAACCATCTAGTTTTGCAATATGACAGAATTTTCAGTGGTGAGGACCTATCATTTAATGCTTTATATAAATTATTATATTGCAGTTGTCTGACAGATAATTTGGAGAACCAGTTATGTGTTTCAGCAATAAGGAATTCCAAATTCCTTGGTAAACATTCTGATGAGGCATGTGATAATGCTAGCTGCGAGGAATGACACGCACATTTTATGAGGATTAAAGATGGGATATCTTCCTTAAATTTTGCATAAACGCCATGATTGATACCAACCATTATCGAGGCATTATCTGTACCAGTTGCAGCCAAATTCACATGAAAAGAATCATAAAGTCGGCATCACAGCAATAAGTCGCAGCACAGTGTGGTTACAGTTCAAATAATGTTATGCGCACTTTTACTCATTACCGGGGGGGGGGGGGGGGGTTGGGGGGTTACCAGATTGTTGAGCGTTGACCCAAGACCCAAGTCAGTTCAAAGTTTAAATAATGGCAGTTACCATAATTTACGCGCGTCCAGACCAAACATAAAATGGGTAAATGCACCGAAAGAAAAGTAAAATCTAGAAAGTATTCAAAATATCCGACTCCAAATGAAAAGTATCTAGAATTGCATCCAGCATCCAAACGTCAGAAAACGGTATCCAGACGCCGGCAAAAACCTCTAGATCTGGATATAAAATATCTAGAATGGCAACTATGTCCGTCTTCTAAAGCAGTGGCGTCACTGGGGTTGGTGTCACCCAGTGCGGTAAACTCTTGGTGTCACCCCTCTAGAATTTCACCATGGTCTTCTTCCGAGTGTTCCTGTACCATATATAATCGCATATAGTAATGTTTGTAAAATAAGTCAAAAAGTTAATAAGGACATAAGAAAGAAAACAAATTGAACAATATAACTTCAATACTTCAGGTAAAACATAAATAAAGAACTTCGACAAACTCGGACAAAGTTAAATTTTTGTTATTTAACATTGAAATTTCTAAAATTAACAATGAACGGTTATGAAACCCGACTAGACAGAGCTATGTCTGCTTTGTCAAATTTGCAATTTTTTTTTTTTGTGTGTCACCCCTTGATGGTGTCACCCGGTGCGGCCCGCACCCCCCTAGTGACGCCCCTGTTCTAAAGTAACATTTCAGTTCAGTGCCGAAAGATAATTTTCCCCTGCCTGGTTAAAAAAAGGGGGGGGGGGCAGGTAGTCCCATTGGCATTACAGATACTGCCGTTGGAGTGCGATGTGTTAAGCTTTAAACCTTAACATATTCTAGATCATGGCCTATGTGATGGGGTAGAGGGTTCCCTTCCTTGTCGACTTTCATCAAACGCAATTGCCAAACGTTTAAAAATTGCCTGGTGACCATTTTGATTAAACAGATTCAGAAAATTCACAACTCTTTACTCCAGATGAAACAACTGATCTACAGGAGATAAATGAACTTCTATTTGCAGACGATCAGTGCCTGTTTTAGTTTTACAGCGATGAGAGCAGACTATAAAATCCTAATAATCTGAGTTCAACATGCAGCAGATACAATATGAGTATATATACAGCCAAAACCGAAGTAATGCAAGTTAGCAGATCGCCTGGTCCACTAAGTAACAGTAACAGTACAGATAAATAGCACAACTCTGAAACAAGTTAAAGAATTCAAATATCTTGGAAGTATGATCACAGAAGATGGTAGACAGGACAGAGAAATCGAAATCAGATGTCAAAACGCTAGTGCACTTACATATCAACAATCACCCTTACTGAAGCATCCAAATATACTGTCGCGAAATCACTGTGAATTAACGATCAGATGATACAAATAACAGCGACAGTCTGATTCGCAGCTGCAAGTTGTTTATTCCTGGAGGCGGTGAGATCAAACGGTACAGCCGTCTTTGAGAGTTCCCCACAAGACATAAAATTGTAGGCATGTTGTTGTGGCCCGATCGGGAGAATGCAGGAAACACACTGGCTTGGTTTGGTTGTCGAAACAAGGGAGACAACTTTTGCATTGGTTGAACAAGGGGGAGAGAATAATTCTGAAATAGTTAGTTGCCCTTAAGGACATCAGAGGAAGTAACTAGAACAATCGAAGACTGTTTGAAAAACCAAGCTTGCTACAGCGATTGTAAACAAGAGAGTTGGCCTAAGACGGGCGGTGTTTTCGCTAGCTCTGTTGGAATTTGAAAAACAACTACCGTGTGCGGGATTAATTAAATTTAATTTACACGTGCCTGTCATGGCAAAATGTAGATGTGATTCGGGAGCAAAGCAGTGTTACATAAGGTACTCCATAGATTATATTTAGGTATAATTAAGGTGGGATAGACAGGTGATAGTAGAGTTTAGGACTTTAACGTAGTGAAGTGATAATTAGCTCTGCTAGTTGAGAATAGGGTAGTGAAGTGAGAATTAGTTCTGCTAGTGAGAATAGTGTAGTGGGGTGATATTTGGAGAGATTGAGGATGGGTTGGGAGATAGGGGAAATGTCCAATGGTGGGATCTTCCCGTGGGGTGCCCACTGGGGTTCTGCACTCTGTCTATTGGTCTTTCCTTGTCTTAGTCTGATTCGGACCAAGGTGATGAGCTCCTCTGCTCTATGACAGAGTTTAGTTCGCTGATAAATATCTGAGCGAGGCCGTAGGCCTACACTCAGCTAGTAGGATCAGTGACTAGTGCTCTCACCAGGTGTGTTATTTCTCTAACAGGTTCCCCGCCAGTTACGAGGAAGCTTTACACTGGTGTTGATGAAGTGCTACTCCGATTGGGAAGAACACCAGATGAACAGTCAATGTTTTTTTTTTAAGGAAATGAATAATGTCCGAGAAGAAAGTTTGTACAATGGTGTTTACGCTGGGCCCATGATTAGGAGGGTCCACCAGAACATGGCTCAGATGAGCAAAACCATATAACGATTCCTGCGTGATAAGGTTCACCTAGGATGGGTGATGTTAGTTGATACACCACATATCATATGAACAATAGTGACTAAAAAGGAACATTAAACGTAGCATTCACATGGAGCTGTAGAGTCCATTGGAATAGTACAGGGGACATTGTATTTGAGACAATATAGACAATAGATAGGATCAAGTGTATTACCAATAACAGTGATACCTATATTCACAAGTACAAGGATTGAACATTTAACTCTTTCTCTGCCATGCGCCCTTACAATGCCACATTTGACCGACGGTGGCAGCCGTGGGCTCTTTAATCGCCACATTATAAACAGTGGTTTATTTGATACATCTCTGCTACCTTCCGCAATTTTAAGTGACGTTAAATTGAAAATTCACACACCCGGAACATTTCCCTTTCGGTATTGTAAGGTCAAGCGTTTTCATCCATCAATTTTGAGAGTTTTTTGAGTTTTAAACTAGTGTTAATTAGTTTGTTTTAGTTTTTCGCAAATGACAACACCCTCGAGTATGTGGCCTTGTAGAATGACATCAGATCAAGATAGATATTATATTTATAGTGATTTCAAGGACTTTGTGAAACATTCTAAAACTGAAACCATGTGCAGTATTCAGTTAGTTAGATTATTTCGTTAGATATTTCGAAACACCGCTGAAAGCGAAAGTTCGTCATAATATGATGGCACATATCGAATTATGAATGCCTTAATGGGCCACATTTATGCCTCTAAATTTGTTTTGACTATCACGAAGTATGTAAGGAGTGTTTAAATAATTAAATTTAAAAGAATAATAATCATAACTAAATAGAAAATAGTGTTTATATTCTTCTTCTCAGTACAATCTGAGTGGTGGGTTACTGACATTTCCCATTTTGTGTGAAAATTATGTGCTTCAAAATATTATGTTTTAAGTTTGTTTTATTGGTGTTGTGGTGTAAGTCTTGTGATATTATTGAACAAAAGTGGTGTGCGTAACAGTATTCAGAAAATGTAACTGGGTTAGCTGCATTGGATACAAAATAAAGCCTTGGTAAGTGAAATTTTAAAATATTTTTTACCTTTTTAATTTCACTTGTTATTACTAAACCTCTCATTACTATCATAATATTTCTAATCTATCAATAAATTATTAACACTGTCATGTTCCTTGTGCAATCCTCTTTAATTTGATATATAATACAATATATCTGCTACCATTTTAACCATTTTAAAAGCATTATTGTGACACACCCCTACTTCCAATTTTATGCCATGAATTTCTGTTTGGTCAGGACCCAATTTTTGTTTGGCACCAAAAGAATTAAGAACTATAGGGACCTATAGGACGCAGTGTATAACCGATCCGTGATCAGTGTTAAACTATGGACTGTATCTATTTCGGATGATCATGTAGATGGATTACCAAGTAGTTACAGAAGAAAGTCAGCGTCTGGCAGGAGAGATACATCACTGGGTGAGGTTTTCTTGTGCTGACTTAACGTGCTGTGGTGTGACCTTGCTAGGATGATCTGAATGGGCTACTGATCTGATGGTCCGATTCTACACACATTATAGTACACGACACACATTCTTTGCATACACTTCTCACATACATTACACTTTTCTTTTAATAAATTAATTTTTAGAAGCTAGAGTTGTTGAGTATGTTGCGTTGGGGAAGAATGAGAGGGGGCATGATCCAGTAGTGATAGAGAGAGAGAAAGAGGTGTCCATAAACTGAGGGAGTGTGGTGGACGGAATCTAGTGGATTCTCCAGGATAATGATAAGGGGTTAAAATATAATGTGGGTGTTGATTCCCCTCACTCCAGGGACGACACTTTAAAGAAACACACGACATTATTAGGGGCTCATAAACGGAATCTTTGGACAGCGGGATCTCTCGTAAATGGAATCTTTGGACTGCGGAATCTCTTGTAAGCGGGATCTCTTGTAAGCGGGATCTCTTGTAAGCGGGATCTTTGGACAGCAGGATCTCTCGACAAGGGGGGGGGGATCTTTTGACACGGGGTTTCTCGACACGGGATCTTTAATTACAGGAGGGAGATATCACATTAGTGAGGATCCAGCTAGGGTGAATGTAGATAGGGGTAAAGACACATATCTTGCCTGTTCTTACTTCACACGTCTACTTAGGTCTGTGGTCCTAATTCTACTCTTGTCACTGAGTGATTGGGTTGTGTTGTGCTGTGTGGTGTTAAATATATAGATATCTTTTAATTAGTAATTATCTATATATGTGTTTTGGAGATAATTTGTATTAAACCTGCTGACTTACCTCTCTGAAATATGGCCACTCCTAAACTAACTACGGCAGAACTAAGGGCAAAGGGGGAAGAAATGGGCTTGTCGGGTTCTGCACTAACAGATAACGTACAGGAGGTGGAGAGGGAGCTTCGTCAAGCAGAAAGGGATGATCGAAAGGCCGAGCTGGAATTGAGAAAGATGGAGTTAGAAACTAAGAGAATAGAGGCTGAGCAAGCCACTAGAAGGTTGGAACTTGAGGCTGAGCAGGCAGCTAGGAAACTAGAAGCTGAGCAAGCCACTAGAAGGAATGAACTTGAAGCTGAGCAGGCAACTAAGAAACTTGAAGATGAGCAGGCAACTAAGAAAATGGAAGCTGAGCAAACGGCTAAGAATCTTCAGGCAGAGCAGGCTGCTAAGAGATTGGAAGCTAAACAAGAAGCTCAGAAAAGGGAGCACGAGTACCGAATGCGGAAAATCGAGCTTAAGAGACAATCTAATGGGGAAACTGAGGGAGCAGTGGGAGGTTCCTCCATCCCAGGCTCAACCCCAGCAGGTGGACAGAGTTACCATGCTATGAAGTTTCCTCTAGCGGTCTATGAGGAGGACAAAGAGAAGATTGACCAGTACCTACAACGCTTCGAGGCCATGTCGGTTGCTATGGGTCTGGACCGTGATAAAATGGTGTCTTAAGCTGTCCCAGGGATTACGCGGGACTGGCTACGAGGTTTATTCTCGCCTGCCACCAGGATATGAGAACAATTACGACGAGTTGAAAACGGCTCTGCTAAAACGTTTCGAAGTTACGTCACATGCCTACCAGAAAAAATTTTGAGCAGCAAAACGAGAACCGGGAGAGTTGTTTGCCGTCTACAGTCTACGTCTGAAATCCTATCTCCATAAGTGGATGGATTTGGCTGGATTCGCGCATAACTATGAGAGTCTGGAAGAGTTTATGGTGGTCGACCAGCTGAAGAAGCAAATGTCGAAACCTCTCAGAACATTCCTGGGAGAACAAGGGGCGGAACGTATTGACATCGTGACGAAATTGGCAGAACGGTTCGACGAGGTACATGGGGAGGCAGGGGAAAACCTTTCCACCAACACCAAAAGTCAGGAGAAACATGACAAGAAGAAAGCCAAAAACTCAGGAACCAAAAAGGGGGAACCTTATGTAAAAACTTCAGAGGATAGTTCAGAGAAGACGAAGGAGGAAAGCAAGAGCACTTCGAGTTCTACACCAAAACGACCGTGGTCGGAGAAGTGGTGTTCAATTTGTAAGTTACCCTCTCACAATACGAGGGACTGCAAATCGAATGCTAAGAGCCCTCACTTCGCAGCATGTCAAGTGACTTCCAAGGGGGTTGTCACTGAAAATGCCAAGGTCAACAAGGAAACTCGCCACCAGGAGAGCTCACTCAAGTCCGGCACTAGAAAATCTAGGACAGGGAAATGGTGCAAACACTGCAAGTCAAACACGCACAATGCTATTGACTGCAGGGGAAAGTCAGGAGATTCTCATTTTGTCGTGTGCCCCGGGAAACCTAAGGTGGAGCCCACCGAACAGGTCGAGGCCGAGGAAGAGACTCCAGACCAGGATAAACCACCTATAGTGGAACTGATAGAGGTTAACGGCCGTCAAGTGGAGTGTTTGTATGACACAAGACTGGACGAGGAAGCCGTGATTTCTGCGGATCTGGTACACCCAGAACAATTCACAGGTGAGACCATGGAGTTACAGCCTGCGCAGAAGAGTGCTGTGGCCATGAAGTTGCCCATTGCTAACGTGGAGATTCGGTCAAGATATGTCACCGGCACCATCAAGGCCGCGGTATTGACCGATCCCATTTTTTCCGTCATCCTCGGTTGCCGGTATGTCTTTCTGGGAATGCCCAGGGAGCCAATCCATATGGGAGCAATACAGACTCGCTCTCAGACGAGAACAGAAGAGGCAGAAGCAATTGTGACTAACCCACTGCCGGGGAGCTACGAACTGTCCAGAGTGAAGATGCAACCTTACGTCCTTGCTATAAGAAGCTGCAGAGAAGTGCTGATCCACCAGGACGGGGGAAGTACTACATGAAGAATAGGATAATCTACAGGAGAGCCGGAAGGGGAGACAACTTATACGGTCAGTTGGTGGTCCCGAAGGCTCACCGGTCGCAGATTCTTCATATAGGGCATACCATCTCCTTTAGTGGGCACATGGGTATTGCCGCCACCATGCAGCGAATTTCCAGCCATTACTATTGGCTGGCAATGACAGATGATGTGCGTCGGTATGTTAAGTCATGCCCTGAGTGCCAGAGGGTGGCCATCGATATCGTGGGTCCACTTCCTAGGACTAGGAAGAGGAACATGTATATTCTCACAATGGTGGATTGCTGTACAATGTGGGGTGAAGCCATACCTTTGAACACGATTGACTCGAAAAGAGTGGTGGACGCACTGATGAAGGCCTTTACTAGATTAGGCTTTCCGGATCAAATTCTGACGGACAATGGGTCCCAGTTTTGTGGAAATCTCATGGAGGAGGTATTTAGGGTGTTCCACTGTCGCGAAACGTAAGTGCATCTCAGACGGGACAACACAGTACCCACTCTACCCCACCCCGTCTTGGCGGCTAGGCTATCTTTTACGGCGGGTGAGAGGGGATTTCCGAGTACAAAGAGTTGGGACCATCGTCTGGGCCTTGATGTTGTATCTCGGGATTGGCATGAATTTCACGGGTCCCGAGAATCATAACTCAATTCTTTGAGTGTGCTTTGATCTTTTCTGTTGTAAATCGCACACTCTGCTAAAACTCGGGGAATGCTGGGTTGCCTTCACTTTCGTAAGGTAATACTTGGATGTTGTCGGCAGACTTGGGAGAGTGTGTTTTTCGGGAGTTGACACGAATAGGCATTCGGTAGACAGTCATCAAGAAAGGAGGCCGCTTCTATGGCCAGCTGTATAAGTGACATCACGGTCAGACGGAGAATGTTCCAGAGCTAATGGTGTTGTTGAGGCTATCCTTTCACGGCCGTGTCCACCAGCTGTAATCTATGCAGTTCCTATAGAATTATAGATTGATCTAGAGTGGTGGCATTGTTGTCCTGGAGACGAGGGGCCGTGTCTTTGACCAGCTGTATCATGTTGTACTTTTGGGGATCCAGGGGGAACCTACAGCCCAGAGCTTGATGAATGTCATAAGTCGGGGTGCCCCACCGGCTAGATGAAAATATTATTCACTGGCGAGCAACCCTAAATAGTCAGAAACTGACTAGGGACAAAATCTATATGGCTGAACTACAGATTAAGCCCATGAATATCCAACGTACAGCTCCAAGTGGCTCGTTACAAAATGAAATGAACTGTGCTGAATATTCGCCAAGGTATAGGAAAGAGAAGGTTAGCTAAGATAGATGTTTTAAGTCTAAATATATTAGTATAGACGACTATCTCAGTACAGGTTTTCTCCCTGACTGCTTCTTTCCTTGGTGTGTAAGTGAACCCCCACCAATGTACACAACAACACGTATGCACAATTGGAAAAAATATAATGACAGAACTATGAGTTACAACACTCCAACATTTATTTACTATTACTATATTACTATTTACTCATGCACTCAGGGCATGACTTAACATACCGACGCACATCATCTGTCATTGCCAGCCAATAGTAATGGCTGGAAATTCGCTGCATGGTGGCGGCAATACCCATGTGCCCACTAAAGCCTACGATGGGTAGCGTTGTGATGTTCTGTTGTGCTAATTTGGTGTGTCCAGTATGTGCCGCGTGGTTACACACCCGCTTCACACGCGTGATCCGGGACTGTTTCCGGATCCGGTCAGGGATATGCACTACTGACGAGCTCAAACGAGGGCGAAACTCGAGTATAGTGCTTCCATATTGACGTGGATAGGCCTTAGGTTCATACCAGAATGCGATCGGCGTTGCCAGTAGTGGGTTGTGCTCAATATTTAAATTTCAAATCCCGAAACAACCACATAATCAATTTATTTACTAATCATAGACATCTGATTGTTTTCAATATGCGGATGATGAAATCATATAACATATTGTGATGAGAAACATTACGTAACTTTACTTGTTACTTCATCTATCTGGAACTGTGGTCCAGATCCCCACTCTCCAGTAGACTCAACAAAAGAAACAGCTTGCCGGTATTCTGACGATCCTGTCAGTCCTGACACTCCTAGTCTTCACTCGTCCTTGAGATCTACAACATAGGTGCTCCTTGTGAGAGCTTGAAGGAAAATCAAGAATGTGTTATATCTAGTTCTACATCAGCGCAATCATAATTAAAACATATCATAACACAAACATATACAATGACCAGTCTGGCCAAGTTTATCTTCCAGCTCTACTGTGTTCACCATCCTCCTTCTCCCTACTGTCTTTAGTCTGGGACGGGCTTTTCAATTGTCTCACACGCCTGTAATGATTACATTTCTGCCGCCCTATGTCCATGTCGCTAATACAGAAATTCTGTGTCGTACAGCCGCTCCGTCCAAAGTTAGTTTAGCAGCTCACAGGGTCGGTAATGGTATTATAATAATGCCTGATCATCCGGGCTTACAAGCCGGGACCAGTAGCTGTGCCAGACTTCCGTGAATTACCCTCCACCATATGATGAAAAAGGTTTAGCACCATATACCCCATAACACTTGTGGGTAATGTCTGTACCATTACACCTCTGCTACAAATGCAATCGATGGTTAGTGTGCCAATGCGCACACCATAATATAACACTTCATATTGGTAGGCTTGCATATGACAAATCAATATACCAAACATGAAATACCCATAAAACATTAATTAAACTAGACATATTATGATACTTTAACATAATAGCATAATGCACTAATTAGTTTGTAGGTATACGAAATGAGACGTATATACACAAAAAGAATATGTACGAAGCATATTCCTAGCATCGTATATTCATATGAAATTACACATACATACATCCAACATATCCGTAAACATTATATTACTTCAAGATGGACATCTAATGATACTCAACATAATAGCATCAGGCATTATTAATGAGTACTAATATTGTATAGCTACAAAATGAGATATACAACAAGTCTAATTGAAGTTACCACTTAGTTACTGCTGTTGTAAGAATTAAATAAATAGTCAGTTGACTATATTCTGTACAACAAATGCACACACCAAAACGAGACTAGTCTAGTTTAGAAAGAGATGGCAATCATCTGCTACGACACCTCAAGTATATCTAGACAAGACCTGCCTTCCATAAGTTTCTACTTCTCAGAAGAGTAGCACTTACAGCACAATGATATTGAACACAGAACTCAGAAAGAACACTCAAGTAACCTATGACAATGATAGTTCTTGCAATAACCTAGATCAGATATAGACTGAAAATCACTAACTAAGAAATAACTTTTGTAGTGAAATCTAACATAATAATCATGCATATGACTACAGAACATTGAGATAGTTCCTACCTGTTCTGAAGTCAGACTTAATCTAAAAGGGAAAAGGTCTATCGTGGGTTTTTATACCTAGCCTAGCAGTAGACACTTATCTCCCAGGAATTCCATTCCTAAATTCTTCTTATCTCCTCCTGACGTTAATTGCAATTAGCTCCAAGTCTGTCCAGTCATAAAAATTCTTTCTGCATGCACACTAGCCTTCACACCTGTGGGTCTGACAATTATTAGCCCCCTAAGTCTTATCAGTGATTTCACACCTTGCGCCTCTAGTCTCTACCAGATGGGGTCAGCCATCGCGGTTGGGCGATTTCCTAGCTATTCTTATCAGGTGTCATGTCAAGGGAACAATTAGGTTCTCATGGTCAACAGCCAGTTTACAACTCTGTTGGTAATCCAGGTTTGCTTGCGTCATGCCTGGTTGGTTTTAATTACTATTCAGTCCCCTGAGTCTGCCCTCCCGTCTGGCTGGATTGATAACCTCTGGGGGGTGACCGGTACTGGTGTCAAATTAACTTCCCAAATAGAAAGCCATTCCTGGTGGTTTGTTTACTTGCAGGTTTTGCAAGCTTACTTCAAGACAGTATAGCCTTGGATATAGAGAAAACAGTTTTGTTCGTCTGTTGATCCTCTACATGGCCCATCAAAAGTGAACCGAAAATTGTTCTGGGAAGTAAAGGCTGCCAATTCGTGACAATGAATACCGAGTCGATGTCTGTTGCATAGTTGTTCCTAAACTTTAAAGGTAACACTGTTATACGTAGCGTCGCTTAACTATGGTTGGTAGTTCAGTGGTGAGTTAATTCTTGACCAGGTCGGCCAGTTTCGCCGTATCCTGTGCTCTGACCGATATTTACATGTTAACCTAGCGTCAGCGGACACCAGCTGTTAGTTAAACAGGCATGCTAACTGTGTAGAAGGCCTGTGTGTGTACTATGACCTATATTGAATGTTCAACAGACATGGCAGAATGTATTAAGCGAGCCAGCTTAGTGAATCAGTCTGGTTGAGGCAAACTAACAATGCATTCGATGCCCTATCTCAACAATGGAGTACCTGAGGGAATTAGGATTCTGACAGAAGATTTTCTCTTGAACAGAGCTTTAATTTGATTCCCTTAATGAATATGTTGACATTAGTGTGTTTCAATCATCATCATGTGGCGTGGTTGAGACTAGTACTTGTCAAAAGCACTCAGGTGACGAGTGAGAACCACATGCGTTTCTCGTTAATTACGGTGAAACCCAACTATGTAGGATGTTATAAGCTAAGTTATTATCGACCTATGGGCTGGTTGTTATTTAACTGGGCTTAGTCAGAAGGGGGAAAGATATCTTCACACTACTAGAGATTGAACCGTGGGCCAGTATAGCGGTGGGGGAAACACCCACTCATGTATCGCGTGGATATTTCATCGGTGTTGTGTGACTCTACAGTTCCCTTACTGAGAAGGGAATACTTTGTTATGCGGGTCTATCTTTCTATTGTCTCTATACTTTCATCGGAACAAGATTGTTGGGATTTTTGATTTGACACAATTCCTAGGCAGACAAAGGAATTTATTCTGGTGATGTGTGTCTATATATTCATACACCCACACATAACAGAAATCCAGTTATCCGATGAAGAAGGGTGGAAAGGGACAAACACAAGAACACCAAACTCTTCTGTTGTTTGTCTGGTCTTTAATTCAGTATTTCAGGTTAGTTATCAATGTAGCTTGAGTATCTTCCATTAACTTTGGGGGTGTAATGGAGTACTGACCTGAGGTATCCTGATAGGCTTATTTACTTTCCTGATGGGACAAAATGGTGATTAGGAAGGATGATCCAGACCATAACACTTGATGATCTCTGCCATCCTTATGAATGGACCTGTCACTATATCTATTATCCATTAGATCTTAGATGGTAGGGAATGTGTCATCCTATTTACTATTTACTAGGGATGATACGCGTGGCTGAAAAGCTACTGGACTTAAGTTAGGATTATTAGGAGCTGTAACCTAATCTGTCCGTGAGATATGTCTGGGAGTTCAGACATAGACATACGATGCGGTCTGAGCTCAAGGGCCTGACTACAAGATATCGATGGAGTCGGTGGAATTTTGGTGGAGTGTCTATTATGCTAGGGTGTGATGGATATGTACACCTCGCCTGTTTTTTTTGCTTACAGGAACCTCTGTGCTGTTAACTGGGAGAGGTGGGCGACTGCCCTTTGCTGCTGCTGATTCCTGTTTGCTAGGAACTGTGGACTTTTGTTGTGTGATGTGGCACCTTTTTCTGGTGGCTATGAGCGAGTGACTATTTGCTGCGAAGCTATATGGTGCTGAAGTTTAGTGTAAAGTGACGGTAGAACTTGCCAGGCTCAAGTCCCAAGGTTCCAGGAGGCATCATACGGGTGCAAGTGAAAGTACTCTTATCACCTTGTTTACATACAGACACTAAAGACATTGACTTCTGTCGAGTGGAGTGATGAAAATGTCCAGCAGACTACTCTCACCCAATATTGACTGTTCACTGCTGTCTGTCCGTCTGTAGGTTTGTTCGTCTATGTGTTCGAGTTGGAATCTCCAATAAAGATTCCAGATTTGCCTTTTAAAAGGTTGTTCTATTATAGTCAGGTAGGTGTCTTCTTGTGTCCACAGTCGTCATATGGGTAGTGCCATCCGTGAACCGTCCTGGGGACAATTGATGTAAAGGGTAGACCGAGTTTAATTTACAACCCAATAAAATATATGGGCAACCACCGAGAACCAGGCCGGTGTTGCACACGTGACATCCACTCTAATCACATAATACCAGCCCTTCCTCAAGCCAATGGACAAGTAGAGCGTTTCAACGGCACGTTGATGACAATGCTCCGGAAACTGGCACAGGAAAAACCTGATAGGTGGGATGAATATATCCCATCAGCACTTTTTGCCTATCGGGAAGTTCCTCATGGCTCAACAGGACTACCACCCGCTACTTTGCTGTTTGGTCGTCCAATCAAAGGACCGTTAGAAGCCATGATGAGGGGTTGGACTGAAGAGGGGACGTCAGAAGAAGTGATCTCTTCCTATAAATACGTGGAGGAACTGAAAGAAAAACTCCACAAGGGATGGACTCTGGCGAATCAAAACTTGAAAACGGCCAGAAAAAGACATGCGGTTTACTACAACTGTAGGTCTAAAGACAGATCTCTAGAGGAGGGAGACAAAGTCTTGTTGCTACTCCCAACGGGAAACAACAAACTGGAGATAGGTTGGCAAGGACCATTTTCCATGGAAAGGGTGATATCCAGAACCAACTATCAGATCCGGATCTGGGGAAAGTCGAAGATTTTCCATATCAATCTCCTGCGGAAATACGAGGAGAGACCCGGAGACAAAGCAGCTCACCTCATGGCAATGGCAGTTGCAGTGGAGACTGAAGTGGGAACCAACGAGGGCAGGGAATATCCCTTGGTACACCAGGAAACCTATAGGGATGTGCAAGTGAACCCTGATCTGACTTCCCAGGAGAGGGAAAAGATTACCCAGGTTCTCGAGTCTCATCAGGAGATACTGACTGATAAACCAGGACGAACGAGGTTGGTTGAGTTAGAGATGACTTTGACCACTCAGGAGCCTGTTCGCCAAAAGGTTTACCCAGTGCCATTCTCTAAAGAAAAGGCCCTGCAGGAGGAAATATAATAACTGCTGGAGGATGACGTGATTGCGCCATCCACATCCCCATACAATGCGGGGGTAGTTTTATTACGCAAACCAAGTGGAGAACACCGGTTGTGTATAGACTACCGACTTCTGAACAGTCATACGCACTTTCAGGTGGAACCTTTGTCGAATACAACTCAGTTATTCGCTAGGCTCCATAAGTCTCGGTACTTTTCAAAGGTGGATCTGAGTCGGGGGTACTATCAGATACCAGTCAAACCAGTGGTTCGACACATGCTGGCCTTCAGTACACCCGGTGGACACTACGAATTCAAGGTCATGCCCTTTGGACTCAGCAATGCACATAGTGTGTTTACGTGCATGATGAGGACTTCACTAGATCCCTTCGAGGATCAGTCCATTGTATCATTCATGGATGATATTCTGATTTCCAGTGACAGCTTGGATGACCATTTGCATTCCTTGGAGAGAGTTTTTAATAGGCTCAAGGAAGCAGGGCTTACAGCTCGTCCAACCAAGTGCGATGATTGGTTACCAGACTCTGGAATTTCTGGGTCACACCATTACTCCAGGGCAAATTGTCCCAGAGCAGAAGAACCTAGAAAAAATCAGAAATGCACCAAGGCCAAAATCGAAGAAGGATGTGAGATCCTTTCTCTCGTTATGTGGGTTTTACCAAAAATTTATCCCACATTTTACTGAAATTGGAGCTCCATTGACGGAAACTTTGAAAAAGGGATTCCCGGACCAAATCGTTTGGACACCAGAATGCGAGACTGCCTATAGTCAGTTAAAAGAGGCCTTGGTCAGCAAACCTGTGTTAGAGCTCCCTGACCTTTCCAAACCATTTGTGTTGAGAACGGATGCGAGTGGGATTGGAATTGGGGCAGCTTTGTTGCAGGAAGGGAAAGACGATGCTTCGGTTTTGAAACCTGTGGCATACGCAAGCAAGAAACTTCTCCAGGCTGAGAGGAATTATTCGACCATCGAGAGAGAATGCTTGTCTGTCGTATGGCCCGTGCAAAAATTCCAGCCCTATTTGTATGGAGTTCAGTTTCGGGTCCAATTGGATCATCAGCCCCTGATGTTCCTGGCTACTTCTCAGAAGCTCAACGCCCGTTTGATGAGGTGGTCGTTGTTACTTCAACCCTACAATTTCACAGTGGAGTATATACCTGAGAAGGAAAATGTTGGAGCGGATTTTCTCTCAAGACACCCAGCTCCTGATGAGGGCGAATAAATCATCTGGATCGAACTTACAGTGGAAAAGAGTGAGATGGACTACTCTCTTAAGAGGGGGCCTATGTCGCGAAATCACTGTGAATTAACGATCAGATGATACAAATAACAGCGACAGTCTGATTCGCAGCTGCAAGTTGTATATTTCTGGAGGCGGTGAGATCAAACGGTACAGCCGTCTTTGAGAGTTCCCCACAAGACAGAAAATTGTAGGCATGTTGTTGTGGCCCGATCGGGAGAATTCAGGAAACACGCTGGCTTGTTTTGGTTGTCGAAACAAGGGAGACAACTTTTGCATTGGTTGAACAAGGGGAAGAGAATAATTCTGAAATAGTTAGTTGCCCTTGAGGACACCTGTGTTGACATCAGAGGAAGTAACTAGAACAATCGAAGAGTGTTTGAAAAACCAAGCTTGTTACAGCAATTGTAAACAAGAGAGTTGGCCTAAGACGGGCGGTGTTTTCGCTAGCTCTGTTGGAATTTGAAAAACAACTACCGTGAGCGGGATTAATTAAATTTAATTTACACGTGCCTGTCATGGCAAAATGTAGATGTGATTCGGGAGCAAAGCAGTGTTACATAAGGTACTCCATAGATTATATTTAGGTATAATTAAGGTGGGATAGACTGGTGATAGTAGAGTTTAGGACTTTAACGTAGTGAAGTGATAATTAGCTCTGCTAGTTGAGAATAGGGTAGTGAAGTGAGAATTAGTTCTGCTAGTGAGAATAGTGTAGTGGGGTGATATTTGGAGAGATTGAGGATGGGTTGGGAGATAGGGGAAATGTCCAATGGTGGGATCTTCCCGTGGGGTGCCCACTGGGGTTCTGCACTCTGTCTATTGGTCTTTCCTTGTCTTAGTCTGATTCGGACCAAGGTGATGAGCTCCTCTGCTCTATGACAGAGTTTAGTTCGCTGATAAATATCTGAGCGAGGCCGTAGGCCTACACTCAGCTAGTAGGATCAGTGACTAGTGCTCTCACCAGGTGTGTTATTTCTCTAACAGGTTCCCCGCCAGTTACGAGGAAGCTTTACACTGGTGTTGATGAAGTGCTACTCCGATTGGGAAGAACACCAGATGAACAGTCAATGTTTTTTTTTTTTAAGGAAATGAATAATGTCCGAGAAGAAAGTTTGTACAATGGTGTTTACGCTGGGCCCATGATTAGGAGGGTCCACCAGAACATGGCTCAGATGAGCAAAACCATATAACGATTCCTGCGTGATAAGGTTCACCTAGGATGGGTGATGTTAGTTGATACACCACATATCATATGAACAATAGTGACTAAAAAGGAACATTAAACGTAGCATTCACATGGAGCTGTAGAGTCCATTGGAATAGTACAGGGGACATTGTATTTGAGACAATATAGACAATAGATAGGATCAAGTGTATTACCAATAACAGTGATACCTATATTCACAAGTACAAGGATTGAACATTTAACTCTTTCTCTGCCATGCGCCCTTACAATGCCACATTTGACCGACGGTGGCAGCCGTGGGCTCTTTAATCGCCACATTATAAACAGTGGTTTATTTGATACATCTCTGCTACCTTCCGCAATTTTAAGTGACGTTAAATTGAAAATTCACACACCCGGAACATTTCCCTTTCGGTATTGTAAGGTCAAGCGTTTTCATCCATCAATTTTGAGAGTTTTTTGAGTTTTAAACTAGTGTTAATTAGTTTGTTTTGGTTTTTCGCAAATGACAACACCCTCGAGTATGTGGCCTTGTAGAATGACATCAGATCAAGATAGATATTATATTTATAGTGATTTCAAGGACTTTGTGAAACATTCTAAAACTGAAACCATGTGCAGTATTCAGTTAGTTAGATTATTTCGTTAGATATTTCGAAACACCGCTGAAAGCGAAAGTTCGTCATAATATGATGGCACATATCGAATTATGAATGCCTTAATGGGCCACATTTATGCCTCTAAATTTGTTTTGACTATCACGAAGTATGTAAGGAGTGTTTAAATAATTAAATTTAAAAGAATAATAATCATAACTAAATAGAAAATAGTGTTTATATTCTTCTTCTCAGTACAATCTGAGTGGTGGGTTACTGACATTTCCCATTTTGTGTGAAAATTATGTGCTTCAAAATATTATGTTTTAAGTTTGTTTTATTGGTGTTGTGGTGTAAGTCTTGTGATATTATTGAACAAAAGTGGTGTGCGTAACAGTATTCAGAAAATGTAACTGGGTTAGCTGCATTGGATACAAAATAAAGCCTTGGTAAGTGAAATTTTAAAATATTTTTTACCTTTTTAATTTCACTTGTTATTACTAAACCTCTCATTACTATCATAATATTTCTAATCTATCAATAAATTATTAACACTGTCATGTTCCTTGTGCAATCCTCTTTAATTTGATATATAATACAATATATCTGCTACCATTTTAACCATTTTAAAAGCATTATTGTGACACACCCCTACTTCCAATTTTATGCCATGAATTTCTGTTTGGTCAGGACCCAATTTTTGTTTGGCACCAAAAGAATTAAGAACTATAGGGACCTATAGGACGCAGTGTATAACCGATCCGTGATCAGTGTTAAACTATGGACTGTATCTATTTCGGATGATCATGTAGATGGATTACCAAGTAGTTACAGAAGAAAGTCAGCGTCTGGCAGGAGAGATACATCACTGGGTGAGGTTTTCTTGTGCTGACTTAACGTGCTGTGGTGTGACCTTGCTAGGATGATCTGAATGGGCTACTGATCTGATGGTCCGATTCTACACACATTATAGTACACGACACACATTCTTTGCATACACTTCTCACATACATTACACTTTTCTTTTAATAAATTAATTTTTAGAAGCTAGAGTTGTTGAGTATGTTGCGTTGGGGAAGAATGAGAGGGGGCATGGTCCAGTAGTGATAGAGAGAGAGAAAGAGGTGTCCATAAACTGAGGGAGTGTGGTGGACGGAATCTAGTGGATTCTCCAGGATAATGATAAGGGGTTAAAATATAATGTGGGTGTTGATTCCCCTCACTCCAGGGACGACACTTTAAAGAAACACACGACATTATTAGGGGCTCATAAACGGAATCTTTGGACAGCGGGATCTCTCGTAAATGGAATCTTTGGACTGCGGAATCTCTTGTAAGCGGGATCTCTTGTAAGCGGGATCTCTTGTAAGCGGGATCTTTGGACAGCGGGATCTCTCGACAAGGGGGGGGGATCTTTTGACACGGGGTTTCTCGACACGGGATCTTTAATTACAGGAGGGAGATATCACATTAGTGAGGATCCAGCTAGGGTGAATGTAGATAGGGGTAAAGACACATATCTTGCCTGTTCTTACTTCACACGTCTACTTAGGTCTGTGGTCCTAATTCTACTCTTGTCACTGAGTGATTGGGTTGTGTTGTGCTGTGTGGTGTTAAATATATAGATATCTTTTAATTAGTAATTATCTATATATGTGTTTTGGAGATAATTTGTATTAAACCTGCTGACTTACCTCTCTGAAATATGGCCACTCCTAAACTAACTACGGCAGAACTAAGGGCAAAGGGGGAAGAAATGGGCTTGTCGGGTTCTGCACTAACAGATAACGTACAGGAGGTGGAGAGGGAGCTTCGTCAAGCAGAAAGGGATGATCGAAAGGCCGAGCTGGAATTGAGAAAGATGAAGTTAGAAACTAAGAGAATAGAGGCTGAGCAAGCCACTAGAAGGTTGGAACTTGAGGCTGAGCAGGCAGCTAGGAAACTAGAAGCTGAGCAAGCCACTAGAAGGAATGAACTTGAAGCTGAGCAGGCAACTAAGAAACTTGAAGATGAGCAGGCAACTAAGAAAATGGAAGCTGAGCAAACGGCTAAGAATCTTCAGGCAGAGCAGGCTGCTAAGAGATTGGAAGCTAAACAAGAAGCTCAGAAAAGGGAGCACGAGTACCGAATGCGGAAAATCGAGCTTAAGAGACAATCTAATGGGGAAACTGAGGGAGCAGTGGGAGGTTCCTCCATCCCAGGCTCAACCCCAGCAGGTGGACAGAGTTACCATGCTATGAAGTTTCCTCTAGCGGTCTATGAGGAGGACAAAGAGAAGATTGACCAGTACCTACAACGCTTCGAGGCCATGTCGGTTGCTATGGGTCTGGACCGTGATAAAATGGTGTCTTAAGCTGTCCCAGGGATTACGCGGGACTGGCTACGAGGTTTATTCTCGCCTGCCACCAGGATATGAGAACAATTACGACGAGTTGAAAACGGCTCTGCTAAAACGTTTCGAAGTTACGTCACATGCCTACCAGAAAAAATTTTGAGCAGCAAAACGAGAACCGGGAGAGTTGTTTGCCGTCTACAGTCTGCGTCTGAAATCCTATCTCCATAAGTGGATGGATTTGGCTGGATTCGCGCATAACTATGAGAGTCTGGAAGAGTTTATGGTGGTCGACCAGCTGAAGAAGCAAATGTCGAAACCTCTCAGAACATTCCTGGGAGAACAAGGGGCGGAACGTATTGACATCGTGACGAAATTGGCAGAACGGTTCGACGAGGTACATGGGGAGGCAGGGGAAAACCTTTCCACCAACACCAAAAGTCAGGAGAAACATGACAAGAAGAAAGCCAAAAACTCAGGAACCAAAAAGGGGGAACCTTATGTAAAAACTTCAGAGGATAGTTCAGAGAAGACGAAGGAGGAAAGCAAGAGCACTTCGAGTTCTACACCAAAACGACCGTGGTCGGAGAAGTGGTGTTCAATTTGTAAGTTACCCTCTCACAATACGAGGGACTGCAAATCGAATGCTAAGAGCCCTCACTTCGCAGCATGTCAAGTGACTTCCAAGGGGGTTGTCACTGAAAATGCCAAGGTCAACAAGGAAACTCGCCACCAGGAGAGCTCACTCAAGTCCGGCACTAGAAAATCTAGGACAGGGAAATGGTGCAAACACTGCAAGTCAAACACGCACAATGCTATTGACTGCAGGGGAAAGTCAGGAGATTCTCATTTTGTCGTGTGCCCCGGGAAACCTAAGGTGGAGCCCACCGAACAGGTCGAGGCCGAGGAAGAGACTCCAGACCAGGATAAACCACCTATAGTGGAACTGATAGAGGTTAACGGCCGTCAAGTGGAGTGTTTGTATGACACAAGACTGGACGAGGAAGCCGTGATTTCTGCGGATCTGGTACACCCAGAACAATTCACAGGTGAGACCATGGAGTTACAGCCTGCGCAGAAGAGTGCTGTGGCCATGAAGTTGCCCATTGCTAACGTGGAGATTCGGTCAAGATATGTCACCGGCACCATCAAGGCCGCGGTATTGACCGATCCCATTTTTTCCGTCATCCTCGGTTGCCGGTATGTCTTTCTGGGAATGCCCAGGGAGCCAATCCATATGGGAGCAATACAGACTCGCTCTCAGACGAGAACAGAAGAGGCAGAAGCAATTGTGACTAACCCACTGCCGGGGAGCTACGAACTGTCCAGAGTGAAGATGCAACCTTACGTCCTTGCTATAAGAAGCTGCAGAGAAGTGCTGATCCACCAGGACGGGGGAAGTACTACATGAAGAATAGGATAATCTACAGGAGAGCCGGAAGGGGAGACAACTTATACGGTCAGTTGGTGGTCCCGAAGGCTCACCGGTCGCAGATTCTTCATATAGGGCATACCATCTCCTTTAGTGGGCACATGGGTATTGCCGCCACCATGCAGCGAATTTCCAGCCATTACTATTGGCTGGCAATGACAGATGATGTGCGTCGGTATGTTAAGTCATGCCCTGAGTGCCAGAGGGTGGCCATCGATATCGTGGGTCCACTTCCTAGGACTAGGAAGAGGAACATGTATATTCTCACAATGGTGGATTGCTGTACAATGTGGGGTGAAGCCATACCTTTGAACACGATTGACTCGAAAAGAGTGGTGGACGCACTGATGAAGGCCTTTACTAGATTAGGCTTTCCGGATCAAATTCTGACGGACAATGGGTCCCAGTTTTGTGGAAATCTCATGGAGGAGGTATTTAGGGTGTTCCACTGTCGCGAAACGTAAGTGCATCTCAGACGGGACAACACAGTACCCACTCTACCCCACCCCGTCTTGGCGGCTAGGCTATCTTTTACGGCGGGTGAGAGGGGATTTCCGAGTACAAAGAGTTGGGACCATCGTCTGGGCCTTGATGTTGTATCTCGGGATTGGCATGAATTTCACGGGTCCCGAGAATCATAACTCAATTCTTTGAGTGTGCTTTGATCTTTTCTGTTGTAAATCGCACACTCTGCTAAAACTCGGGGAATGCTGGGTTGCCTTCACTTTCGTAAGGTAATACTTGGATGTTGTCGGCAGACTTGGGAGAGTGTGTTTTTCGGGAGTTGACACGAATAGGCATTCGGTAGACAGTCATCAAGAAAGGAGGCCGCTTCTATGGCCAGCTGTATAAGTGACATCACGGGGAGACGGAGAATGTTCCAGAGCTAATGGTGTTGTTGAGGCTATCCTTTCACGGCCGTGTCCACCAGCTGTAATCTATGCAGTTCCTATAGAATTATAGATTGATCTAGAGTGGTGGCATTGTTGTCCTGGAGACGAGGGGCCGTGTCTTTGACCAGCTGTATCATGTTGTACTTTTGGGGATCCAGGGGGAACCTACAGCCCAGAGCTTAATGAATGTCATAAGTCGGGGTGCCCCACCGGCTAGATGAAAATATTATTCACTGGCGAGCAACCCTAAATAGTCAGAAACTGACTAGGGACAAAATCTATATGGCTGAACTACAGATTAAGCCCATGAATATCCAACGTACAGCTCCAAGTGGCTCGTTACAAAATGAAATGAACTGTGCTGAATATTCGCCAAGGTATAGGAAAGAGAAGGTTAGCTAAGATAGATGTTTTAAGTCTAAATATATTAGTATAGACGACTATCTCAGTACAGGTTTTCTCCCTGACTGCTTCTTTCCTTGGTGTGTAAGTGAACCCCCACCAATGTACACAACAACACGTATGCACAATTGGAAAAAATATAATGACAGAACTATGAGTTACAACACTCCAACATTTATTTACTATTACTATATTACTATTTACTCATGCACTCAGGGCATGACTTAACATACCGACGCACATCATCTGTCATTGCCAGCCAATAGTAATGGCTGGAAATTCGCTGCATGGTGGCGGCAATACCCATGTGCCCACTAAAGCCTACGATGGGTAGCGTTGTGATGTTCTGTTGTGATAATTTGGTGTGTCCAGTGTGTGCCGCGTGGTTACACACCCGCTTCACACGCGTGATCCGGGACTGTTTCCGGATCCGGTCAGGGATATGCACTACTGACGAGCTCAAACGAGGGCGAAACTCGAGTATAGTGCTTCCATATTGACGTGGATAGGCCTTAGGTTCATACCAGAATGCGATCGGCGTTGCCAGTAGTGGGTTGTGCTCAATATTTAAATTTCAAATCCCGAAACAACCACATAATCAATTTATTTACTAATCATAGACATCTGATTGTTTTCAATATGCGGATGATGAAATCATATAACATATTGTGATGAGAAACATTACGTAACTTTACTTGTTACTTCATCTATCTGGAACTGTGGTCCAGATCCCCACTCTCCAGTAGACTCAACAAAAGAAACAGCTTGCCGGTATTCTGACGATCCTGTCAGTCCTGACACTCCTAGTCTTCACTCGTCCTTGAGATCTACAACATAGGTGCTCCTTGTGAGAGCTTGAAGGAAAATCAAGATTGTGTTATATCTAGTTCTACATCAGCGCAATCCTAATTAAAACATATCATAACACAAACATATACAATGACCAGTCTGGCCAAGTTTATCTTCCAGCTCTACTGTGTTCACCATCCTCCTTCTCCCTACTGTCTTTAGTCTGGGACGGGCTTTTCAATTGTCTCACACGCCTGTAATGATTACATTTCTGCCGCCCTATGTCCATGTCGCTAATACAGAAATTCTGTGTCGTACAGCCGCTCCGTCCAAAGTTAGTTTAGCAGCTCACAGGGTCGGTAATGGTATTATAATAATGCCTGATCATCCCGGCTTACAAGCCGGGACCAGTAGCTGTGCCAGACTTCCGTGAATTACCCTCCACCATATGATGAAAAAGGTTTAGCACCATATACCCCATAACACTTGTGGGTAATGTCTGTACCATTACACCTCTGCTACAAATGCAATCGATGGTTAGTGTGCCAATGCGCACACCATAATATAACACTTCATATTGGTAGGCTTGCATATGACAAATCAATATACCAAACATGAAATACCCATAAAACATTAATTAAACTAGACATATTATGATACTTTAACATAATAGCATAATGCACTAATTAGTTTGTAGGTATACGAAATGAGACGTATATACACAAAAAGAATATGTACGAAGCATATTCCTAGCATCGTATATTCATATGAAATTACACATACATACATCCAACATATCCGTAAACATTATATTACTTCAAGATGGACATCTAATGATACTCAACATAATAGCATCAGGCATTATTAATGAGTACTAATATTGTATAGCTACAAAATGAGATATACAACAAGTCTAATTGAAGTTACCACTTAGTTACTGCTGTTGTAAGAATTAAATAAATAGTCAGTTGACTATATTCTGTACAACAAATGCACACACCAAAACGAGACTAGTCTAGTTTAGAAAGCGATGGCAATCATCTGCTACGACACCTCAAGTATATCTAGACAAGACCTGCCTTCCATAAGTTTCTACTTCTCAGAAGAGTAGCACTTACAGCACAATGATATTGAACACAGAACTCAGAAAGAACACTCAAGTAACCTATGACAATGATAGTTCTTGCAATAACCTAGATCAGATATAGACTGAAAATCACTAACTAAGAAATAACTTTTGTAGTGAAATCTAACATAATAATCATGCATATGACTACAGAACATTGAGATAGTTCCTACCTGTTCTGAAGTCAGACTTAATCTAAAAGGGAAAAGGTCTATCGTGGGTTTTTATACCTAGCCTAGCAGTAGACACTTATCTCCCAGGAATTCCATTCCTAAATTCTTCTTATCTCCTCCTGACGTTAATTGCAATTAGCTCCAAGTCTGTCCAGTCATAAAAATTCTTTCTGCATGCACACTAGCCTTCACACCTGTGGGTCTGACAATTATTAGCCCCCTAAGTCTTATCAGTGATTTCACACCTTGCGCCTCTAGTCTCTACCAGATGGGGTCAGCCATCGCGGTTGGGCGATTTCCTAGCTATTCTTATCAGGTGTCATGTCAAGGGAACAATTAGGTTCTCATGGTCAACAGCCAGTTTACAACTCTGTTGGTAATCCAGGTTTGCTTGCGTCATGCCTGGTTGGTTTTAATTACTATTCAGTCCCCTGAGTCTGCCCTCCCGTCTGGCTGGATTGATAACCTCTGGGGGGTGACCGGTACTGGTGTCAAATTAACTTCCCAAATAGAAAGCCATTCCTGGTGGTTTGTTTACTTGCAGGTTTTGCAAGCTTACTTCAAGACAGTATAGCCTTGGATATAGAGAAAACAGTTTTGTTCGTCTGGTGATCCTCTACATGGCCCATCAAAAGTGAACCGAAAATTGTTCTGGGAAGTAAAGGCTGCCAATTCGTGACAATGAATACCGGGTCGATGTCTGTTGCATAGTTGTTCCTAAACTTTAAAGGTAACACTGTTATACGTAGCGTCGCTTAACTATGGTTGGTAGTTCAGTGGTGAGTTAATTCTTGACCAGGTCGGCCAGTTTCGCCGTATCCTGTGCTCTGACCGATATTTACATGTTAACCTAGCGTCAGCGGACACCAGCTGTTAGTTAAACAGGCATGCTAACTGTGTAGAAGGCCTGTGTGTGTACTATGACCTATATTGAATGTTCAACAGACATGGCAGAATGTATTAAGCGAGCCAGCTTAGTGAATCAGTCTGGTTGAGGCAAACTAACAATGCATTCGATGCCCTATCTCAACAATGGAGTACCTGAGGGAATTAGGATTCTGACAGAAGATTTTCTCTTGAACAGAGCTTTAATTTGATTCCCTTAATGAATATGTTGACATTAGTGTGTTTCAATCATCATCATGTGGCGTGGTTGAGACTAGTACTTGTCAAAAGCACTCAGGTGACGAGTGAGAACCACATGCGTTTCTCGTTAATTACGGTGAAACCCAACTATGTAGGATGTTATAAGCTAAGTTATTATCGACCTATGGGCTGGTTGTTATTTAACTGGGCTTAGTCAGAAGGGGGAAAGATATCTTCACACTACTAGAGATTGAACCGTGGGTCAGTATAGCGGTGGGGGAAACACCCACTCATGTATCGCGTGGATATTTCATCGGTGTTGTGTGACTCTACAGTTCCCTTACTGAGAAGGGAATACTTTGTTATGCGGGTCTATCTTTCTATTGTCTCTATACTTTCATCGGAACAAGATTGTTGGGATTTTTAATTTGACACAATTCCTAGGCAGACAAAGGAATTTATTCTGGTGATGTGTGTCTATATATTCATACACCCACACATAACAGAAATCCAGTTATCCGATGAAGAAGGGTGGAAAGGGACAAACACAAGAACACCAAACTCTTCTGTTGTTTGTCTGGTCTTTAATTCAGTATTTCAGGTTAGTTATCAATGTAGCTTGAGTATCTTCCATTAACTTTGGGGGTGTAATGGAGTACTGACCTGAGGTATCCTGATAGGCTTATTTACTTTCCTGATGGGACAAAATGGTGATTAGGAAGGATGATCCAGACCATAACACTTGATGATCTCTGCCATCCTTATGAATGGACCTGTCACTATATCTATTATCCATTAGATCTTAGATGGTAGGGAATGTGTCATCCTATTTACTATTTACTAGGGATGATACGCGTGGCTGAAAAGCTACTGGACTTAAGTTAGGATTATTAGGAGCTGTAACCTAATCTGTCCGTGAGATATGTCTGGGAGTTCAGACATAGACATACGATGCGGTCTGAGCTCAAGGGCCTGACCACAAGATATCGATGGAGTCGGTGGAATTTTGGTGGAGTGTCTATTATGCTAGGGTGTGATGGATATGTACACCTCGCCTGTTTTTTTGCTTACAGGAACCTCTGTGCTGTTAACTGGGAGAGGTGGGCGACTGCCCTTTGCTGCTGCTGATTCCTGTTTGCTAGGAACTGTGGACTTTTGTTGTGTGATGTGGCACCTTTTTCTGGTGGCTATGAGCGAGTGACTATTTGCTGCGAAGCTATATGGTGCTGAAGTTTAGTGTAAAGTGACGGTAGAACTTGCCAGGCTCAAGTCCCAAGGTTCCAGGAGGCATCATACGGGTGCAAGTGAAAGTACTCTTATCACCTTGTTTACATACAGACACTAAAGACATTGACTTCTGTCGAGTGGAGTGATGAAAATGTCCAGCAGACTACTCTCACCCAATATTGACTGTTCACTGCTGTCTGTCCGTCTGTAGGTTTGTTCGTCTATGTGTTCGAGTTGGAATCTCCAATAAAGATTCCAGATTTGCCTTTTAAAAGGTTGTTCTATTATAGTCAGGTAGGTGTCTTCTTGTGTCCACAGTCGTCATATGGGTAGTGCCATCCGTGAACCGTCCTGGGGACAATTGATGTAAAGGGTAGACCGAGTTTAATTTACAACCCAATAAAATATATGGGCAACCACCGAGAACCAGGCCGGTGTTGCACACGTGACATCCACTCTAATCACATAATACCAGCCCTTCCTCAAGCCAATGGACAAGTGGAGCGTTTCAACGGCACGTTGATGACAATGCTCCGGAAACTGGCACAGGAAAAACCTGATAGGTGGGATGAATATATCCCATCAGCACTTTTTGCCTATCGGGAAGTTCCTCATGGCTCAACAGGACTACCACCCGCTACTTTGCTGTTTGGTCGTCCAATCAAAGGACCGTTAGAAGCCATGATGAGGGGTTGGACTGAAGAGGGGACGTCAGAAGAAGTGATCTCTTCCTATAAATACGTGGAGGAACTGAAAGAAAAACTCCACAAGGGATGGACTCTGGCGAATCAAAACTTGAAAACGGCCAGAAAAAGACATGCGGCTTACTACAACTGTAGGTCTAAAGACAGATCTCTAGAGGAGGGAGACAAAGTCTTGTTGCTACTCCCAACGGGAAACAACAAACTGGAGATAGGTTGGCAAGGACCATTTTCCATGGAAAGGGTGATATCCAGAACCAACTATCAGATCCGGATCTGGGGAAAGTCGAAGATTTTCCATATCAATCTCCTGCGGAAATACGAGGAGAGACCCGGAGACAAAGCAGCTCACCTCATGGCAATGGCAGTTGCAGTGGAGACTGAAGTGGGAACCAACGAGGGCAGGGAATATCCCTTGGTACACCAGGAAACCTATAGGGATGTGCAAGTGAACCCTGATCTGACTTCCCAGGAGAGGGAAAAGATTACCCAGGTTCTCGAGTCTCATCAGGAGATACTGACTGATAAACCAGGACGAACGAGGTTGGTTGAGTTAGAGATGACTTTGACCACTCAGGAGCCTGTTCGCCAAAAGGTTTACCCAGTGCCATTCTCTAAAGAAAAGGCCCTGCAGGAGGAAATATAATAACTGCTGGAGGATGACGTGATTGCGCCATCCACATCCCCATACAATGCGGGGGTAGTTTTATTACGCAAACCAAGTGGAGAACACCGGTTGTGTATAGACTACCGACTTCTGAACAGTCATACGCACTTTCAGGTGGAACCTTTGTCGAATACAACTCAGTTATTCGCTAGGCTCCATAAGTCTCGGTACTTTTCAAAGGTGGATCTGAGTCGGGGGTACTATCAGATACCAGTCAAACCAGTGGTTCGACACATGCTGGCCTTCAGTACACCCGGTGGACACTACGAATTCAAGGTCATGCCCTTTGGACTCAGCAATGCACATAGTGTGTTTACGCGCATGATGAGGACTTCACTAGATCCCTTCGAGGATCAGTCCATTGTATCATTCATGGATGATATTCTGATTTCCAGTGACAGCTTGGATGACCATTTGCATTCCTTGGAGAGAGTTTTTAATAGGCTCAAGGAAGCAGGGCTTACAGCTCGTCCAACCAAGTGCGATGATTGGTTACCAGACTCTGGAATTTCTGGGTCACACCATTACTCCAGGGCAAATTGTCCCAGAGCAGAAGAACCTAGAAAAAATCAGAAATGCACCAAGGCCAAAATCGAAGAAGGATGTGAGATCCTTTCTCTCGTTATGTGGGTTTTACCAAAAATTTATCCCACATTTTACTGAAATTGGAGCTCCATTGACGGAAACTTTGAAAAAGGGATTCCCGGACCAAATCGTTTGGACACCAGAATGCGAGACTGCCTATAGTCAGTTAAAAGAGGCCTTGGTCAGCAAACCTGTGTTAGAGCTCCCTGACCTTTCCAAACCATTTGTGTTGAGAACGGATGCGAGTGGGATTGGAATTGGGGCAGCTTTGTTGCAGGAAGGGAAAGACGATGCTTCGGTTTTGAAACCTGTGGCATACGCAAGCAAGAAACTTCTCCAGGCTGAGAGGAATTATTCGACCATCGAGAGAGAATGCTTGTCTGTCGTATGGCCCGTGCAAAAATTCCAGCCCTATTTGTATGGAGTTCAGTTTCGGGTCCAATTGGATCATCAGCCCCTGATGTTCCTGGCTACTTCTCAGAAGCTCAACGCCCGTTTGATGAGGTGGTCGTTGTTACTTCAACCCTACAATTTCACAGTGGAGTATATACCTGAGAAGGAAAATGTTGGAGCGGATTTTCTCTCAAGACACCCAGCTCCTGATGAGGGCGAATAAATCATCTGGATCGAACTTACAGTGGAAAAGAGTGAGATGGACTACTCTCTTAAGAGGGGGCCTATGTCGCGAAATCACTGTGAATTAACGATCAGATGATACAAATAACAGCGACAGTCTGATTCGCAGCTGCAAGTTGTATATTTCTGGAGGCGGTGAGATCAAACGGTACAGCCGTCTTTGAGAGTTCCCCACAAGACAGAAAATTGTAGGCATGTTGTTGTGGCCCGATCGGGAGAATTCAGGAAACACGCTGGCTTGTTTTGGTTGTCGAAACAAGGGAGACAACTTTTGCATTGGTTGAACAAGGGGAAGAGAATAATTCTGAAATAGTTAGTTGCCCTTGAGGACACCTGTGTTGACATCAGAGGAAGTAACTAGAACAATCGAAGAGTGTTTGAAAAACCAAGCTTGTTACAGCAATTGTAAACAAGAGAGTTGGCCTAAGACGGGCGGTGTTTTCGCTAGCTCTGTTGGAATTTGAAAAACAACTACCGTGAGCGGGATTAATTAAATTTAATTTACACGTGCCTGTCATGGCAAAATGTAGATGTGATTCGGGAGCAAAGCAGTGTTACATAAGGTACTTCATATATTATATTTAGGTATAATTAAGGTGGGATAGACTGGTGATAGTAGAGTTTAGGACTTTAACGTAGTGAAGTGATAATTAGCTCTGCTAGTTGAGAATAGGGTAGTGAAGTGAGAATTAGCTCTGCTAGTGAGAATAGTGTAGTGGGGTGATATTTGGAGAGATTGAGGATGGGCTGGGAGATAGGGGAAATGTCCAATGGTGGGATCTTCCAGTGGGGTGCCCACTGGGGTTCTGCACTCTGTCTATTGGTCTTTCCTTGTCTTAGCCTGATTCGGACCAAGGTGATGAGCTCCTCTGCTCTATGACAGTTTAGTTCGCTGATAAATATCTGAGCGAGGCCGTAGGCCTACACTCAGCTAGTAGGATCAGTGACTAGTGCTCTCACCAGGTGTGTTATTTCTCTAACAGGTTCCCCGCCAGTTACGAGGAAGCTTTACACTGGTGTTGATGAAGAGCTACTCCGATTGGGAAGAACACCAGATGAACAGTCAATGTTTTTTTTTTTTTTTTTTTTTTAGGAAATGAATAATGTCCGAGAAGAAAGTTTGTACAATGGTATTTACGCTGGGCCCATGATTAGGAGGGTCCGCCAGAACATGGCTCAGATGAGCAAAACCATATAACGATTCCTGTGTGATAAGGTTCACCTAGGATGGGTGATGTTCGTTGATACACCACATATCATATGAACAATAGTGACTAAAAAGGAACATTAACGTAGCATTCACATGGAGCTGTAGAGTCCATTGGAATAGTACAGGGGACATTGTATTTGAGACAATACAGACAATAGATAGGATCAAGTGTATTACCAATAACAGGGATACCTATATTCACAAGTACAAGGATTGAAAATTTAAGAATTATGGGGACCTATAGGACGCAGTGTGTAACCGATCCGTGACCAGTGTTAAACTATGGACTGTATCTATTTCGGATGATCATGTAGATGGATTACCAAGTAGCTACAGAAGAAAGTCAGCGTCTGGCAGGAGAGATACGTCACTGGGTGAGGTTTTCTTGTGCTGACTTAACGTGCTGTGGTGTGACCTTGCTAGGATGATCTGACTGGGCTACTGATCTGATGGTCCGATTCTACACACATTGTAGTACACGACACACATTCTTCGCATACACTTCTCACATACATTACACTTTTCTTTTAATAAATTAATTTTTAGAAGCTAGAGTTGTTGAGTATGTTGCGTTGGGGAAGAATGAGAGGGGGCATGACCCAGTAGTGATAGAGAGAGAGAGAGAGAGAGAGAGAGAGAGAGAGAGAGAGAGAGAGAGAGAGAGAGAGAGAGAGAGAGAGAGAGAGAGGTGTCCATAAACTGAGGGAGTGTGGTGGACGGAATCTAGTGGATTCTCCAGGATAATGATAAGGGGTTAAAATATAATGTGGGTGTTGATTCCCCTCACTCCAGTGACGACACTTTAAAGAAACACACGACATATACCCATGTCCGCAAAATGACAGATAATACACAGCATATTCAAACCAACCTATGCTACCAATCTCAAGCTTGGACTTTATGCAAATCACACCTGCGAGATGAGATGCCTGAGGAGGGCTGCCAACTTAACCATCCGAGACCGAGTAAGAAATGCTTTTATCAGACGGACAGTGGGATCAACACCTTGTGCCACAGTTATTGAAAGACAGAAGATCAAGTGGTTTGGCCATGTTGTTAGAATGCAACACCATCAACTACCATCACTGACCTTACATCAAATATCATCTGCGATGAGACCAAGAGGATGTCCAAGAAGAAAATTGATTGACGACATCAAAGACATTTACAATCACATGGAATGACACTATCCAGTGCCGCCTATCGGGAAATGGAGCGCAAATCATACCTCCCCACGACGCTGGACGGCAGAAGTGGAAGATGATGATGATGATGATGATGATGATGATGATGATGATGATGATGATGATGATGATGATGATGATGAACCATTTTGATAAGTCTGGCCGAAGCAGTACTGCTGCCTTATCTGTTAGCACTGTTTGCATTTGTGAGGACTGTGCCATTTAATATTTTCGATATTGATTCTACCAATACCCCTACCCATTGCTTGCTTGCTTGCTTGAGACGAACTGGCCCCGTTCAATCCTCGACTCTATTGAACTGGTTGTAATTGGGGCCTTTATGGTGTATCTAAGACTTCTTCTTTCGAAAAATATTGCTGCTTATATCTGCTTCCTTGAAAGAGTTGAGTTGCTGTAATTAAGTTTGTTTCATTCTTGTGGTTTTACATGTCTGCCCAGAGTCGCGCACTTGTTGAGCCATGTAGTAATTGTGTACCCACTCCGTCGAGCATGTTAGCCAATCAGGTTGTGGTATTAGAAGAAAGAGACGACCAGCGCCACCTGGTGAACCCAGTAAACGTATAAAACTGACCCCCGCACCTCGTAGAGTTCATAAGAAGAAGAAGTCACAGCACTTGGATATATTCGCATAATGGCTCTGATTCACCCCAACTCTTGCGAGTGTCTTCATTCTGGTTTGGATCTGTTTAGTTTATGTTCAGTAGTTTGCCAATGCTTTCCGACTGACTGACACTCAAATTTTTTGTATTAAAACCAATGCAAGAGTGTCTTATACTTATAGAGGTATAGTGAAAACGAGTTAAGTCTGCTGATATCCCACTGCCACACAAGTCAACTCCATCTCCATGTGGTATAGACTGTGGAAAAGAGAATCACACCGAAGACTTCATCAACAAACAATAAACAAGAAAACAACTCGGGCCTGAGAAAAACAATCTGATCAACAAAATAAGTTCCATTCCTAATTTTTGTGTTCATCAAAATACTTTTAAGATTGACTTAAGTTCTACTTGTTTTCTTGTTCGCCGATGAAGACTGGACCAAACAGAAGCCTGTATCTGTGCACATGTTTTCCCTGTACACCTTCCTAGTTATATTTGGTCTCTTACTCATATCCCTGGGTTCAACTCCATACTTGTAGGTCAGCATGGCCGAATGGATAAGAACACGTGTTCTTAAACATCCGGTGTGCTTATGCCGAGGTAAGTGGTTCAACCCGTACACCGGACAGTTGGACCAAAATGCTGACCTATCGTCCTTGCTTGGGGATGTAAATTACAAGTACCTCTGAAGTCGGAGTGGATTCGCTTGAATGCAAGGGACACTGTTAATAGGGGAAGCTAATTCACATGCAAAGTTCATTCCAGCACTACTTGAAATAGTGTGTATGGACTACGCTTGAGTTCAAAGCGAGCGAGCGCAAATAAAAAAAAAATAAAAAACATTCGCCAGAGAATGTTCAATCAAACCCACAGCAGCCTGATGAACATGCTAATGAAAGCTGAGGGCAGCAAATAGTTCACCTAGGTACCACCAACAACAAACCCAACCTTGTTGTCACCTAACTAGAATGCTCACTTCTCAACTGATAGGCATGTCACAGATGACAACCCCCCCCCCCCCCCCCCCCCCCCCTCAAAAAAAAAAAAAAAAAAAAAACTACAAATGGCATAGATATTTCAACAAGGAACAACTACTGTGTTAAATGCCTCACAATATAGTACACAAGAAAATTGGATCCTTTATCTAGGGGAAAAACAAGTTTGTTTTGTTGAGAAAGCACAAACACATATTGTCTTCATATGACAAAGGTCAAGCATGGCTAGCGATTGATATACAGAAAACGTGCTTACATTTAGCTTTTTAAAAACGGGAATATGCCATATGAGCATGAGTAATACTTGAGTGAAGTAAACGTATGGGTGGCATCCATGTTTGTGAAACAGAGGTGAAATGTTTGGATGGGTGACATCCATGTTTGTGAAACAGTGGTGAAAACAGGAGCAAGAACAACTTACTTCTGCTACGGTGATGTGAGGAGAAAGGGACAATAATATACAGACTTGTAGCATCAACAAAGAAGTTAGAATCCAGCAAAACCAAACAGCAAAAACACTAATCTAACAAACAAAATTCCTAAGTGTAGTAAAAACTTCCAGTGCACTAAAACCCAATCAACCAAAAACTTCTAGTATACTAAAAACTAATTTTCCAAAAACTTCTAGAGCACTAAAAACCCAGGAAAATCTCAAATCTAAAACTAGAATTCTGGCTTTTCCTGTAGATAAAATAAAAACCAACAAAAATACTATTAGGCAAAGACAAGTCAAACATCTCAACATGATGACCCAACAAGACAACACCAACACCCAGTCTTTCTACGTAAGACAGACAACACTTTTGTACTTGTAACGAATAGACACAAGATGCAACATCCTGACACTTATTCATTAGATTCACTTACATCACACATCATAAGCAAACACAACATCTCAACACTGATTTGTCTAACATACAACAAATGTTGTAAGCAAACAACACCTTAACACTGATCTGGCTGACAAAACCTCCAAATACTATATTCCTTGATGTTCCCTCAATGAAACCAGAATTGAAATCCACCAGTCTACCATCATGTCATCTCGGTTACATTGGTGTTTCCACTGTAAATGCTAACCGATAATGTTAAAAAGATAAATGTAAACTTTGTGACAGCTGGATTCTACTATAGTTTTAGTTATCAAACAAATGAAAATCGCAACTATCAACACTCACTTATAATCGAAAAAAGTAACGTAAACAAAACGATACAAAGGATCTCTTCATTGAGTAAACACTTCTAACAATACAAAAAAATTGATTACAAAAAAAAAAGCAAACAAAATTTGATTTTGACAAGGCACCCGCCTGTGCCCACAATCTGAATATATGTTAACGAGCAAAGAATTAGAGAAATGTGACAAAATAAATCTCTGATAGTTAATGGAAGTTCCACGCCCAGTGAAACTCCATGCATGAATATGTATACAAGAAAAGAATAACACCATTCACGTATGACAACCTAGAACACAAATAAGCTGCAGGATATAGCAGGCAGGTCCATGACAATTACTCCTATTCGTAAACTAGGTTCAGGATGAGGATATTGCATAATATATTTCTAGGGAATTTTGTGGACACTAAACTAATTTCAACTGAATGTTGGCTGGGTAGCTTCCAGAAATGTCCTATCATAGTCAGAAACTTCCAGAAATGTCTCAGCAGTCAGAAACTTTCAGAAATGTCTAATTATAGTCAAAAACTTCCAGAAACATATTTCAACTGAATATTGGCAGGGTAGCTTCCAGAAATGTCCTATCATAGTCATAAACTTCCAGAAATGTCTCAGCAGTCAGAAACATCCAGAAATGTCCAGTTATAGTCAAAAACTTCCAGAAACATCCAATCAAAAGATTTATCGTCGTCTATAAAACAAACATATATACCAAAAATATCTGTAAGTTATATCTCGAAATTGAGGCACAAAAGTTGTAAATATTGTCCGAAAACATGTTCTTTGTGACTGTGGCGCCCCTGAAATTTTGCTAAATAAGTGTTAAACACTGCACGACTAGTGCCGCCTTGGTATCTTTGTTTCCTTTTTACTTGCATCCACAACCCTTCAATTGTTTGGGTGTGAATGTCACTGTGTACAGGGTCAACAAAGTTATTGGCATGAACAACAACTGTATGATCGTAGATGCCATGGTTTAGTTGACCGACGTTGTTGTAGCCTCGCCAGGCATCGGTGACAATGTTCGTTCCTGGTAAGACGTGATCACTTATAGTACGTTCCAGTGTTGTCGCATCTCGCCTTTCCACAACTTCCAACCAACAACGACCACTACCACGTTCAACCAGCCCAACTACCCATTGACCACGACGAAAGTGACCACGGTGGTACTTTCGGTGGAAAAAGTATCTCTCGTCAACTTCAACGACCACTGACTGTCCCTTAGCATCAAATCCTCCCAACAGTGGATTGTTACGCAGCACTCAGTTGTAACATTCTACCCGAAAATAGTTATTGTAGTTGACGATAGTGTCACAGCTTGTCAGGCGTTCGAAAAATATCACATGTTTCAACTTCACATCGAACAACCAGTAAAACATTATCATCACAACTTTTTCAGTTGGGAGTTCACAATAGGCAAAGAACAAACCTGTTCGTACACTGGAACGACTATTACATTGACGACACCGCCACGAGAATCTGTCAGGACTTTCCAACCGCGAAACTATTGACATCGGACGTTGGCAACGTGAACATTCTACTGTGTTGCGTATCAATCTGTGTGTAGCAAGCCATTGTAACCATTGTAATTTATTGTTCATTAATGTATATAAATCACCAGGTCTGACATTACAGCTGCCAGCTGATCAATTGATAGAACATTATTGCTGATTTGTGTCTGAGCTGATGGTCTGCCTGGCATTATAATATTTCTTACAAGTGTATTGAAAACCTCTGTATCGGTATCTCCGTATTTATTTATATGAAACTAAGGAACAAGGAACCGGAAATCAAGGAACCGGAAGTAATCACACAATGAGGTCCTGTGAGGGATACTTATTCACTGGAGAATCAACTTTTCATTTAGGACCGGAATTCGGAAGAGTTCCCCCTAAGCCTAACCCTAATGGATACATGACATTACAGACAATATGTGGAGAGTCATCACTAGACATCATCATTAAAGACACCACGAGGACGGCGCTTATTGCCAGCATACACCTCTGGGAGGTTCGCGAGAAGAGCCGGCTTCTGGACACTTGGGCTACTACTGGGACACTTCTCTGGGAGGTCCGCCCCATCACTTATAAGCCTGGTGGGGATGCCAAAACACCGTTTTGTGCTTTGTGGGATGCCAATGAATCAGTGGACAAGAGGTGTCCTCCTCAGCTGATAATGACTTAGAGAGACGAACCCCTCCTTTCATGAACCAGTAGTCCAGGTCTGAAGGATGTTGCTTTTACTGAAAAGGTCAGCATAGAGCCCAGACTTTCCTCCTGATGGGGGCCGTGGTGGCAAGTTGGCGTAACCTCCCGAAACGGGCCGTGGGGCCATTTGGCTTACGTCTTGAAGAAGGGGGTTCATGCCAGCTTGTCAGTCCTCCCGAGGAGGGAGCCACGGAGCCTGGGATTTACTTCTGAAGAAGAAGCTGTGTTGCAGACTTTCCTCCTGATGGGGGCCGTGGTGGCAAGTTGGCGTAACCTCCCGAAACGGGCCGTGGGGCCATTTGGCTTACGTCTTGAAGAAGGGGGTTCATGCCAGCTTGTCAGTCCTCCCGAGGAGGGAGCCACGGAGCCTGGGATTTACTTCTGAAGAAGAAGCTGTGTTGCACTTTCCCTCAGGGTCCTCAGGCCATGCACTCTCCTTCATGAGCTGGGACTCCGTCTCTCCAAATCGGTCTCAGTTGGGGGTGGACACTATTGACCACCCTGTCTATGGCATCAATTTAACCATTTTCCTGAATGCACAAGAGTTCGCTATCTGTCTGACCTGTCTTTGTGTGCATGAGACTGAGCCCTTGCGGGTTTGTCCGGAGGGCTACGGTTATTAGAAAACCAGCGACTTACTTAAAACACAAAATTTCAAGGGGGTGACAATTTATTCCTATCATACATGTGGAATGTTTACAGAAGCGTTGTCTGTATCCCCATCTTCAACATGGACTGTTTACAGAAGCAGTCAGTATTCATATCTTTCATGTGGAATGTTGATAGAAGCACGGTCTGCATCCCCATTTTCCAAGGAGACACCACAGATAATATTAATCTAAATGTATTTCCTAGTACAGCTAGATACTGTATTACCTGGCTTCACCCATAATGGTTAAAAAATACAATGAGCCAGCTCTGACTGAAAACCATCTAGCAACAAAGAATGTTTACACCATGCTTGATTACTTACAGCCGGGATACATTTTTTTCAAGGTCATTTCCTCTAAAAAAAATAATAATGTGCCCCGAATCCTACCATGGTTCTGTGATGTGATAGAACGATCACATTATTTAGGCCAGAATGCAGGAGGAATAAGTGGCCAATTTGCCCTGTCTTTTGCAGGTGACGAGCCCAGGTGATGAAATCTCCTCAAATGAAGAAAACATTAAATTCAAATTTGCACACAAACATTACATTTTAGTAATGACTATTTTATCAGCAAGCACTACAGATGGTGAAGGAAATGTCAATCATTGGCTGCTATGACAGTTATATAGTTTAGTTGAACATTCTACCTCTAGTTCACCAAAGATATGACTAAACATTTGAATAAAAGTTTCTGCTGTACATGTTAGTCATCTGTACCATTAATAAGTATTTCATTCTGGCCAAACTCAAACTCCATCTCCTCACAACAATACTACAACATGAGATATGGAAACTTAAAATCAAAACACAGAGCATAGGATATATTATCTTCCTGTTCAGTGACAAATTGGAAAAGGAACTATAAACATCAAGCTGAAAGGGGAAATGATCAGATTTCCAGTCTACCTATAGGTAAAACTGGATGGCCAGTGAAATATGATGATCTTAGGGAAAAAGCAAGCTGGTAAGTAAATCATGCGACATGGTTTTACTTAATAATACTTGGGAGGAGACAAACACTCTATTCTGGGTTTACTTAGTAATACATGGGGAGGAGACAAAACACTCTACTCTTGGTTCACTTAGTAATACTTGGGGAGGAGACAAACACACTCTACTCTGGGTTTACTTAGTAATACTTGGGGAGGAGACAAACACACTCTACTCTGGGTTTACTTAGTAATACTTGGGGAGGAGACAAACACACTCTATTCTGGGTTTACTTAGTAATACTTGGGAGGAGACAAAGACACTCTACTCTGGGTTTACTTAGTAATACTTGGGAGGAGACAAACACACTCTATTCTGGGTTTACTTAGTAATACATGGGGAGGAGACAAAACACTCTACTCTTGGTTCACTTAGTAATACTTGGGGAGGAGACAAACACACTCTACTCTGGGTTTACTTAGTAATACTTGGGGAGGAGACAAACACACTCTACTCTGGGTTTACTTAGTAATACTTGGGGAGGAGACAAACACACTCTACTCTGGGTTTACTTAGTAATACTTGGGGGAGGAGACAAACACACTCTACTCTGGGTTTACTTAGTAATACTTCGGGAGGAGACAAACACACTCTACTCTGGGTTTACTTAGTAATACTTGGGGGAGGAGACAAACACACTCTACTCTGAGTTTACTTAGTAATACTTGGGGAGGAGACAAACACACTCTACTCTGGGTTTACTTAGTAATACTTGGGGAGGAGACAAACACTCTATTCTGGGTTTACTTCGTAATACATGGGGAGGAGACAAAACACTCTACTCTTGGTTCACTTAGTAATACTTGGGGAGGAGACAACACACACTCTACTCTGGGTTCACTTAGTAATACTTGGGGAGGAGACAAACACACTCTACTCTGGGTTTACTTAGTAATACTTGGGGAGGAGACAAACACACGCTACTCTGGGTTTACTTAGTAATACTTGGGGAGGAGACAAACACGCTCTACTCTGGGTTTACTTAGTAATACTTGGAGAGGAGATAAATACATTATACCCTGGGTTTACTCAGTAATACTTGGGGAGGAGACAACACACACTCTACTCTGGGTTTACTATCATTTCTTCTTCTTCTTCTGCGTTCATCCGGAGTTGTTTTTTTTTTCGGATGTGATTGCGTTTTGCCTTTTTACAGCAGAGCTGCGTTCTTGCGCCGTTAGGCCGACACATCCGACTTCTGTGGGCATTTGTTGACCGGGTTAACCTTCCCGGGGGTTTCTTAGGACGTTTGACTCTCACTGTTGTGGTGTTATCCCCCATCCCAGCTGGCCCATATACAACAGCCAAGGACATCCTGGTCAGCCCTCAAGGGAAGGCAGGGGCAGACCATGGGCATTCCCCGCCATCCAAGGAGGCCTCCATATTTGCAGAGCCAACACACAGCGCTCTGGTACTGGGCTCACCCAAGGAATCGTCACGTCCTGCACATGGCTGCTTAGCCTCACTTCCGTATATTGGGCCTTCCGTTCACCATAGGCTGTTCTTCCGGAAACCAGAAGAATGCAGTCTGCAGATGACATCCACACAGTGAGCTTTCGATTCGGACTTTCCGCGTAATGGATTTTCTATCCGAGCAATATTCCATTTAGTGCCACTAGGACACTTTTTCCACTTTTATGGAACCCACACAGTGAGCTTTTGGTTCGGACTTTCCGCGTAATGGATTTGCTATCTAAGCAATATTCCATTTCATGCCTCTGGGAGGCTTTTGTAACCGACATACCTGTGGTATGAAATGTGGCAGTCTGAATACTTCTTCATACACCTTTAAATGTCAACCTGTATGTAGTTAAAGTAAGCTGCGGTCAACTTGAGCTTGTTGATATCTCCATAGAGCTTTTCCTCAAAAGAAGCAGGTGTGGGCTAAAATATATTTCTCTGTTCTGCATATATTGGGCAATCCTGCAGTAAATGTTTTGCTGTCATTTTTCCAGTTCGACAATTACATTCATCAGTATTTTTTGTCTTTAGTTTATTGAACAAGTGGTATATCATCCTGTTATGTCCTGTGCTGAGTCTGAAGATTACTACTTGTTCTCTCCGGTCGAGTTTGTAATATGCATCATCCTTCAGGTGGCCTGGATGCTCTGATTCCCATTTGGTTCTATAGGTGCTTTTTATCAACCTCTTTGCCTCATTATAGGTTATGTCTATGTCAGGCTGTGGTAGTCGTCCGCCCTCTTTTGCCAGTCTGTCAGCCTCTTCATTTCCAGGTATACTGCAATGTGATGGGATCCACTGTATTACAACTTTTTGGGATTTCTGGCATAGACCATGGAGTGCTGCTCTTAGGTCATCTGTGAAGATAGCTATTTGCTTCTCTTTATTTTCCTCCATCAAGAGCATTTCTGCTGCAGTTTTCAAAGCCTCTACCTCCGCTTTGAAGTTACTTGAAAACTTTCCAGTTGCCACTGAATGTGTTTTTTTCACTCCATTTTTTTAATTTAGGAGAATTCCTCCTCCTCCATTCTCTATTGAATTTTTGGCTGATCCATCTGTATATGCATGGGTCCAATTGCTGCTTGGGTAATGTTCTTTTATGTAGTTTAGGGTTATTTCTCTTCTTTCGGTTTCATGCTGAGTGTTCTTTTTCTCAATACCAGGAATGTTTTCTATCATCTCAGGCAGTTGCTGCTGTCTCCAAGCTGGGAACTTGACTGCATTGTAAATGGGTTTGACTGTTGATATGTTAAGTATAGGATCTGCCCTAATCTTTCTTTTTGCAATTTCTACAAAGTTGCTACGCTTCAGTCTTCCCTTTCCAAAACCACTAAATCTTTTATACATAGGGTGGTCTGTCAATCTTCTAATTTTTTCTGCTTGTTGCTGGGCTCCGCTATCTCTTCTATCCTGCATTGGTTGTAAACAAGTGATCTTTTCTAGCTCATTAATAGGCGTTGTCTTCAGGCTTCCAGTTATGATTCGCATTCCTTGATTTTTGACTCTACTTATTTTGTTAAAGTTTGACTTACCTGCTGTTGCCCAAGCTGCAATGCCATATTCCAGTACTGGCCTCACTCGTCCAGTATATAACTTCTTGAGAACTTTCTCATCTGCTCCCCACGTTGTACCAGCAATCTTTTTCATGATTACCATTCTTTGCCTTGCTCTTGTTCGATTTTTCTCAATCTGTGTTTTCCATGTCAGGCGACGATCAAAGGTGACTCCTAGATAGTTTGGATTTTCTTTATGGCGCAATATTTTTCCATTCAATATCAGCTTAGGTTTCTTCACTAGCCATGATTTTGACCAGTCCTCTAGCGCTAATAGGGCTTGCTGTATTCTGCTGTTAGCTGTACTAATATATTCTTCAGATGTCCATATGGCTAGGTCATCTGCAAAGGATGATGTGTGTACTCTGGCTGGAAAATTTTCCGTGATGTCGTTTATATATGCTAGGAATAATGTTGGGGAAAGAACTCCTCCTTGGGGGACACCTTGCTCCAACAGCATCATTTTGCTGGTTTGTCCTTGTACTTTTGTCCTGGCAGTTCTGTTCTCAATGTAGTGGCTGATCCATTTGTACATTTTCCCACAAACATGAATTTTTTTGCAGTTTTACTTTCAGTCCTTCCTTCCATACTTTATCAAATGCTTTTTCTAAATCTATCCAGGCCGCTAGTGTGTGCTTTTTCTCTTGGAAGGCATCCTCTATTTCCTGTGCTATATAGGTTATTTGATCTTCAGTGGATCTGTACTTTCTGAATCCTGCTTGGTGTGGTGTTATGAGTTTGTTTTCTTCCAGATGCCACGTTAGCCTGCCATCGATAATGCGTTCCATTAATTTTCCTACACAGCTAAGTAGACTGATAGGTCGATAGCCATTTGGTTCTTCCAGGTCTTTTCCTTTTTTTTGGGACTGGTATTAGTATATCTTCCTTCCATGCCCGTGGGACTATTCCCCTCTTCCAACTGTAATTTAGGACTGCTAGTAGTTTCTTTTTTGCCTTGGTGCCTAGTCCTATTAGCATTTCATTTGTGATTCCATAATTTCCTGGTGATTTCTTCTTTTTTAGGGTATTCATTGCCTGTTCCATTTCTTCCATTGTTAGATTTGCCATTATATATTCTGCTGCTGTCTCTGTATTACTATGATGTATCTGTTTATCTTTGACTGCTTTCTTCTGATCGGTTGTAATATCAATGTGGTTTGCACTGGCATAGTGTTCCATTAGTGCATTTGCAGCCTTTTTTCCTTTAAGCAAGGCATTTCCTTGTTTAATTGTTATTTGTTTGTTTCTAGGTCCTTCATTGTTCATGGCTTTCACTAGTTTCCATAGTTTGTTTCCATCCCTGTCAAAATTCAGGTTTTCTGTCTTTTCCCTCCAACAATCTCTTGTTGTTTGATTTACTGTTCTTTTATATTTTGCTGAGATGGCTTTGAGAGAGATGTTCGCTTCAGTTGTTTGTTCTCTCTCTGCGGTCTTCCTGGCATCTTCAACTTTGTCCTCCAAAATTTGTAGTTCTTCAGTCCAGTATGGTTTGTAATTTTTCCTCGCTCCTCTTGGAATAGACTCAGTGGCTGCCTGTATTATTGCTCTGTTTAGACTTTCCACCATTTGCTTCATGTTGCCATATTTGTCTGTTAGTATGGCAAATCTGTCCCAATCTGCTCGTTTTTAATTCCAGCGGGGCAAGGGCTTTTGCTCCTGTGGAACATACTCCATATTCATTACAAGCTTGATTGGTCTGTGGTCACTACCTGCTAATTGGTCAAGCACATGGCGATCGATTTTGTGGAGGATGTCTCCTGTGCAGAAAGCTAAGTCTGGAGTAGAAGTGGTAAGCCATCTTCTGGAGTAGAAGCTCGGTGTGTCATCCGCTTTGTTGAGTAGATGGAGATTTGAGTCTATTTCCCAGTCCTCCACTTCATCTCCTCTTTTGTCAGTATCTGGGTATCCCCATCTTTCTGAACGGCTATTAAAGTCTCCGACAATAATGCAATTTGTGAGTAGTATATAGGTACAAAAGCACCTCCTTTTGTGGAGGTGGAGGTGGAGTTTTATAGATACCTCCACAAAGGGCGATAACTCTTCAGGTTTTTAAGTAGGCGTGGCGTGGTCTAGTGACTCATCAGAGGTGACGTGGTCAAGTGACTCATCAGAGGTGACGTGGTCTAGTGACTCATCAGAGTGGGTGTGGTGGTCAGAGGTGGTGTGGTCAAGTAATTGTAGGTACGACATAACAAAATACGACATAAAACATCAATAAAGAAAACAAACGACTCAAGTAAGTTATATAATAATTTTTAATAAAACATATATAGAAAAGAAGAAAAAAAAAAAGAAGAAAAAAACAAAACAAAACATAGTCAAGTGACCCCTTAAATTATAGGTAAGGGTGTGCGATGACGTGCTCAAGTGGTGGTCAAGAGGTGGTCAAGTGACCCCTTAAATTGTATGGGATGGTACGTGTAGTGACGTGGTGATGATCAAGAGGTGGTCAAGTGGTGGTCAGGGTGTGGTCAAGTGGTGGTCAAGATGTGGTCAAGTGGTCGAGTGACCACTTAAATTGTCGGGGAAAGTAGGTGTAGTGATATGGTGATGATTAAAGGGTGGTAAATTAGGGGTCAAGCAGTGGTCAAGTGGGGAAAATTTTAGTGGAAAGTAGTTGTAATGATATGGTGATGATTAAAGGGTGGTAAATTAGTGGTCAAGCAGTGGTCAAGCAGTGGTCAAGTGGTCGAGTGACCACTTAAATTGTCGGGGAAAGTAGTTGTAATGATATGGTGATGATTAAAGGGTGGTAAATTAGTGGTCAAGAGGTGGTCAAGGGGTGGTCAAGTGGTTAAATGACCCCTTAAATTGTTGGGGAGAGTACGTGTAGTGACACGGTGATGATCAAGAGGTGGTCAAGTAGTGGTCAAGCGGTCAAATAACCCTAAAATTGTAGAGGAGAGTGTGTCTTGTGATGCAGTGATGATCAAAAGGTGGTCAAGTAGTGGTCAAGGGGTGGTCAAGTGGTCAAGTTACCCCTTAAATTGATGGGGAGAGTAAGTGTAGTGACACGATGATGATCAAGATGTGGTCAAGTAGTGGTCAAGTGGTGGTCAAGTGGTCGAGTGACCACATAAATACAGAGGAGAGTAGGTGTAGTGACATGGTGATGATCAAGAGGTGGTCAAGTTGTTAGGTCTAGAGGTTGGGGTGTCTCAGTCATGAAGTATCAAACTGTCTGCTATGGGAAGGATGGCGCTGATCAGGGCGAGTAGGTTCTAATACGTTTATCGCTATTGTCTACAATTGGCGTGGTTGTATAGTAATAATAGTAGAGTTGTTTCGTAGTAATATTAGTCATCATCATCAAGGGTCATGTTAGGTGGTATTTGTAATGATAGTAGTAGTAGTAGTAGTAGTAGTAGAAGTAGTAGTAGTAGTAGTAGTAGTAGTAGTAGTAGTAGTAGTAGTAGTAGTAGTAGTAGTAGTAGTAGTAGTAGTAGTAGTAGTAGTAGTAATAGTAGTAGTAGTAGTAGTAGTAGTAGTAGTAGTAGTAGTAGTAGTAGCAATACCAACAATAGTACTAATTATCATCATCATCACGTGTCTTACCAACGGACGTATCACCCACACATTGCGATCTCCAACACCATTGAACAATTCCGGGGTTGACTCACACTACAGAAATCCCCAATTAACGGCATTACCTTCATGTAATGGTGGTACTCATAGTACCAATAGCACCAGTAGTAATAGTCACCAACATCAGCAAGAGACTTATCGCCTGACATTGGTCAGTATGACACTCCATAAACTATGATCTCCAACACCATGGATACAAATAGTAATAATATTGGTAGTAGTAGTAGTAGTAGTAGTAGTAGTAGTAGTAGTAGTAGTAGTAGTAGTAGTAGTAGTAGTAGTAGTAGTAGTAGTAGTAGTAGTAGCAGCGGTGGTGGTGGTGGTGATAGTAGGAGTAGTAGAATAGCGAGGGTGCTTGTTGTTTCACTAAGTATTTGTATAACGTATGTAGTATAAAGATAGTTTGTGTTGTATGCCATGTAAGGTGTTACTGAAATATCTGTATTGTGTAGTTCTAAGAGGTGATGACGCCATAACCCACCACTCTATCATCTTATTGATAGTGTCTTCAGTGCCGCGAAAAAGGCTCATTGTGAGATATCGATCATTTCTCAAAGCGACAGCATCCGGGGTGCATGCCCATTACGAGCAAACAACGATACGACACTTAAAAGGTAACTACAAGGCAAATGGTGTCTAGTATAGTGTAACATACAAAACTTATGAAGTCATAGGTTGTCCATTCCATCACGGTCGACAAATAGGCGCTCACTAACTTCACAATATGCTCACTCAAATAAACATATAGGATAATAAGGCACCGACCCAAACAAGGAAAACGGACAAAAACAAGGGGGGAAATGACATAAGCGTCAAAATATAACACATACAAAGACAGATACAACAGTGACTAAAAAAAATAATAAAAATACACGACAAAATAACACACACACACACACACACACACACACACACACACACACACACACACACACACACACACACACACACAATGAAAACTGAAATAACCAATGAAAAATCGCTGACACGAACACTAGAAGCTGACACAAACACTAAACAAGGTACCTAAAGAAAAGCTAAACTTTGTTAACCAAAATGTGAAAGTAGGAAAATGTGATACCCAAATGTAAAACAAATAGCAAGAGAGGAATAGCTCGTCCCAACTTATAAAAAGTAGGAAAATATGTCAACCAAATGGGAAAAAGTTAGGCCAAATACAAAAATATCTAACTCAAACTAATGAAAAGTAGGGAAACTTTGTTAACCAAAGGAGGGGAAAAACCTAGGTCAAGTAGGAAAATCTGTTACCCAAAAGTGAAAAATGTCGGCCAAATACAGAAATAGTTCGTCCACACGTATGCAAACTAGGAAAATTTGTTAGTCGAACAGGATAAAATATTGCCCAGGTAGGGAAATTTGAGAGCCATAAGTGAAAAAATATAATCCAAAGAGAGGAATATCTCGTTCCAACTTATAAAAAGAAGGAAAATTCTCAACCAAATGAGAAAAAGTTAGACCAAGTATAGTAACATCTCAACCAAACTTATGAAAAGTAGGAAACTTTGTTAGACAACGAGAATAAAAACCTAGGTCAAGTAGGAAAATCTGTTACCCAAATGTAAAAAATGTCGGCCAAATACAGAAATACCTCGTCCGCACTTATTAAAATTAGGAAAAAATTTGTTAGCCAAATAGTAAAAATATTGCCCAAGTAGGAAAATTTGATAGCCAAATGTAAAAAAAAATATCACCCAAAGAGAGGAATATCTCGGCCAGACTTATAAAAAGTAGGAGAACTATGTGCCAAATGGGAAAAAGTTAGGCCAAATACAGAAATATCTCAACCAAACATATAAAAAATAGGAAAATTGATAACCAAACGGGAAATATATTGACTAACTAGGGAAATGTGTTACTCAAAGAGGAAAAATAATGACCAAGTAACGAAATACATCGCTCAAACTTATGAAAACTACGAAACTTTGTTAGCCAAATGGAAGAAACCTTGGTCAAGTATGAAAATCTGTCAGTCAAATGTGAAAAATGTCGGCCAAATGCAGAAATAGTTCGGCCACACGTATGCAAACAAGGAAAGGTTGTTAGCCAGATAGGAAAAGTATTAACCAAGTAAGAAAATGTGATAGCCAAAGGTGAAAAAAATATCAGACAAAGAGAGAAATATCTCATCCAAACTTATCAAAAGAAGGAAAATTCTCAACCAAATGAGAAAAAGTTAGACCAAATATAGTAACATCTCAACCAAACTTATGAAAACTAGGAAACTTTGTTAGCCAACGAGAATAAAAACCTAGGTCAAGTAGGAAAATCTGTTAGCCAAATGTAAAAAATGTCGGCCAAATACAGAAATACCTCGTCCGCACTTATTAAAATTAGGAAAAATTTGTTAGCCAAATAGTAAAAATATTGCCCAAGTAGGAAAATTTGATAGCCAAATGTAAAAATATATCACCCAAAGAGAGAAATATCTCGGCCAGAGTTATAAAAAGTAGGAGAACTATTTGCCAAATGGGAAAAAGTTAGGCCAAATACAGAAATATCTCAAACAAACATATAAAAAATAGGAAAATTGATAACCAAACGGGAAATATATTGACCAACTAGGGACATGTGTTACTCAAAGAGGAAAAATAATGACCAAGTAACGAAATACATCGCTCAAACTTATGAAAACTAGGAAACTTTGTTAGCCAAAGTGAAAAAAAAAAACTTGTTCAAGTAGGAAAATCTGTTAGCCAAATGTGAAAAATGTCGGACAAATGCAGAAATAGTTCGGTCACACATATGCAAACTAGGAAAAGTTGTTAGCCAGATAGGAAAAGTATTGGCCAAGTAGGAAAATTTGAAAGCCAAATGTGAAAAAATATCACCCAAAGAGAGAAATATCTCGTCCAGACTTATAAAAAGTTGGAAAATTTGTCAACCAAATGGGGTAAAGTTAGACCAAATACAGAAACATCTTAACCACATTTATAAAAAACGAGGGGAAAATGTCGACCAAATACAGAAATAACTCAACCCAATTTATAAATATGGCAACCAAACTTATGAAACGTAGGCAAATGTGTTAACCAAAAGTGGAAAATATGGTACACGTAACGAAATATCTCATCCAAACTTATAAAAAGTAGGAAAATATGTCAACCAAACGCGAACAATGTCGGCCAAATACAGAAATTTCTCAACCAAACTCATGAAAAGTAGGAACAACTTGTTACCCAAATAGGAAAAATATTGGTCAAGTAAAGAAATAGCGTGGTCAAACCTATAAAAACGTACCAACATTTGTTAACACAACTTGGCCACTTGTTCTTACAAACTTGCTCGCTGGCTCAAACAATTTTTCCACTTGCTATTACAATCGGTCGACCTATCCTATCAACTCACACACTTACCATAACAACTGTCCCTTTTCCCCAACAACGTGTCCACCGACTCTCTCATATTATCGACTCGCCCTATCAACTTACCCACTGACTCTAACAACTTCCCCACATGGGCTCACAAAATTTCCACTTGTTATTACAACTTGTCGACAGCCTCGCCCAAATTACCACTTACTCTTACAAACTGTCCCAACTGCGCGCACAAAGGTGTCTACTTGTGATTTCACGGCCTCCTCACCCCATAGATAAGTAGCCCTTATAAAATACAAATGTATCCCACAAGTCATACAGAAGTGTCCCCCATATTGTCATTAAAAAAAAAAAATATTTGTGTGTGTAGGCAACCATGACCGCGAGGTCATGGGCTAACGGGGCTATGGCTCGCCATAGGGGATGGACTCCCTGTGGTCAGATTAGTGTCCTAAACCTGCGACTGGCCTAGCAAGCCGGCAGGGGATCTTCATACTGCTCGTAGAAAAACTAAGAAGTACCCTTTGACCCAACTGAAATAATTAACAGCGAAAATGGAGAACCAATAAGTGAACAAAAACACATCCTAATAAGATGGAAGCAGTATTTCGAACAACTTCTCAACATCCCATCAGATGTCACAGGAATTCAAGAGACCTACACAGATGTCACCGAGGAACTAGAACCAGACATACTAAAAGAAGAAATTATAGAAGCCATCAGATTAGCCCCATTGAACAAATCACCAGGACAGGATGAAATACCAAATGAACTAATTAAAGCAGCAAGGGAAGTAGGAACAGCTTGGCTACATAGACTATTCAACCATGTTTGGGTAGAACAACAGACACCACGAGACTGGGGAAACGCCATAATTATCCCAATTTGGAAAAACAAAGGCAGCAAAAGAGATTGCACACAATACAGAGGCATTTCACTGTTGAGTCATACTGGGAAAATATTTTGCAAAATTCTTGAAAAAAGATTACGAACTACTTTAGAACCCCAGCTAAGCGAAACGCAGCTTGGATTTAGGAAAAACAAAGGATGCACAGACGCCATTTTTGCTCTTAGACAACTTATAGAAAAATCAATTGAATTCAATGAAACACTCTACTTAGCCTTTGTTGACCAAGAAAAGGCATTTGATAGGGTAGATAGAAACAAGCTGTGGGAAATCCTTAAACAATATGGAGTGAGTACACATCTAACAAACCTATGTAGAAGTTTATACGACAACAGTGAATGCATAGTGAGAGCAACTGGAGGACACTCAGAACCCTTCACCATAAGATCTGGAGTACGACAAGGTTGTGTCCTGTCCCCTCTCTTGTTCATAACATATATAGACAACATATGTAAAGAAACCAGCCAAGCAGAGACAGCAAGAATACCGCATGACGAGAACACAGAAGAAGAACCATCTGCAAATCTAACCATTAGAGAACTCCTGTTTGCGGACGACCAAGCACTAATAGCAAAATCAGAAGCTGAATTACAAGACCACATGAATAGTCTAAACGAAATGTGTAGGGAACATAACATGAAAATTAGCACAAGCAAAACAGAGGTAATGACTATAACTAAAGAAGAACAAACAGCAACAATTCACCTAAACGAACATCCCTTGAAACAAGTAAAGAGCTTCAAGTACCTAGGAAGTATAATATCATCAAATGGCAGATCAGAAGACGAGATCGAAAATAGGTGCAATAAGGCAAATCAACTCATTGGACAAATGGCACCAATACTAAAGAACAAACATGTATCAATAACTACTAAGAAAGCACTTTACAACACAATCTTCCTACCAACTCTGTGCTACCAATGCCAAACCTGGACAATGACAGAAAAAGAGAAAAGAAAAATCACAACAACAGAAATGAGGTTCCTGAGAAGAATACTCAACGTATCAAGAAGAGATAAGATCAGAAATGAAGAAATCAGGACTAAAGTGGGGGTTAAAGCTGCTCTAGATTTTATTAGAAAGCAGCAAGTCAAATGGTTTGGCCATGCAAGTAGGCTACCAGTCAACAGCATGCCACAACAGGCAATGACGTACAGACCAGATGGAAACAGAGGAAGAGGCCGACCACGTAAACGCTGGACGGAGGGAATAACAGAATCCATGGGAATGTCGATATACGAAGCCCATAACCGGGCACTCTCACGAAGTTTATACTTCACCTCGACACCGCAAGGTACAAGAGGAACATGATGAGATGAGATGAGATGAGAGAGTAGGTAAGTTCATGTCTTTGACAGTTCATATTTTGTCAATTCATTTCTTCAGCATAAGATTTGTGTAAGTTCACGCCCTCATCATAACTTTTGTTGTGTAAGTTCATGTCTTCGACAGTTCATGTTTTGCTAAGGCCTAGTTTTAGTGAAAATGCAGAAGTCTATTGGCTAGAATTTCAACCTGGGTGGTCAATTACTAACACTGCCTGTGGACAGCTATTCTTACCCATGCGCTAAAGTTGAGAAAATGAACTTCCGTTGAATGGAAGCTACCGCAGACTTGAATTATTAAACCCCTCTGGAAGAAGTAGCGGCAGCTTAACCAGGAAAAGATCGAATTAGTTATCCCCCCTTAGTCTGGAAATTATGAAAATATATGCTCCCACAAGCGATATTATTCATGACGTCATATAAACAAAAATATAAAGGATAACAATTGTGGCCCTGCCTCATTTGTTATAGTTTATATTTTTGTTTATATGACGTCATGAGTAATATCGCTTGTGGGAGCATATATTTTCATAATTTCCAGACTAAGGGGGGGATAACTAATTCGATCTTTTCCTGCTTAAGCTGCCGCTACTTCTTCCAGAGGGGTTTAATAATTCAAGTCTGCGGTAGCTTCCATTCAACGGAAGTTCATTTTCTCAACTTTAGCGCATGGGTAAGAATAGCTGTCCACAGGCAGTGTTAGTAATTGACCACCCAGGTTGAAATTCTAGCCAATAGACTTCTGCATTTTCACTAAAACTAGGCCTTAGCAAAACATGAACTGTCGAAGACATGAACTTACACAACAAAATTTATGATGAGGGCGTGAACTTACACAAATCTTATGCTGAAGATATGAATTGACAAAATATGAACTGTCAAAGACATGAACTTACCTACACACACAAATATTTTTTTTTTAATGACAATATGGGGGACACTTCTGTATGACTTGTGGGATACATTTGTATTTTATAAGGGCTACTTATCTATGGGGTGAGGAGGCCGTGAAATCACAAGTAGACACCTTTGTGCGCGCAGTTGGGACAGTTTGTAAGAGTAAGTGGTAATTTGGGCGAGGTTGTCGACAAGTTGTAATAACAAGTGGAAATTTTGTGAGCCCATGTGGGGAAGTTGTTAGAGTCAGTGGGTAAGTTGATAGGGCGAGTCGATAATATGAGAGAGTCGGTGGACACGTTGTTGGGGAAAAGGGACAGTTGTTATGGTAAGTGTGTGAGTTGATAGGATAGGTCGACCGATTGTAATAGCAAGTGGAAAAATTGTTTGAGCCAGCGAGCAAGTTTGTAAGAACAAGTGGCCAAGTTGTGTTAACAAATGTTGGTACGTTTTTATAGGTTTGACCACGCTATTTCTTTACTTGACCAATATTTTTCCTATTTGGGTAACAAGTTGTTCCTACTTTTCATGAGTTTGGTTGAGAAATTTCTGTATTTGGCCGACATTGTTCGCGTTTGGTTGACATATTTTCCTACTTTTTATAAGTTTGGATGAGATATTTCGTTACGTGTACCATATTTTCCACTTTTGGTTAACACATTTGCCTACGTTTCATAAGTTTGGTTGCCATATTTATAAATTGGGTTGAGTTATTTCTGTATTTGGTCGACATTTTCCCCTCGTTTTTTTATAAATGTGGTTAAGATGTTTCTGTATTTGGTCTAACTTTACCCCATTTGGTTGACAAATTTTCCAACTTTTTATAAGTCTGGACGAGATATTTCTCTCTTTGGGTGATATTTTTTCACATTTGGCTTTCAAATTTTCCTACTTGGCCAATACTTTTCCTATCTGGCTAACAACTTTTCCTAGTTTGCATATGTGTGACCGAACTATTTCTGCATTTGTCCGACATTTTTCACATTTGGCTAACAGATTTTCCTACTTGAACAAGGTTTTTTTTTCACTTTGGCTAACAAAGTTTCCTAGTTTTCATAAGTTTGAGCGATGTATTTCGTTACTTGGTCATTATTTTTCCTCTTTGAGTAACACATGTCCCTAGTTGGTCAATATATTTCCCGTTTGGTTATCAATTTTCCTATTTTTTATATGTTTGTTTGAGATATTTCTGTATTTGGCCTAACTTTTTCCCATTTGGCAAATAGTTCTCCTACTTTTTATAACTCTGGCCGAGATATTTCTCTCTTTGGGTGATATATTTTTACATTTGGCTATCAAATTTTCCTACTTGGGCAATATTTTTACTATTTGGCTAACAAATTGTTTCCTAATTTTAATAAGTGCGGACTAGGTATTTCTGTAATTGGCCGACATTTTTTACATTTGGCTAACAGATTTTCCTACTTGACCTAGGTTTTTATTCTCGTTGGCTAACAAAGTTTCCTAGTTTTCATAAGTTTGGTTGAGATGTTACTATATTTGGTCTAACTTTTTCTCATTTGGTTGAGAATTTTCCTTCTTTTGATAAGTTTGGATGAGATATTTCTCTCTTTGTCTGATATTTTTTCACCTTTGGCTATCACATTTTCTTACTTGGTTAATACTTTTCCTATCTGGCTAACAACCTTTCCTTGTTTGCATACGTGTGGCCGAACTATTTCTGCATTTGGCCGACATTTTTCAGATTTGGTTAACAGATTTTTCCTACTTGACCAAGGTTTCTTCCATTTGGCTAACAAAGTTTCGTAGTTTTCATAAGTTTGAGCGGTGTATTTCGTTACTTGGTCATTATTTTTCCTCTTTGAGTAACACATTTCCCTAGTTGGTCAATATATTTCCCGTTTGGTTATCAATTTTCCTTTTTTTTTTATATGTTTAGTTGAAATATTTCTGTATTTGGCCTAACTTTTTCACATTTGGCACATAGTTCTCCTACTTTTTATAAGTCTGGCCGAGATATTCCTTTCTTTGTGTGATATTTTTTTTTACATTTGGCTATAAAATTTTCCTACTTGGGCAATATTTTTACTATTTGACTAACAAATTTTTCCTAATTTTAATAAGTGCGGACGAGGTATTTCTGTATTTGGCCGACATTTTTTACATTTGGCTAACAGATTTTCCTACTTGACCTAGGTTTTTTCGCTTTGGCTAACAAAGTTTCCTACTTTTCATAAGTTTGGTTGAGATGTTACTATACTTGGTCTAACTTTTTCTCATTTGGTTGAGAATTTTCCTTCTTTTTATAAGTTGGAACGAGATATTCCTCTCTTTGGATTATATTTTTTCACTTATGGCTCTCAAATTTCCCTACTTGGGCAATATTTTATCCTGTTCGACTAACAAATTTTCCTAGTTTGCATACGTGTGGACGAACTATTTCTGTATTTGGCCGACATTTTTCACTTTTGGGTAACAGATTTTCCTACTTGACCTAGGTTTTTCCCCTCCTTTGGTTAACAAAGTTTCCCTACTTTTCATTAGTTTGAGTTAGATATTTTTGTATTTGGCCTAACTTTTTCCCATTTGGTTGACATATTTTCCTACTTTTTATAAGTTGGGACGAGCTATTCCTCTCTTGCTATTTGTTTTACATTTGGGTATCACATTTTCCTACTTTCACATTTTGGTTAACAAAGTTTAGCTTTTCTTTAGGTACCTTGTTTAGTGTTTGTGTCAGCTTCTAGTGTTCGTGTCAGCGATTTTTCATTGGTTATTTCAGTTTTCATTGTGTGTGTGTGTGTGTGTGTGTGTGTGTGTGTGTGTGTGTGTGTGTGTGTGTTATTTTGTCATGTATTTTTTATTATATTTTTAGTCACTGTTGTATCTGTCTTTGTATGTGTTATATTTTGACGCTTATGTCATTTCCCCCCTTGTTTTTGTCCGTTTTCCTTGTTTGGGTCGGTGCCTTATTATCCTATATGTTTATTTGAGTGAGCATATTGTGAAGTTAGTGAGCGCCTATTTGTCGACCGTGATGGAATGGACAACCGATGACCTCATAAGTTTTGTATGTTACACTATACTCGACACCATTTGCCTTGTAGTTACCTTTTAAGTGTCGTATCGTTGTTTGCTCGTAATGGGCATGCACCCCGGATGCTGTCGCTTTGAGAAATGATCGATATCTCACAATGAGCCTTTTTCGCGGCACTGAAGACACTATCAATAAGATGATAGAGTGGTGGGTTATGGCGTCATCACCTCTTAGAACTACACAATACAGATATTTCAGTAACACCTTACATGGCATACAACACAAACTATCTTTATAATACATACGATATACAAAAACTTAGTGAAACAACAAGCACCCTCGCTATTCTACTACTCCTACTATTACCACCACCACCACCATCACCACCACCACCACCACCACCGCCGCTACTACTACTACTACTACTACTACTACTACTACTACTACTACTACTACTACTACTACTACTACTACTACTACTACTACTACTACTACTACTACTACTACTACTACTACTACTACCAATATTATTACTATTTGTATCCATGGTGTTGGAGATCATAGTTTATGGAGTGTCATACTGACCAATGTCAGGCGATAAGTCTCTTGCTGATGTTGGTGACTATTACTACTGGTGCTATTGGTACTATGAGTACCACCATTACATGAAGGTAATGTCGTTAATTGGGGATTTCTGTAGTGTGAGTCAACCCCGGAATTGTTCAATGGTGTTGGAGATCGCAATGTGTGGGTGATACGTCCGTTGGTAAGACACGTGATGATGATGATAATTAGTACTATTGTTGGTATTGCTACTACTACTACTACTACTACTACTACTACTACTACTACTACTACTACTACTACTACTACTACTACTACTACTACTACTACTACGACTACTACTACTACTACTACTACTACTACTACTACTACTACTACTACTACTACTATCATTACAAATACCACCTAACATGACCCTTGATGATGATGACTAATATTACTACGAAACAACTCTACTATTATTACTATACAACCACGCCAATTGTAGACAATAGCGATAAACGTATTAGAACCTACTCGCCCTGATCAGCGCCATCCTTCCCATAGCAGACAGTTTGATACTTCATGACTGAGACACCCCAACCTCTAGACCTAACAACTTGACCACCTCTTGATCATCACCATGTCACTACACCTACTCTCCTCTGCAATTTATGTGGTCACTCGACCACTTGACCACCACTTGACCACTACTTGACCACATCTTGATCATCATCGTGTCACTACACTTACTCTCCCCATCAATTTAAGGGGTAACTTGACCACTTGACCACTCCTTGACCACTACTTGACCACTACTTGACCACCTTTTGATCATCACTGCATCACAAGACACACTCTCCTCTACAATTTTAGGGTTATTTGACCACTTGACCACCGCTTGACCACCACTTGACCACTACTTGACCACCTCTTGATCATCACCGTGTCACTACACGTACTCTCCCCAACAATTTAAGTGGTCATTTAACCACTTGACCACCGCTTGACCACATCTTGACCACTAATTTACCACCCTTTAATCATCACCATATCATTACAACTACTTTCCCCGACAATTTAAGTGGTCACTCGACCACTTGACCACTGCTTGACCACTGCTTGACCACTAATTTACCACCCTTTAATCATCACCATATCATTACAACTACTTTCCACTAAAATTTTCCTCACTTGACCACCACTTGACCACTGCTTGACCCCTAATTTACCACCCTTTAATCATCACCATATCACTACACCTACTTTCCCCGACAATTTAAGTGGTCACTCGACCACTTGACCACACCCTGACCACCACTTGACCACCTCTTGATCATCACCACGTCACTACACGTACCATCCCATACAATTTAAGGGGTCACTTGACCACCTCTTGACCGCTTGACCACCTCTTGACCACCTCTTGACCACCACTTGAGCACGTCATCGCACACCCTTACCTATAATTTAAGTGGTCACTTGACTATGTTTTGTTTTTTTTTCTTCTTTTTTTTTTCCTTCTTTTCTATATATGTTTTATTAAAAATTATTATATAACTTACTTGAGTCGTTTGTTTTCTTTATTGATGTTTTATGTCGTATTTTTTATGTCGTACCTACAATTACTTGACCACACCACCTCTGACCACCACACCCACTCTGATGAGTCACTAGACCACGTCACCTCTGATGAGTCACTTGACCACGTCACCTCTGATGAGTCACTAGACCACGCCACGCCTACTTAAAAACCTGAAGAGTTATCACCTTTGTGGAGGTATCTATAAAACTCCACCTCCACCTCCACAAAAGGAGGTGCTTTTGTACCTATATACTACTTTTGTGTCAGCTATTTCCATGTTTGAGAGTGTAAGATCTTTATCTGCCGGGCTATACAGATTGTAAATTCTTATTTTCACGTTCTTTATCATTATATCAACACCTATAATTTCCGTTTGGTTGTCAGAGATCACAGATACTTCGCTGCAAGGTATTGTATTTTGTGTAAGTATTAGAACTCATCCTTTGTGTCCTTCGCGGTCGAAACGTGTGGCCTGATATCCCTTGACTGAAAATTTGTGATTGGCGTTGAGGTGTGTCTCTTGAATGCATGCCACATCTATTCTATCTTTATGAAGACGCTGTGTTAGGGAGACTTGCTTGTTATATACTCCTTCGGCTTTCCACTGTAGTATGTTGAGTGTCCGGGGTGTTTGGTCAATAGCTCTTAACCTACTCCTCTGTGCCTTGACTCTACAGCACAGGGGAAGGTGACCACCAGTAGTCATGGGTGGACCCCCTCGAGGCAGGGGGCCCGGCACTACCACCGCCTGATGGGACTTCACGGGATTAGCACCATAACGATTAATTTTAATTTGTGACATCATGAATTAAGTTACGTTGCACTGCTTTGTCAAGCCTGTGGATTAGTACATCCGATTTCGACAAGCATTTGTTCGGGGTGCTTTCTCTAGCCTTTGACTGTCCCCAGTCTACCTACAAGGCAGCAGGTTTGTGTGTCACTTGGTCTAGTCTCTCTCCCTTGACCTGTCCGACATGGGTGACCCTACCAGTAGCTGTGCTACCGTCGGCATAGCTCTTGGGGTCATTGGAACACACAAGCCCCTCTACCTCGACAAGGTGGACACACGGCAGAGGGGTTACTATCATTTAATGCTTTATATAAATTATTATATTGCTGTTGTCTGACAGATGATTTGGAGAACCGGTTATGTGTTTCAGCAATAAGGAATTCCAAATTCCTTGGTAAACATTCTGATGAGGCATGTGATAATGCTAGCTTCAAGGAATGACACGCACATTTTATGAGGATTAAAGATGGGATATCTTCCTTCAATTTTGCATAAACGCCATGGTAGATACCAACCATTACCGACGCATTATCGGTTCGAATTGCAGCCAAATTCTTGAAGTTTAAATGTTTACTGACCAAAAGTTTCTTCAGTGCTTGAACTATACTTTCTGTATCACACTCTTCCAAGTGAACTAGTCCAAGAAATGTAGAAACTACTTTATCTTTGCTGCTGCTATAACATATAATACATACACCAAGCACGTTCAGAACAAATGTCATTCGATTCGTCTAATAATCTTATATATAAATTGCGATCTCCGTCTGTCTGTCTGTCTGTCTGTCTGTCTGTATGTATGTATGTATGTATGTCCTTTATTTGTTCGCGAACGGCCCATCCGATTGAGATGAAATTTTCTACACGCCTGCCTTTCATTCCAGCGCTGCCAACTGTGATATTTTGTTAGTGTGAAATCGCCTGCTTACTCAGTATTATTTCATTTTTAATTTTTCATTATAATTTCATATATCTCAGGGGACCTAACTCTGTAAAAGTTATTTCAAGGGGCATAACTTTTCTGTATAACTTATAGTCATATTGTGGCATCGTTTTCAAAGATTTATAAACTCTTTGTCCATAGTTATGTACCGGCATATGAGTTATAATAAATAATGATACAATCTGTAAGGCATTTTCAAAGTTTTCATAAAAATAATGCACAATGCATAACATTGTAACTCATCTTTTTTTGCTTAAGAAGTTACTGTAGTCATGCAGGTGATTAGAAAGAGTTTTCATTAAAAATAATGGATGGTGTGTGGAAGGACATTCTTTTAAGTTACTTTTTTGTTGTATGAATTTAATGAGAACTTATATGACTACTTATATGAATTAAATGAGATGCTCCCCACCAGGGACTGGGCGAAGCCGGACAGGGTCAGGCAGACAGATAGACAGACAGACAGACAGATAGACAGTCGGGAACAGGAACTTATATGACTACTTATATAAATTAAATGAGATGCTTCACACCAGGAGCTGGGCGATGCCGGGCCGGGTCAGACAGACAGACAGACAGACAGACAGACAGACAGACAGACAGACAGACAGACAGATAGTCGGTAACGGGAACGGGAACTTATATGACTACTTATATGAATTAAATGAGATGCTCCCCACCAGGGACTGGGCGAAGCCGGGCAGGGTCAGGCAGACAGATAGACAGACAGATAGACAGACAGATAGACAGTCGGGAACGGGAACTTATATGACTACTTATATGAATTAAATGAGATGCTCCACACCAGGAGCTGGGCAATGCCGGGCCGGGTCAGACAGACAGACAGACAGACAGACAGACAGACAGACAGACAGACAGATAGTCGGTAACGGGAACGGGAACTTATATGACTACTTATATGAATTAAATGAGATGCTCCCCACCAGGGACTGGGCGAAGCCGGGCAGGGTCAGGCAGACAGATAGACAGACAGATAGACAGACAGATAGACAGTCGGGAACGGGAACTTATATGACTACTTATATGAATTAAATGAGATGCTCCACACCAGGAGCTGGGCAATGCCGGGCCGGGTCAGACAGACAGACAGACAGACAGACAGACAGACAGACAGACAGACAGACAGACAGACAGACAGACAGACAGTCGGTAACGGGAACGAGAACTTATATGACTACTTATATGAATTAAATGAGATGCTCCCCACCAGGGTCTGGTCGAAGCCTGGCAGGGTCAGCTAGTATTCTATATTTGTTTGTAGAAATGTCACTGATCAAATCTTCTTCAAAGTGCGAAAACAAAGTACTTCTGATCATATCTTTACATTTGCTGCGGTGCATTTTCACGTCCATTAGCACTTTACTGTCAGAAATAGTGTTTTTAAACAAATCAATCAAATGGTCACAGTTCACGATTGCACAATGGGGGAAGCAGAGGTGTTTCCAAGGCACCAGGGCCGGGTTATATACTGGCCAAGACCTATTGACGCGTCCTCGTCGAGCGTCCTGGACAACAGGTCCTTTCGGGGTCCTGGCTAAAGTCAGTAGGATCGGCGATTCCTCCAAAGTCGGAGAGTGTCTGCCTGTATGGCGAGGAACCACCAGTCTGCACACCAATAAGCCAGACATGGGACAATGGATACTCACGCAGACCTCAGGTCCTGTATGACATCACGCTAATGTTGGACAACAGGATGTCTTCATCCGACATACAGGGACTTCGCGTTGGAGCTCAAGCCGACGAACACAAGCAAGCAAGCAAGCACGATTGCACAATGAGAAGTTAAAAATAATGCGACAGATCCTTCAACTTTTGATGATTCATTACTCTGTGTAGTTCTGAAAACAGATGTCAACAGTGGCATATTCTCAAATGGCATTGCATTTTTATGATTTTTAGTCTCTGCATGTTTCTTCATGTCTTGTATTTTCGCGTTCATTTCGCACTTGCAGTACTTAAACGAGCCTTAGTCGCATCTCCATGAATTGACATCACCAAATCTTTAATTATGTCATCCTGCAGCCACTCTTTCCGAAATTTTTGTTCATATTGCTTTACTTTTGGCATGTTGAAAGATGTGTTCAAAGTGGAAGACACATATGAAGGTGAGCAATTGTAAAATATCACATGAAAAAGAATCACAAAGTCGGCATCACAGCAATAATTCGCAACACAGTGTGTTTACAGTTCAAATAATGGTATAATTTATGTGCCCATTTACTCATTACCGGGGGGTTGCCAGATTGATGAGCGTTGACCCAAGTCAGTTCAAAGTTTAAATAATGGCAGTTACCATAATTTACGCGCGTCCACACCAAACAAAAAATGGGTAAATGACACCGAAAGAAAAGTAAAATCTAGAAAGTATTCAAAATATTCGACTCCAAATGAAAAGTATCTAGAATTGCATCCAGCATCCAAACGTCAGAAAACGGTATCCAGACGCCGGCAAAAAAACCTCTAGATCTGGATATAAAATATCTAGAATGGCAACTATGTCCGTCTTCTAAAGTAACATTTCAATTTCAGTGCCGAAAGTTAATTTTCCCCTGCCTGGTTAAAAAAAAATAAGGGGGGGGGGGAAACAGGTAGTCCCAATGGCATTACAGATACTGCCGTTGGAGTGCGATGTGTTAAGCTTTAAACCTTCACATATTCTAGATCATGGCCTATGTGATGGGGTAGAGGGTTCCCTTCCTTGTCGACTTTCATCCCACGCAATTGGCAAACGTTTAAAAATTGCCTGGTGACCATTTTGATTGAACAGATTCAGACAATTTAGAACTCTTTACTCCAGATGAAACAACTGATCTACAGGGGATAAATGAACTTCTATTTGCAGACGATCAGTGCCTGTTTTAGTTTTACAGCGATGAGAGCAGACTATAAAATCCTAATAAACTGAGTTCAACATGTAGCAGACACAATATGAGTATATATGCAGCCAAAACCGAAGCAATGCAAATTATCAGATCACCTGGTCCGCTAAGTATCAGTAACAGTACAGATACATAGCACAACTCTGAAACAAGTTAAAGAATTCAAATATCTTGGAAGTATGATCACAGAAGATGGTAGACTGGACAGAGAAATCGAAATCAGATGTCAAAACGCTAGTGCACTTACACATCAACTATCACCCTTACTGAAACATCCAAACACCCATGTCCTCAAAACGACAGATAATACTCAGCATATTCACACAAGCCCTATGCTACCAATCTCAAACTTGGACTTTATCCAAATCACACTTTCGCAAAATCAACACTTGCGAGATGAGATGCCCGAGGAGCATCTTAAACTTAACCATCCGAGACCGAGTAAGAAATGTTGTTATCAGACGGACAGTGGGATCAACACCTTGTGCCACATTTATTGAAATACAGAAGATGTCGTTAGAATGCAACACCATCAACTACCATCACTGACCTTACATCAAATATCATCTGCGATGAGACCAAGAGGATGTCCAAGAAGAAAATTGATTGACGACATCAAAGACATTGTACAATCACATGGAATGACACTATCCAGTGCCGCCTATCGGGAAATGGAGCGCAAATCAGTCCTCCCCACGACGCTGGACGGCAGAAGTGGAAGATGATGATGATGATGATGATGATGATGATGATGATGATGATGATGATGATGATGATGATGATGATGATGATGATGATGATGATGATGATGATGATGATGAACCACTTTGATAAGTCTGGCCGAAGCAGTACTGCTGTCTTATCCGTTAGCACTGTTTGAATTTGTGAGGACTGTGCCATTTCATATTTTCGATTTTGATTCTACCATTATCACTACCCATTGCTTGCTTGCTTTGCTTGAGACGAATTGGCCCCGTTCAACCCTCGACTCTATCGAATTGGTTGTGATTGGGGCATTTATTGTGTATCTTAGACTTCTTCTTTCGAAAAATATTGCTGCTTATATCTGCTTCCCTGAAAGAGTTGAGTTGCTGTAATTAAGTTCGTTTCATCCTTGTGGTTTTACATGTCTGGACAGAGTCGCGCACTTGTTGCGGCATGTAGTAATTGTGTACCCACCCCGTCATGTCATATGATGCTGTTTCCTTCAGGGGACTTTACCAGTTGTCGTCTCTCCTGGTGTTCCTCCTAGTTCCCCGTCTTGGGTTACCATCGAATCTTCTCGGTGTTCGCCAGTTCGATCTTGGTGGGAAGCGATGTCGTTCTTCATCTGTTACTTCTTCTGTATTTGCCCTTGCATCTTCTGGTTCGGATGCTTTTGGCTCGGTCTTGAGCAGATCTATTATCGTTTGTAGAGTTCCTTCTGTCTTGTCTCTCGCTTTATGTATTTTTGATAACTTTTCATCAGTATCAGCCTTTATAACAGTCATTCGAGCGACATCCTCCTCATTCTTCTGCTGAACTTTCTTCAATTCATCCAGGATGCGCTGAACGGCTGTTATCTGTGTTTCTTGCGTCTTGTCTTTTTCTTCCTCCGTGCTTTTCAACTGTGATCTCAGGTCCTTCAGTTTGCCTTCCAGTTGCGCTTTGTCGCTTTTTGTGAGTCGATTGGTGGCTTCGTACTGCCTCCTAGCCTCTTTATAGGACAGATTAGTTTTTATGGCGATCTTCATAGCTTCCTTGCTGTCTTGGTGGCAGGGGCAGCTGAAGTACTTGACGCCGTGGTTGCCGAGGCAGTTGGCGAATTTTCTGTTAGTGATAGGCCTCCTACCTGTGTACAATCTTCAACTGCTCCAACATCATATGGGAAGAAATACAAACTAGAATCAATTCTGGAAATAAGATATACTGTGCACTACAACATTTTCTAAAATCAAATGCGCTATCTCGTAACACCAAAATCACAATATAAAAAACACTGATCAGACCAGTTGTGCTGTATGGCTCTGAAACCTGGAGTACAACTAAAGGATACGAAGCCGTGTTACAAACGTTTGAGAACAAAGTTTTAAGACGCATCTTTGGACCCATTAGGGATACACAAAGTGGAAAGTGAAAAGAATAAGTAACAAAGACATTTATGATCTGTTTAAGTCCCCGCTAAACACTGGTATCATGAAGGCTAATAGACTACAATGGCTGGGGCATATAGAAAGAACGGAAGATAATAGGGAAACAAAACTCGCTTACACTCAGGAAATAAATGACCGTAGACCCCGAGGTATTAGTTTCTCAGTGGTTGTAGATGTTTAAAATGCAATTTGTTATATTGTACTCACCAGGTGGAATTGGATGTTATGCTAATGTGTGCTTATGCACTGCGTGCATTGGCATATTGCCTATTGATTGTGTGTGCAGCAGCAGCGTAGTTGTGCGGACATTACCTACACTCGGTATTGGGTGTATGGTCAGCTTAACCCTTTCAGTGTGTTGTGAACGATCGTTCACGGTAACTCACGGAGGCCTAGCAGAGACTGATCCCGGCACTTAAGCCAGGAGACCAAATACTCTTATGATACCACTAACGACCCTTTGATCTGCAAAACGAAAGTGAACAGATCGGCTGTGAGGAACTTGGTGTCTGTATTAGCGACATCAACATAGGACATTCTCATTCAGTCAACATTGTTTGATCACGTTGTGAGAAGAAATAAATTGGAGAACTTGGTGACAACTGGTAAGATTTAGGGGAAAAGAACAAGAGGAAGGCAGAGAAGTAACTACCCAGATGGCTTGACCACGTGTCGAGACAAGAACACTGAGTTGATCCACGACTCTGGTGATCGAGTGAGATGGCGAGACATGACCGTCCACGCTTAACTTTTTAACTACCTGATTGGTTGATTATACTTTCCTACTAATAGTACTTGGTTGATTATACTTTCCTACTAATAGTACTATCTTCCTTTAGGTGTTGCAAAGACTTCTGAGTTTTCGTTTTGATGCTGCTGCTACTTCTTCCTCTCTTGCTAGATCATCCGTATATTGTCTTTTATCTGCTTTTACTTTCTTAAGTTCTTTTTTAGCATTTGCATATTTTTCCTGGGCTCTGATTTTCGAAGCTCTGGTCTTGCAATGATTTAAATCTACTTTCTTGCTTCTCCTCTCCAATATCTTGTTAAGGGTTTCCAGCATGTCAAAAGTTATGGTTTCTTTCTCATTTGCCAAGTACTTCGAGACATGATCACTCTTAATGTTTTTAGCCTGCTGCCAAGAGACTTCCATACTCACTTCGTCTACTGACAACTTCAGCCTTGCCTCAATAAAAACAATTACGCTATTAAAATATATCTTTCAAATATGTAAACTATACATATGAATGTACTTTTTTTGGGGTGCTCGCTTTGAACTCAAGCGTAGTCCATACACACCATTTTTGTAGTAGTGATGGACTGAATTTTGCATGTGGGTTAGCTTAACCGATTAACAGTGTCCCTCGCCATCAGGTGAACCAACTCCGACTTCAGAAGTACTTGTAATTTACATCCCAAAGTCAAGGACGACAGGTCAACATTTTAATCCAGCTAACCACTAAACTCAGCATCAGCACACCGGATGTTTAAGAACACCGCTCTTGTCCACTCGGCCATGCGTACTTTTGTTTTTATTACATACCAATGTATAATATTATACTTGAAAATGGTATTAGCTATAATTAAGTTCACTTACATATTAACATAATTATTTATTCATTAATAAATTAATATAAATGCAAAAACTGTTTTACGTGAAATTTTTGTTTTAGCATATCCTACTTACAGGACATCGCTGTCAACACTAGCATTTTACTGCTGTTGTTGATGTCTTGGCAAGTTTACGTTCAGTAGTTTGCCATTGCTTTCTGAATTACCTGCTCCCATAACAACAAATTAAAAATCAGCGCAACATAGTCTGCTGCCAAATCGGTCGTAGCCATGTTTCAAACGCAGGTAAGCGGCTCACGAATCGTGACCATAAGCCCTTAGCCATGGAGACGAGTTTACTTGAAATTGTGAGTATAAAATACATTTTATAAGAACATTTGTTGCAATGCATGACACATAAGACAACTGACAAAATAACAGAAACAGTGACAAATTATCAAATGAATAAATAAAACAAATGATCATTTGAAAATTTGTATTGAACATTTATAAACTGACATTGTGAAAGTGATTCAATTCAGGAATATCCACATAATTTATTAATAATATTTAACGTACAAACAATTAAATAACATCATGCTTTTAAAATAAGCTGAAACGTTATGAGAAATAACCTATGGTGAAATTTATTAGTATTGCCAACATTGTATTTAGAAAGTTCATTGAAAAACATGGAATGTCAAATGAAAAAGTGGAAAAGCAAAAGTTGATGTCTATATGAAAGTACATCGCTGATGCAAACAACCCCCCCCCCCCCCCCATATGATCTCCTGGCAATGAATATGACTCATTTAGGCAATCCTGATGAGTGAAATGTGATGTTAATTCCAATGCAAATTTATAAGAAACCGGTAGATCCATATCATTTTAAATTGTTTGTGCTAGTTAAGCTAACAGATCTATTGTATTGTTATACTCACATGCACTTATTGTTTTCTTTATATGATGTTACATTTCCTTATGTAAAGCATCAATAATATGCCACAGTGGCAGAAGACAGTGCTTACTGCTATGGGCAGACATTATAACCATGTAATTACACCCTGATAATTAATACCGCACTGATATTAGGGACTTCGTAACTAGGGAAGGACGCTGTTTTCAGAAAGTTCATATATATATCATTCATTGGCACCTTGCCGTCTTGACAGACGATAGTTTGTGCTTTAAAAAGGCATAATAACTTTTAACTATGGCGGTAGCGAGTGTGACTGATAAGGCCAATTTGCGCTGTAAATGTCCGTTCACAGTGGGTGCATGTGAACATGTGGTCATTTCCACCATCATGCACCATCTTACGTCTCAAACGCTTGGTGTGTGACTTTTCTGCAATAACAGTTGCCTCTCGCTTTGATTCCGAGACCAGTTAAGACCAGGGATGGAGTTATTGCCTTTCCATAGCACAAAGCCTGGGCTAAAATATAGAGATCATGTGTTGCCCATGCAGCAGGATCCCTCTCTCGGCCTGCCTAGTTTACTCCAGAGGAAAGGTAACACCCCTACATCTGGAACAAGACAAGCTGCAGAAGTTGCCGGATCAGCAAAGCAATGCTCTAACTGTCCGCCTGTCGGAGCTTCGATCCTAGACCAGTCGCCAACCAAGGCTTAGGGCCTGGTCTGCCCTGCCATGACATTTTGTCTTTAGCTTGCATTTCCTCGCACCAGGGTAAGGCTTGTACCCTCCCAATTGCGCTCTTCCGCCCGAAGCCGTTGGCACAATGTGGGGTGTCGGGTTTGGTAAGCGCCGCCCAACGTTCAGCGCTAACAGAAACCAGGTAGTACCGTCTACTTTTATACGGTAGCTCAGTCATATCTGACTAAGACCTGACAAGTATATATATATATATATATATATATATATATATATATATATATATATATATATATATATATATATATATATATATATATATTATATACTATACAGCAGACTATATCCCATCCATCATGTGCCATGCCGGTAAGCGTGGGCGGTCATGTTCTGCCATCTCACTCGATCAACAGAGTCGTGGATCAGTTCCGTGTTTTTGTCTCGACCATGCCACAAGGTCAAGCCATCCAGATACTTGTTTCTAGGTCTTCCCCTTGGTCTGTTCCTCTCGATCTTACCAGTTGTCACCAAGTTCTCCAAATCATTTCTTCTCATAACATGCCCAAAAAATTGTGACTGTCTACGTCTAATGTCTCTGATCAGTTTACGATCTTCATTTGTTTCTTGAAGGACTTGTTCATTGGTCTTTCTGGCTGTCCATGGTATTCTTTGCATTTTCCTCAGAAACCACATTTCTACAGCCATCAGATATTTTTCAGCCTGGCTGCTCATTGTCCAAGCTTCACATCCATATAAAAGTACAGGTTCTATGTAGCATCTCAACACTCTTTTTCTCGTTTCAATTGACATCTTTTTATTGGTCAGTATGTTTTTCATCTTGCTAAAGGCTACTTTTGCCATGGCGATTCTTGTTCTAATCTCTTCAAGGCATCTCCCATCAGATGTTATTACTGTTCCGAGGTAATTGTACCTATTCACTTGTTGAAGAGTATTCCCATATATATATGTATATATATATATACAGTGGTCAAGTCTTCTGCCTCGTGCTCCGAAGATTCTGGGCTACGTCTTTAGGTTCACGAGTGCATTTGTCTCAGGGACTCCTGGGGGTCATCACTGGAGCTACGAAATTCATGATTTGATCGACACTTTCGGCAGGCTGCCCTGCAGAAAGACATCGAGCCATACATGATCAAACCTGGTGCGATGTAGTCGATCCATTCGAATTTTAAAAATATATACATATATGCCCTAGATTAGACAGCACCCACATTTATTTAAATATAGGGTTTGGTGTTATTACAGTTAATTAACAGAGAGTGACAACAATGTATAACAATAGAAGTGTAGAGTCAATATGATCTATGCATTATTTGACAGACCAGACATAGACCTATTTACCCAGGGAGATAGTATACTGCGTTCAAAACACAGCGACGGGTGATTTGACAGCACATCACTAGCGTTGGTAGTTTTTTTAAAATGTAAATGTTATGAGCGCCGGTTGTTCATAAAGCAATAGCAAACTATTGAACGTAAACTTGCCAAGAAATCACAAACAGCCAAAAAATTATGGGGTTGACTGTGACGTCCTGTAAAGGATATGCAACTAACTTTTTACACGTGAAATAACAGGTGATTGATATGTGACCTAACTCATAGTCCATTAATTACTGTGCTTTGCACGAGATAGATGGAATTCTTGGGAATACTTGGGGAGGAGACAACACACACTCTACTCTGGGTTTACTTACTAATACTTGGGAAGAATACAAACATACTCTACTCGCTATGTCCCTGATGGTGATAGAAAATTGCATGAAATGTTACCATGTTTTCTTCTTCTTCAGGTGCCTGGTCTAGAGCATAAATGGGTCATCACTGACTCTCCAATCAAATCATAGTGGCCTATTGGGAAATGAGATTGTCAATAAGCTTGCTGCAGTGTGAATCGGAAAATGATAAATGGAATTGACTGTGCTGTATGAAAACAGTCAAATAAATTCTTAGAAATGCTTGAGAACACTAACTGATCAGATGACAATGGGAAATAATGGCAAACAAGGTTCCAAATGTTGCTGTATGTAGCCGGGGCGCAGTGTTGGGGTGAGCGCCCAACATTGTTTAAATACCCGAATGGCTCGTGAATACATAACCTCTGCAGCAAAAGTCCCAACTCCTGGCCTTCACGTGGCGGAACTGTTTAAACTAATAGGAGAAGGGGCGACGGCGAGTTTCTGGTGCCGGAAAATAACCAGTATGCTCTAGATGTGTATGCACGTATATGCATGCGCAGACACGTGTGTGCGCGCGTACACATATACACTCGAGTGAGACCACAGTCTGCTCTAGCAAAGAAAGATGCTGAAGACTGAGGCAACCAGCCAAGAGGCGCACCACAGAAATCAGGATGCCATGCAACACGCAAAATGGAATATGTCGACTTTTGCTAAATGTTATGGTGCTCGCCCTGCTTTGGACCCCCAGGCAGGTGCAGTGCCGGGCCCTATGTCTCGAAAGGGTCCAACCACATCTACTAGAGGTCCTTCTCAGATGTCCTGTGGAGCCAGGGGACATGAGAATAGGACGGCTGGCCATACTAAACGAAGACTTAAAATAATGCACTGGAATGCGGAGTGAGTCAGCAGCAAAAAAAGAATAGAATTAGAAAACATCTTGGACCAAGAAAAGGTAAGCATATGTTGCTTGCAAGAAACTCACCTCAACGAAAGTATAGCCTTCAAAATCAGAGGCTACCAATGTTACCGATCTGACTGAAAGGACAGGCTAAAAGGTGGGATACTGACCCTTTAAAAAAAATAACATCATTGCTTCCCAAATCAAAGTCTACATGGAAGGGGCTGAGTATCAGACACTTAAACTTAAGACAGGTAATACAGCCCTACATCTGATCAATTACTACTGTTCAAGTCACTGCCCACAGGCACTGGACACACTACCATTAAAAGAAAACATGATTGTGTGTGGCGATTTCAACAGCACTCGCAGAGCTGGGGCTATGATCACATGGACCAGAAAGGAGAAAGACTGGAAGACTGGCAGGATGAGAATAGATTCATCTTGATTAACAAGCCGTCCGACCCACATACTTTCTACTCGAGATCACGGCACACTACAACTACAACTGACCTGGCTTTTCATTCACCAGACTTGGAGTGGAACATTACACGAATTGTTGGGAAACAACTTGGTGGCAGTGACCATCGGCCAGTCTTTCTAACCGTAGAAAATGAGCATGTAAGTGAAAGCAGCACCCTCTCGAGGTGGAACTACAAGAAAGCAGACTGGGCAATGTGCAAGCATCGCACCAGCATATTGGTTAGAAACCTGAACACTGAGAAAGACATAAATAAAGTAGTTGAAGAGTTTGGGAAATGCATGCAACACACAGCACGAGAAACAGTACTAAGAGGAGCCCGTAAACAATATAAACCCTACTGGAGTAGTGAACTGAAACACTTGCATAAGGATATGGAAGTGTGTAGAAAGCAAGCAGAGGCCGCATCCAGCCAAGAGCACCACAATAAATTACAGCACACAAAAGCCAAATTTTAAAGGACCAAGCTGCAGCCTAGACCAGTGTTTCCCAACGTGGGGCCCACGCCCCACAGGGGGGCAATTTGACTGTTAAGGAGGGCAATTCGAAAATGGAAGAAATCGGCTGAATATAACAAAACGGGGAGACTTGAGACTGAAGTTAACTAAATTGGAACCTGACATAAGATCTCTTTGCAGCAAACATCAAGCACAAGGATCTCACTAAATTTAAATAATAAATAATTGCTAATAATTAAAATAATATAGAAAAATCTTTCATTAAAATTATTTTGTACTTGAATTTCAGTTCTCCATTATATGTTTTGAAAATTTACTTACTGTGTTTGCTCAATAATTACCTAGTGATTTCTTCCTAAAACCTATCATTCAAGTTTCTTTAGTGAACATTTCAATTTTTGAATATTAAAAATAATGTATATGTTGAGGGGGGGGGGGCGTGGGGCGGGGGAGGGGGGCAATATGAATTTTAGAAAGGCTTAAGTGGGGCATGGCACAAAAAGGGTTGGGAAACACTGGCCTAGACGGAAAAACTGGCAGGAGAAAACAGAGTCTCTGAACTTTGAAAGAGGCACAAGGAAATTGTGGAAGCTAATAAAACAACTTAACGATGAGGGCACAGGGAGAAACTCAAAAATTGCACTACATAAAGATGGAAACATCTTAACAAGAAAGCAAGCAGCTGACCATCTGGCGGGCTCATTCGCACAAGATAACAATATCAAAATTAGTCCAGAGAAACAACAAGAGATTCGAGAGAAACGACAACATACAGAACAGAAGGAAATAGTGCATGAGGTTCTGGAGGCACCCATCACAATCAGCGAACTGGAGCTAGCCATATCAAAACTGAAAATGAGAAAGTCACCAGAAGCTGATGGTATCTCCAATGAAATTATCAGGAACCTAGGAACAGAGGCCAAAACAAAGCTGTTGCATATCTTCAATAACAGCTGGACCTTAGGCAGTGTTCCACAAGCCTGGAGAGAAGCAATCATGATACCCCTCCTAAAATCAGGGAAAGATAGTTCCATTGCCTCTAGCTACAGACCAATTAGCCTCACCAGCTGTCTCTGCAAAACACTGGAGCGCATCATCAATCACAGGCTGCAGTGGTACATTGAAAGTAAAAACATCCTTGTGCCACAGCAGGCTGACTTTAGGCAGTGCTACTCTACGGAAGATCAGACAACCTACCTCTCTCAAGAAATTGAGGATGCATTCCAAGAGAAGAAGCTGGTGCTTGCGGCATGGATAGATCTGAAGAAAGCCTTTGACAAAGTCTGGAAAGAAGGTCTGATGAAGAAACTGAGAAACTGCAAAGTCAATGGAAGAATGAACAAATGGGTGAAAGCATACTTGCACAACAGAAGAGCCAGAGTACAGATAGACGGACTCAAGAGCAAGAAAGTACTACTGCGTCATGGTGTTCCTCAGGGCGGAGTCTTGTCCCCCACACTTTTTCTAATCTTCATCAATGATCTTGTCGCTAATCTATCGCATGGAATTAAAGCAGCAATGTGCGCCGATGACCTGGTTTTATGGAGCACAAATGAACATGCATCAGTGGCCACCAAACTGCTACAAAGAGCTGTAGATACATTTGCTGCATGGGCAAATAGATGGTGTGTCAGCATAAACACTGACAAGTGCAGCACCACTCTATTTACCCTCTCTTCAAAACAAAAGGCAGGGACCATCCAGATAAATGGAACACCCCTAAGAGAAGATAAAGAAGCAACATACTTTGGAGTAACATTTAATGGCAGGCTGACATGGAGAAAGCATATCAACAAAGCAGTAGCAAAAGCCAGAAGGAAAATAGCCATCCTGAGAAAGCTAAGTGGAACCACATGGGGAGCCAGTGGGAAAATACTTAGCAAAGTTTACCAACAGAGCATACGACCACACCTGGAATATGGGTCAAATGCGTGGTGTTCAGCATCAAAAACCACACTACAAGAGCTGGACAAGGTGCAAAATCAAGCACTTAGAGTCACCACAAGAGGGATGAGATCAACTCCTATAGTGGAAATGGAGAAGATGGGGAGGACACAAGCACTGAGTGAGCGCAGAGATACCAAACGCTAATACAAGCAGAAAAGTTCCTCAGCTTGCCAGCCACCCTATGAAGAACAGATTTGAAAACCTAGCTATGGGGTGGTTGAAAAGAAGTAGTTTTATCCACCAGGCTAAACGACTCTGCAGAGAAACCACAGATTTGCCCACAGTTGGTATGCCCCTAACAACTATTCCAGAGCGAACTCCATGGAAAGATGAGCATAGACTATCATTACACATCCAGACAAAAGTGAGAGGAATATTTGGCAAGGAAGAACAGAACAGTGTGCAGCACAGAACAGCCACTCTCAGCTTCCTTGATGAAGAATAACCACAGGGCCTCTGGATCCGAGCCTACACAGATGGGTCGGCACAAAATGCTGTTCGAAATGGAGGAGCGGGAGTGTACATATAATACTCAAATAATACTAGGGACACAGCCAGAGTACTGACAGGAAAGTACTGCCATAACTATGATGCTGAAATTGAGGCAATCAAGATAGCAACAGAGAAATTAATAAATACCAGCAATGGTACACAACCTGTGGTGCTACTGACGGATGCAAAATCAGTACTCAAGGCGCTCCTGTCTGGGAAATTGCCAGTACTAAGGACACTACTTTCTGAACTTAGCAGTCAGCATAAGGTCACATTACAGTGGATACCATCCCACTGTGGAGTACCCGGAAACGACAGAGCTGATCAATTGGCTAAGGAAGGAGCCAAAGAAGAACAGCATGATGTGCCCGTTACATACCACAAAAAGAAAAGAATGATCAAATCAGTCAGAAAGCCACAAAAACCTGCTCAAGATGACTACCACGTTATGGACAGACCAGAACAAGTCATTATTCTGCGCCTCAGAACAGGACACAATAGATTACGCAACCACATGTATACAAAATTCAAGATTGGTGAAACAGCCATGTGCACATGTGGATTGGCCTTGCAGACAGCAGAGCACATACTCCAAGACTGCCCAAAATATAACATATCTAGGCAAACCTTCTGGCCTAGAGAAAAGACAGTGGAAGATAAACTCTATGGACCACTGTGTGAACTGAAAAAGACAGTTAAATTCATACAATAGACAACATTGCAGATATAGACATATATCAAGCGAACGAAAGATGAAGAAGAAAATGGTGAACATATTTTTATTTAAATGAATCAACCATAAGGTGGTGGGCTGCCAAAGTTGACAACTCAATAGATTTAGTATAAATCAATAACAAGATATAATTTACACAGGTACACACAATAGTTTAACAGAACAATTATGAATACTGATCTGAAATGTCTTCGAAGACACTTGTTACTTAGTATTTTCTCCTGTATGTATTGTTATGTGTCTTCGTATATTTTTCATATTTTGAAAATACTTAGAACAATCATCACACTTATAGCGTTTCACTTTTGCATGTATTTTTGTGTGCTCCTGTAAGTGGATTAATTGTGCAAAATGAGAACCACAAATATCACATTTGAATGGTTTCTCCCCTGTGTGTTATCTTTTGTGTGAATTTAAGGTACTTGGCTCTCTGAAATTAGAACCACACACATCACATTTATAAGGCTTTTCTCCTGTGTGTATTCTCTTGTGCATCTTTAGTCCACTGCTGTCTTTAAAGGAAAGATTACAAGTATCACACTTGTATGGTTTTTCCCCTGTATGTTTTCTTCTGTGTGAATTTAAGTGATGCAATTGAGTAAAATGAGACCCACAAATATCACATTTGTATGGTTTCTCTCCTGTGTGTATTCTTTTGTGTGTAGTTAAGTAAGATAACTGTGCAAAATAAGAGCCACAAACATCACATTTGTATGGCTTCTCACCAGTGTGGGTTCTTTTGTGTATATTTAAATGAGACAACTGAGTAAAATGAGAATCACAAACATCACATTTGTATGGTTTCTCTCCAGTGTGGATTCTTTTGTGTATATTTAAATTAGACAACTGAGGAAAATAAGAATTACAAATATCACATTTGTATTGTTTCTCTCCTGTGTGTATAATTTTGTGTGAATTTAAGTGATGCACTTGAGTAAAATGAGACCCACAAACATCACATTTGAATGGTTTCTCTCCTGTGTGTATTCTTTTGTGTACTTTTAAGGTCTCTAACACTCTGAAATTAGAACCACAAATATCACATTTATAAGGCTTTTCTCCTGTGTGCAGTCTCTTGTGCACCTTCAGGTTACAGCTAGTTGTAAAGGAAAGATTACAAGTATCACACTTGTATGGTTTTTCTCCTGTATGTTTTCTTTTGTGTGAATTTAAGTGAGGCAACTGAGTAAAATGAGCCCCACAAATATCACATTTGTATGGTTTCTCTCCTGTGTGTATTCTTTTGTGTGTAGTTAAGTAACATAACTGTGCAAAATAAGAACCACAAACATTACATTTGTATCGCCTCTCTCCTGTATGTGTTATTCTGTGTCTTTTAAGTGCGCACAACTGTGCACATACAAAATCACAAATATCACATTTGTATGGTTTCTCTCCTGTATGTATTCTTTTATGCATCATCAAACTTTGTGTATAAGTAGTTGCAAAACCACAAATGTCACACTTGTATGGCTTTTCCCCTGTGTGCAATCTTTTGTGTATCTTTAAGCCACCTGACTGTGTGAAACTAGAACCACAAATATCACATTTGTGAGGTTTTTCCTCTGCATGTCTTCTTTTATGTGTTTCAAGATTACCTCGCTGAGCAAATGCTTTACCACAATGATCACACTTATAAGGCTTTTCTCCTGTGTGTGTTCTTTTGTGAGTTGTCAGTGCACTATTACATGCAAATGCTATATCACACACATTACACTTGTAAAGCTTTTCTCCTGTATGTATTCTTTTATGATATTTTAAGTGAGCACTCTGCCTAAAGCAGCGACCACAATGTTCACATTTGTACATCTTTTCTCCTGTATGTATTCTTTGGTGAACTTTAAAAGCACCACTCCCACGAAATTGAGCACCACATGTATCACACTTATATGGTTTCTCTTTTGTATGTGTTCTTTGATGAATTTTGAGGTAATTCTTGTATGCAAAATGAAGACCACAAGTGTCACACTTATAAGGTTTCTCTCCCTTATGTCTCCTTTTGTGTTTCTTTAAGTACTCACTCGTTTTGAATTCTTTGAAGCAAATATCACACTTATAAATCTTTGCTTCTCTATGCTTCATTTTGTGTTTTTGCAAGTAAGTTCTCTGTGCAAAATCTAGGCCACAAACATCACATTTAAACTGCTTCTCTCGTGTGTGAATTCTTCTGTGCTTTATTAAGTAACTATGCTTAGTAAAGTTATGATCACAAACATTACAAGTATAATGTTTCCTTCCTGTGTGTAGTTTTTTATGTTCCCTTAGTTGGTTGCTCACCTGAAAATCTAAACCACAGATATTGCATGTATATGCTTTCTCTTGTACATGTCTTAATATGTGAGTCTTTAAATTACTAATGTATAAAAAGATACAACCACAATCTTCACATTTGTAAAGACCTTCTCCTGTATGGATCCTCATGTGTATTTGTAATTTATTTATACACGTTGAATCTACACCACAATCCTCACATCTATAAAGCTTCTTTTCTGTATGTAGTATTATGTGATGCTTTAACTTGTTCTTATCAGTAAAGCTGAGACCACAATCCTCACATCTGTAAAGTCTCTCTTCAGTATGCATTGTTATGTGCTGCTTTAACTTGTTCTCATCAGTAAAGCTGAGACCACAATCCTCACATCCATAAAGGATCTTTTCTGTACGTTTTGCTTTGTGCATCTTTCAATTTTCACTTCTTGAAATGTCAAGAACAAACGCTCTTCATGGACAAGACTTGCGTTCACAATTGCCTGATTACTAGATTGCACAATGTTTGTAGCTACACAGTATCTTTATCTCGTTCTATTTAACATATAATCCAGAATTTTATATTGTCTTAATTCACATGCATTCCTGATGAGCACACTCAATCAGCAATATATTCAGAACTAGACTTAAGTCATTAACTATTTCTGACATTTTGGATTAAGGAAATATTTGGTCTCATATTTTGTGAAACATGTGACTTTCATGCCTTCTGAGAAACATCAACATTGGAGTTGACATTGCAGCAAAGACCATCTGAAACATAAAAGAAATGATGCCAGAGTTAGTCAAGAAATATTTGATCATAGCTCAGTTAGAATGTAAAACAGCATTTTGATTTGGCTTGGATTTAGTTGAGGATCACTTTCTTTGCACATGAATATCTCCATCAGTAATCCAGTCTCCCACTAGACCACACAAGGAGAATGTCAGCACAGTGCACGAATCTCGATGAGGATTCTAGTATACATATATACTAGAATCACACACATTATTTTTTGTGGGAAGGCTTTATAATTTTGAAATTTAGCCAGGGTGGCAGTATATTTAGCCTGCACTTTTCAATTTCCAACTGCCAAGGAAATTGTAACATGTGAAACGTGCAAACGAGTTTTTAAGTTTTTTGCTCTTCTCAAAAAAGTATAGACATTTGATTCACTAGATCGATCAGGCAATTCCCCACTATAAGGTTTTTGTTGTTGTCTTCCACTTATGCCGTTAGGTGTTGTGGGGAGGGATGATTGAAGTTCTGGCATCTGTGACTAGCACCTTTCCTCCAAGAATCATGAGCATAATTCTAGGATCAAGTAAATTCCCTACCGGATTGCTAGACCAGTCGTAGGTTCCTTACCTACTTACCCCTTGTATATTTGCTACAATCACCATGTCACATCCACTGGTCACCTGCTGGCAAGCTTTGAGCTGTGCCAAACAGGACTGACCAACTCCTACAACTAGCCACTCATAAGGTTTTGAACCCCATTAAAACTTAGCACTGCCATTTTGTTTAAACTCGCCTGGAGCCATATTTTCACACAAAGAAAAGCTTGAAAATAGCGTTTGACTTCAACATTAGCAGATGTTGCTTTTAAATTTAGTTGCAAACATATTCAATTATAAATGTGCACAAATAGATGTTTAGTTAAACAATGTTATTGTTTGTAAGTAATGTTATATTGCTCAACCTCACTAAGGGCATTGGGTTGGACACAAAATAAGAAACCAAACTGTATGTTTCTTATTACTTTGTGCATGTGTGTTCCAAATGAAAGATATAGATACTTCCCTGATATGTATGTGTGTTCCAAATGAAAGATACAGTTACTTCCCTGATATGTATGTGTGTTCCAAATGAAAGATACAGTTACTTCCCTGATATGTATGTGTGTTCCAAATGAAAGATACAGTTACTTCCCTGATATGTATGTGTGTTCCAAATGAAAGATATAGGTACTTCCCTGATACGCCGCTACAATTTAATTTTCTTTTTTGCGATCCCTCACTTTGAACTCAAATGTAGTCCATACACATTGTACCACCAGATAGAAGTAATACTATTACTAATAGTAACGAACGGATAATATTCTTAGCACTATTTGTACTGTAAAATGCAGTTATTCTAATGAAAACATATTAATAAATAAGTATTAATACTTAATAGTTAATACAGGCATGAGATCATCTCTGAGATGAATCAAAAGATAATTAACAGGGTCTGGCATTAGTTGGTTGATGACCTATGCTCTATTTTAAAAGGCTGAAGTGGAAGACATTATCTGCTAGCTAGTACGTTGGAACTTGAGTCTTAAACTTTGAGGTTGTTCTAACAGTTCTAACTTGAAAACGTGTGAGTGTAGAACTTGGAAATTTTCATCAAGAATTTTGACAGCATCTTTACTCTCCTCTTTATATTGTGAGTCCATCTAAGCAGGATTAAATTAAGAGAACTGTACCTGTTTTCTATTTTCATCACAATAACCGTATCTTATAGGAAATACTAATAGTATATTATCCTTTACTATTAGTAATAGTAGTAGTAGCAGAAAACTTAAAATTCATTTGCACATTGCGCATTAAAAATTCCCTTGGCAGTAATAGTACTTGCAGACTGCGTGGAAGACATCATTGATGATTCAACGGGCAAGACGGCGTTTACCTAGTAATTTTTATATCTGCAGCATTTGTATTGTAATTTTGCATCTCTCATTATTGTTCATCAATGGTGGTGTCTGTTGGAGACTTTTTCTAAATGGACCCCAAGATACTCAAAAAATGAATTTTCATTGCAATATCATGGCTGATAATTTTTGAAGACTAGATTTTTTAACATTAATGTTGCATTACTTTGATCATGATTTTCTAATTGGGTATTTGCTTTATGAGTACCACAACAGCTACAGAGGCCTTGAGAAACCATATCCAGCGGCACCTCAATGAAGCCCGTTATGACAATTCTAAGCAGAGATATTGAGTGTTGTGATCTTGAACAAAGAAATACTTCAGGAATCTGCTCACTGAGCTTCTTGCTACTATAACTTTTTTGGTTCTTAAACGAACATCTTAGCAACCATACATTATTGCGATCGGAATAGTGAGACCTAACTGCTCATGTCAACTATAATTAGCAATTAATGAATATAATTAATTGGTGGTCATTTTTAATTTATAATTAGGTTGCGGTGCATACTATCGAAACCGGGAAGTACTGGTTAAGTCTGTAGAATCATTCCGCATAATAAACGATAGTTTGCCCGGTGTTAAAGCTAACATTAAGAATGTACATAGTAATTAATGAATAATAACTAATTAGCGGCTATTTTTAATTGCTAATTAGGTAAACATAAAATTATATGACATGAGCAGTTAGGCTTCTCTACCCCAATCACAATGATGTATGGTTGCCAAGATGTTCGTTTGAAAAAAAAACAAGTGACATTAGTAAGAAAACAAATTGTGATCAATTCAGCTATCACTTTGACTGGGATACGAAGGAAATATGCTCAGTGAACAGATTCCTGAGAATTTCTTTGATTAGGATGACAACACTGAAATATAATAATGATATGCATATCTTCGCTTGGAATTTACATACTGGCATCAATGAGGTACCGATGGATTTGGTTTTTCAATGACCTATCTATCTGTGGTGGTCTTATTAGCAAACACTCAATTTGGAAAACATTATCAGTCAGAATACCTTTTAAAAAAAAAGGCTGGACAGAAAACCCACTGCAGGAGATATTGAAACCGAGGTCCTCCTCCTGGAACGTAATTACTAATAAACCGTAAAGCTTTGCCCACGTGTCAAAGAACACTGTGAGCCTAAATTTTAAATAGGCCTTACCAGCCATTCTTAGAACTCATGGCACCAAATTTTCAACCCCACTGGATGAAGTGAATGGTCATTATCATTCTTGACTAGGGTTGCCAGAAGTCCGGCAAAGAGAGGAATGTCCTCCTTTTTTTTAGCCCAATATCCTCCATCTGGCAGGCAAAGCTAAAATCCTTTAAAATGTCCGGCTTTTCTTATATTTTATGTTATCATTGTTTATGTATTGTTGTTACAACTTACAATGTATCTACACTCTACTGTGTGTTTACATTCTTTATTAAAACCCATTCATCATCATCATCATCATCAAGTGCCTTGCCAACTGGCGTAGGCATTCATGGCTCTCCACAGATCTCGGTCTTTGGTTTTCTGGATCAACTCTGCTGCTGATATTCCTCCGTGCCACCGTCTCAATCCATCCAGCATAATTTCTCTTGGTCTGCCTCTGCCTTGCTTCCCCTCGATCTTTCCAGTTGTCACGATGTTCTCCAATGCCTCTTTTCTCATTACATGACCAAAGAAAGCTGTTTGTCTCTTTCTTATTGTTGTATATAGTGTTCTAGTTTCATCTAGTTTCATTAGCCTGTTTCAGGCAGTCGTTGTTAGTTGCTCTGGCAGTCCAAGGAATTCGCATTTCTTCTTAATGTGTTCATTTACATTCCAAGATTCACTGCCATACAGCAAAACTGGTTCTACATAGCATTTCAGCACTCTTTCTTACACTCATTGATAGTGACCTATTGCACAAGATACTCTTCATTTTCTGAAATGCGGCCTTTGCTTGCCCCATTCTGCTCCTAATCTCTGTTGTACATCTTCCATCTTATGTTATAAATGTCCCTACGTATCTAAAATTATCCACTTGGTTAAGAATTTTTCCTTCTATTTCTATGTCACATTTTGGTGTCACCATTTTCTTTGATATCACCATTGTTACTGTTTTCTTGATATTCAAGGAGAGTCCTTTCCTTGCACTCTCTGTTACTACAGTGTCCAACAATTTTTGTAGGTCTGTTGATTTATCTGCTACCAATACTGTGCCATCTGCATAGCGTATATTATTTATATTATAACCTCCAACTAGTATTCCTGGCATCTCTTTGATCTCTCTCACTTTTACTTCGCTATATAGGGAGAAGAGATCTGGTGAAAAGACACATCCCTGTCGTACTCCTAGCTTTATGTGTTCGTAACTACCCTCTTTATTTCCAATTTTAATTGCTGCTACTTGGTTCCAGTAAATATTCTTTATTATTCTAAAATCTTTCCCATCAATGTTGATATCTTCCAACATTTTAATCAGTTCATCATGTTTTACTTTATCAAATGCCTTAGTATAATCTATGAAGCATAAATATATGTCTTTCTGTTTCTCTATTGACCTTTCTATTAGTGTCCGTAATATATATATAGATTTTTGGGCCCTTTCCCTCCACAAATCCATACTGTTCTTCACTAATTTCCATTTTTATTTTCTTTCTGGTTCTTCTCATTATGATTCTGAGCAGAAGCTTAGTGATATGGTTTATGAGGTTAACCCATTGCTTAGTAATATTTATTTAATTTTCCTATTTATACCAAATGTGAAACACCAATTTTAGCAGAGACGTAAGTCGTAACTTAAAATTGTTTTTTTTTTAAATTTGTAATTTTTGCCGTCTATGTTTATGAAAATAGCTTCTACAAAGAGAAAATGCAAATTCTCGAACACTATGAAAAATAAGTTTCTATGCTTCGTTGAAGGACACAACGAGAATGAGGCAAAGTGTAAGATTTGTGATAGTTTCTTGTCCGTTGCCAACAAAGGAACTACTGACTTGGAGCGCCATGTTGATAGTGAGAGACATAGACCAAACACCACAGGAACCACACATGCTGCAAAAAATTCACTCAAGGATTGCTTCGCTCGATGCATGAAACTCCTTAGCATCCATGCAGATCTTGAGTAGAAACTCCTGGTTTTACATCCTGGCACACAAACTACACGCAAGAGATGAATAAATCCATCTCCTACGCGAAAAAGTTAACGATCACAAAAACAACACGACCGTACGTCGCCATCTTGAAACCGGAAGCTCGCAGTTAAGGCTACTGTGGAGGGTGGACGCACCATGGACCAGGCTGACATTCTGAATGCTCTACGAGAAGTAAGACTTGAGCGAGAACCAAGTGATGACTGTGAATCTACAACCATGGCCAGACTGCGAGAACAACAAATAAAAAGAGGGGTGGCCAAACAAGAACACTATGCAGGAAGCCAAAGAAGACTGATAAACCAACACAGAACTGGTGTAATTAGCCGCTACACGCTGCGGGATTAGCTGAGGAGGGGATCCGAGCACTTATGGACTGAATGGTTCGATGTGCAATGAGGATGATCTATTGACTAACTAACTAACTAACTATAGTATGTCCCGATTTGAATGCCTTCATTCACGATCAATTATTTTGAAAACTGTCTGCTGCATCGTTATGAAATTTTTCCAGCCGTCTTATATTTACCCCCACCCAAGGAATATGTCTTTGATGATAGGTCCAAAAACAACTTAAATCATCTAAAGCGGTGACATTTCTTTTGATGTTTTGCTTAAAAACTAGTGATTTCTCGCTAACAAATTTATGTTTACAGTAATGGACGCTCCGCCAATTCCGATGAGACACAAGGCGTATCCGGATTCGTATGGGAGTGGGTGCAATGAAAGACTAGCTTAAAAGCCGACAGGGTCGGTTGCATTGCACCGGGTTTTTATCCCATATGGCTCAGTTTCTTTCCGCAGCGTGGAAAGCGTCACACAAAGCACGAACTCCGTAGCTCCAGCGACGACCCTCGGGAGTCTCCAAAATAATGCACTCGTGAAATGAAGGACGTGGCCCGGAATCGAACATAAAACCTTCGGAGCCCGAGTCAGACGGCTTGACCACTTCACCACGGAGAATCCCGAGAGGAGTGCAATGTGTAATATTAGTAAAGACAGAGAATTTACAGAAGCATGGGGTAAATAATTTGTAAATTAACAGGTAAGTAGAAGGAATATATTTCTTACCTTATTTTTCATTTCCTTCTTGTTTCTTCAGCTGCTGGTTAATAAAGTGTACACAAGTATTCATGTTAGCTTTTTATATTGAGTTCGTGAAAGCTTCCATATAGCTGTGCGTTAATGTGCATATGGAGTGTGTCAGAATCTAGAATGTCTCCAACCGAGATGCAGGAACATCGTTACGCCCGCCAGGCGAGTATTAGTTACCTTCCCTGCCCGCAGGTGGCTGGCTGACGCGATAGCCAGCGGTCAGGCAAGGACAAAGCAAGACGCACGCAGTCCTCGTGAAGCCAATCCACAGAGGGCAAGCGCTTTGCAAGAAACAGACAGACAGCTTTGGGTACTCGGACCAGACAGGACGTGTGGGTAGAGAGAGGCTTTGTGTAGTTCTGTGCCCGAAAGTCGAGTGCTTGTACATCTTGTGAGATAGACTGTAAAGCTGTGGGTTGTTTGTAAGTGTATCGATGTATTGTATATGTATTGTAATGATCATCACATGCCAAACTAGATCGTATTGCATGTGACTTGTAAATAAATCCATTGAAATTCGTGTCGTTGTGTCTCAAGTCCAATCATGTTATACTTGTACTTGTCTCACATGTGTTAGGTATAACGAGCCAGGTCTAAGACCCTGACATGTGTGAACGTGGGGGCTCGTCCTCATTGAACGTGGTGGCATCGTCCAGCTTTAAATTAATTAAGATTTGAACCTAGATTTGTGAACGTGAAGACTGTTGTCCAGCTTTAATGTACATTTAAATGAAATCGTGAAAACTCATCCTTATATATTATTACATTGTTTGAATATGGAGGCTAGATGTGAACGTAAAGTACATACATTTGTTTGATCTTGTAAACGTGTAAAACATCAGTGATTGTGTAACTTGTCGCCATTTTGACCTTGTCGACATTGTGAAATCGTCGCCATTGTAACCTTGTCGCCATCTTGTAAACTTGATGTCTATGTCCTTACTGAATGTCATCTTGATGTAAGTGATGTGTCATCAGTGTTGTAGAGTGTTGAGATATATTTAGATTGTCTTTGTGAAGTTAGTTGTGGAAAGCAGAAAGTTTTGGAAAGAAAGTGACTTGTGGTTTTGAAAAAAAAATTGTTGACTGACGACATTACGACCTACAATTACACTCAACGCCACACAAACCTAATCAAAACTTAGTGACAAGCATACACACCACATCAGATAGACGCTAATTTATTTCCTCCAAAAACAAAGCAGGTTTTCTGTGCCATCTGAAACCCTTGCCTGTAGAGGTCAGTTGTGTTTGAAGTAGCGACCCTACAGTTCCTAGCCCTGGTTTGAACCGTTCTCCACCGCATCCAGTGCACTTGAGTATATTTTTCTTTCTATATACTTTCGGATGCAAATTTGGGCACAAATTGTAAGTTGAACACAATTGTAAATTTCTCACGTTACTAACAACTTATAACAAATTGTGTGTCTGATAACTCATTTGCATTTAAATTTTCCATCATGTCTTCATTAAATGATTTCATCGAGATGGGTTTAAAGCTAAAGTTAACCGGTGACGAGTTGACAAAGTGGAGTGAATCTAAGTATTCTGAACACCTTCGAGGGAAAGCGATCGAACGCGACGAGAGAGCAGCTGAAAGAGCTGCCAAACAGGCAGAGGCAGAAACAGCCTTAAAGCAGGCAGAGGCAACAACAGTCTTAAAGCAGGCAGAGGCAGCAACAGCATTAAAGCAGACAGAGGCAGAAACAGCATTGAAACAGGCAGAGCTAGAATTATCTGCAAAAACAAAACAGGCAGAGCTAGAATTATCTGCAAAAACAAAACAGGCAGAGCTAGAGCTATCTGCAAAAACAAAACAAGCAGAGTTAGATAATTAATTGAGGATGGCAGAAATCTCAGCTCAGAGTAAAAGAGAAGAGCTTGAGTTACAACTAAAAATTAAACAACTTGAAACTGATACCGCCATAGACAAAGAGCCTAAGAAATCTCAAAGACTGGAGAAAGAAAACCAGTACAAAAAGTATCAAGGTATTGTAAGAAATTATACCTCAGGTGACTGCATTGCAGCTTTCATCCAAAATTTTGAAACCTTAATGGACCATTACCAGGTCCCACTTTCTGAATGGAATATTATTTATATGAGAAGTTTGTCAGGGGAGCCTCTGAAAGTCATAGAGACTATCCCCAAAGACTTCAGAAAAGATTACCATTATCTAAAATCAAAGATTATGGCACATTTTATGCTAGATGAGGCAGGTTACAGAGAACAATTCAGCAAGTTGAGTCCAAAACCGACTCAAACGTTCTCTGACTACCTCTGCTTAGTCCGAGACATATTTAAAAAATGGACTTCAGCAGCTAAAATAGATAAGAATTATCAGAAATTAGAAGATCTCATCATCAGGGATAAAGTCATATCATCCCTTCCATCAGCATTTTCATAATTTTTGCAAGAGAATGAATGTACGAGTGTACATCAGATTGAGAGACGTGGTTCGGCTTATTATACAGTCAATAAACATTGTTTTGCTAGTGAAGCTATTGATACAAACTTTGTAGCATCGGCTAACTATGAAAAACCTCGATCAGAACCCTATAATAGGCAAAAACCATATAAGCCTACTTCTGAGAAATACAATCATTGTAGATATTGTAACTTTTCACACCACCAAGGTGAGATGTGTGACAAGAACCCAGCATATCTCACATATCTACAGAACATCATAAATAGCCAAGATAAGGAACGTAAATCCTTCAAACAGGCACGAAAATGTTTCCTCTGTAAGGTGTACGGGCATTGGCGTCATGCTTGTAAAGGAAGGCAAATGACCAAGAAAGCAAATGCCGCCTTATTTGATAGTTCATCGTCAGATGAAGAACAATCAGAGAAACACCCTGTGAACTCAGCACAGGCTTTTGACATGTTTAACGCAAATAAATGTACTGTTTGTAATACCTTTTATGAAGATGGCATTTTGACATGCGGCCACTCCATTCCTATTGCCAATGAAGAAGCTAATTTGGTAATAGATTCCAAAGGCAGAATAAACATCCACCAGGGATATGTGAATGGCAAGCCTGCTACGGTCCTTCGGGACACCGGAAGTTCACTTATTGGACTAAAGAGAAAGTTCATAATGCCTACAGACTATACAGGCAGGCATGTAACATGCAGAACATTCTCTGGGAATATTGAAAAGTACCCATTAGCATGGGCATATATTCAGACACCTTTCCTCACTGGGAAAGTAAAATGCGCAGCATTAACTAACCCTGTGTGTGATATTATCATTGGAAATTTACCAGAGGTGAATGATATGCCTCATGATATAACATCTGTTTGCATTGATGAGAACATAACATCATCACCATCACATGTCATCATTGATAATGTTGTACCAAATGAATGTATGATAGCTAATGTAGCACTAAGATCTCATGACATCATTGATCAAACTGTTTCATCACCATCTGATATCATTGAATGTGTGAACGCAGTAACCAGATCTACTGCTAGAGTGCAAGATGAAATTAATCAAACTGAGGCTATAGAAATGCTTAGCCCAGTGATACTACCTCCTAAAACCATGAAGGAGACTTTTGTAACAGCCCAAAAGGCCGACCCTTCATTAGCTAAATATTTTAATCTGATCGGTCAAAAGCCAAAGGTAACCAAAAATGCAAGATGGCATTTTGCTTTGAAAAATTGCATCCTCACCAGGTACTATACCAGAGGTGACAGCACAACAGAGCAAACTGTTTTGCCAAGTGAATACCGTAAGCAAGCCTTACATCTTGCCCATGATATACCTCTTGCAGGGCATATGGCATACTCTAAGACCAGATCAAGATTACTAACACAGTTTTATTGGCCCAAATTCTGCAATGACATTAAGCAATACTGCAGAAGTTGTGACATCTGCCAAAAACTAGTGAAGAAAGGTAAACACCCACAGGCAAAATTACAGATTACTGACTTAGCCAGTCGACCTTTTGAGAAAATATCTGTCGACATAGTGGGCCCTCTTAATCAGATAACAACCAGAGAGAATAAATATATTATTACCATCATTGATTTATGTAGCCGCTGGCCTGAAGCGATTCCGTTAAAGAACATAACTGCCAATGATATAATGGAAGTTTTCTTCCATATATTTTCACGGATAGGATTTCCAGACACTATCCTATCAGATAGGGGAAGTCGCCTATCTACCGCCGCATCTACTCAAGCTTTCACCAAAATGTTAGGGGTGAAACAATGTTTCAATTCTCCATATCACCCTCACTCAACTGGTATCATAGAAAAGTTTAACGGTGATTTAAAGCATATGCTTGCTAAAGTCACGCAAGAACATCCCAACAACTGGGACATATATTTGCCTGCTATACTTTTTGCTTATCGCGAAGTGCCACATTCTAGTACTGGATTCTCTCCTTTTGAACTTATCTATGGTGCCAAACCACGTGGCCCATTGAGTATCTATCATCAAATGTTAACTGAAGCCACTCCTTTACTTAAACCCATATCATCATACGTATACGTTACATCATTGCGTGAAAGAATCATCAAATCTTGTATAATTGCAAAAGAAGCACTGAAACTATCTGGTGCTACATATAGACAATATGCAGACAAAGGTAACAGGACAATAACGTTGACACCTGGACAGGACGTACTTCTTCTTTTACCTAGTGACAGACACTTATTGACTGAGTCTTGGCAAGGACCATTTAAAGTAATAAGACAGATTTCAGCTGTAGACTATGAGATTCAAATAAAAGCCAAACATAAAATATTCCACATTAATATGCTAAGACCATATTACAACAGAGACAACGAACAGGACGATACAACAGCTTGTACAGTGATAATAGACCATGAAGATGACGAAGATAGTGACGAAATTCCAACACCTGCATTAGACACGACAAACTGCTTGAAAGAAATCAAAATAAACCCAAACTTAACTCAAGCAGAAACAGACAGCTGCAAACATCTCATACAACAGTACAACACCATCTTCTCCAACAACCCAGGACAAACAGAATTAGTACAACATCACATCACACTCACTTCAAACACACCCATAAAATGCAGACCTTACACCATTCCAGTGCATTACAAAGAAAACTTACATCAGGAAATCATTAGCTTAGAGAAAAATAACATCATTAGACGATCCCAATCACATTTTTCATCTCCGATGGTCATGGTACGCAAAAAGGACAACATGATAAGACTCTGTGTCGACTATAGAAAATTAAATAAAATAACACTTCTAGATCTAGAACCAATGTCCAACTCTGAAGATCTACTGACAGAACTGACAGACTCTAGATTCTTTACGAAGTTAGATATGACGAAAGGTTACTGGCAAATAACGGTAGACGAACAGAGCAGACATCTGACAGCATTTGCCACACCTTGGGGACTGTACGAATGGTGCAAACTTCCATTTGGGCTTGTCAATGCCCCAGCAACATTCGTACGTATGACACGACTGTTACTAGTGGACATACCAAACATTATCTGTTACATGGACGACATTTGTGTTCACACAAAGACAATGACAGACCACATAAAGACATTACAGCAGACATTTGAACGGATCAGACAGCACGGACTGACGGTAAAGCCTACAAAAGTAGACATAGCCTATCAGGAAATATCCTTCTTGGGGTACAAAATATCTAATGGCTTTGTCACGACAGACGACAACATCGTGTCCAAAATACTGAAACTCTCACTTGCGACTACGAAAAAGCAAGTCAGAAGTGTGTTAGGACTATTAAATTATTATAGGCAGTTCATGCCTGATTTTGCTGAACTGACTGGAAAATTTACTAACCTACTAACGAAAGATCAACCTGAAAAGATTGTAAACAATGAATGCCTAAAATTTGCATTCCAGAAAGTGTTATCTTATTTTTCTGAGAATAATTTAAAGAATCCCATTCTCAAATTGCCAAATTTACATATTCCTTTCAGATTACGCACAGACGCAAGCTCCGTGGCGATTGGGGCAGTTCTGTTACAGGAACATGATAACATTCTACATCCTGTATACTACGTCTCTAGAAAATTGAAACCAAGAGAACGCGCTTGGTCGACACCACAGTTGGAAGCCCTTGCTCTAGTGGAGGCTATAACTAAATTGTACAGATTCCTCCTGGGACGTCATTTTATTGTAGAGTCCGACAACAGCCCGTTAAAATTTATCACTTCAGGAGTACCAACCAACCAAATGATAGCGCGCTGGTCTCTTAAGCTTCAAGATTACAACTTTGAAGTTCGACATATCGCTGGCAGAACCAACACGATTGCCGATCTTTTGTCCCGTTGTCCGACCGACCCAGTAAGCACTAATGTCTGAGTGCAGTGTGTTAAATACACTCCGACCAACACAGCCATCAGTGAAGTTTTTTTTCCATGAAAGCTGTGTATGTCTACTATGTGATGTGATAGGGTTCATTCCCACTATATATAGTTTTCTTATTTTATTATTACTGTAGTAAGTGTAGTGAATAATTGTGTAGCGTGTGGTAGAAAGCAAACTATATTAATTGTATATATATTACGAAACAAGAACAGTGCCACATTCGCTCTGAACTTACCTCAAGCGAACTATCCAATTTATCAGTGGTATCTGCGATTGGAACATATCCAGTGATATTTTAATCCGTGTATGAAAGAGTGAATTGAACGTTGACATTTACACCACTGCAGTCAATCGACATCCAGAAGTTTCCCATCGAAACAACGAACACGTGAACTATCAGAACAGTTTACATTCCGAATTGCTACATCAGACCGGAACAAGTGTGTTATAAAATTTGCAACAACATCAGCTGTTCGTGTGTACTTCTGGATAATTTAGAAACTTAGTCCAAAATTAGCAGACGACAAACAAAACCTTAGAAAGATATGACGCTTCTAAAATATTTATGAATCATCAATTTCGAATACACGAATTGTGTATTAATACTTTTTCAACTAGTGTAATCTTAGAATCATACCTTGATTAACTTATTCACACTATCGACATTTTTTCGTTAGTATGGAAAAGCATCAAGCTATGACGCTGAGAAATAGAAGAATAATTGTAAATTATTAGATTTAAGATATTTTGGAATTATGTCCCTTTCATTTAATTGTTATTACATTATTACACCAAGGGCGGTAAATTGAAATGTATTCGAATATGTGTTGTATATAAATAGCCATGGTGTTGCCAGATTGTTAACACTCCAAGAAGTCATCAACTGGGCATGGTATAGGGTTACCGACGTTGTAGACCGACAGAAGAGCTCCCGGCTAAATGAGGTCAGAGCTCGAGCGTTGAATACGGCTTATATAAAGCCGTATTACAGTCGTACCCGATGTTTTTTGTTTCAAAAAGCATATTATTACTTTTTTTTTAGAGGTTGCGAGGTAGTTGCTTTGAAAGCTGGTGCTACCGATCTGACTGGGTCAATATTGCAACTCAGGTGATCATCCATCGAGAGGATGAAACTTGGCAAGTGGTAAAGATTTGACACCACATGTCTTAAAATACAACTTGCATTTCTTATGTATTTCTATGCCAATATATGAATTCTTATGTATTTCTATACCAATGTATATAACAACAGAAAGGTCGATTCTGACATGGTTAAAATATTAACCCGGTATGTATATAGAGAGTATACATGAAAGATGAGATCTTTCATGAAGAAGCCCCGGGGGAGCGTGTCAGAATCTAGAATGTCTCCAACCGAGATGCAGGAACATCGTTACGCCCGCCAGGCGAATAGTCCCCAACCGGGATGCAGGAACATCGTTACGCCCGCCAGGCGAGTATTAGTTACCTGCCCGCAGGTGGCTGGCTGACGCAATAGCCAGCGGTCAGGCAGGGACAAAGCAAGACGCACGCAGTCCTCGTGAAGCCAATCCACAGAGGGCAAGCGCTTTGCAAGAAACAGACAGACAGCTTTGGGTACTCGGACCAGACAGGACGTGTGGGTAGAGAGAGGCTTTGTGTAGTTCTGTGCCCGAAAGTCGAGTGCTTGTACATCTTGTGAGATAGACTGTAAAGCTGTGGGTTGTTTGTAAGTGTATCGATGTATTGTATATGTATTGTAATGATCATCACATGCCAAACTAGATCGTATTGCATGTGACTTGTAAATAAATCCATTGAAATTCGTGTTATTGTGTCTCAAGTCCAATCATGTTATACTTGTACTTGTCTCACATGTGTTAGGTATAACGAGCTAGGTCTAAGACCCTGACAAGTGACCAGAAATGATACCGCAATTTAGTCATCATGTTTCCATTGTTAAGGATCTGTTCAGCTGTCTGTGTAGTTTGTTCACCCGTACACATGGGTGACAGACCCGCTTTGAGTCTTCGTGAAAGACTGTCTACTCCGCTGTTTACTGTTCAGAGACGGAACATGATTATCTGTTTTGCACTATGAAAATAGTTGTCAGTGTCTCTGTAGTGGGCTTTCTTCTTAACAACCAAGATGTTGGTCCTCTTTTCATTGAAGTTTATAGATTGATTCGTATGCACGTGTGTTGTCCCCTAATTTGACGTGTTTGCTCTCACGTTTCTTGTCATGCCACAATATGTCAGTTTTCACCGCAATATTACTCTTCTGTTGGTATTCAATGCGTTGAGTGTGTGTGTGTGTGTGTGTGTGTGTGTGTGTGTGTGTGTGTGTGTGTGTGTGTGTGTGTGTGTGTGTGTTTTTTTCAATACAGTTGTTTGTCACCGCTGAGGGCTTGCGGAATTGAAAATTCATCACTGTGGAATACAAACTGTTGCCATTGACATTATGCTGATGCTGTAATGTTTAGGGCCTGCAATTCGTCTGAATAGTTGGAGAAAAATATCCCAGTACGTGGATTAAGGTCTGCGATCTGCTCAGACCTTAATCTGTGTCGGACGATTCCAGTAAGTTGATGATTGCTCTCGGTTGCATAAAATTCAATCCATCCTTTCTCCAATAGTCCTCTTCCTCTTTCAACACATGGTCCTCACATTTTTTCCAGTAACTTTTATCAATATTTAATAGCGCGGACTGGGTTAGTAACTTGACATCAGACAATTTGAATGTAGTATTGGCAGCTGCCACCTGTCCTTTAATTTTAGCCCACACAAGTTCTATAGGGTTTACATGAGAATGATACGGCGGAAGTCTCAAGCACCTATGGCCATGCTCTTCTATCAACTTGTCGATTTGATATTTCTTGCTTTTTTTGTGTGCCTGTTTTACAAGGGACAACAACTGTAGCTTTTCTGGAAATGGTATATTTTCCTTTCGGAGCCATATCTTTATTGCTTCCTTTGTGCTCGATGCCGTAGGTATGTTGTCTTCTTGGGCAACAACATTGTGATATGATGCATTGTCCATGATTAGACAAGACGGTCTATCAAGGGATGGAAGTACTGTATTCTCGAGCCAATTTCTAAATCAAAAGTAGGTGCAGGAAGAGCTGAAATGAGAGACACGTTTTAGGAAAATTTGGATTAGGAAATAGAAATGATGCAGGTGACAAATTAATTGAATTTTGCACAGAAAATGAGTTAACGATAGCCAACACACTTTTTAAACAACATCCAAGAAGACTCTTCACATGGAAGTCTCCAGACAGTTTTACCAAAAATCAGATAGATTATATTTTAATACAAAAAAGATGGAGATCAAGCATAACATCTGCAAAATCCCTACGAAGTGCAGACTGTGATACAGATCATCAGTTATTAGAAGCAGATCTGAAATTAAAACTCAAAAAGCTTACCCGAGGACCAAGGCCACTACGTTTTGATCTCACAAAAATACCAGACGCATACAACATAGAAGTTAGGAATCGATTTGGGGTCTTGATGTCTGTACAAGAAGAAATGACACCTGATGAACTGGCAGTACAAGCTAGAGATATCTTGATAACTGCAGCCAAAGATTTCATTCCGACCAAGAAAAAGCAACTTAAGCCATGGATTACATCAGACACGTTAGAATTAATAAAACAACGAAGGGAGCTGAAACAGAAAGGAGATGAATCAGATAGCAGGATGAAGTATAAATCTTTAACTCGAGAAATAAGAAAGAACACAAGAAAGGACAAAATTCAATATATACAAGATTGCTGTACCAGAATAGAGCAATATCATAAGGCTGGAAGAGATTATGAAATGTTCAAAGAAATGAAGTTATTGACAAGAAATGTTCAACCTCAATTGAATGTTATTTGTGACAAGATGGGAAATACCTTAACAGAATCTAGACAAATTCTAGAAAGATGGCAGGAGTACTGCAGTGGAATGTATGATATGAGTGACAGTGAGGATATGAATGAGACACATGAGCCAATGACAGCAGAGACAGAACCTGAACCCTCATTAGATGAAATTGCTTGGGCTATAAGGAACCTGAAGAATGGTAAATCACCTGGGTGTGATGAGATACCAGCTGAACTAATTAAAGCAGGAGGAGAAGAAAGCATACACATATATCATGCATTATGTACAAAGATTTGGAAATATGGTATATGGCCAAAAGATTGGAAGAGAACTATCTTCATTCCAATACCAAAAAAGGGCAACCTGAAATTATGCACCAACTATAGAACTGTTGCCCTGATAAGTCATGCAAGTAAAATTCTACTAAAAGTCATAATGCGAAGACTTAGTAAGAAAATGGAAGAAGAGATTAACGTGGTTCAAGCTGGATTTAGACAAGGAAGAGGAACAAGAGATCACATATTCAACATGTGTTTAATAATAGAGAAGTGCAGAGAATTTAATGTAAACCTATTCTCATGTTTTGTGGATTATTCAAAGGCATTTGACTGTGTACAGCATCAGAAACTTTGGGAAATCATGAGGAATATGGGCTTTCCATCACATGTAGTACATCTCATAAAAATGCTATATCTAGACCAACAAGCAGCAGTTAGAATAGATGGCGAGACATCAGATTGGTTTGACATCAAGCAAGGAGTCCGTCAGGGCTGCGTGCTGTCACCCTATTTGTTTAACCTGTACGCTGAAAATATAATGAGAAATGTAAGAGATGATATAAACAGGGAGCCATATGATGCCCTAAATATCGGCGGTCATGACATACCAGAGATTCGATATGCTGATGATACAGTATTACTATCCACAACACAGAATGGCATAGAAAACCTAATAGCCTCAACACAATTGAATAGTGAAAATCACAACTTATATCTTAACATAGCAAAAACTAAGATAATGCATACAGATAAAACTAATATGGAGAAAGAAATATACATTAATGGGAGAAAATTGGAGGTGGTGGAAAATTTTGAATATCTTGGGTCATTGATTACCAATAATGGTGACACAATGAAAGAAATTAAACGGCGTCTATCCATTGCTCTTCAAAGACTAAAACAGATGAATAAATTATGGAGTGGGACAGACAGAACTACAAAAATTAGATTTTTAAGAGCATGCATCTTTCCCATTGCAACCATACTTCAAGAGTTGAATATTGAGGAGGGATGGCTATTAAAGACGATAAAACAAAGAAAATTGAAGTATTTTGGTCACTTGAAACGTCACGACAGTTTGGAGAGAACAATAATGGAAGGGTATATGATTGGGAAGAGAGGAAGAGGAAGGCCAAAGAGAAGATGGGTGCAGGATGTGGCGGATGATCTCCAGATGGGTGTATCAGACGCGGGACATCTTGCTTGTGATCGAGTAGTTTTCCGGAAGGTTGTTATGGAAGCGAGGTTCTGCAAAGGACATGCTACTGAATGAATGAATCTCTAAATACATTACCATTCATCTCATTATGATAATCCCTATTGTCTGTATGCTTTGATACGAACACGAGCCCAGCATTCTGTAGTAAGCCATTATGAGTACTACCAGCATAGGCTATGACCAAACGCTGTCCTTTACTACTGGGCACATAATGCTTTATCTTTCCATCCATTGATTGCCATTCCTTTTCACTTGTGTGGAGCGCATTTATCCACGTCTCATCCAAATACACTATGCCATAATTTTTTTTGTGCATTTCCCTTAATTCACGTAGGTATCTGCTTCTCAAGGCTCCTAAATGCGGTTGCTCGCAAAGAATATTTCTACCGCCCTTGTACTTTCAAAAAGTGAAGATAATGTCAACGACTGGCAAGAGAAGGTCCACCAGAGAGACGAATGGAGACGGATTGTATTTGCAGCAAAGAACCTCAATGGCTCGGAACGCTGAAGAAGAAGAAGAAGAAGATAATGTCCTTATAATTTTCCACAAAGTTGTTTTGGATAGCTCTGTGTTATTGTTCTTTCTGAACCAAACCCTAAGTTTTCTTACAGTCACTGTTTCTTTGGCTTCCAGCATTTTTATAATGCTGGATAATCCTGGATATAAAATCCTAAATTTTTATAATTTTAGGAGTCTTCGTGGCGAAGTGGTCAAGCCTTTTAACTTGGGCTCCAAAGATCGTGGGTTCGATTCCGGGCCGCACCCTTCGGTTCATGAGTTAAATTTTTCGAAGACTTCTGTGGGTCGTTGACAGAGCTGCGGAGTTCGTGCTTTGTGCGATGCTTTCCGTGCTGCGGAAAGAGACCGAGCCATATGGGATAGAACCCGGTGCAATGAAGTCGGCCCTGTCAACTTTTTAAAGCATTTTTATAATAGCTCGCCTTATGACATCTTTGTCAAAGCTGTTTACAATAATCTTTCTACCTACCGTTTTGTTATTGCGTGGTGGTTTAATTCCAGACTCTTGCACCCATCGACTCAAACCCAATGCATGCACTGTTCTTTTTTCAGAATTTGTAATAGTATAAAACAGTTTCCTGCGATCAGCTTCTTGACAAAAATATGTGTACAACTTCATAGCGATTCTTGAAGTGTACAATTTTGCATTAAATTCCATTGAAAAATATTCACACATTTCAATGTTAGCGGTAAGTGGTAAGATTTAAAAAAAAAACAAAAAACAAAAAAAAAAAACATATTAATCAGGTTTCATGAAATAACCAACATTTTGAGACACCTCTGAACAGTCCTTGTTTGAACAACGTGGGGGGTTGGCATAAGGCCAATCCCTTCAAAACACGTACAATATTCAACATTGAGCGCTGATTGTCTGGCTGTGCTGTAATACATTTAAAATTATGAATTCATCTCAGACCCGTAAATTATATACCGCATATAAACAAACTTTGAAATCTGCTGTAAAATCTCCAGAATAAAAATTGTTTTGTTGGGTGGACATAATGATAAAGTTATATACTAATCTCATAATTTTCCCTCAGTTGGTTACTGAGATATGGATGTTTATATTGTGGACATACTATAACTAGAGACATAGAAACCTAATCAAAGTGTCCATGTCATCTAACAAATTAACGTCTGTTTTTTTTTTCAGACTAAGTACTCAAATGTGTTGCTGAAAGTGCATGCGGCTGCAGCAACTTTGGCATTTCATACAGTTTGTCATCAATCTTACAACTCGATGACCGGCACAGCTGGTTTGATGCGCACATTATTTGAAGATTCCGAAATTGCTAAAAATATTGCTTGTGCAAAAACAAAGACTGGAGCAATAATAAACCAGGTAATTGTCCCCCACACTGTTGATCGACTAGATAAATCTTTAAGTGGTATTTCATGTTTCGATCTTTCGACAGATGCTAGCAATCACAGTTTGCAGCAAATATTTCCGATCGTTTTTCAATACTTTGACTGGAAAGCAGATGGAATCCAAACTAAGATTCTCGAGTTAGACAACACATTAAATGAAACCTCAGAAACTATATCACAGTACATTTTGAGAACACTCCAAAAACATGATTTGAACTCCAATTGTGTTGCTTTTGCTGGTGACAATGCCAATGTGAATTTTGGAGGTATTAACAGAAGAGAAGGTAAAAATATGTTCTCGCATTTGAAGGAAGCCTTGAGCAAGCCATTAGTAGGTGTTGGATGTTCTGCTCATGTTCTGCACAACTACATCCAACACGGCGCAGATTTAATGCAGATTGACGTTGAATCTATTGTCTTGAAGATATTCAATTACTTTTTTCATACACTGTCTGAACAGAAACTTTAAAGGACTTTTGTAACTATGTCAACATTAATTATTAGTAACTACTCTATCACTCTAAAACTAGATGGCTCAGTTTGTTTCCAGCTGTTGGGGCTGTTTACTGCTTTGAAAGAATATTTTCTTTCTGTAAACCAGCCATCTGCTATGATTTTTTTTTAAATTTGTGAATGATTTTTCAGAAGTTTACCTTTGGTTTGTGCATTCTTTGATATCTGTCTTCCAAGTCTATATTTCGACCACTGAAAAAGAAGAAACACCAGTGTTACAGGCTATGAGCCTTCTTCACACAACCTTGGAAATTTTGAAAGGCAGATTGAAGGAGACATTTATTTCACCGAAAGTCAGGGAGATGTTGAGAAGACTTAAGGAAAGTGGTTGAGAAGAAGAGTGTAATAGTTTTATGGCACACGTTAGGTTGGTGTATGAAGCATGCATAAGTTACTTATAAAAGTGGTTGAAACCTTTTGATGAATTTCAGTGCTTTGGTTGGATGTACTTAAATAAAATCAAAGACTGTACAGTTGATGACCTTTTGACTTGCATATTGCACTTGAAAGAGAAGGGTATTATTGTAGATGATGTGCAATATTAATTGTTTGTCCAATACCGCAATCTGAAATCATCTGTGCAAGACAAGAATGAACAGTTTTTTTTTTAAAGACTCTTGCATGAACAGTGGAGTTTATTTTTCCAAAGTTGCCCAAATGCATGTTGCTTTACAGAGTTACTTAAAATTTGTGAAGTATTCTTCTGTATCCCTGGACACAATGGCAATGTGGAAAGGGTGTTCTCCTTGAATGCTCAATGGACAAAGTAAAGGAACAGACTCTTACTCGACTCTTAAAGTAAAAGTAAAGGCAAAGGGCATCATTCTCACAAAGTGTAGGCAGTTCCATCGTGCCATTACCCGAAATTAAAACGGAAGTGATGTACAGAGTCATTGCGCCATGATCCATGTTGTCCCGCACAACGCTATCTAATTAACCATGCATTCTTTCGATGTCATTCATTCATTCAAATCTCACGTGACAAGAACACACGTCATCCTGGGTTTTCCAGGATAGGTTTGCCTAATATTCCGTGCACGGCGATTGGTTGAAATCATAGTGACCTTTCATATAAATAAAGATATATTTTATACTTACCGTAATTAATTTTTTTTTTTCACTGTTTATAGAAAATAATAAATTATAGATGTATTTTTGAATTCTGCATACAATTTTAAATATATCTGGAAAGTTTCATTCCCGATTTTGCTGAAATTGTGGATGAAAAACAACATTTTCTGCAAAGCATGCCTTTGTGAATGGGGTAATGCAAGGCCATGTGCCATGACGACTGTGCATGCACATATTGATCGGAATGGCATGTACACTTTCACTTTTCAACAATCAAAACGTGCAATTTGACCTACTAAAGTTAAAGAGAACGCAAGTTTAAAGATTATGAATAATTTATTTGTATACTTGTATACTTTTGGGCATGTTATGAGAAGAAATGATTTGGAGAACTTGGTGACAACTGGTAAGATCGAGGGGAACAGACCAAGGGGAAGACCTAGAAACAAGTATATGCATGGCTTGGCCTTGTGGCATGGTCGCGACAGAAACACGGAACTGATCCACGACTCTGTTGATCGAGTGAGGTGGCAGCACATGACCGCCCACGCTTACCGGCATGGCACATGATGGATGGATGGATACTTGTACTATTTTGAAATCAATTAACATAACCGAACATATTTTTGAAGTCAGTTTTCATAATCCGCCAATGACCCGTTTGGTTGAGGCGACCTCGCATGCGGAGAAAAATGGAAATGGCACACTGAACCGTACTTAATTGTTTTTTCTGGCGCTTTCAATAGAAAACCATCAATTGTAGATGGATCTTCGAATTTTGCATCAAATTTTTCAGAAATTTGGAAAGTTTCATCGCTAAACTTGCTTTAATTTGTGGTTGAAAAACAGGCGAAGATGTTACGATTATGATGAGTACCTTTGTGAATGGGAAACCCAAAACGGCGGCTTGGCTATACAAATAATCTTTGTAGAACAATCATTGTGTCCTCGCTAGTGTAGTCGTAGGCATTCTGCCTGTCACGCGTGAGACAGAGGTTCTATTCCCGGCTGGTTTTTTTGTTTGTTTTTTTTAAATTGTTCACAAAATTATTAGGTGATATAATAGAAACTATTAAACATTACGAACTAAAATATATAGAACTAAGAAACTGGAAGTTTGTGAATAAAGTGTGCTCTATGGATCTGTGCAAGCTGCCGAATGCCGGGGAGGGCATCCCACAGAGGCAGCGGAATGATTGCGTATCGGAATCAATGGATACAATAGATGTCTTTGTTTAATGTACATTTTAATTGTTATATAAAATATTGCCCCTGAATCATTATAGTTTCATCGCTAAACTTGCTCGAATTGTGGTTGAAAAACAGATTTTCTGCAAAGATGTGACTTTGTGAATTGGAAACCCACGGGTCATGACGGCCGCACATATCGATTGCGCTACACTTTGTAACACTCAAAACGTGCAATTTGAACTGCTAAAGTTAAAGTGATTACAATTTTAAAGATTAATAATAATTTATTTGTATGCTTGTACTATTTTGTAATCATTTCATTTACCATCATGGAACATATTTTTGAAGTCAGTTTTCATATGACCATTTGAGACCATTTTTTTCTCATGGCCTCGCACACACAGACGAGCACAGATCACTGGTGGAGGTAATCGGACACACTGGAGAGTGATAATATCGGGTGAGGAGCATGAGAAATCGCAACTCGTCTCACCTTCACAAAAATGTGAATATCTTCACTTAGAATTGACATACAGGCATCATTGAGGTACCCTTCGATTTTGAATTTCAAGGCCCATCTACTGTGGCGATCTCATTAGTAAATACTCAAATTTAAAATCGTGATAGTTCATGCTAACTCAAAGTACAATTTGAAGAATCTTACCTTCTTCTTCTTCTGCGTTCATCCGGATTTTTTTTCCGGATGTGACTGCGTTGTGCCTGTTTACAGCAGAGCTGCGTTCTTGCGCCGTTAGGCCGACACATCCGACTTCTGCGGGTATTTGTTGACCGGGTTGAATCTTACCTGAGAATAGTTAGTTTTAAGTTTTATGCATATGTGATTGCTAACGATGATCTTCTATGAAAAGTTGACTCCTCCGAGAAATATGTTGCGTAATTAATAAACAATATAAGGTAATAGTAATAACTTACAATCGGCTGTTTAAATAATGTAATGTTTTTCAGCATTTTGAAAAAGGCCTCCATTGAATTTATATTTATTTTTTTAACATGATTAATGAATTGATTGTTTCTTGGTCGATTCGTAAAAACAGTCATTCAGTCAGTAAAGTCAGTAAGATACAACACTCACTGACTTATTTATCGGCGAAGTTATCGGCAACTATTGCAATACAATTGTACTGATTGTGGATTTAACGTGGAACAATTCAAATGAAACATTCAATTTGTCCTCCTTTGTAATAATACTAATATGTCCTCCTTTTGGTGCCCACGTATCTGGCAACCCTATTCTTGACAGTATTGTAAAATAGGGCACTCTTCGATCCGATCCGATCCGATCTTGAAAAGAAAAATTGCAAACTCGGTCTCCATCAACCTGCTTCTTTAGCGTGGGTTAGATTGTCGATCCGTGGATTGGTGTGTATTGATACTGTTCCTCTTTGTGCTCTCTTTCGAGTTAATTTTGCTCGTGTTGGTTGTAGCTCCTGCTCGTGTGTCAGTGAAGGCTGGTTCTTATGTCGGTTTTTGAACTTGTTTATTGGCATGCGTTGTCCGGTTCCATTTCTGCCAGGTTCTGCTTCCTTGTTCTAGTTTTTTTTTTTTTTTTTTTTAAACAAACTAGTACAGAGTTGGTTGTTTTCTCATGTGTTTCTCCCCGGTACTGGTTACCGGGCTATTTAGTCCTGAGAAGGACTCGTCGTGTTCGTAGCCGGCACCTCAAGGTCGGTTGCAATCCGTGGCCCCAATCCGTCTTTCCTTCTCTCTGTTCGTTACCAGCGCCTGCGCTTCTCCATACCAAGATGTCACCATCATCCCCCAGGCACAGCCAGTGGCCCATCAAGGAGAGCTGAGCCCCAAGCAAGCCCTCTCGTCCCCTAACGCTCCTTTCCAGGACCACGCCCAGGACATCCATCAAATGCCAAACAGATGGATGTCCTGAAAAAAAAAAAAAAGGTAAAAGAATTTCGAAAAAAAATAAAATAAAATAAAATAAAATAAATAAATAAATAAATAAATAAAATGTTTATAGTTTTGTTTTTATTGAGACATATAACGGGGACGTAAAGGTACAAACTGACGTAGAACAGATACAGACATGAATGACGTCCTCTCCTCCTCCTGGTTTCTGTCTTCTGTATTGGGTTGAGGTTATATTTCCTTTCCTGTTCGGCATATGTATTGCCTGACCAGCCTCTGGATCTCGGCGTTACTCTCTACGTGCAGGCATTTCGTCATTGTCATTGGTGAGTTGGTATTACTGAAGTAATCTCTTAACTCTTTTCGCTCGTTATTGTATTCGATGCATGATATTAAAAAATGTTCAATTGTGTTTTCTTCCTGGCATGGTATGCATAATTGTTTTTCTCCTCTGGCTTTCCAGGTTCCCAGTCTGAGATTCCACAGTTTTCTATTGGCTGGTGCTTTTATATTGCTGGTGACTTGTGGTTTGTTACTGGGTTGGCCTAGTATCTGGTACGAATGTCTGCCTGTAGTATTGTTTTGCCACTGTTTCCTCCATTCTTGCAATATGTAGGTTTTTATGATGCTTTTTCCTTCTGTTGTTCCTAGTCCTGTGTTAATCTTATTCAAACTGCCTAGGCCTTCTTTCGCTGCTCTATCTGCTTGTTCGTTACCCGGAATACCTCTGTGGGCTGGTATCCATCCGATGGTTACTTGGCAACCTGCGTACTTAAGGTTGGTTGCTGTCGCTAGTATAGCCTCTTTTATGTCAGGTCTATTCCCTCTAGAGAAATTCCCGAGTGTTTGCACAGCTGACAGTGAGTCTGTTAATATACATAGTTTCGTAGGTGGTTTTTCGGCTGCCATCTCCAGGCCTTTTAATATGGCTACTAGTTCAGCTGTGCATACTGCTGTCTGGTCAGTTAGTTTGAATTCACTCTTTATATTCCTGCATGGTATCACTACTCCTGCTCCTACCTCACCTTGTTCATTCTTGGACCCGTCGGTGTATATTGTGAGGCTGTCTTTACTAATTTCGTCTATATATTCCTCTGCAGCGTATCTAGCCTCTATGTCCTCTGTGTTCTTGGTAATGATTTTTGTTAGGCTGGTATCTGTAGTTGGTACTGTTAGTACCCAATGGGGGTTGACCGGCTTATATAATATTGTCTGTTTCACAGTTTCTTCTAGTTCCTCGTTTTCTTGCATCTTCTCCGCTGCCTCCCAGCCCGCTGGTCTGTTCATCTTTACTATCGGTATGCCTCCCCACTTGCTACGGCTGTCACTGAAAGTTTGGTATGCCGGGTGGGTTTCGTCTTGAGCTACCTTTAGCCAGTAGCCGTATGTCAGCTGCTTTCGCCTCAGACTCAGTGGTAGTATCCCTACTGCTACTTCCATGGCTGCTTTGGATGTCCCTTTGCCTGCCCCGAGTATGATGTTTAAGGCTTGGGTCTGAATGGTGTCCAACTTCTTCTTGCTGGCCTCTGATGCTGCTTCGTATACAATGCTGCCATATTCTATTTTGCTTCTGATGAATGCTTTATAGAACATCAGCATTGTTTTCGTGTGGGCACCCCATCCATTCCCCTTTATCACCCGCAGTAAGTTGTTCACGGTTTTGCATTTGTCCACTGCCTGCCGTATGTGTTTTGACCAGTTCATTCTCTGGTCTAGAGTCATTCCGAGGAATACTGTACTGCCTACTCTTTTGATTGTTTCCCCTTTTATTTTTATGTTATCCTCCTTGCTAAAGTTTGTCAGCTTGCTGCTGAATATCATGCTAACTGTCTTATTGGTATTTATTACGAAACCCCATTTGTCCATCCAGTCAGCTAGTTTCGTTATTTGTATTTGTAATTGGCTTCGTACCGATTTTAGGGACCTGCCACTCCTCCATATGGCGCAATCGTCAGCAAACTGCGATATGCCAGTGCTCTGGTCCTTGAATTCCTCTGCTAGGTCGTTCACCAGTATTGCGAAGATTGTTGGTGATATGACAGAGCCCTGGGGGATGCCGTTCTCTTGTGCGTATTTTTTGGACACTTCATTCCCTATTCTCACCGTGAAGCTCCTATCCTTGAGGAAGTTTTGTATGTAATTGTACGTTCTTCCTACTATGCCTATTTTCTTTATTTTTATCAATGCGGCTTCTCTCCAGCATTGATCGTACGCTTGGGCTAGGTCCAGGAATACGGCCATCGTTTTTTCCCTTCTTTTGAATCCTTTCTTTACATGGTTTTCTAGTTTTATTATTTGGTCCATCGAACACCTGTTTGCTCTAAATCCGGACTGCGTTTGGCTATAGAGTCCATTCTTCTCCATGTGGTATGTTATTCTTTTGTTGACTATCGTTTCCATGATTTTGCCCAGGTGAGATGTCAACGCTATGGGTCGGTATGAGTCCGCCTTCGATGGGTCTTTGTTTTGTTTTCTTACTGGTATCACAGTGGCTGTTTTCCACAGTTTAGGGCTATTTCCCGTTTTCCATATTTCATTAAACAGTTTTGTGATTGATCTTATGGTGTTATTTGGTAGTTTTTTAAGGATGGTGTAATTTAATATATCGGACCCAGCGGCTGTTTCAGATTTTTCTTTTAATGCTGTCGTCACTTCGTCTGTCGTAATTTCCGCATCCATATAGTGCTTTTCACTGTCCACGTGTCGCGTTGCATTTATCATCGGTATCATCTTCTCCCTTCGTTGCCTTTCTTTATTTCCTAGTTTTTTGTTAGAGCTTACTTCGTAGAAGTATTCGCCGAACACATTAGCTTTGTCTAAATCTGATACTGCTAATGTCGGCATTTTGATGGTGGGGTTTTTAATTGACTTGTTATTCCCTTTAATTGCTTTTATTTGTTTCCATACCATGGTAGTAGGTGTATCGGGGCTGAGTTTCTGGCAGTACCTTCTCCACTCCTTTTCTTTTGCGTGTTTTACTGCTCTGTTTGCTTCGTTTCTGTACTTCTTGTATTCTTCTAAGTTCTCTTCTGTTTTTGTCCTTCTGTACTTCTGGAAGGCTCTTTTCCTGTTCCGCTGGGTCTCCGTACATTTGTCGTTCCACCAAGGCACTGGGTTTTTGTGCCCTTGTTTTTGGTGCGTTTGGTCTGTTTGTTTATTTGTTTTAATGTTACCAGGCATAGTTTTGTTTGGGATGTGTTTTATGGCTACCTGTAGGATGTTTTTGGTTAGCCTCTCAGTGTAGTCCTCAATGTTTTCCTTCTCCTGTTTCTCTAACTCTATGTTTGTCATCTCTTCTCTGAACTGTTCCCACTTCGCTTTTTTGAAATTAAATGTCGGTCTGTTGCTGCTGTGACTTATCTGCGGCTTTGTTCTTGTGTTAATTATTATTGGGAGATGGTCTGTGTTCGTATCGTCAGTAACCTCCCATTGACTGTTTGTTAGGTTTATAGATGCTATTGTCAGGTCAATAGCTGTGTCCTGGCAGTCTATCCTGGGGCTTACCCTAGTCGTACTCCCGTCATTGAGTACTGCTAGCTGGTTGTCTTCAATAAACTCCATTAGTTTTGTGCCAGCTGCGGTATTCTTGGTCGCACCCCATGCGATGTGGTGACAGTTGAAATCTCCTACTATTAAGGTTTCTGTTGTGAGTCTGCTCTGTAGTTCTTGAATGTCTTCGTCCTGTATGATCCCATTAGGGCAGTATATGTTTATTATTGTTAAGTTTTTTGGGCTACTTGTAATGGTTGCACTTACACACTCCCAGTTCTTGGTTAGGAATGCTTCCTGTTTGACTATTTGGAAGTGATCATGGACTAGTAAGGCGACCCCGCCTCCTTTCCTTTCCTCCCTGTCTTTTCTAACTACTGTGAATCCCGGGCATCTAAACTTTTGTTTTGGTTTCAGATGGGTTTCCTGTAGGGCATATATACTGTTTTGGCTTCCCAGTTGTTGCATAATGTCTGGGAGGTGGTTTTTTATGCCGCTACAGTTCCACTGTATTACCTTGATATTTTCTGTGGCCATTTTAGTACTGCTGTTTATTGCTTTCTTTCTTCGTTTCTTTTATATCATTGTCTCCTTTATCTTTGAGAGTCGTTGCTGCTATCATCCTCCTGGTAGCTTTTTTCTTCCTCTACATCCTGTAATTGTTTTCTCTGGTAGTATGTCGTTGGGCTGTCCTTGTATATTCCCCGTTGTTGGGCTATCATAGTGATTTTCAGCCCTGTCATTTCTGTCTTGAGATTTTCTATTTTGCTGTTTATTTGTTGCATTTCTTTTTTGACTTCCAGCCCTTTTGGTTGTTTCTGCCTCACATTGCTGACAGTCCTCTCCCATACCTTATCGATTTCCTTTTCTATTAGGCTTATCTTGTTTTCCTGGGTTTCAACTTTCTTTCTTATGCTTTTCAATTCTTCTTCCATTTTCTTTGTGGTTTCGTCCAACCTTGCTGAGGCTTCCTCCATGTGTTTTATGGCCTGTGTCATCTTCTCTTCTGTTTCCTGACTCTGGTTAATACCGTACTTTGGTTTTCGTTGATCCTAGTGTCTTGTCCTGTATTTGTCTTGTCTTTTCCGCTGCCTGGAGATTTACCGGCTATCTGCGTTCTCAGGTTGTTTACCTCAGTTTGCAGAATTCGTATCTCGGACTGCATCTCGGGGGAATCTCTTTTGGGAATTCTTGTTTCATTCTTATTGACTTTATTGGGGTTTCTGTGAGTACAGATTCCCTCCATGCTACCAGCATTTTCTTATAATCAGGGCACCCTTTGAACCGTGCGCCATGGTTGCCTCTGCAGTTTGCGCATCGTCTTTCGGGGTTGTGCTCTGAGTATTTCGTGTCTCGTTTTGCTACATTGCAGTCACTCATCCAATGTGGACCACTACAGTACTTGCATGTCGGCGTCTTCTGCCTGCAGGCTTGGAAAAAATGTCCGAATTTTTGGCAAAAAGCACATTGTGCCACGGGTGGTACGAATTTTTCAAAGTATTTGTGTTTCTTATTTAGCGTTATATGTTGTGGCATGTCCTTGCCTTCACATTTTAATGTGATGACGGTGGTAGGCTTTCCCTGTTTGGTCACTATCCTATCCCCCTCTAAAATCTGTACGTGTTTGTTTTCTTTTTTTAAGTCCTCTAAGATCTCTTTTATGTCCCTTGGATCATGGATCCCTTTAACAACAATGGTGCAGCCTGTTTTACATATGCTAATGTCTGCACTGGTTCCATGTGGTAGTAGTATTCTGGCTGGTTTCTCTGACTCTTTCATTTCTTTTATTAATTCTTCCATCTTCTCTGTTCTGTTGGGGTGAAAGAATACCTTTCCTTGTGATTTGAAGAGTTTTCTAACGGATCTGTTTCCTAGCTCGTTTTCTAGTAGCTTTTTTAATTCATCCGTATTCAGTGACTTGAAGGACAACTGGCCTTTCTTTACCTGTGTCACTTCTAGGCGTATTTTTCCTATATCTGGCCTGTCAGCTGTGCTGCTGTCATGCGTGGCTTGCCTCTCTCTCTGGTTGTTGCGCGCCCTCTCACTACTGGTCCGGCTGGCTGGCTGCGCCGATGTGCCCCCGCCCGTCTTGGTCGCCACCTCCTCTTTTTGTTTACTCTTGAGATTTCTACTGCATTCCTGCACCCGGCTGTAACTTGCCTGTTCCGATTGACGGGTCTAAATAGTTCCGCAGTGAATGATAAATATTACGTGTAAAACAGGTAATGCTACTATACGAAACACAGCATAATGTTCGTTAATATATAATAATAATAAAAACCAACTAGTAACGCATTTTCGCAGTGTTGGTTCATCATCATCATTATCATAATCATCATGATCATCATCATCATCAGGTGCAATGCCGATAAGCGTGGAAGGTCATGGTTCGTGATCTCACACAATCATCAGTCTTTTATCAGGTCAGTGTTCTTGTTCCGATAATGATAGGCGACCAAATCATACGGCTATTCCTCTCTTTGTCTTCCCCGTGCCCTTTCTCCATCGTCATGCTGCTCGTGGTCATAGAGTGGGCAACACTGGATTCTTGAACGGTTCGGCCCGCTGAACGGGCTGTAAATGCCCACGCACTTCTCTGCTGCTTTACAACAGACCCATCTGTATAGATGAGCACTTCGGGGCTATCTGAGTGTTCATAGATGAGCGCATTGACTTCTGCATTGACAGCGACAGGGTTCTGCTTTCTGCACCGTCTGTCGAGTGTGATAATGCAGGAGAAAGTGCACTTAAATGCTGGAGGCACCGGCACCCATTCCTTGCCGGGGTTGATACTGGTAAGACTGCAAAGCTGTCTAACGACATCTTCCGCCCGACCCATCCATGATTTGCCTCTCTTTAGCCTGTCACTCTTTTCTCTGAATATAGCGTCATACAGAGGGTGCTGCTCATCTGCACTTATTTTTAAGTATGCACGAGCTCTCCAGATCTTGATTCTGTGTTCCATTGTCGGGAAGTCAAGGAGGTATCTCATTGCTACACAGCTGGTGTCTTTCGTGCAGTCCAAAATGATGCGCATGGCTTCGTTTTGTACTTTTTCAAGTCTTCCATTCTGTGTAGGGCTGACAGTGAGGATAGCCAGGGCATACTCGATGCGTGAAAGCACCAGTCCTTGGAACAGAAGTATTAGCAGTCTTTGCTCGATATTGGCAGTCAGTCGCCATGACTCTCATTGCTGACAAACCTTTTCGAGCTTTCGTTATGACATAATCGACATGATCTCTGAAGGACAGGCTACGATCAAGCCTCATGCCAAGATATGTCATTGACTGGGTTCTACTAAAAATGCTCCCATCCATTCTTACTGCCGGCAGGTCTGTGTTCACAATATGGTTGTTTAGGGAGAACCATGCAACCGATGCCTTTGCAGGGTTGACAAGGGCATCGGCATCAGCACACCATGAGGAAATTCGATCTAGTTCGCCCTGCATATCATTGGCAACCGCCTGTCTATCTCGACCTTGTCGATACACGAGAATAGTAGTTAGAAAGGCGCAATTCGGTTATCATTTGGTGGATTGACCTGTGGATTGACCTTGACCTCGGCTGATTTTCACTCCCCCTCGGTCATGAAGTTGGGTGGTGTAAGGGGTGGTATCTAGGTCATATCTAAGGGCGATAATTCTAAGATGTTATGTTTCTAAGGGCAGATAACTATTGAGTGGGTGTATACAAATTTAAATTAATTATTTAAAAATAAAATAAAATAAATAAAAAATTAAAATAAATAACGACGGGGTGCGGGGTGGTGGCGAGGAGGTGGGCGCGTGGGGTGAGGCTAGGCGGTTCGGGTTTAAACACTATCAGGTATATAATAATTTTTATTAAATCATGTATAAACAATACAATGCATATTAAATAAGTAGCGGCATAGTGGAACATTCAGGAAGGTAGTACCGGGGAGTTATACGTCGGCAAGTGGGGGGAAATCTCCGGCGGGTGTGACGGTGGTCGGTTCATAACAGACGTGGAGGGGGTGCATACGGAAAAGTCATTAAGTAACGGGTTGTAAAAACGTGGGTGAGTGGTGTGTTAAAATATTTTGAACTGTTAGCGCATTGGTGGTGTACATTAGTACGAATAGAAGGAATAGGTGCGGTGGGGATAGTAGTGGGTATGGGTTAGTGAAATTAGTTGATAAGGGTGGTTATTAGTGCTATGTAGATGTTCATAGTAGCTTATTCACTAACATAACCATCCATCCATCATGTGCCATGCCGGTAAGCGTGGGCGGTCATGTTCTGCCATCTCACTCGATCAACAGAGTCGTGGATCAGTTCCGTGTTTCTGTCTCGACCATGCCACAAGGCCAAGCCATCCAGATACTTGTTTCTAGGTCTTCCCCTTGGTCTGTTCCCCTCGATCTTACCAGTTGTCACCAAGTTCTCGAAATCATTTCTTCTCATAACATGCCCAAAAAATTGTGACTGTCTACGTCTAATGTCTCTGATCAGTTTACGATCTTCATTTGTTTCTTGAAGGACTTGTTCATTGTTCTTTCTGGCTGTCCATGGTATTCTTTGCATTTTCCCCAGAAACCACATTTCTACAGCCATCAGATGTTTTTCAGCCTGGCTGCTCATTGTCCAAGCTTCACATCCATATAAAAGTACAGGTTTTATGTAGCATCTCAACACTCTTTTTCTCGTTTCAATTGACATCTTTTTATTGGTCAGTATGTTTTTCATCTTGCTAAAGGCTACTTTTGCCATGGCGATTCTTGTTCTAATCTCTTCAAGGCATCTCCCATCAGATGTTATTACTGTTCCGAGGTAATTGTACCTATTCACTTGTTGAAGAATATTCCCATTTACTTGTATATTACACTGTGGTATTTCGTTCTTCTTAGTGACGACCATAATCTGTGTCTTTTTACAATTTAATTCTAACCCTTGTTGTTCACTGTGTGTAACAACCGCATCTACTAAATTTTGCAGGTCCTGTTCATTGTCTGCAATCAAGACTGTATCATCTGCATATCTAATGTTATTGATGCATCGTCCCCCAATGTTGATTCCTTCCATATTTTCAATATTTCTGAAAATATTTTCACTGTACAGGGAAAACAGATCTGGAGACATTACACTGGAGACTAACATAACACGTGTTACAAATGAAACCTTTAAAGCTAAAGATCGCTGATTGTAATGGATATAGTGTAGTATAATTCGGTGGTAAGGGGTGGGTACCAGGTATTAGTGGTCAACAGATGGACAAGTAGTGGTCAAGTGAGGAAATTTTAGGGAAAAGTAGTTGTAATGATATGGTGATGATTAAAGGATGGTAAATTAGTGGTCAAGTAGTGGTCAAGTGAGGAAATTTAGGGAAAATTGGTCGTAGCGACATGGTTATGATTAAAGGGTGGTAAATTAGTGGTCAAGTAGTGGTCAACCAATGGCCAAGTAGTGGTCAAGTGAGGAAATTTTAGGGGAAAAGTAGTTGTAATGATATGGTGATGCTTAAAGGGTGGTAAATTAGTGGTCAAATAGTGGTCAAGCAGTGGTCAAGTAGTGGTCAAGTGGTAGTCAAGTGAGGAAATTTTAGGGAAAAGTAGTTGTAATGATATGGTGATGATTAAAGGGTGATAAATTAGTGGTCAAGCAGTGGTCAAGGGGTGGTCAAGTGAGGAAATTTTAGGGAAAAAGTGGTTGTAATGATATGGTGATGATTAAAGGGTGGTAAATTAGTGGTCAAGCAATGGTCAAGGGGTGGTCAAGTAAGGAAAATTTTAGGGAAAAGTAGTTGTAATGATATGGTGATGATTAAAGGGTGGTAAATTAGTGGTCAAGCAATGGTCAAGGGGTGGTCAAGTAAGGAAAATTTTAGGGAAAATTGGTCGTAGCGACATGGTGATGGTTAAAGGATGGTAAATTAGTGGTAAATTAGTGGTAAATTAGTGGTCAAGCAGTGGTGAAGTGGTGGTCAAGTATGAAAAATTTTAGGGAAAAGTGGTTATAATGATATGGTGATGATTAAAGGGTGGTAAATTAGTGGTCAAGTAGTGGTCAACCAATGGTCAAGTAGTGGTCAAGTGAGGAAATTTTAGGGAAAAGTGGTTATAATGATATGGTGATGATTAAAGGGTGGTAAATTAGTGGTCAAGTAGTGGTCAGCCAATGGTCAAGTAGTGGTCAAGTGGTCGAGTGACCACTTAAATTGTAGATGACGATGTCCCTAAGATTATGGTAGTGGTTAAAGTGATCGATGACATGGTCAAGTAGCGGTCAACCAGTGGTCAAGTGGTCGAATGAACACTTAAAAGGTAGAGAAAAGTACGTATATTGAAACGGTGATGGTAAAATGGTCGACAACGTGGTCAAGCAGTGGTCAAGTAGTGCTCAACCAGTGGTCAACCGCTCAAGTGAGAAAATTGTAGGGTATGGTACGTGTAGTGAAACAGAGATGAATAAATTAAGTAGTGACATTGTCAAGTAGTGATCAAGTAGCGGGCAAGTACTGGTCAAATGGTCGAGTGACCACTTAAATTGTAAGGGAAAGTACGTGTAGTGAACCTGTGTTGGTTACAGTGATCGATGACGTGCTCAAGTAGTGGCCAAGTAGTGGTAAATGGTCGAATGACTACTTAAATTGTCGGTGAAAGTAGGTATGGTGACATGGTGATGATCAAGAGTTGGTCAAGTGGTGCTCAAATAGTGGTCAAGTAGTGGTCAAGTAGTCGAATGACCACTTAAATTATAGGGTATGGTACATGTAGTGAAACGGTGATGGTAAAATAAGTAAGGACATAGTCAAATAGTGGTCAAGTACTGGTGAAGTAGTGATCAAGTGGTCGAAGGATCATTGTAGGGTATGGTATGTGTAGTGACATGATGATGGTTAAAGTGATCGATGAAATGATCAAGACGTTATGCCGACTGCTAAGTTCAGAAAGTAATGTCCTTACTATCGGCAATTTCCCTGACAGGAGCGCCTCGAGCACTGATTTTGTATTGATCAATAGCACCTAGTGGTACAGTCGACACACATGGACAATAGTTACAGCCGGTCAAAGATGGCGTCGCACCCTATCACACATGGGTAATTGCTATAACCAGACTACGTCTCATTCGCTAAAACTGGTCAAATATGGACTTGCAGTCGATCCCATGTGTAATGGTACATCCAAGAAAAGGCTCACTGACTAAAACAATCAAAGAATTCCCTGCTTCCGATAACATGTATAATGGTACAGCCAGAACACGGGGTTAATGATTCAACCGGTCAAAGATGGCGATGGATCCAGTGACACGCATAACGATACACGTGGAACACGTTGCTAATAACCGAAATGTTCAAAGACGGCGGCGAATCCGGTCACAGGGGTAATGGTACATCTTAGACACGTGGTTAAGAGGGAAACTATAGAAAAAGGGTGTCCTATCGGTTGTCGAGTCAAGGAACCTAACGTATGATGATCACTGTGTATAGGAGTGAATACACTGCATCATCAACATTGCATCCGAAGGCTAAAAGGGTCACCCTTCTCTCTCTCTCTCCTTTCTATAACCGTGTAGTCCTAGTGTTATCCGGTTACACCAAAGGACACTCGGGCATCAATACAACATAAACTGGTCTCGAAAACCCCATACGCGCATGTAAACAAATCACCACAGTGTCCGACTAAGCCTTTCTCATATTCATAGTACAGAGCTGTGATCACAGAGGCTAGTCGGGGAAATCGTATCTGTACGTAACAACTATCGGGTCATACAGCGACGAGTGGGTAGTGGGTGTTAACAGATGCACACAAACACAACAAACTGCCCCGATTCAACCTTAGGCAATGCACGTAACATGACAGGTCACATGTCCGCCGTCATAATCAGCGATGTTATCACATATCAAATTAGATAGCCACACTTTCATTTCCTTTCTATGTGTCCATAGTGTCTTTACATCTTTCTCCAGAAAACCATTTCCAAGACCAATATATGTTTTTTGTCAGTGTACCTGCTCAGTGCCACACTTCACAACCAGACAAAAGTACACGTTCTATGTACCACTTCAACCGTCAAATAAGAAAATATGTTAGACAAAATATTAAAATTATTGGTCAAATACAGAAATATATCACCCAAACTTATAAAAAGAAGGAACATATGTTAACCAAATGGAAAATATCTTAGCCAAATAGGAAAATTTGTTAGCCAAAGGAGAAAAAAGATTGACCAAGTAACGAAATTCCCCAACCAAACTTATGAAAAGTACGAAACTTTGTTAAGCTAGTATGAAAAGGTATTCCAAACAGAGAAATATATCACCTAAACTTATAAAAAGTAGGAACATATGTTAACCAAATGGAAAATATCTTGGGCAAATAGGAAAATTTGTTAGCCAAATGGGGAAAATATTGTCCAAGTAACGAAATATCCCCCAACAAACTTAGGAAAAGTACGAAACTTTGTTAAGCAAGTATGAAAAGGTATCGACCAAGTAGAGAAATATATCACCCAAACTTATAAAAAGTAGGAACATATGTTAACCACAGAGAAAATACCTTGGCCAAATAGAAAAATTTGTTAGCCAAATGAGAAAAAAGATTGACCAAGTAACGAAATACCCCCCAACAAACTTATGAAAAGTACGAAACTTTGTTAAGCAAGTATGAAAAGGTATCGTCCAAACAGAGAAATATAGCACCCAAACTTATAAAAAGTAGGAACATATGTTAATCAAATGGAAAATATCTTGGCCAAATAGGAAAATTTGTTAGCCAAATGGGGAAAATATTGTCCAAGTGACGAAATACCCCCCCCCCCCCCCCCCCCAACAAACTTAGGAAAAGTACGAAAACTTTGTTAAGAATGTATGAAAAGGTATCGACCAAACAGAGAAATATATCACCCAAACTTATAAAAAGTAGGAACATATGTTAACCAAATGGAAAATATCTTGGCCACATAGGATATATTGTTAGCCAAATAGAAAAAAATATTGACCACGTAACGATATATCTTGTCCACACTTATGAAAAGTAGGGAAATTTGTTAGTCAAATGGGGAAAATATTGACCACGTAACGAAATAACGAAATACCCCCCCCCCCCCCCCCCCCCCCCCAAAAAAAAAAAAAAACTTAGGAAAAGTACGAAACTTTGTTAAGCAAGTATGAAAAGGTATCGGCCAAACAGAGAAATATATCACCCAAACTTATAAAAAGTAGGAACATATGTTAACCAAATGGAAAATATCTTGGCCAAATAGTAAAATTTGTTAGCCAAATAGAAAAAATATTGACCACGTAACGATATATCTTGTCCACACTTATGAAAAGTAGGGAAATGTGTTAGGCAAATGGGGAAAATATTGACTACGTAACGAAATACCCCCCAACAAACTTAGGAAAAGTACGAAACTTTGTTAAGCAAGTATGAAAAGGTATCGGCCAAACAGAGAAATATAACACCCAAACTTATGAAAAGTGGGAAACTTTGTTAGCTAAAGTGAAAAAACCTAGGTCAAGTAAGAAAATTCTGATAGCCAAATGTGAAAAGTGTCGGCCAAATACAGAAATTGCTCAACCAAACTTATAAAACGTAGGAAAATTGTTATTCAAACGGGAAAGCTATTGAACAACTAGGAAAATGTAATAGTCAAAGAAGAATAATATTGAACAAGTAATGAAATATATCATTCAAACTTATGAAAAGTAGGAAGCCTTGATAACCAAATGTGAAAAATATCACTCAAAGAGAGAAATAGCTTGCCCCAAAGTATAAAAAGTAGGAAAATTGTCGGCCAAAGGGGAAAAAGTTAGACCAAATACAGAAATATCTCGACCAAACTTATAAAAATCTAGGAAAAAATAGTACCCAACACAACTAAAAGGCTGACTAAAGTTATAAATCCAAACTTATAAAAATAACCAAATAGGAAAACATATTGACCAAGTACAGACATATATCAATCAAACTTATAAACTTGTCGTCCAAAGTGATAAAACAACAAAGAAAGGCTGTCAGCCAGTCTAAGAAATAGGTATGGAAAAGTAAGTCGACCAAGACTATAGAAGTTATATTTTTATTTCCTTTTTTTTTTTTTTTTTCTGAGCTTGGTCGACTTACTTTTCCATACCTATTTCTTAGACTGGCTAACAGCCTTTCTTTGTTTTTAATCACTTTGGACGACAAGTTTATAAGTTTGATTGATATATGTCTGTACTTGGTCAATATGTTTTCCTATTTGGTTATTTTTATAAGTTTGGATTTATAACTTTAGTCAGCCTTTTAGTTGTGTTGGGTACTATTTTTTCCTAGATTTTTATAAGTTTGGTCGAGATATTTCTGTATTTGGTCTAACTTTTTCCCCTTTGGCCGACAATTTTCCTACTTTTTATACGTTGGGGCGAGCTATTTCTCTCTTTGAGTGATATTTTTCACATTTGGTTATCAAGGTTTCCTACTTTTCATAAGTTTGAATGATATATTTCATTACTTGTTCAATATTCTTCTTCTTTGACTATTACATTTTCCTAGTTGTTCAATAGCTTTCCTGTTTGAATAACAATTTTCCTACGTTTTATAAGTTTGGTTGAGCAATTTCTGTATTTGGCCGACACTTTTCACATTTGGCTATCAGAAATTTCTTACTTGACCTAGGTTTTTTCACTTTGGCTAACAAAGTTTCCTACTTTTCATAAGTTTGGGTGTTATATTTCTCTGTTTGGCCGATACCTTTTCATACTTGCTTAACAAAGTTTCGTACTTTTCCTAAGTTTGTTGGGGGGTATTTCGTTACGTAGTCAATATTTTCCCCATTTGACTAACAAATTTCCCTACTTTTCATAAGTGTGGACAAGATATATCGTTACGTGGTCAATATTTTTTCTATTTGGCTAACAAATTTTCCTATTTGGCCAAGATATTTTCCATTTGGTTAACATATGTTCCTACTTTTTATAAGTTTGGGTGATATATTTCTCTGTTTGGCCGATACCTTTTCATACTTGCTTAACAAAGTTTCGTACTTTTCCTAAGTTTTTTGGGGGGGTATTTCGTTACGTGGTCAATATTTTCCCCATTTGACTAACAAATTTCCCTACTTTTCATAAGTGTGGACAAGATATATCGTTACGTGGTCAATATTTTTTCTATTTGGCTAACAATATTTCCTATGTGGCCAAGATATTTTCCATTTGGTTAACATATGTTCCTACTTTTTATAAGTTTGGGTGATATATTTCTCTGTTTGGTCGATACCTTTTCATACATGCTTAACAAAGTTTTCGTACTTTTCCTAAGTTTGTTGGGGGGTATTTCGTTACGTGGTCAATATTTTCCCCATTTGGCTAACAAATTTTCCTACTTTTCATAAGTGTGGACAAGATATATCGTTACGTGGTCAATATTTTTTTCTATTTGGCTAACAACTTTTATTATTTGGCCAAGATATTTTCCATTTGGTTAACATATGTTCCTGCTTTTTATAAGTTTGGGTTATATATTTCTCTGTTTGGTCGATATCTTTTCATACTTGCTTAACAAAGTTTCGTACTTTTCCTAAGTTTGTTGGGGGATATTTCGTTACTTGGACAATATTTTCCCCATTTGGCTAACAAATTTTCCTATTTGGCCAAGATATTTTCCATTTGGTTAACATATGTTCTTACTTTTTATAAGTTTAGGTGATATATTTCTCTGTTTGGTCGATACCTTTTCATACTTGCTTAACAAAGTTTCGTACTTTTCCTAAGTTTGTTGGGGGATATTTCGTTACTTGGACAATATTTTCCCCATTTGGCTAACAAATTTTCCTATTTGCCCAAGATATTTTCCATTTGGTTAACATATGTTCCTACTTTTTATAAGTTTAGGTGATATATTTCTCTGTTTGGAATACCTTTTCATACTAGCTTAACAAAGTTTCGTACTTTTCATAAGTTTGGTTGGGGAATTTCGTTACTTGGTCAATCTTTTTTCTCCTTTGGCTAACAAATTTTCCTATTTGGCTAAGATATTTTCCATTTGGTTAACATATGTTCCTTCTTTTTATAAGTTTGGGTGATATATTTCTGTATTTGACCAATAATTTTAATATTTTGTCTAACATATTTTCTTATTTGACGGTTGAAGTGGTACATAGAACGTGTACTTTTGTCTGGTTATGAAGTGTGGCACTGAGCAGGTACACTGACAAAAAACATATATTGGTCTTGGAAATGGTTTTCTGGAGAAAGATGTAAAGACACTATGGACACATAGAAAGGAAATGAAAGTTTTTTTTTTTTTTTTTTTTTTTCGCGTTTCCATCCTGTTTCAGGATATTGCGGTCAACACCAGCATCTTTCAGCTGTATGTTGATTCCTAGGCTAGATTACGCTCATCAGCACACCACGACTTTCTGAGCGACCGGCTCCATACTCTCATAAGTCACTTTTGCCATTCGAACCACTGTGGCTATCTAATTTGATACGTGATAACGTCGCTGATTATGACGGCGGACATGTGACCTGTCATGTTACGTGCATTGCCTAGGGTTGAATTGGGGCAGTTTGTTGTGTTTGTGTGCATCTGTTAACACCCACTACCCACTCGTCGCTGTATGACCCGATAGTTGTTACGTACAGATACGATTTCCCCGACTAGTCTCTGTGATCACAGCTCTGTACTATGAATATGAGAAAGGCTTAGTCGGACACTGTGGTGATTTGTTTACATGCGCGTATGGGGTTTTCGAGACCAGTTTATGTTGTATTGATGCCCGAGTGTCCTTTGGTGTAACCGGATAACACTAGGACTACACGGTTATAGAAAGGAGAGAGAGAGAGAGAGAAGGGTGACCCTTTTAGCCTTCGGATGCAATGTTGATGATGCAGTGTATTCACTCCTATACACAGTGATCATCATACGTTAGGTTCCTTGACTCGACAACCGATAGGACACCCTTTTTCTATAGTTTCCCTCTTAACCACGTGTCTAAGATGTACCATTACCCCTGTGACCGGATTCGCCGCCGTCTTTGAACATTTCGGTTATTAGCAACGTGTTCCACGTGTATCGTTATGCGTGTCACTGGATCCATCGCCATCTTTGACCGGTTGAATCATTAACCCCGTGTTCTGGCTGTACCATTATACATGTTATCGGAAGCAGGGAATTCTTTGATTGTTTTAGTCAGTGAGCCTTTTCTTGGATGTACCATTACACATGGGATCGACTGCAAGTCCATATTTGACCAGTTTTAGCGAATGAGACGTAGTCTGGTTATAGCAATTACCCATGTGTGATAGGGTGCGACGCCATCTTTGACCGGCTGTAACTATTGTCCATGTGTGTCGACTGTACCACTAGGTGCTATTGATCAATACAAAATCAGTGCTCGAGGCGCTCCTGTCAGGGAAATTGCCGATAGTAAGGACATTACTTTCTGAACTTAGCAGTCGGCATAACGTCTTGATCATTTCATCGATCACTTTAACCATCATCATGTCACTACACATACCATACCCTACAATTTAAGTGATCCTTCGACCACTTGATCACTACTTCACCAGTACTTGACCACTATTTGACTAAGTCCTTACTTATTTTACCATCACTGTTTCACTACATGTACCATACCCTATAATTTAAGTGGTCATTCGACTACTTGACCACTACTTGACCACTATTTGAGCACCACTTGACCAACTTTTGATCATCACCATGTCACCATACCTACTTTCACCGACAATTTAAGTAGTCATTCGACCATTTACCACTACTTGGCCACTACTTGAGCACGTCATCGATCACTGTAACCAACACAGGTTCACTACACGTACTTTCCCTTACAATTTAAGTGGTCACTCGACCATTTGACCAGTACTTGCCCGCTACTTGATCACTACTTGACAATGTCACTACTTAATTTATTCATCTCTGTTTCACTACACATACCATACCCTACAATTTTCTTACTTGAGCGGTTGACCACTGGTTGAGCACTACTTGACCACTGCTTGACCACGTTGTCGACCATTTTACCATCACCGTTTCAATATAGTACTTTTCTCTACCTTTTAAGTGTTCATTCGACCACGTGACCACTGGTTGACCGCTACTTGACCATGTCATCGATCACTTTAACCACTACCATAATCTTAGGGACATCGTCATCTACAATTTAAGTGGTCACTCGACCACTTGACCACTACTTGACCATTGGCTGACCACTACTTGACCACTAATTTACCACCCTTTAATCATCACCATATCATTATAACCACTTTTCCCTAAAATTTCCTCACTTGACCACTACTTGACCATTGGTTGACCACTACTTGACCACTAATTTACCACCCTTTAATCATCACCATATCATTATAACCACTTTTCCCTAAAATTTTCCTTGCTTGACCACTAATTTACCACTAATTTACCATCCTTTAACCATCACCATGTCGCTACGACCAATTTTCCCTAAAATTTTCCTTACTTGACCACCCCTTGACCATTGCTTGACCACTAATTTACCACCCTTTAATCATCACCATATCATTACAACCACTTTTTCCCTAAAATTTCCTCACTTGACCACCCCTTGACCACTGCTTGACCACTAGTTTATCACTCTTTAATCATCACCATATCATTACAACTACTTTTCCCTAAAATTTTCCTTACTTGACCACCCCTTGACCATTGCTTGACCACTAATTTACCACCCTTTAATCATCACCATATCATTACAACCACTTTTTCCCTAAAATTTCCTCACTTGACCACTGCTTGACCACTAATTTATCACCCTTTAATCATCACCATATCATTACAACTACTTTTCCCTAAAATTTCCTCACTTGACTACCACTTGACCACTACTTGACCACTGCTTGACCACTATTTGACCACTAATTTACCACCCTTTAAGCATCACCCTATCATTATAACCACTTTTCCCTAAAATTTCCTCACTTGACCACCACTTGACCACTGCTTGACCATCTGTTGACCGCTAATACCTGGTACCCACCCCTTACCACCGAATGATACTACACTATATCCATTACAATCAGCGATCTTTTGCTTTCAAGGTTTCATTTGTAACACGTGTTATGTTAGTGAATAAGCTACTATGAACATCTACATAGCACTAATAACCACCCTTATCAACTAATTTCACTAACCCATACCCACTACTATCCCCACCGCACCTATTCCTTCTATTCGTACTATTGTACACCACCAATGCGCTAACAGTTAAAAATATTTTAACACACCACTCACTCACGTTTTTACAACCCTTTACTTAATGACTTTTCCGTATGCACCCCCTCCACGTCTGTTATGAACCGACCACCGTCACACCCGCCGGAGATTTTCCCACACTTGCCGACGTATAACTCCCCGGTACTACGTTCCAGAATTGTCCAATATGCCGCTACTTATTTAATATGCATTGTATTGTTTATACATGATTTAATAAAAATTATTATATACCTGATAGTGTTTAAGCCCGAACCGCCTAGTCTCACCCCACGTGCCCACCCCCTCGCCACCACCCCGCACCCCGTCGTTATTTATTTTTATTTTTATTTATTTTATTTTATTTTTTAATAATTAATTCAAATTTTTATACACCCACTCAATAGTTATCTGCCCTTAGAAACATAAAATCTTAGAATTATCGCCCTTAGATATGACCTACATACCACCCCTTACCCACCCAACTACATGACCAAGGGGGAGTGAAAATCAACCGAGGTCAAGGTCAATCCACAGGTCAATCCACCAAATGATAACCGAATTGCGCCTTTCTAACTACTGAGAATGTCGTCAGCAAATGACAGATTCCTACCCCTCCCGTCCAACTGTTGTTCAGTGATCGGCACCGTATAGACGTTGAATAGTACTGGTGACAGTGGTGAACCCTGCGGCAATCCTGGACATATCGCTATCGGCTCAGAAGACCAACTCCCGCATCTTAGCACCACCTTCCTTTGGAGCAGAACTGCAGCTATCCATCGTACAAGGTGAGGGTGCACTTTCAGTCTGAGGAGGGTTTGCATCAAGTGCTCGAAAGATACTCTATCTATTATATGCGTCCTCTAAGTCTATGGCGGCCGCACATGTCTCTTCTCTGACCTGAAATCCTTCGTAAACATCTTGAGCAAAGACCGCCGCATTCAGCCATGACTCTTTATTACGTCTGTATCCTCCAAGTGTGGACGGGAAGCAGCTGAGTTGTTCCAAGTGATAAGCAAGTCTGTGTGCTACAATTTTCTCCAGTAACTTGCCAGCAGTGTTCTGCATCGTAATGATTCTGTAGCCGCTTATCTTGGAATTGTCTTTGTTCGGTTTTGGCAGCGGCAGCAAGTAACTGTGTAGCCATTCTTATTTGACCTAACCCCTCTGGATACTGGTGTTGAATTCTCTGGCCAGTTCTTCCATGTCATCATCTGATATCACCAGTAGGTCACCATATCGGATGCCGTCTGGGCCTGGGGTGGTGTTAGGTGATTTCTTGAGCATCGCACGCAATATCTCAGCTGTGATTGTCCATTCTTCGTCTGTCCCCCCCCCCCCCCCCCGCACAGTCTGTTCTATGTAGCGTGCAAGAAGGGCCTTACCTTTATCCGCATCCGATTTTTTCCATGTGAGGCCTTAAAAAAAAGGTGGCTTAAAAGTCGACAGGGTTGACTTCATTGCACCGGGATTTATCCCATATGGCTCTGTCTCTTGCCGCAGCGCGGAAAGCGTCGCACAATGCACGAACTCCGTAGCTGTAGCGACGACCCACAGGAGTCTCCGAAAAATGTAACTCGTGAACCGAAGGACGCGGCCCAGAATCGAACCCACAACCTTCGGAGTCCGAGTTAAACGGCTTGACCACTTCGCCACGAAGACTTCCGCCTTGAAAGTCTGGAATACCCCTACGTTGTGCAGCACGGTTCATGCTCTTATGGAGGCGCCAGAATGTCGTAAGAGATCGCTCGGAGCACACCTTCCTGCAGAACTCGTCCCATTTCTCGGCCTTGGCCTGTTTGGCACAGGATTTGAATAAAGTCGTCGTCCTATGGACCTCAGTCTTCAGGTTCGCCAACTCAACCTGTGGCATGTTGGCCTTTGTGGCCATTTGCCAGTCTTTGACAGCCTGCCTCTTTCCCAGCCATGCCTTCTCGACCTCTCCATTCCACCATGGTGGCTGCAACCAGCGCCTCATGCAACGGGTGATCTGTGTCTGCAGCTACTCTGAGGTATGCCTTCGCTTGCATCACCTTGTGCCTACCAGCAACAGTAGGCAGACCAAGGATGTAACGCATACACACTACTGGAGTGTCTCTGGTGCATCCCAGAATGACCCGCATAGCTTCATTCTGTATGCGCTCTAATTTCACCAGCTGACTCTTTGAGACAGTGTGCAGTCCTAGTCCATAATCAATCACTGAGAGGATCAAGTGCTGGTATAGTGTGAAGAGCATTCTCTGCTCTGTGTCCATTGCAGCCATAGTTTTAAGTGCATTGAGTCCCTTTTGAGATCTTGTCACAACCGTCTCCACATGGTCCTTGAAGGACACACTCCTGTCAATGTGATTCCCAGATACTTCAGTTTGTTCTCTCTGTTGACGCTTCTACCATCTATCGTGAGGCTTGGGGCATCATCTCTCACAATCCTGTTGTCCAGAGAGCACCACAACACAGCCGCCTTTTCCGGGTTGATGACAGCACTCATTTCAGTGCACCAGTCAATCACTTTGTCTACTGTCACCTGTAGCTCCTGGGCTGTTTGATCCCTATTTCTCCCCTGCCTGTATGCAAGAATATCATCTGCAAATGTTAGAATCCTTCCAACCCTTGGTGCTTCTAGGTATGCAATCTTGCTCGTATACACATTAAAGAGCACCGGTGAGATTGCAGATCCATGTGGCAGTCCCGGGGTTAAAATATGTGGCTCTGAGGTCCATGCACCCAGACGGAGAGCAACCTGACGAGAATGCAGGACGGCTGCTATCCAATTCACTAACCAGGGATTGACCCCCTTCTCCATAAGTGCGGTCATCAAAATATCATAGCGAACTCTATTGTACGCATCCTCGAGATCAAGCGCTGCCGCCATCGTTTCCTGATTACTCTGGAACCCCTCATAAACGTCAAAGGCAAAGGTGGCCGCATTCGACCAGGTATCTTTTCCTGGCCTGTAGCTCCCCAGGCCTCTTGGAAGAAGCTTCCCCCTTTCCAAAAAATCCTGCAGCTTAACAGCGACTATCTTCTCTAAAACCTTCCCAAATGTATTTTGAAGGGTGATGATCCTAAAGCCGCCAAGCTTTGAATGATCCTTGGATGGTTTTGGGAGAGGGATGAGATAGCTATGCAGCCAATCCTGCGGTACTGATGCTGTCCTAATGCTCTGGTTAAAGCAGCCAGCCATCTCCTTCAGGTCCACATCGCGCAAAGCCTTCATGTGGCCATACCTGACACCATCAGGCCCTGGTGCCGTGTCTTTTGCAAAATATGTTTAACATCTTCAAACAGTATGATGTCTTCGTAAGGCATATTCTCTATTGTGCCAGATAATTCCACTCTAACTGCATCCCTGGTATCCGCATCACTGTGATTGGTCTGCTCTAAAAATCTCTGGAGAAACGCCTCCCCTTTCTCCTTGTCTGTTGTCACGCGTACCTCATCCTCTTTATAAATTGTTCCCACTGTCATAGGCAGATCTTTTCTTTGCATTTGTCTGTAGTTTCTAGAATTTATGCAGTGTTTTATCACCTCCAATCTCCTTCATAAAACATTCCCATTTTACTTTCTTGGCCTCTGCAGCACATCGCTTGAAAGCCTCCACCTTGTCTTTCTTGTCATTTTCCGCTATGTCCACTTCTTCTCGTGAGCTTAGGGGTGTCTGTTGCAATTTCCTTAGCTGCTTCACTGCAGCTCTCTTTGCTTTTCACGCATTGTCTACTTCTGGGGTCCACCATGGGGGATGCAAAAAAGGAGTTTTAACAGTCCTGTTGCGTGCCCCTTGTCTGAGGCGTCCAAGAAGGCTGTCGCTCCACTCATACCGGAAGGTCTTGCGCGTTCTCCCAGCCTTGACTTTCCTGGACTTAGAGATCAGGACTGAGCATGGCATGTGATCACTCCCATGGTCATTCAAAACAGTCCACTTTACATCAAGGACTGATGACTGGGAGACAAGTGCCAAATCAATAGCAGTATCTGCATCGCCAGGCCTCATTGCCATTCTAGTCGGCCTACCATCATTTATGCAGACCACATCGGAGTCCACCATGGCATCCGCAAGTGCAATTCCTTGTCGATTTTCTCCACTACTGTCCCAATCTCTGTTTCTCGCATTGAAGTCTCCACATATGAGTAGCCTATCACCTGGTAAGTCCTCTAATTCCTTAAGCCAGTCCCATTGTTCCTTTCTGACAAAACAGTCCACTGTGGCATATACATTATTATGTTCCAAGTTAAGCCACCAATCTCCATTTGTATACCCTGGACCTCTCTTGCACTGTGATTCCACTGGTTCAAGTCAAGTGCCACATGCTTTACTCCTTTCTTCACCAGCAGACCTTGCCCATGTCTCTTCTGCCCAGTGGGGTTTATATAACTGACGTACCCACCTAAGAATATGTCGTCATCTGTCTTCTTGCATAAACTCATAATGACAACAACCTTTATTTTTCTTTCCACCTCTTTCTCTCTCTCTCTCTCTCTCTCTCTCTCTCTCTCTCTCTCTCTCTCTCTCTCTCTCTCTCTCTCTCTCTCTCTCTCTCTCTCTCTTTTCTATACCTGTCTCCTCTCTCTCACACGATCGTTCGCTCGCTTGCATTTGAAAGTCCTCATTTGTCTTCCTGCCATAACATTATCCCAATAACTTTCTTTCTTTCTCTCTCTCCTGTATCTCTCTTCCTCCCCCTTCCTTTCTCACTTAAGAACACACCGTCATCTGTCTGCCTGTCATAAAGTTATACCTATAAATCTCTCTCTCTCTCTCTCTCTCTCTCTCTCTCTCTCTCTCTCTCTCTCTCTCTCTCTCTCACACACTTAAGAACATGTCCTTGCCTGTCTGCCTGTCAGAAAGTTCTCTCTCTCTCTCTCTCTCTCTCTCTCTCTCTCTCTCTCTCTCTCGTCATGACACATCTTGTTGATGAGAAATAATCTACATGATTGGTAGAAAGAATGTATGTGCAGATAGAAGTGCAAACAAAAATATATGTGAAGCAGAAAAGAAAACTAAACATTTTTTAAAGTCTGATTTTTAAATCCTTTATTATCACCATCAAATAACACGTTACTTTTAATTACATGAACAGCAAACAAAGAAAAATATAGAAAAATGTGCGTAATAACAATAATAAAGTATAATAATTGAATTTACAAATAGTTTAAACAACACACTTATAGCTAATGGAAATGGGAGATTATGTGGGTGGGTGAGGAATTTGTGTGCGGGATATGTGAGTTGGCGCGGAGATGTGTGTGTGTGTGTTGGATGTGTGGTTGAGGGATGTGTGTTTGGCTGGGTGGTTGGAGGTGTTGTCGTGTCCTCCTTTACAGTGTCGTCCCTGGAGTGAAGAGAGTCGACACCCACATTATAATATTTTTTTCCTCTCAATATTCTGGAGAATCCACCAGCTTCCGTCCAACACACTCCATCAGCCTATGGACACCTTTTCCTATCACTCTCTCACTGTCGTACTATGCCCCCTTCTCATACTTCCCCAACGCAACATACTCAACAACTCTTGCTTCTAAAAATTAATAAAGATTAATTTATTAAAAGAAAAGTGTAACGTATATGAGACGTGTATGTGAAGAAAATGTGTGACGTGTTCTATAAAGTGTGTAGAATCGGACTCTCAGACAACAACCCAGTCAGCTGATCCCAGCAAGGATAGACCACAGCACGTTACGTCAGAACATGTACTTCTCACCCAGTGCCGAAACCATCTTGCCGGATACTGATTTGCCTCTGTAGACCTCTGGTAATCCCATTTCATGAACATCCGAAATAGACACCGGTGGTATAAACAGTTAATCATGGACCGGTTGCACTCTACACAATGTCCGTTCCTATCGTTCCTTAAAAAAAACTGCACAAGTCCTTTGTAGTGTGTACACAGATTAATGTTAATTGTTACTGTACTGGATCCTCCCTCGTGTCTATCTAGCCTCAAGTATCAAGTCTTGTGTTCTATTACACGAGATTATATCACACTATGTAATTATTAGACTTAATGTTTTCAGTTCGTTACTACTGTCTGATGCCGTGTGGTGCATCAGTACGCATCACTCTCTTTGGTGAATCAACTTCCTTCTGTATGCAACGTTCTGTATGCAACTTTATTGATTGTGGAACTGGTGTTCTTCCTAATGGGATTGGATTCTTTCCCAAAAACTTGTTGAGTTTCCTTGGATCTGGTAGGGAACCTAGGATAGAAACAACACATCTGGTGATAGTACTAGTCACTGATCCTTTCGGCTGAGTGTAAGCCTATCACCTTGCCTAATGATCTTTAGCTAACTAGATTTAGTCATAGAGCAGATTAGCTACCCACCTAGAGCCGAATCAGGCTATGACAAAGAAAAAATCAGCAAACAGAATGCGGAACCCCGCCCACCAGGGACACCTACGGGAAGATCCCAATTATCCCTCATTACTCAATTCTCAACTAGTAAAGCTTATCAACACTTCACTAATCTATTCTTAACTAGCAGAGTTAATATCACTATTCTACTCTAACTAGTTTCCACTAACAGTGCTAATCATCACACTATAGTTTAACAAGGCCACAGTCTATATTAATTAGAACTAATATTATAATAGGTTATACCTTAAATGGCACTACTGCAGTCCTATCAATCATATCTACATCTGCCATTATAGGCACGTGTAAAATTAAGTCACTAATTAACACACGGTAGATATTATTTCCACTAAGCACTGCAGTGACATTTCACTCCGACTAGAGCCACATTTTCAAGTCCCCCTAGTTGGCCCCAACTCGGGTTTATATGGCAACCTACCAAAGTTGGCCACGTGACGTTCTCCTTTATGCCCCCACACAGGTGGCACAGTGGCAGATCATCCCCTGTCAGGGATCCATCCTCCCTGGCTCCATTAATGTTAGATTTGTCATCACTGGTTGAGACATCCAAAACACGCCAGCGAGTTCCTGTATACTCCCAACACAGTTGCCAGTAACCCGCCGTCAATCTTCTTGATGTTCCGGAACTAAGACTTGACAGATGCACTGTTTTCTCCCTAGTCGGGCACTTCCGACCTGTTGATAAACTGTCAATCTTCTGTTCAGTGGTGAAAATCCCAGCAGCCATTTCGCCTGATGTCCGGAACTATAATTGACAGACAGGGCTGTTCCATGTACTGAGCCGGGCAAGGCTATGTGATTCTAAATGTTTATGACTTGTCAAAGTGATATATGATTCAGCGCACTCACTTCCTCCTCACTCACCACCAAATGTGTATATGGGCTGACCTGATGTATCCCGTGCAGCTGTGTTTACTCTGTTAGTACGACTGTTGTGGCCTAGAAAATATACGCCAAGCAAACGTCGATATTATTATCTGGTTAACTCATGGCGAGCTCGTGACAGGTGTGTGGGTGGAGGATATGTGGGTGGGTAATGGGACGGGTGGAGGATTTGTGAGTGGGTGGGGAGATGTGTGTAGGTGGGGAGATGTGTAGGTGTGAGGATGTGGTGGATGGGTGGAGGCATGTATGTGTATCTGGGATGTGTGTGTGGTTGAGTGGGGGAGTTGGGGTGAATGGGGGATGTGTGGGTGGGTGGTGGATGTGTCTCATAATATGGTAATATGCATTGTTTATGTTTACAAAATTCATTTGACAATGTTTTCTAGTTATATTTGGTCTCTGACTCAGATCCGTGGGTTCAACTCCATACTTGTAGGTCAGCATGGCCGAATGGATAAGAACGCGTGTTCTTAAACATCCGGTGTGTTGATGCCGAGGTAAGGGGTTCAACCCCTACACCGGGCAGTTTGACCAAAATGCTGACCTATCGTCCTTGCTTGGAGATGTAAATTACAAGTACCTCTGAAGTCGGAGTGCATTCACTTGGTGGCAAGGGACACTGTTAATATGGGAAGCTAATCCACATGCAAAGTTCATTCCAGCATTACTTGAAATAGTGTGTAAGGACTACGCTTGAGTTCAAAGCGAGCGAGCGCAAATAAAAAAAAAAAATAAAAAAACATGCTTCAGAGAATTTTCAATCAAACCCACAGCAGCCTGCTGACAATGCCAGTGTTCAATCAAACCCACAGCAGCCTGATGACAGGGTAGCTTCCAGAAATGTCTCAGCAGTCATAAACGTCCAATTATAGTCAAAAGTTATATCTCGAAATTGTGGCACAAAAGTTGTAAATATTGTCCGAAAACATGTACTTTGTGACCGTGGCGCCTCTGAAATTCTGCTAAATAAGTGTTAAACACTGTACGACTAGTGCCACCTTGGTATCTTTGTTTCCTTTTTACTTGCATCCACAACCCTTCAATTGTTTGGGTGTGAATGTCACTGTGTACAGGGTCAACAAAGTTATTGGCATGAACAACAACTGTATGATCGTAGATGCCATGGTTTAGTTGACCTACGTTGTTGTAGCCTTGCCAGGCATCGGTGACAATGGTCGTTCCTGGTAAGACGTGATCACTTATAATGCGTTCCAGTGTTGTCACATCTCGCCTTTCCACAACTTGCAACCAGCAACGACCACTACCCCGTTCAACCAGGCCAACTACCCACTGACCACGACGAAAGTGACCACGGTGGTACTTTCGGTGGAAAAAGTAGCTCTCGTCAGCTTCAACGACCACTGACTGTTCCTGAGCATTAAATCCTCGCAACAGTGGATTGTTACGCAGCAACCAGTTGTGACACTCTACCCGAAAATAGTTATTGTAGTTGACGATAGTGCCACAGCTTGTCAGGCGTTCGAAAAACATCACATGTTTCAACTTCACATCGAACAACCAGTAAAACATTATCATCACAACTTTTTCACTTGGGAGTTGGGAGTTGGCAAAGAACGAAATGACATTGACAACACCGCCACGAAAATCTGTCAAAACATTCAACCCCCGAAACTAATGACATCGGACGTTGGCAACGTTAACATTCTGCTGTGTTTCGTATTAATCTGTGTCTAGCAACCGGGGAAATAACTCCAATCACCCAATGAGGCCCTATAAGGGAAATGTTTACACGTAAGATTTATTATTCACTGCGGAACTATTTAGACCCGTCAATCGGAAGAGTGCCTAAAATAGTATTACTATATTAGTACATGCCGTCATCTGACATATTGGATATGACTCCGTCTTCTAAAGTAACTTTTCAGTTTCAGTGCCGAAAGTTAATTTTCCCCTGCCTGGTTTTAAAATAAAAAAAAAGGACCGATAGTCCCATTGGCATTACAGATAGTATACTGCCGTTGGAGTGCGATGTGTTAAGCTTTACACCTTCACATATTCTAGATCAGTGGTTCTCAACCTTTTTTGGCCCGTTCCCCCCTCACCATATTTTTAGAACGTCATCCCCCCCCCCCCCTTTCATATTTCCTCCCTAAAAATGTCCCCCTGCCCCTACACAGTATACGTAATAATTGAAGCGAAATTTAATAGCACATACTAAAACATGTCTAGACATCTACATAAAACGTGATTTGCGGATCTACTTATGTTATAAAATGAATTTCAGAAGGGTGAACCGTAAAGTATGAAGGGAAAAACAATATCAAGTAATCTGTTCTTGTATTAACGCACTCTAGAAATAATCTTAATTCCCCCCATGAAACCCTAAAATTCCCCCCTGGGGGGGGGGGGGGGAATTCCCCACCGGTTGAGAACCACTGTTCTAGATTATGGCTTATGTGATGGGGAAGAGGGTTCCCTTCCTTGTCGCCTTTCATCCCACGCAATTGCCAAACGTCTAAAAATTGCCAGATGACCATTTTGATTGAACAGATTCAGAAAATTTTGAACTCTTTACTCCAGATGAAACAACTGATCTACCGGGGATAAATGAACTTCTATTTGCAGACGATCAGTGCCTGTTTTACAGCGATGAGGGCAGACTACAAAATCATATTAATAATCTGAGTTCAACCTGCAGCAGATACAATATGAGTATATATACAGCCAAAACCGAAGCAATGTAAGTTAGCAGATGGCCTGGTCCACTAAGTATACAAATAAATAGCACAACTCTGACACAAGTTAAAGAATTCAAATATCAATTATCTTGGAAGTAATAGTATGATCGCAGAAGATGGCAGATTGGACAGAGAAATCGAAATCAGATGCCAAAAAGCTAGTGCACTTACATATCAACTATCACCCTTACTGAAACATCAAAATATACACATGTCCGCAAAACGACAAAAAATATTAATAAACAGCATATTCACACCAACCTTATGCTACCAATCTCAAACTTGGACTTTATCCAAATCAAACTTTCGCAAAATCAACACCTGCGAGATGAGATGCCTGAGGAGAGCTTCCAACTTAACAATCCGAGATCGAGTAAGAAATGTTGTTATCAGACAGACTGTGGGATCAACACCTTGTGCCACATTTACTGAAAGACAGGAAATCAAATGGTTTGGCCATGTCGTTAGAATGCAACACAATCAACCTCCCCCGATGTGTCTCCACCTTGCCGTGGTGGGGGAGCTTGAGTGTCCCACTGACCCCAAGTGCTATGCCGATGGATATTAACTACATATTGGACAGCTCTTGGGATAGGGACCAGACTAAAACTACTAAGAGAGACACAACCTGCTGCTCTGCAGGTAGACTGAGGATAGCAGTCTAAATCAGGCGAATGATGCCAATAATCTCAGTCCGGACACAACATCTAAGGCTCCCAGCCGAGGTGTATAGCTGAACGTCTCTAAGCCATAAACCCTCGGGAGTGAGAGCCTGGCCGACACAAACCTAAATCAAAATTGAGGTGAGGTGCTAAGCACGCTACATGCTTGGTGCAGATACTCGTTCGATGGCTCTTAGCTGGGGGATATGAGGAATCCCCGGATGAGAGGGCCTGGCCGTTACTCGCCCTCAGACGCACGGAGGTAAGGTGCTGAGCCGGCAGCACATGTAGCCTACATCGTGAGCGAGTACTAAAGGTGGAAAAACACCTCGGTCGCACGTTCCGAAGATAGTCTGTAACTGTACTCATGGAGTGAGTGCAGTCAAAGGTGGAAAATTGTCTCGTTGACACGAAATGGAACGCCTGGCTTGCGAATCCATTACGTGGCAGCCCGAAGCAAAAGCTTGCTGTGTGGAAGTCGAAATAAGAATATAACTTGTCTCGAAACCCGAGGAAGGCTAACCTCATTAAAAATGCCCGCTGAAGTCAGAAGTGCCAGCCTACGGGCGACAAATTAAAAATGGCACTACGCAATTACGTCCGAGTGAAATGTCTTTCGTGACCGGAAAAGCTCTAACTAGTCTTCCCTCGTGCTAGGAACAGCTACCTAGTTTCCGAATGCCGCTCTTGTTCGGGACAGCTCTGACTAGGTAGTTTTCCGAATGTCCTTCGTGCCTGGAACAGCTCTGATGGGCACAAAAGACAAGCACATGTCTGAACCGAAAACTCGCTGAGTGGACACCGTCTGCAGACCGGTCTGGTTTGTACGGGAATGGACCGTGGTGAACGAAATGCCCAATATATTGAAGTGAGGATTTACAGCAGCCATGAGCAGGACGTGACGATTCCCTCAGTGAGCCCAGCACCAGGGCGCTATGTGTCGGCCCTGCAACTATGGAAGCCACCTTGGATGGCGGAAAATGCTATGGACTGTCCCTGTCTTCCTTTGAGGGATGGCCGTTGTCTTCGACCGTTCCAACTTGGCCATCTGGGTTGTGGATGGTACCGCAAAAGTGAGAGTCTCCCAGGAATGCTACCTGGTCAAAAAAAAAGCACGCAAAAGCCGGATGTGTTGGCCTACGGGTTTGGGCCCAAGGGCGCATAACAGACACATCGAAATCACATCTGAAAAAAACACTCCGGATGAACGCAAAGAAGAAGAACACAATCAACGGCCTTACATCAAAGGTCATCTGCGACGAGACCAAGAGGGCGTCCAAGAAGAAAATGGATTGACGACATCAAAGACAGTGTTATGATTGTACAATCACACGGAATGACACTATTCAGTGCCGCCCATCGGGCACTGGGGCGCAATTATTCCTCCCCACGACGCCAGAAGTGGAAGATGATGATGAATCATTTTGATAAGTCTGGCAGAAGCAGTACTGCTGTTTTATCAGTTAGCACTGTTTGAATTTGTGAGGTCTGTTCCATTTGCATATTTTCGATTTCGATTCTACCGTTACCCCTACCCCCTTCAACCTCAAGGGGAAGTTATAGTTAGGGTCCATCACCGGCTCAGAATAATAGCCCTGTGATTGAGTCAGCCGCAAAAGCAGCTGCCCACGGTTTTACCCTCACACGCTTTTTAATCCGATGGTATTGTTGTCCATGCGGGATAATGGTTCAATAATTTGCATATTGTGCCAGCAGAAGATAATTAGATATTATCGTGCAGCTCACATTTGTTCCTGTTCACATTATTTATAGTGGTTTTTTTTTTTTTTTTTTTTTTGCCTCAATATAAAATTCAATATCTCAGTAACCAACTGAGGGAAAATTATGAGATTTGGCAAATAACCTTATCATTATGTCCACCCAACAAATTTTTTTTTGTTCTGGAGGTTGTACAGCAGATTTAAATGTTTGTTTATATGTGGTATATAATTTACGGTTGGGGGATTAATACCATCATTTAAAAAGTACTACAGCTTCAGTAAGACACATCCCTCCTTTTTTTGAAATTGTCTCGCGGTTTTCGTTTTGGCACAAACAGCGCGAAGTTAAAAGGTATTTTTCAGAGGTGTCTCCAATGGGGGTTCTTTCATGAAACATGATTATATAAATAAACTAGCTGACAAGGCCCGGCTTCGCCCAGCTCCTGGCGTGGAACTATCTATCTATCTATCTATCTACTTACCTACCTACCTACCTACCTAGCCATCCATCCACCTACCTTTCTACCTACCTACCTTTCTATCTATCTATCTATCTATCTATCTGTCTATCCATCTATCTATCCATCCATCCATCGATCGATCGATCTGTCTGTCCGTCCGTCCGTATGTATGTCTGTCTATCTATCAACCAGTCCACGCTATTAAATATTGATAAAAGTTACTGGAAAAAATGTGAGGACCATGTGTTGAAAGAGGAAGAGGACTATTGGAGAAAGGATGGATTGAATTTTATGCAACCGAGAGCAATCATCAACCTACTGGAATCGTCCGACACAGATTAAGGTCTGAGCAGATCGCAGACCTTAATCTACGTACACACTTACTGGGATATTTTGCTCCAACTATTCAGACGAATTGCAGGCCCTAAACATTACAGCATCAGCATAATGTCAATGGCAACAGTTTGTATTCCATAGTGATGCATTTTCAATTCCGCAAGCCCTCAACGGTGACAAACAAATGTATTGAAACACACACACACACACACACACACACACACACACACACACACACACACACACACACACACACACACACACACACACACACACACTAAACGCATTGAATACCAACAGAAGAGTAATATTGCAGTGGAAACTGGCATATTGTGGCATAACAAGAAACGTGAGAGCAAACACGTTGTCAAATTAGGGGACAACACACGTGCATACGAATCAATCTATAAACTTCAATGAAAAGAGAACCAACATCTTGGTCGTTAAGAAGAAAGCCCACTACAGAGACACTGACAACTATTTTCATAGTGCAAAACAGGTAATCATGTTCTGTCTCTGAACAGTAAAAAGCACATATACAGCTTTTCAAAATGACGATTGACCGACATCCCGACCAAATTGTTCCTGTTACGGGAACAATACATGAATAAAATTCATGGCTCCCATGTAATATTTCTCCAACTCTATTACATGTTGTGTGTTAGCTAATGTTCACCTCTCTAACTTCCGTTTGTGGGTAAATCTTTCACTGTGTTCTCAAAGTTTCCTAAGTCTGTTATGTCCCCTGTTCATGAGTTTCCCCTTATTCCTTTATACTGCTGTCTGTATTTTTATCTGTAAGTATATCTGGTTGTTTGCGTGTTTATTTAATCTTTAGTGTATGCTTAAATCACAAACATAGGTGTATGTCTATAATTTACGTGAATGACGTTTTCAAGCGTCGCAGGTTGGCTTATGCAGTCACGAATGAATGCGTTAGTTTAATTTGTGACTGCTCTTCCGAACTGAGATGCTGGAAAATATTCCTATACATGTAATGTAATAATGGCAACAACACACATAAAACTACACAAGCACCTGTGTTACATATAACACGAAGACAAATTATAACAACTCTTGGGTGCTGCAAAAAAAATGCACCATTGTTCACTCACACAATATTTAATACATTCACTCTATCCTTGTTCTCGTCTTTCTCTGTCTACATTCACTCATCACAGGTTTAGAATAAATTTATGTCATTAAAATAATATTCATTCAGTAGCATTCAGTAGCATGTCCTTTGCAGAACCTCGCTCCCATAACAACCTTCCGGAAAGCTTCTCGATCACAAGCAAGATGTCCCGCGTCTGATACACCCATCTGGAGATCATCTGCCACATCCTGCACCCATCTTCTCTTTGGCCTTCCTCTTCCTCTCTTCCCAGGCATATACCCTTCCATTATTGTTCTCTCCAAACTGTCGTGACGTTTCAAGTGACCAAAATACTTCAATTTTCTTTGTTTTATCGTCTTTAATAGCCATCCCTCCTCAATATTCAACTCTTGAAGTATGGATGCATTTGTTCTTTTCTTTACCCAAGATATTCTTAGAACTCGTCTATAACATTTATATTCAAAGGCGTTTATGCGCTGTTCAGCTTGTTTAGTAAGTGTCCATGTCTCACAGGCGTATGTTGCAATGGGAAAGATGCATGCTCTTAAAAATCTAATTTGTGTAGTTCTGTCTGTCCCACTCCATAATTTATTCATCTGTTTTAGTCTTTGAAGAGCAATGGATAGTCGCCGTTTAATTTCTTTCATTGTGTCACCGTTATTGGTAATCAATGACCCAAGATATTCAAAATTTTCCACCACCTCCAATTTTCCCCCATTAATGTATATTTCTTTCTCCATAGTAGTTTTATCTGTATGCATTATCTTTGTTTTTGCTATGTTAAGATATAAGTTGTGATTTTCACTATTCAATTGGGTTGAGGCTATTAGGTTTTCTATGCCATTCTGTGTTGTGGATAGTAATACTGTATCATCAGCATATCGAATCTCTGGTATGTCATGACCGCCGATATTTAGGGCATCATATAGCGCCCTGTTTATATCATCTCTTACATTTCTCATTATATTTTCGGCGTACAGGTTAAACAAATAGGGTGACAGCATGCAGCCCTGACGGACTCCTTGCTTGATGTCAAACCAATCTGATGCCTCGCCATCTATTCTAACTGCTGCTTGTTGGTCTAGATATAGCATTTTAATGAGATGTACTACATGTGACGGAAAGCCCATAGTCCTCATGATTTCCCAAAGTTTCTGATGCTGTACACAGTCAAATGCCTTTGAATAATCCACAAAACATGAGTATAGGTTTACATTAAATTCTCTGCACTTCTCTATTATTAAACGCATGTTGAATATGTGATCTCTTGTTCCTCTTCCTTGTCTAAATCCAGCTTGAACTACGTTAATCTCTTCTTCCATTTTCTTACGAAGTCTTGCCATTATGACTTTTAGTAGGATTTTACTTGCATGACTGATCAGGGCAACAGTTCTATAGTTGGTGCATAATTTCAGGTTGCCCTTTTTTGGTATTGGAATGAAGATAGTTCTCTTCCAATCTTTTGGCCATATACCATATTTCCAAATCTTTGTACATAATGCATGATATATGTGTATGCTTTCTTCTCCTCCTGCTTTAATTAGTTCAGCTGGTATCTCATCACACCCAGGTGATTTACCATTCTTCAGGTGCTTTATAGCCCAAGCAATTTCATCTAATGAGGGTTCAGGTTCTGTCTCTGCTGTCGTTGGCTCATGTATCTCATTCATATCCTCACTGTCACTCATATCATACATTCCACTGCATTAAAATAATATAAGAAAATGAAATGGAGGAGAAAAAAAAACAAAAATTGAAAAATAGTTTTGGCTCACTCTAAACATTCGTAGAGCCGAATAATAGTGCTGTATATTAGCACTGTCTATCTTATTTATAGTATTTACAAGTTGACTGGATTGCTTAGGCTAATCCTAAGTATACTAACTACTCTAATTAAATGCTCTACTCTACTTTGGTGTGCTGAGATTTCCTAACTAAGGGAAGATAATCTAAGTAACTAAATGAAATAAAGTGAAATGTGTTGGTTCCCTTAATCTAGCTATAGTTCCAGATAGTAATGATTTCTAACTACGTTATACTTTTAAACTAATCTGTCTTAATTAAACTAAAATGTCCTAAATGTTTTATATCTAATGATGGACTGGTAGTCTCTTACGAGACTTATAAGATGTGATTAACTAATGTACTCATATTTACTTCTAATTATCCCTATATCTACATGGGAGTCGGAAAATTGGTGGTACTAATTTACTGAAAAGAGAAGTTGTTATGTTATTCTAAACTAAACTACACATAAAAACTACATTATTATGTGAAACTTCAATAAAAAATATTATCATATATATCACAAATACATATATTTTACATTAGTATAATAGTTAAACTAAGTTGATCCAGGTAAGGTGATGATGTCGCGTCTTTTCTTTTGAATATCTTCATTCTACACACAGTTTCTATTTACACTGTTCGATATTCGACGCGATGTTCCTGAAGTGTCTATTTACAATGTTCTATTCATCTTTGTCGACTATATGTAATGGTATCGACATTGCTCGTCGTTCATATATGTACAAAGTCTGATTCACAGTAATCAATATGTTTGAGAACACTCTGCTGCTGGTGTTAATGACGATGATGGTGTTGCGTCGTCTTTCTGTTGCACTTCAGATACTTCAAAGTTCGAAGGTCTAGTAAGCATGTGGGCTAGTGTGCTACTTCTTCCTTTAATATGCCTAACCGAAAATGAATAATTCTGGAGTATCAGGGACCATCTGTAGATCCTATTGTTCTTATGCACTCCTGTCTCCATGACTGTGAGCCGAGAATTGTCAGTTTCGATGACAAAGTGTTCCCTGCCAAGAATCTATGTAGTTTATGGACACAGTACACAATAACTAAAGCCTCCAATTGAGAGACATCACACTTAGCCTCAGTAGGGGTAATCTTGCGACTTACATACATCACTGTTTGGAGAATGTCGTCACCCTTCTGACATAATACGCCGGCTATGGATACTGCCTGGCGTCTGTCCTAAGAAAATATTGTAAATTTGGGTTAGGTAACCAAAGGATCGGGACATTGCTAAAAAGATGCTTAAGTTTTGACATTGCACTCATTAAAATAGCATCTTGTACATCAATTTTGACATTCGACTTTAATAGATTAGAAAAAAAACACTGGTGATTTCTACCAAATTGGGAATAAACTTATTGTAATAGTTCACCAAGCCAAGTAAACTTCTCACTTGCTTTTTAGTGGTTGGCCTAGTGAGGTTCCAAATTTTGGTCACAATTTTGTCATCAGTTTTCAATTGGCCTTTAGATATAGTATAGCCTAAAAAATTTGTTTTACCTAAATTGTCTATCACATTATACATAACCCACAAAGATGTTATTGTATTGTAAGATGACATCACAATTTTACACATTTGCACCAATAATGGAAAAATATGTCCTATTCCAATATATGCAAGTAATATCACTATCACGTCCCCTGGACATTTGCTGTAGGGTGTAGTTTGTACATATACCATATTGCCCATATAACCTTCCACAAGATCAGTAATCTCATCGTGCTGGAATCATTTTTGTGGCGTATGTTTGAGTTTCTGTATTTTCCTCTGCCATTTTGATTGTGTCCCTTGAGACTATTGTCAGTGTGTTCTGTATTAATCATCATGTGTTGCGTGTCATGTTGTCTAACAGTATCTATTTGATGCAAATATGAGTTTTGTTCTGTGTTTAATGTATGTGTTGTGTGTACTGTTTGTACATGTTAATGTTGTCTTGTGATGTCATTCTATTGGTGATGATACTTTCTGCTGGTTTAAATATTAGGTCTTTACCAATTTTATATACAACAGTGCAACAATTTGCATGAACAACAAATGGATTATGCTCACTTTCTTGGTGTTTTGTTTTATTATCACTGGTTGTGTCATTTAATTTCGTAATATCTGGTAGATGTTTCTGTTTGTCTTCTATCTGAATGCTTGGTGTGCTTGCATTGTGTTCGTCTTCTGTCTCCTGTTCTTGTCTTGATGAATATGGGTTGAGTAAGTTGACATGGAATATCTTGAGTTTGTGGTTCAGTGATATTTCATACTCAACGTCGGATACTTTCCTAACTATTTTGAATGGCCCATGCCATGTCATTGCTAGTGTCGTGAAATACTGAGAGTTAATGATTCCCAGATAGACGACTGTATACACCGACTACCCAGGTAGGAGAAGAGTTAACAACGGAGTGACCAGGCGCATGTGTTTCTAGGTCAAGACACAGAAGCCGGCTGAACGGCGCAGGTAAACGGTCGAGTGGAAAGATTGGTTTGGGACAAAGGCCGACAGTATTATTGGACAAGCATATTGCAGTATGGATGTGAAACGGTCCCGAGCTGTAATTTTCCACTAACAATGATAATGCAGTCTGGATGTGAGGTGTCCAGCAATGTCAAGGACTATGCGGCAAAAATGACCGATATAAAGAGGGTCAATTCTTTGTGTAAGTTTAGTGTGTGTTCCAAACTGACCTGAAGGAGATATGTTCTTGAGTGGGAATAGAAATACACGTCCCTAATGATGGAAAGAGGGGATAATAGTGTGGTACTCGCTAAGTGTTTTTTCGATTCAAGGAACATAGATGCCTAAATAAGGTATAAAGATATTAGATATATTTTAGCATAGGAATATAGATGTGAAGGAATAGCATTTACCATTGCTTTCTATTAGTAGATAGTTTAGACTTTGGTGAATTCATATGTCTTATGCGGGTGTTCACTTCGGAAGCCTTGTCATTATGGCTGGAGAAGGACACTTGCATAAGTAGTAGAAAGGGGCGGCTGCTTATCACTGGATTTGTTATACTTTTCCAGGTTCCACTCTCCTAGTGAAAGCAGAGAAGAGATGAAGAGGAATACCCTTGAGTAAATAACATCCTTACATGGGACCCAACAGAATATGAGCAGGTTTTAAGATGAAGAAATAATCAATTCAAATACAGAACACTGTATGCTCAAACGAACATACCACTAAAACCCTTAAAAAGGAAAAGAGGTTAACCTGTGGCAAGCAGGGATACTTAAAATTACATACATCTTATATGTATAATGAAGAAAGAATAGACAAGTAAGAACAGTGCTATTACTAAAAGACTATAAGAAGAACTGTGACGATGTGGTGGTGTTTCGATGATGGATACTTATCGTCATGAACCAGATTCAGGTGCATTCATAAACTTACGGGACTTGTATTACGGTACCTTGACTCAGTGGCGAACAGTTTTTTGGTTTCATTCAATAACGGATTTACCATCAGATTCAAGCATACGGATCATCCCGGGTGAGCTCTGTCCTGTTTGATGTGTTGTCCTATGATCTTGAAGAATGAAAGGATGAGAAGCAACACAGCTGATAGACATTCAGAGTTCACATCTGGCAACCACACTAGAAGAACATACCAACAACATAGACAATATCCATACATACACCAGACATAGTTTTTATTAATAAATCTTTTATCGTATCGTTGAAAGGAACTGTTGTCGGAGTATGTGTTGAGGGAATAATAGAGAGAGAGAGAGAGAGAGAAATAGATATATGGAATGGAAGACAGAAGAGAGGAGTGTAGACAAAAGTCAGTCAATAATCCCAACAGATACTAAGTTTAAAGATGTGCTTGTTGATTCCAATCTCCTCTCGGGAATAACAGGACATAATTGGTGGAGCGAGCGGGGTAGGAAAAATACCCATATGACCTGGGCATAACAGGGCATATGCATAAAGGGGTACTTGCATATTGGCACAGGTATAGCGGAGTACCTGCATGTTGGGACATACTGATTGGAATAAAAGAAAAGAAGTATATATTGATGACTTTTAATGGAAGGACGTCAATTGGATATATGGTGCCATTACATTTATGGTAGAAACATTTCATTAATGCTGGTGACTTTACAGTGAGAAAGTTCCAGACAGAGTGAATGTGGATAGGTGGTAAGACACATTACATACCTAGTCACACGGTCACACGTCTACATAAGTCTTTATCCTATATCTCCTCTTGTGGATGAGAGAGTGGTTGTGATGTACGGTGTGGTGTTGTAGATTAATAATAGTAGATAGGCATAGATTAATGATATAGGTTCTAGGTAGATTATCTGTTTATAGTGAGTATTCTTTACTGCCTTGAGGTGTCTTTACTCAACGTGCTGACTTACCTGCTTTAACTATGGCCACTCCCAAACTAACTACAGCAGAACTTAGGGCCAACGGAGAAGAAATTGGGTTGGCTGGTTCAGACTTAACTGATTACATCCAGGAAAGAGAGCGAGAGATTCGTCAAGCGGAACGAGAAGATCGCAAGACAGAGTTGGAAGTGAGAAGAATAGAGGTGGAGACCAAGCGACTAGAAATGGACCAGGAGACCAAGCGACTAGAAATGGACCAGGAGACCAAGCGACTGGAAATGGAACAAGAGGCCAAGAAAATGGACCAGGAGACCAAGAAACTGGAAATGGAACAAGAGGCCAAGAAAATGGACCAGGAGACCAAGAAACTGGAAATGGAACAGAATGCCAGGAGACAAGAAATGGAACATGAATACCGCTTGAAAGAGTTAGAACTCAAGACACAAACTAAGGGTGAAATAGATGCAGCAGAAGGAAGTTCATCTTCACCTGGGGCAACCTACATGAGTGGACAGGGTTACCATGCCATGAAGTTTCCCTTGGCAGTCTTTGATGAAAGTAAAGAGAAGATATACCAGTTTTTGGATCGGTTCGAGGCTATGGCAGTCGCTATGGGACTGGATAGAACCAGATGGGCTCTTAAATTATCCCAGTCTTTACGTGGTTCGGGGTACGAGGTCTACACACGCCTACCACCAGGACAGGAAAATCAGTATGAGGAATTGAAAGCAGCTTTGATGAAACATTATGAAGTCACCGCACAAACGTATAGGAAGAAGTTTAGATCGTCTAGACGAGAGCCGGGAGAACTATTCGCCGCCTACAGTCTGAGGCTGAAATCCTATCTCCAGAAATGGATGGACTTGGCAGAATTCAAGAGGGATTATGAGAGTCTCGAAGAGATGATGGTGGTCGACCAGATGCGAAAGCAAATGTCGAAACCTCTCAGAACCTTCTTGGGAGAACAAGGGGCGGAACGGATTGATGTTGTGAATAAGCTGGCGGAAAGGTTCGTGGAAGTACATGGTGAAACTGAGGAACTAAGTACACAAACCAAAGGTCAGGAGAAACCAGAGAAAAAGAAACCTAAACACTGGGAAGGAGAAAAAGGGGAACCTTATATAAAGCACACAGAGGAGAGTTCAGAGAAGGTGAAGGTAGGGAACCAGAGCACCTCGAATTCTCAAGCGAAACGACAGTGGTCTGAGAAGTGGTGTTCATTCTGCAAAGTGCCCTCTCATAACACGAAGGACTGCAGATCGAAACCTAAAAGTTCTTACTTCGCAGCATGCAAAGTGATTCCTACGACGGTGATCACAGACAAGGCTGAGGTCGGCGAAGGAGCTAGGAACAAAAAGGACACACGAAAACCTAGGAAGGGAACATGGTGCACTCACTGCCAGTCGATAACACATAATACTGTGGACTGCAGATGCAAGGCAAAACACGCCAATTGCATAACCGACCTCGAGGAATTAAAAGAGGAAGGCAAGGAAACGGTCAAGGAGATGAAAGACACTCAGGACCAAGAGAGACCACCTGTGGTGGAACTGATTGAAGTCAATGGCCAACAGGTTGCTTGTCTCTACGATACAGGTTTGGATGGGGAAGCGGTGGTGGACGCCAGCTTGGTAAGCCCAGACCAACTTACAGGGGAGACCATAGAAATACAGCCGGCAATGAGGAGTGCTGTTACCATGACGCTGCCAATAGCCAAGGTGGAGATTAAATCCAGGTACGTCACGGGCATTATTCCTGCGGCTGTATTAGCTGACTCCCTATTCCCAATGATCATTGGCACGAAATATGTCTTTTTGGGGATGCCCAAACAGCAAGCCCACAAGGGAACAGTAGTCAGTGGATCTCAAGGGAAGGAAAAAGAGGCAGAGACACTATGCGACAACTCAGAGATAGGAGAATTGCATACTGCCCAGAGGAAGGATACTACGTTGCATCCTTGCTACAGGAAGCTGCAAAGAAGTGCTGAGCCACCAGAACGGGGACAGTACTTTCTGAAGAATCAACTACTCTATCGGAGAGCTGGGAGGGGAGATAACCTGCATGAGCAGTGGGTGGTTCCAGAGACCCACCGTCCTCACATTCTTCAGAGTGGACACATCATAGGCGAGAATCGACATATGGGTGTCAGAGAGACCTTGCAGAAAATATCCGGCCATTATTGCTGGCCAGGAATGACCGGAGATGTACGCCGGTGGGTGAAATCTTGTTCAGAGTGCCAGAACGCACCACCCAACAAGCGAATTAAGAGGAAACTAGCTCTTAAAGTGGAAGACAAAGTGGAAGTGTGGAGTCCAGCAGAGACCAATATACTCCAAGTAGGATGGAAAGGACCTTATCCTGTGGAAAAGGTGGTGTCCAAGAACATCTACAAAATACGGATCGGGGAAGAGAAGAAAAATCTCCCTAGACATCTCATTAGGAAATATGAAGAGAGATCCGGGAGCAAAACTTCGCACTTTATGGTGATGGCAGCCATTGGGACAAAGGTTACCAGTCCAGACGAAGACCAGAGATCGCCAGTACAACATAGGAGGGCCTATGGGACAGTACGTGATAGGTCAGAATTACCCAACGACAGGAGGAGGGAAATCACAAGTCAGGGAAAGGACAAGAGTGAAAGTTTCACCGGTAACCAAGTTCAGAAGGGGTGGGTAACGTCGGGAAAGGCGAGAATTACCCAGGACTCTAACCGAAGATTGGCTGACCAGATACAATATCGCCCAAGATGGTCCTGGAAGCAAAAGCCCAGGAGGTTTGGGAAAGACGACTCGGTCCATCGAGGACGAGGTGGAACATCCCCAGAGGCAAAGCCGGGGGAAACCAAGAGGACATGGAAGCAGTGTTACAATCAGGATGGGACAATCCGTCTGTATTGTGAGCCGTCGCTGACGCAAGTCGAAAGTAGGTCGACCGGACGTACAGGAGCGAGGAGCCAACACTAGTTTCAGTCGTGAGTAGTATAGTAGGGTGTCAATTAGAGCGCCTACTGGATAATGATGGGAGCCATGTGAGGATCCAATCATATCATCAACACGTGATGTTAATAGCTACTTCGCAGAAGCTCAACGCACGGTGGATGTGATGGACGTGGTTGCTGCAACAGGACTTCACAAGGGAATACATCCTTGGTAAGGAGAAGGTATGAGCATATTTCATATCCAGACATCCAGCTCCGGAGGAAGAAGACTAGGATTGTGGATCATGGGAATCAAACCTACAGTGAGAAAGATTCGACGCGGTCTAATCTCTTAAGAGGGGGCCTATGTCGTGAAATACTGAGAGTTAATGATTCCCAGATAGACGACTGTATACACCGACTACCCAGGTAGGAGAAGAGTTAACAACGGAGTGACCAGGCGCATGTGTTTCTAGGTCAAGACACAGAAGCCGGCTGAACGGCGCAGGTAAACGGTCGAGTGGAAAGATTGGTTTGGGACAAAGGCCGACAGTATTATTGGACAAGCATATTGCAGTATGGATGTGAAACGGTCCCGAGCTGTAATTTTCCACTAACAATGATAATGCAGTCTGGATGTGAGGTGTCCAGCAATGTCAAGGACTATGCGGCAAAAATGACCGATATAAAGAGGGTCAATTCTTTGTGTAAGTTTAGTGTGTGTTCCAAACTGACCTGAAGGAGATATGTTCTTGAGTGGGAATAGAAATGCACGTCCCTAATGATGGAAAGAGGGGATAATAGTGTGGTATTCGCTAAGTGTTTTTTCGATTCAAGGAACATAGATGCCTAAATAAGGTATAAAGATATTAGATATATTTTAGCATAGGAATATAGATGTGAAGGAATAGCATTTACCATTGCTTTCTATTAGTAGATAGTTTAGACTTTGGTGAATTCATATGTCTTATGCGGGTGTTCACTTCGGAAGCCTTGTCATTATGGCTGGAGAAGGACACTTGCATAAGTAGTAGAAAGGGGCGGCTGCTTATCACTGGATTTGTTATACTTTTCCAGGTTCCACTCTCCTAGTGAAAGCAGAGAAGAGATGAAGAGGAATACCCTTGAGTAAATAACATCCTTACATGGGACCCAACAGAATATGAGCAGGTTTTAAGATGAAGAAATAATCAATTCAAATACAGAACACTGTATGCTCAAACGAACATACCACTAAAACCCTTAAAAAGGAAAAGAGGTTAACCTGTGGCAAGCAGGGATACTTAAAATTACATACATCTTATATGTATAATGAAGAAAGAATAGACAAGTAAGAACAGTGCTATTACTAAAAGACTATAAGAAGAACTGTGACGATGTGGTGGTGTTTCGATGATGGATACTTATCGTCATGAACCAGATTCAGGTGCATTCATAAACTTACGGGACTTGTATTACGGTACCTTGACTCAGTGGCGAACAGTTTTTTGGTTTCATTCAATAACGGATTTACCATCAGATTCAAGCATACGGATCATCCCGGGTGAGCTCTGTCCTGTTTGATGTGTTGTCCTATGATCTTGAAGAATGAAAGGATGAGAAGCAACACAGCTGATAGACATTCAGAGTTCACATCTGGCAACCACACTAGAAGAACATACCAACAACATAGACAATATCCATACATACACCAGACATAGTTTTTATTAATAAATCTTTTATCGTATCGTTGAAAGGAACTGTTGTCGGAGTATGTGTTGAGGGAATAATAGAGAGAGAGAGAAAGAAATAGATATATGGAATGGAAGACAGAAGAGAGGAGTGTAGACAAAAGTCAGTCAATAATCCCAACAGATACTAAGTTTAAAGATGTGCTTGTTGATTCCAATCTCCTCTCGGGAATAACAGGACAGCTAGTACATCACTCTTATCGGGTAATAGCGCTATAACTTCCTGTCCCGGTTGAAGTTCTAAGGCGTTCGCCACTTTATGGGCATGGACTTCTTTCCATGCTTTTATGTCATTAGTGGAACATTTCTTTACCTGCGGCAAGCAACCGATTAAAAGATCATTACATGGGTCATGTAAGATAGCACACGTAAATGTGCCAGATAAGAAAGGAGTATTTATACGAGCTGTTGTTAACGGGTACTTCTCTACATTCCCCGAAAAAGTTCGGCAGCTTACAAACTGGCCTATGTAGTCTTCTGGATTGGCCAGTTCCTTCCTTAGACCGATCATGGTACTGCCGCTATCGATTAAGAGTTGGCAAGGTTTATCATTGACCATTCCCTCATGGAGTTCTAATTCTCCTATGGAGGCAACTGCTGTATTTGCGTTCTCACTTGAACACGGCACTGTATTCCCGCATTCTAGCATTCCGTCTTCATGGAACTTCTGACATATAGCACATCTAACAAAATTCAGTACATCACTTGCAGCTACCACATTCTCTCTGTATGGTAATATTTCCTCATTCTCACTTTTATGCTCACTTCCACTCTCAGATGAAGTATCGACAAGTACAGCATTACTGGCTCTTAATCTCTGACGTCCAACACACCTAGAACTATAATGACCAAAAGATCGGCAAAAGAAGCATTTGACTGCACATCTATACGTGTTTCTTTTGTCCTCTTGTTTTTTTTTTTTTATCATCATCTCCAGGTGAGATGGATAACCTGGGTTTTTGTCACAAATTGCATACTGATCATTAAAAAAATGGCAATATGGACATTGAGGTGGCTTTGTTTTTTGTTTCTCTCTCATTTGAAATGGTTTTTGAGGTTTACTTTTTGCAAAAGCCACTATCTCATTTTCTTCTATGGTTGATTTGAATATGTCCCTATTTGAAGAAAAATATGCTGACCCCCGTTTCTCTAGCTGTTCTAACGACTCTACATCAGCTTGCTGTAGAAATTTGGCAAAGGGAGTTGGGACAGTCGAGATAATTTTGTCCATTATCATTAGGTCCCTGAGCTTTTCAAAGCTTTTACTTACCTTTGCAGCGTTCAGCCACTTATTGTATAAACTTTGTACGTTAGACACATAATCAATTAATGTTTCATTAGGTTTAGGTTTTAATTTTGAAAACTGAATTTGGTAACCTGGGGCATCTAGCAAAAAATGTTGCATAATGCGTTGATGGATGTAATCATAATCATTTCTCAGCTCTTGGGGAATGGATTCTATTACTTTTAAGGGCTCCCCAGAGAGATTCTTCATGTAGATCACCGCCCAATGTTCTCGTGGAACTTCCTGGAATTTTAGTTGGAATTCCACATTCTCGGTCCAGGCAGAAATTGAGTCTCCTTGGCAGAAGGGTTTGACTATCCCTTTGTACTTGCTAAACTTATTCTCTTCTTCTTTACTCTTTATCTTAGTTGTTGCTATGTGTACGTGAGATTCGATTTCCAGCTCTTTCATCTTCAACTGGGTTTGTGCCTCAATTTCAAGTTGTTTCATTTTATTAGCTTCAGCCAACTCTTTCAGTCTGGTGGCATCAGATATTTCTTTCAATTTGGTGGCTTCAGCCAGCTCTGCTAGGTCTTTTTGATGCTGTCGTTCCTGAGCTCGTTCCTCTCTTTCACTTGCTGCCTTTCTATCTGAATCTCTTTCCTCCTTCTCAATTGCTGCTTTCTTATCTGTGTATTCTCTGTACACGTTTTTGGCATATTGCTCTAATTTATCTCCACTAAAACCTAGGTCTTTACCCGCTTCTATGCATTCCTTCAATGTTGACATTTTTGTCAGTTAGCTTATACACACATCCACAACTGAGAAATACTTTTTCTATAATATTTGTAATTATTCACAGCATTCAAAAATATAAGATGCTATTCTATGATGCACTAATCAAAACTATCTATGTACTTATCTGACAACTTTCAGCTTTTCCGGGCCGAATGGGAGTTGTCTTCTCTCAGCTCAGTTTCTAATGCTGTTCTGGATGCTTTTATTCTGCATTCTGTTACATTGAGCAGCAACAATTAATATTCAGAAAACACAAACATGCAAGTTGATATGTTAATTAATAATATTTCTGTGTCGTAGTTCTCTCCGACGGGATGCTGAAATACGAAATTAATGTATTAAATTGTGTCTGTCGTTGTGTCAGTTGTCTCGTCTTTGTCATGTGGCGTGAGGCATCAACTGAAACATCTCTGTGAAACATGTTAATATTCATTATACATTTCACAATTGTCCACAATTTTCCGAACGTAATCTTTCTTTGTCATTCTTTCGTAAGCGCTCTTACTCTTTCAATCTTTCGATTGTAAACCGTGAATTATTTCGTAGCTTCTATCACTCTTTTTGCACTCAGGCAATGCATTCTTTCGTGCTTTCAGTTCATTCTTTCTGTTACAATCATGCTGTAATCACGTTCTTGCTGTTGTCAAACAACGACACAATAGATCATAGGTTCATTTACACTTTCTAATCACACTCTTGGTGTTGTACTGATGAAAAAACAATCACTCTTGCTTTCCACTAGGCAATGCTTTCTACCAGGCAATGAGTTCTTTCACACGTTCTGACACCACTCTTGGCCGCCTGTCAAGAACCTGAATTCATACAGGCATGCTGGCCACTTCATTCATACCTCACGATCGCTGGCCACTTCATTCATACCTCACGATCACAAACACGATGGTATAAATGGTATATAATGAATCAATATTTATTCTACACAATTACTATCAGGCAATATGGCCACACAGATATATACAGCTCGCTTCTCGGGCATACATTAATCGCACTCAAATACATTATTCACACTCGCTATGTCTGACTACGTCCTGTCTAAACTACACAGTGGCTAGAGTAACACCACACAGGTCTTGTCGCTCTAATTGTCAAGTCCGGTCTGCCTGAGTTTACAGGTCTCGTTCAGTTACTGGTCCTCAGTCCTCGTGCGGTCAGCAGCGCTGCGTGCTGCGTCACTTGTCACGTAGTCCAGCAGTCCAGCACTCGTTAACCTACAGCTGTACTACCGTTCAGTCTGTTTACGGGTAGTTCCCCATGGCTAACGTCCACTGTCCTATCTTGGGAGTTGATCCCCGTCATGTCCTAGTTATGACACGTGCGTGTCCTATCCATGTCCTGTCCTAGACTGTTTGGAGTTCTACCTCCTTATACTGTCTCTATCTTCTTCTTCTTCGTTCATCCGGAGTTTTTTTTCGGATGTGATTGCGTTGTGCCTGTTTACAGCAGAGCTGCGTTCTTGCGCCGTTAGGCCGACACATCCGACTTCTGCGGGCATTTGTTGACCGGGTTAACCTTCCCGGGGGTTTCTTAGGACGTTTGACTCTCACTGTTGTGGTGTTATCCCCCATCCCAGCTGGTCCATATAGAACAGTCAAAGATCCTGGTCAGCCCTCAAGGGAAGGCAGGGGCAGACCATGGGCATTCCCCGCCATCCAAGGAGGCTTCCATACTTGCAGAGCCGATACATAGCGCTCTGGTACTGGGCTCACCCAAGGAATCGTCACGTCCTGCACATGGCTGCTTAGCCTCACTTCCGTATATTGGGCCTTCCGTTCACCATAGGCTGTTCTTCCGGAAACCAGAAGTATGCAGTCTGCAGATGACATCCACACAGTGAGCTTTCGATTCGGACTTTCCACGTAATGGATTTGCTATCCAAGCAATATTCCATTTCATGCCACTAGGACACTTTTCCACCTTTTATGAAGCCCACACAATGGGCTTTTGATTCGGACTTTCCACATAATGGATTTGCTATCCAAGCAATATTCCATTTCGTGCCACTAGGACACTTTTCCACCTTTTATGAAGCCCACACAGCGAGCTTTCGATTTGGACTTTCCACATAATGGATTTGCTATCCAAGCAATATTCCATTTCATGCCTCTGGGTCTTCATGCACCTTTAAATGTCAACCTGTATATAGTTAAAGTAAGCTGCGGTCAACTTGAGCTTGTTGATATCTCCATAGAGCTTGTCCTCAAATGATGCAGGTGTGGGCCAACATATCTTTCTCTGTTCTGCATACGTTGGGCAATCCTGCAGCAAATGTTTTGCTGTCATTTTACCAGTTCTACAATTACATTCATCGGTATCTCCTATCTTTAGTTTATTGAACAAGTGGTATTTCAGCCTGTTATGTCCTGTGCGGAGTCTGAAGATTGCTACTTGTTCTCTTCGGTCGAGTTTGTAATATGCATCATCCTTCTGATGGCCTGGATGCTCTGATTCCCATTTGGTTCTATAAGTGCTTTTTATCAACTTCTTTGCCTCATTATAGGTTATGTCTATATCAGGCTGTGGTAGTCGCCCCCCTTCTTTTGCCAGTCTGTCAGCCTCTTCGTTTCCAGGTATACTGCAATGTGATGGGATCCACTGTATTACAACTTTTTTGGATTTCTGGCATAGACCATGGAGTGCTGCTCTTAGGTCAGTTAGTTCTGTGCTGTTATTGCTCTTCAGTATTGAGACAGCTGACTTTGCATCTGTGAAGATAGCTATTTGCTTCTCTTTATTTTCCTCCATCAGGAGCATTTCTGCTGCAGTTTTCAAAGCCTCTACCTCCGCTTTGAAGTTACTTGAAAATTTTCCAGTTGCCATTGAATGTGTTTTTTTCACTCCATTTTTTAAATTTAGGAGAATTCCTCCTCCTCCATTCTCTATTGAATTTTTTGCTGATCCATCTGTATATGCATGGGTCCAATTCCTGCTTGGGTAATGTTCTTTTATGTAATTTAGGGTTATTTCTCTTCTTTCGGTTTCATGCTGAGTGTTCTTTTTCTCAATACCAGGAATGTTTTCTATCATCTCAGGCAGTTGCTGCTGTCTCCAAGCTGGGAAGTTGTGTGCATTGTGTATGGGCTTGACTTTTGATATGTTAAGTATAGGATCTGCCCTAATCCTTCGTTTTGCAGTTTCTACAAAGTTGCTACGCTTCAGTCTTCCCTTTCCAAAACCATTAAATCTGTTGTACATAGGGTGGTCTGTCAATCTTCTAAATTTTTCTGCTTGTTGCTGGGCTCTGCTATCTCTTCTATCCTGCATTGGTTGTAAACAAGTGATCTTTTCTAGTTCATTAATAGGCGTTGTCTTCAGGCTTCCAGTTATGATTCGCATTCCTTGGTTTTGGACTCTACTTATTTTGTTAAAGTTTGACTTAGCTGCTGTTGCCCAAGCTGCAATGCCATATTCCAGTACTGGCCTCACCCGTCCAGTATATAACTTCTTGAGAACTTTCTCATCTGCTCCCCACGTTGTACCAGCAAGCTTTTTCATGATTGCCATTCTCTGCCTTGCTCTTGTTCGATTTTTCTCAACCTGTGTCTTCCATGTCAGGCGACGATCAAGGGTGACTCCTAGATAGTTTGGATTTTCTTCATGGCGCAATATTTTTCCATTCAATACCAGCTTAGGTTGCTGAGTTTTATTTGAGAGGGAGAACACTGTGCATGTTGTTTTCTCCTCACTTATCTTCACTAGCCATGATTTTGACCAGTCCTCTAGCGCTAATAAGGCTTGCTGTATTCTGCTGTTAGCTGTACTAATATATTCTTCAGATGTCCATATGGCTAGGTCATCTGCAAAGGAGGATGTGTGTACTCTGGCTGGAAAATTTTCTGTGATGTCATTTATATATGCTAGGAATAATGTTGGTGAAAGAACTCCTCCTTGGGGGACACCTTGCTCCAGCAGCATCATTTTGCTTGTTTGTCCTTGTACTTTTGTCCTGGCAGTTCTGTTCTCAAGGTAGTGGCTGATCCATTTATACATTTTTCCACAAACATGCATGTTTTGCAGTTTTACTTTCAGTCCTTCCTTCCATACTTTATCAAATGCTTTTTCTAAATCTATCCAGACTGCTAGTGTGTGCTTTTTCTCTTGGAAGGCATCCTCTATTTCCTGAGCTATATAGGTTATTTGATCTTCAGTGGATCTGTATTTTCTGAATCCTGCTTGGTGTGGTGTTAAGAGTTTGTTTTCTTCCAGATGCCATGTTAGCCTGCCATTGATAATGCGTTCCATTAATTTTCCTACACAGCTAAGTAGACTGATAGGTCGATAGCCATTTGGTTCTTCCAGGTCTTTTCCCTTCTTTGGGACTGGTATTAGTATAGCTTCCTTCCATGCCTGTGGGACTATTCCTCTCTTCCAGCTGTTATTTAGGACTGCTAGTAGTTTCTTCTTTGCCTTGGTGCCTAGTCCTATTAGCATTTCATTTGTGATTCCATCCTTTCCTGGTGATTTCTTCTTTTTTAGGGTATTCATTGCCTGTTCCATTTCTTCCATTGTTAGATTTGCCATCATATATTCTGCTGCTGTCTCTGTATTTCTATGATGTATCTGTTTGTCTTTGATTGCTTTCTTCTGTTCGGTTGTAATATCAATGTGGTTTGCATTTGCATAGTGTTCCATTAGTGCATTTGCAGCCTTTTTGCCTGTAAGCAAGGCATTTCCTTGTTTAATTGTTATTTGTTTGTTTCTAGGTCCTTCATTGTTCATGGCTTTCACTAGTTTCCATAGTTTGTTTCCATCCCTGTCAAAATTCAGGTTTTCTGTTTTTTCCCTCCAACAATCTCTTGTTGTTTGATTTACTGTTCTTTTATATTTTGCTGAGATGGCTTTGAGAGAGATGTTTGCTTCAATTGTTTGTTCTCTCTCTGCTGTCTTCCTGGCATCTTCAACTTTGTCCTCCAAACTTTGTAGTTCTTCAGTCCAGTATGGTTTGTAATTTTTCCTCGCTCCTCTTGGAATGGACTCAGTGGCTGCCTGTATTATCGCTCTGTTTAGATTTTCCACCATTTGCTTTATGTTGCCATATCGTGTATTTATGTTTTCACAATATTTGTCTGTTAGTATGGCAAATCTGTCCCAATCTGCTCGTTTGTAATTCCAGCGAGGCAAGGGCTTTTGCTCCTGTGGAACATACTCCATATTCATTTCAAGCTTGATTGGTCTGTGGTCACTACCTGCTAATTGGTCCAGCACATGGCGATCGATTTTGTGGAGGATGTCTCCTGTGCAGAAAGCTAAGTCTGGAGTAGAAGTGGTAAGCCATCTTCTGGAGTAGAAGCTCGGTGTGTCATCCGCTTTGTTGAGTAGATGGAGATTTGAGTCTATTTCCCAGTCCTCCAATTCATCTCCTCTTTTGTCAGTATCCGAGTATCCCCATCTTTCTGAACGGCTATTAAAGTCTCCGACAATAATGCAGTTTGTGTCAGTTATTTTCATGTTTGAGAGTGTAAGGTCCTTATCTGCTGGGCTATACAGATTGTAGATTCTTATTTTCACGTCCTTTATCATTATATCAACACCTATAATTTCCGTTTGGTTGTCAGAGATCACAGATACTTCGCTGCAAGGTATTGTATTTCGTGTAAGTATTATAACTCCTCCTTTGTGTCCTTCGCGGTCGAAACGTGTGGCCTGATATCCTCTGACTGAGAATTTGTGATTGGCGTTGAGGTGTGTCTCTTGAATGCATGCCACATCTATTCTATCTTTATGAAGACGCTGTGTTATGGAGTCTTTCTTCTTGTAAACTCCTTCGGCATTCCACTGTAGTATGTTGAGTGTCCGGGGTATTTGGTCAATAGCTCTTAACCTACTCCTCTGTGCCTTGACTCCACAGCACAGGGGAAGGTGACCACCTGTAGTCATGGGTGGACCCCCTTGAGGCAGGGGGCCCGGCACTATCACCGCCTGATGGGACTTCACGGGATTAGCACCATATCGATTAATTTTGATTTGTGACATCATGAATTAAGTTACGTTGCACTGCTTTGTCAAGCCTGTGGCTCAGTACATCCGATTTCGACAAGCATTTATTCGGGATGCTTTCCCTAGCCTTTGACTGTCCCCAGTCTACCTACAAGGCAGCAGGTTTCACGTTGCACTGCTTTGTCAAGCCTGTGGCTCAGTACATCCGATTTCGACAAGCATGTATTTGGGGTGCTTTCCCTAGCCTTTGACTGTCCCCAGTCTACCTACAAGGCAGCAGGTTTGTGTGTCTCTTCGTCTGGTCCCTCTCCCTTGACCTGTCCGACATGGGTGGCCCTACCAGTAGCTGTGCTACTGTCGGCATAGCTCTTGGGGTCATTGGGACGCACAAGCCCCTCTACCTCGTCACGGTGGACACACAGCAGAGGGGCTGTCTCTATCTATTCTCTTGCAAAGGTCCTTATCTATGTCTTGTCTCTGTTCTTTCCTTACTTCTGTCTTTGTCCTACTTCTATCTATATATCCAGCTCTTTGACATGATGCAACAGACAGTTTTCAAAATAATAAATCGTGAATGAAGGCATTCAAATCGAGACATACTATAGCAGACAAGCCCACTTGCTCGACTTATGACTGTTGACTAATTTACCGGGTGAATGATGTTCACCTTCCCGAGGAAGGGATGGCTTATGAGCAGGCACAATCACACTGCGCATTTGTGGGACATGTGGAAAAACCACTCGAACGTCTCAAAACAGTGTACGACAGGGTTGCCAGATCACTGTGATTAAATAATGCCAAGTCATGAAAATTCAAGAACAATACAGAGTGACTGTGAACAATAGGTACAATGCAATAGCTAAAATACAGAGTATACATGAACAATGGGAAATGTTAAGGGACTCAATTCATCGAACTAGCAAAGAAATATTACCAGAGAGAAGCCAAAAAGCTAAGAAAAATGGATGAATGAAGAAATCTTAATGCCGATGGACAAAAGGAAACAGAATAAAAATGGCAAACAAGAGTATACTAAGATAAATAAAGAAATAAGAGATAAATGTATGAAGGCAAAAGAAAGTTGGTTAAACGAGCAATGCAAAAAAAAAAAAAAAAAAAAAAAAATGAATTAACTTCCATTAACGATCAAAAAAGTATGCACAGACAAATCAGTGAGCACACGTGAAGGAAAATAAGAATAAATACATTGTGTTTGAAATAAAAAAAAAAAAAAAAAAACAAGAAATATATTATTGGAGGAAGGTGCTATAATGAAGAGGTGGAATGAGTACATAAGAGAATTATATAATGGAGAAAGGAAAGAATTAACAGGAGAACGTAACTTAGAAGGCCCACCTATTCTAAAAGAAGAAGTCGCTGACGCTATGAAACATATGAAAAAAGGGAAAACAGCTGGGCCAGATGAAATCACGGTAGAAGAATTAGAAATATTGGGGGAATTTGGGGTTGATATATTAACCAAAATGCTGAATGATATTTACAGCAGTGGATATTTACCGAGCGATGTGCTGAAATCTGTATTTATACCAATACCAAAGAGACCAGGAGCAATTGAATGCGAAGATTTTCGTACAGTTAACCTCATAAACCATGTCACTAAGCTTCTACTCAGAATTATAAAGAGAAGAACAAGGAAGAAAATAAAAATGGGAATTAGTGAAGAACAGTATGATTTTATGGAAGGAAAGGGTACAAACAATGCAATATATATATATATATATATATATATATATATATATATATATATATATATATATATATATATATATATATAATCCATCATGTGCCATGCCGGTAAGCGTGGGCGGTCATGTTCTGTTATCTCACTCGATCACCAGAGTCGTGGACCAGCTCCGTGTTTCTGTCTCGACCATGCCACAAGGCCAAGCCATCCAGGTACTTGCTTCTAGGTCTTCCCCTTGGTCTGTTCCTCTCGATCTTATCAGTTGTCTCCAAGTTCTCCAGATCATTTCTTCTCATAACATGTCCAGAAAATTGTGACTGTCTACGTCTAATGTCTCTAATCAGTTTACGATCTTCATTTGTTTCTTGAAGAACTTGTTCATTGGTCTTTCTGGCTGTCCATGGTATTCTTTGCATTATATATATATATATATATATATATATATATATATATATATATATATATATATATATATATATATATATATATATATATATATATATATATATATATATATATATGCCTAGTTCACTCCAGAGGAAAGGTAACACCCCTACATCTGGAACAAGACAAGCTGCAGAAGCTGCCGGATCAGCAAAGCAATGCTCTAACTGTCCGCCTGTCGGAGCTTCGATCCTAGACCAGTCGCCAACCAAGGCTTAGGGCCTGGTCTGCCCTGCCATGACAATTTTGTCTTTAGCTTGCATTTCCTTGCACCAGGGTAAGGCTTGTACCCTCCCAATTGCGCTCTTCCGCCCGAAGCCGTTGGCACAATGTGGGGTGTCGGGTTTGGTAAGCGCCGCCCAATGTTCGGCGCTAACAGAAACCAGGTAGTACCGTCTACTGTTTTACGGTAGCTCAGTCATATCTGACTAAGACCTGACGACGTGTCTTCCTATTAAGGTAAATAAATACTATAAGAAAGATTCTTAAAGTAAAATTCTATAAAAATAAAAGTAATTTAAAATATAATAAAAACAGTACTCTCTCTCTCTCTCTCTCTGTCTCTCTCTCTCTCTTTATCTTTCTCACTCCTTCCGTCTCTCTCACTACCTGCCTAGTTCACTCCAGAGGAAAGGTAACACCCCTACATCTGGAACAAGACAAGCTGCAGAAGCTGCTGGATCAGCAAAGCAATGCTCTAACTGTCCGCCTGTCGGAGCTTCGATCCTAGACCAGTCGCCAACCAAGGCTTAGGGCCTGGTCTGCCCTGCCATGACAATTTTGTCTTTAGCTTGCATTTCCTCGCACCAGGGTAAGGCTTGTACCCTCCCAATTGCGCTCTTCCGCCCGAAGCCGTTGGCACAATGTGGGGTGTCGGGTTTGGTAAGCGCCGCCCAACGTTCAGCGCTAACAGAAACCAGGTAGTACCAGGTAATATATATATATATATATATATATATATATATATATATATATATATATATATATATATATATATTGGCACCAACACAACACATATGGTTTAAAAGACAAAAATGGGAATATGATAAATACCAATGAGGAAATGTGCAACACATGGAAAGAATATTTTGTTGAATTACTAAATTGTGAAGCTCCCAGTAACACTTTCCCACAGGAAGAGGTTCTAACGTGTGAACCACAAATTGAAGAACCTGCATTTGAAGAATCCCTATATGTAATCACACGACTTAAAAAACAATAAGGCAACTGGGGCTGATGGAATTGCTGCTGAATTTATAAAGGCAGGTGGCCATGCATTACATCTAAAGCTATACTATCTAATAATAATAATCTGGAGGACAGAAGAATTACCCCATGACTGGAAAGAGTCATTATTGATACCTATCTTTAAGAAAGGAGACAAATGTGAAAATTATAGAGGAATATCACTACTGTCCACAAGCTATAAGATACTTTCCGCAATATTACTAAATAGACTAAAACCATATTCAGAAGACATATTAGGCGACTACCAGGCGGGTTTTAGACAAAACAGATCAACAATATATTATATATATATATATATATATATATATATATATATATATATATATATATATATATATATATATATATATATACACACACACACACACACACTTCACTTGACATACTTCCCACCATAACAGAAGTTAAGTGTGCTATAAATAAAATTGCATCTAGTTAGTTAGTTAGTTAGTCGACAGATCATCCTCGTTGCACATCGGACCATTCAGTCCATAAGTGCTCCGATCCCCTCCTCAGCAAATCCCGCAGCGTGTAGCGGCTAACGACGCCAGTTCTGTGTTGGTTTATCAATCTTCTTTGGCTTCCTGCGTAGTGTTCTTGTTTGGCCACCCCTCTTTTAATTTGCTGCTCTCGCAGTCTGGCCATTGTTGTAGATTCACAGTCATCACTTGGTTCTTGCAAAAGTCTCACTTCTCGTAGAGCATTCAGAATGTCAGCTTGGTCCATGGCGCGTCCGCCCTCCACAGTAGCCTCACCTGCGAGCTTGTCAGCCCGCTCATTTCCTTGTACTCCCGCATGCCATGGCACGAAGATGAAACTAATCTTTGCCAGCCGAGACCGCTCCAGAGGCAGCAACCATTCTCTTCGGATCGACCCCTCCTCTATCCTCTTGATCATGTTCATTGAGTCGCTAAGGAAACAAGCCCTAGTGAATGTCTGTGTCTCGAGCCATGTTATTGCTTTACTTACTGCCATGACTTCCATGGTCAGGCTACTTGTGGTTTCAGTGAAAGCACCAGAGTCCTCCTTCACAATTCTCCCTCCGGCCCGAGCTGTAAAGGCCCATGAGCTTCTCACATGTCGGACGACCGACCCATCTGTGTAGATGACCGCGTCACTGTCTAGCGAATTCTCGAAAATCAACGCTTGTACTTCAGCCTCCACAGCAGCCGGATTTTCTTGTCTGCATTTTCTATCTAGTTGGATGCAAACTGAAAAGGATGTGCAGAAGTCTGTTGGCACTTGCACCCACTCCTCGCCAGGTTCTAAGTCCTCAAGTGAACACACCTGTTGAAGAATGTCTTCGGCTTGACCCATCCACGACCGTCCTCTTTTTAACCTGCTGCCCTTCACCTTCCTAATTTCACTATGCAGTGGATGCTGTGTGTTTGCGTTAATTCTGAGGTAGGCGCGTGCCCTGCAAACTTGCATTCTCTCTTCAATGGTTGGAAAATCAAGAAGGTAGCGCATCGCCCTGCATGCTGTATCTCTTGTACATCCAAGAATAATGCGCATAGCTTCATTCTGTATCCTTTCCATCCTTTCTATCTGCTTATGGCTGACAGTCAGGATTGCCATTGCATACTCCAAAACAGACATGACCAGCCCCTCGTACAGAAGACATAGATGGCGCTGCTCACAGTTTGCTGCCGCCATCACCCGCATCGCTGCCAAACCCCGCTTGGCCTTTGCTATCACCCGGTCTATGTGCACATTATAAGCAAGGCTTCGATCAAACCGTATCCCCAGGTAATTCATTGCCTGCGTTCTTTCCACCGTCTCTGAACACAGCATTACAGTTGGTGTTGGATTGTTGACAATATGATTATTCAACGAGAACCAAGTCACTGTTGCCTTTGTTGGGTTGACCATTGCCCCAGCTTCATCACACCAAGTACTTATGCGATTGAGTTCGGTTTGTAGTTCCACAGCAACCTCCTCTCTATCCTTACCCTGACGATACACTAAAACATCATCGGCATATGACAATGTCCTGCCAGGTCCAGTGATCTGCTCACTGGTGATTCTCACTGTGTAGGCGTTGAACAGTACCGGAGATAATGGTGATCCCTGTGGTAGGCCAGGATATATTGTTGTTGGTTCCGAAGTCCAACTGCCACATCTAAAAACTACTTTCCGTTGGAAGAGGGCTGCAGCGATCCAACTAAGGAGGAATGGACTTACGTTTAGTTCAAGAAGCTGAAACATTAAAAAATCCAGTGGTACTCTGTTGTATGCGTCCTCAAGATCAATCGCTGCAGCAACGGTTTCAGTGCCTGAGTGGAAACCTTCATAGACATCGTGGGCAAAGACTGCTGCATTGGTCCAGGTTTCTCTTTTTGGACGGTACCCACCCAGGGTAGGTGGGAAAACACCTTGCCTCTCTAGTTGGCTTGATATTTTCCTGGCAATTACCTTCTCCAGCAGCTTGCCTATTGTATTCTGCATGGTTATAATTCGATATCCCTGAATTTTTTTGTGGTATAAAATTGCATCTGCAAGGCTGCAGGTAAGGATGGGGTTCCAATAGAGGTTATCAGGTGTGGGCAAGACACACTCACTCTACATATCCACCAGCTAATAGAGCTATGCTGGCGAGAAGGACAAGCCCCACAGGATTTCAGATTCAAGCATCATAACACTGTACAAGAACAGGGCGATCGAAGCGACTGCAACAACTATAGGGGTATCTAACTTCTGTGTATGGTTGGAAAAGTATTTGCCAGAATTGTTCTGCGCAGACTTCAAGTCCTAGGAGATCAAGCCTACCCCGAATCACAGTGTGTCTTTCGACAGAACCGGTCTACCACTGATATGATATTCTCATTGCGACAAATGCAAAAAAAAAAAAAAAAAAAAATGCCGTGAACAGAATCAACCACTGTTTATTGCCTTCATCGACCTCACAAAGGCATTTGATTTGGTCAGTCGTGAGGGTCTGTTCAAGGCTCAGTACCAGAGCGCTATGTGTCGGCTCTGCAATTATGGAAGCTTCCTTGGATGGCGGAAAATGCCCATGGACGGCCCCTGCCTTCCCTTGAGCGCTGACCGTGAAATCTTCGACCGTTCTAACTTGACCAGCTGGGATGTGGACGCGCTACAACAGTGAGAGTCCCACAGGAATGCTAACCTGGTTAAAAAAAACGGACGCAAAAGTTGGATGTGTTGGCCCAGGGGTTTTTGCCCAAGGGTGCATAACGAGATACACAGCAATTACATCTGGGGGGGGGGGGGGGAACGCTCCAGATGAACGCAGAAAAAGAAGAAATAATATCCTTAGTATGTCATTACCTGTTTCACCATCTTTGTCTACATTGCTACCTTAGTAAGTGTATGATCCTATGTCTTGAAGTGAGGTTTCCTCAAGGAAAATTAGGTTGCCATTTGCTTCTCATTATCTATGACTTTGTTCTATGGATTTCTTCTTTTCGTTCATCCGGAGTGTTTTTTCAGATGTCATTGCGGTGTGTCTGTTATGCGCCCTTGGGCCGAAACCCGTAGGCCAACACATCGACTTTAGCGTGCTTTTTTGACCAGGTAGCATACCTGGGAGACTCACTTTTGTGGTGCCATCTACAACCATGCTGGCCAAGGTTTAACGGTCGAAGACAACGGTCATCCCTCAAAGGAAGGCAGGGACAGTCCATAGCATTTTCCGCCATCCAAGGTTGCTTCCATAGTTGCAGGGCCGACACATAACGCCCTGGATCTGGGCTCACCGAGGGAAATCGTCACGTCCTGCTCATGGCTGCTTTAAATCCTCACTTCAATATATTGGTCATTTCGTTTTCCCCGGGCCATTCCCGCACAAACCAGACATGTTCGCAGACGGCATCCACTCAGCGAGTTTTCGGACATGTGCTTGTCGTTGCGCCCATCAGAGCTGTTCCAGGCACGACAGACATTCGGAAACTACCTAGTCAGAGCTGTTCCGAACAAGAGCGGCATTCGGGAAACTAGGTAGTCAGAGCTGTTCCTAGCACGAGAGACATTCGGGCGAGACATTTCACTCGGACGTAATTGCGTAGTGTCAATTTTTAGTTTGCCACCCGTAGGCCGACACTTCCGACTTCTGGCGGGCATTTTTTAGTGAGGTTAGCCTTCCTCTGGTTTCGAGACACGTTAGACTGTTGTAATGTCACCCACATCTCAGCTGGTCAAGATAGAACGATCAACGATATCGCGGACGGCCCTCAAGGGAAGGCAGGGGCAGACTATGGGCATCATCTCACTATCCGAGGAGGCTTCCATAATTGCAGAGCCGGCACATATTGCTCTGAGTCTGGGCTCACCCAAGGAGTTTCCACGTCCTGCCCATGGCTGCTTTAGTTCCTCACTTCCATGTGTTGAGCATCCCGCTTGCCACTGATCGCTCAAGCACACACCAGGAGCGGTCAGATTGCGGGCGACATCCACTCGGTAAGCTTTTGCTTGTGACTTCAACCCACGCAATAGGTTCGCTCGCCGTGCGTTCCATTTTGCGTTGAGACGTTCTTCCACTTATATCTACACTCTCTATGAGTTAGGTACAGGGTTTCCGTAACCATGCCCTTCGACTGGGGCACTTGTCTGTCTTTTTTGTACTCGCTCACGGGGTAGGCTACATGTGCTGCCGGCTCAGCACCTTACCTTCGTGCAGCAGTGAACGGGAAACGGTCAGGCCCTCTCATTCGGGAATCCCTCATATCCCCCAGCTGAGAGCCTTCGAACATGTATCAGACCTGAGCATGTAGCTTGCTCAGTATCACGTTTCTATTTTCCGGTAGACGGGTATCGGCCTGGCTCTCAGATCCGAGGGTTTGTGGCTTAGAGGCGTTCAGCCACAGCCCTCGACAGGGAGCCTTAAGAGTTTTGTCCGAACCAAGAAATTCTGCCTTCGTGCACCTGATTTAAATTTTGACTGCTATCCTCAGTCTATACCTGCAGAGCAGCAGGTTGTGTCTCTCTTAGTCTGGTCCCTATCCCATAAGCTGTCCGATATGTAATTTTTCACCCATCGGAAAGCAAATGGGGTCGATGGGACACGCAAGTTCCCCCACCACGTCAAGGTGGAGACACATCGGGGGAGGTTCTATGGATTTTAAAACCTAAATGTTAGTTTGTCCTCATCTGAGTTTGTGTGTGAGGGAGGAGGGCAGTGTCGTCAGCAAAGCTGCTTTGCCAGAGAAGTCCATTGAATTCAATTTCTGGCCGAGCTTGTTGCTGCCTTCATAATCCAGTCTATAGTAAGTAAGAACACTAGAGGTGTCAGAGGCATGTCTGCCTCACTCCTGCTCTTATTTCTAATGTCTCTCTTGGTTTTCCATCACTGAGGACTTTGCCCTTCATGTCTCTATGTGTTGCCTTTATTAAGTTAATAATGTTCTGTGGTATTCCATAATAATCAACGCTATACAGATGAAATAGTATTGATGGTAGAACATGCAAAAGTTCTTCAACAACCTTTGGACATTGTAGTAACAAAGAGTGGAAAATAAAAGAAAAAAAGACTTTCCTTGAAAATCAAGGAAATAGAAACGGTTATATCGAAGAAACGGAAGACATCAAAATGTGAGATAACAATAGAAGGGAAAATGTTTAACCAAGTTGATAAATTTAAATAACGAGCGCAATTATAGCAGCAGATTAAAGATGCATGACAGTGATTAAGAGAAGAATAGGTCGAGCGAAAGCTGCACTTCAGAAAATTAAAAGCATCTTATGCAATAAGTCACTATCATTGAATGTAAGAGAGTACTGAAATGTTATATAGAACCCGTTTAGATGTGTGGCATTGAATCATTAAACGTGAATGAACAAATTAGGAATAGTTTAGAGGCAACGGAGATGTATTTCCTAGGAATAATGTTGTGAATATCTTCGACTGCCAGAGTAACTAACAATGATTGCGTGGAAGAAACTAATGAAACTAGAACATTATACACAACTATTATAAGAAAGAAATAAACAACATTCCTTGATCATGTGATGACAAGAGAAGCATTGAAGAACATCAGGATAGCTGGAAAAATCAGTGGGATAAATGATAAGAGGCAGAGGCAGACCGAAGGAAAAGATACTGGATGGACTGAGCTGGTGGCGTGAAAGAATATCATCAGCAGAGTTGATCCAGAACAGCACAGACTGAGGTTCGTGAAAAGCCGTGAACGTTAACGCCATTTGGCAGGGCACATGGTGATGATTCCTTAATGCTTCATCAATTTCCAGAGAGATTACTTGTAAATGCTATCAAACGCCTTTTCATAGTCCACTAGTCTAATATAGAGTGGTGAAATGAGTTTGATGCTTTGCTCTATTATTGTGCGCAGTGTTACTATCTGATCAGTGCAGGATCTATTTGGTCGAAGGTCGGCCCGTTCATCCCTTAGTTGTTTGCCAGTTGCATCTCGCAGTTTTTCGGGAATGAACCAGCGTATCTTTCCAGGACACTAGCATTATTTCTCCATAATTTTTGCGCTCCTGTAGGTTTCCTTTCTTTGGTAGCTTTACCAGATACCCTTCTCTTGTCTGCTGGGATGTCTTCAGTTTCTCAGGTCTGCTAAATAATTTGTCTTTCCCATCCTTCAGACGTTTGATAGCTTTGCTAATCCTTTCCGTACATGGTTTCTCAGTTGATATCCAGCTCCACTTCTGCAGGCTGGGTATCTGGAGGGTTGTCTGGAACTGGTCTTTTTAGGAGTTTCTCAAAGCATTCAGCCCATCAGTTTAACTGATCCTTAATGTTAGTGAGAACTTTCCTATTTGTGTTTTTGAACTGTCCTATTGGCTGATCATACTTTCCTGCTATTTTCCTGTCGGTGCTGCAAAGACCTCTAAGGTTTTGTTCTGATGCTGCTGTGTCCGCCTCTCTTGCTAGGGCATCTATATAGTGTCTTTTATCTGCCTTTACTTTCTTAATTAGCTTTTGCTGATTTGTCCTGGGCTCCGAATTTCACAGCTCTGGTCTTGCAATTACTTACATCTGCTTTCTTGCTTCTCCTCTCTCCTGTGTGGGTGAATGGGTGTGTGGGTGATGTGTGTGGGGATGTGTGTGTGTGTGGGTGGGGGATATGTCTGTGTGGGTTGGGTAATTGTGGGTGGATGGAGGATGTATATGTGGGTGGTGAGGGTGCTTGTAGGCGGGGGGATGTGTGGGTGGGGATATGTGTGTGTGAGGGAGGGGATGTGTATATGGGTGGGGTGTTGTGTGGGTAGGTGGGGTAGGTGATTGGGTGTGGAATGTGCGCGTGGGTAAAGGATGTATGTGAGGGAATGTGTGTTTGGCTGGGTAAATTGGATGTGTGAGTGTGGGTGAGTAGACAGGAGATGTATGTGTTGATGGGTGGGTGGGGGATTGTGGGTGAGGGATGAGTACGTGACTGGGTGGACGTGTGTGGGAGATGAGTGTATGGGTGTGAGATGTGTGTGGGTGGGAAGATGTGTGTGGGTTAGGGATGTGTATGAGTGGTGGGGGTGTGTGGGTGGGAGGTGCGTTTGTGAATGGGGGATGTATTGGTGGGTGGTTATATTGTGGGGGATGTGTAGGGAGATGTTTGTGTGTGTATAGGTGGGGTGTAAATGTGGGTGGGGGATGTGTGGTTAAGGGATGTGTGATTGGGGGATGGGTGGGTGAGTGTAGGTTGGGGGATGTGTGTATGGGTGCAGGATGCGTGGGTGGGTGGGGGATGTGTGAAAGTGGGGTGTGTGTGAAAGTGGGGGATGTGTGGGTGGGTGAATTTTGTATGTGGGTAGGTGCGTGATGTGTGGGTTTTTGGGGATATGTGTGTGTGGGTGAAGGATGTGTTTGACTGGGTGGTTGGGGGTCTGTGCTGTGTGGTGGAGGATATGTGGGTGGGTGAGTGTTGATGGGTTATGGGATGGTCATGTGTGCGGGTGGGGAGATGTGTGTAGGTGGGGAAATGTGTGGATGGGTGGACGTGTGTATGTATGTGTGCCTGAGGGTGTGTATGTGGGTGGAGGGCTGTGTGGTGGGTGGGAGATGTGTGTTTGGGGAGCTGTGTGTAGGTGGGTGTGTGGGATGTGTGGGTGGGTGATGGGTGCATGTATGTGTGCCTGGGGGTGTATATGTCGTTGGGTGTGGGATGGGTGGGTGGGTGGGGTATGTGTCTCATAACATGGTAATATGCATTGTTTATGTTTACAACATTCATTTGACAATCTTTTTTTCCTATGTGAATGCATTATGCATTATTGATGAACGAAAGATGAGTGATTGGAAGGGCCGAATGTAAGACGGGCCTGCGTGCCCAATTTGTTACCCTTTGAAAATAAAGTCTGTTCGTTTGTTCGTTCTCTAATATCTTTTTAAGGGTTTTCAGCATGTCAATTGTTTATGATTTCTTTCTCATTTGCCAAATACTTCGAGACATGATCCCTCCAAATGTTTTAGCTTGTTGACCGGAGACTTCCATACTCACTTCATCTACTAACTACTTCAGTATTTTTTTTTTTTTTTGCATATCCTTTACAGGACGTTGCAGTCAACATCAGCATTTTTCAGCTGCTGTTGATGTACTAGGCAAGATTATGCTCAGTAGTTTGCCACTGCTTTCTGAGCGACTGGCTCACATACCCCGTAAATTACCAACACTGCGAGAACCACTACCGATTTTCGTGCAGGTTACGTTACTCATGAGAATATACGGGTTTACGAAGAAAGACATTAACCCCTAGGCTAAGGAGATGGCACTTCAGTATTACCTCAATAAAAACAATTAAATTTTTAAAAATTGCATTCCTATGTGTAATATTACACTTGAAAATGTTATTAGCTATAATTAAGTTCACTTACATATTTACATAATTATTTATTCATTAATATATATATATATATATATATATATATATATATATATATATATATATATATATATATATATATATATATATATATATATATATATATAAAACAGAGAATGTTTGTGTCTTTTTGTGTCCTTTATGCGTTTCAGAATGGTCCATCCGATTGAGATGAAATTTTCTACAGATGTTCTTCTCATTCCCGTGCAGCCAACTGGTATAGTTTGTTAGTTAAAAAACAGTTATTTACGTAATAAGTTAAAATTAATTAAAATATTGCAAGGGGACTTAACTTAAGAAAAGTTATATCAAGGGACATTACTTTTATTAGCATTGCTATATTATGTAATTTAAATAATTGTTATATTATTCATAAAGTTTTATAAAATGTTTAAAGAAGTTATCTACAGTCATGTCAGTTATAAACAAGATGATAAAAAATTTGAGGCATCTTCAAAGTTTTCGTAAAAATAATGGATCTATTTTAGATACCTGAACATTTTTGAACCCATTTTTCCCGCAACGGGAAAGGGTCGAACATATACTCTGTGCACTACAGTCATAAACAAAGTCATAAAAACTTAGAACCTCAAGAATTCGGAATTTAAAAAAAAAATTTGCAGGCCATTAGATGGCTAAAATAAAATCTTCAAAGTTTTTGTAAAAATAATGGATCTAATGTTCGAACCCATTTTTCCCAGAATGGGAACGGGAAGGGCCCAACATATACTCTGTGCACCAGTCGTATCAGATAGATAGATAGATAGATAGATAGATAGATAGATAGATAGATAGATAGGTAGGTAGGTAGGTAGGTAGGTAGGTAGGTAGGTAGGTAGGTAGGTAGATAGATAGATAGATAGATAGATAGATAGATAGATAGATAGATAAGATAGATAAGATAGATAGATAAGATAGATAGATAAGATAGATAGATAAGATAGATAGATAAGATAGATAGATAAGATAGATAGATAAGATAGATAGATAAGATAGATAGATAAGATAGATAGATAAGATAGATAGATAAGATAGATAGATAAGATAGATAAGATAGATAGATAAGATAGATAGATAAGATAGATAGATAAGATAGATAAGATAGATAGATAAGATAGATAGATAAGATAGATAGATAAGATAGATAAATAGATAAGATAGATAGATAAGATAGATAGATAAGATAGATAGATAAGATAGATAGATAAGATAGATAGATAAGATAGATAGACAAGATAGATAGATAAGATAGATAGATAAGATAGATAGATAAGATAGATAGATAAGATAGATAGATAAGATAGATAGATAAGATAGATAGATAAGATAGATAGATAAGATAGATAGATAAGATAGATAGATAAGATAGATAGATAAGATAGATAGATAAGATAGATAGATTAGATAGATAGATTAGATAGATAGATTAGATAGATAGATAAGATAGATAGATAAGATAGATAGATAAGATAGATAGATTAGATAGATAGATTAGATAGATAAGATAGATAGATAGATTAGATAGATAGATTAGATAGATAAGATAGATAGATTAGATAGATAGATTAGATAGATAGATTAGATAGATAGATTAGATAGATAGATTAGATAGATAGATTAGATAGATAGATTAGATAGATAGATTAGATAGATAGATTAGATAGATAGATTAGATAGATAGATAGATAGATTAGATAGATAGATTAGATAGATAAGATAGATAGATTAGATAGATAGATTAGATAGATAGATTAGATAGATAGATTAGATAGATTAGATAGATAGATTAGATAGATAGATTAGATAGATAGATTAGATAGATAGATTAGATAGATAGATTAGATTAGATAGATAGATTAGATAGATAGATTAGATAGATAGATTAGATAGATAGATAGATTAGATAGATAGATAGATAGATTAGATAGATAGATAGATTAGATAGATAGATTAGATAGATAGATTAGATAGATAGATTAGATAGATATGTCTTAAAGTGCCTGTCCTCTAAATCCCACGGGACCGTACACTCAAAGCAACTCACATTGAACTCGTCAAGAACAGATCAGAACAACAAAACATGTTCTATCTTACCAACAGGATCATGAACATATGGCAGACTCAAATCGAGCAAGCGAAAGACGTACTTTTATTCCGCCGCAGGACAAAAGATATAACTCTTGTAGAAACGTGAGCTGATCCCTATACGCAGGATCGGTGCTCACTTAAATAACATCTACTTACGAGCTCCGAGTCCAGCTCGCTGCCCTTGAGGCTTAATTATCCAAATCCTCAGTTCAACTGATTAAATAAAAGTCTAGGTATCCGCACCCGGTCTTTCTACTGTTGTGTTGTCTTTAATATATTCCTCTCTGGACTCCCAGCTGCTTCATCACGAAATTACCGCCTCCAGGTGTCACCTTCACACGGAGCCTTTTATAAACACATCCTTTAGAATCCACGAATTCACAGCGTCCCCCGTTGCCGTCCAATGACGTTGTTTTCCTTTCCTTGGTTTCTCATATTTGTCGTCCAGTTTTGTGACTGTCTGGGAAAATCCAGTAAGGTCTCTTCTTTATACTTGGTGGCGCATGTTCCGTTATGTGGCATAATGCCCCCTCCCAGATAAAAAAATTATTTATAATTTTTTCCTTTATATCTGTATATCTGTACGACTATCACAACAATTTTTTTTTTCTTTTAACTACAACTGAATAGCACTTGGTTTTACCCCCTTATCTACCCTTAAAAAAAATAAAGCTACATAACGGGCACGCCCACCTGTCCAAACCCTCCGTTGGACGTCGTGTGGCTGATCATGGGCAATCAGACCAACTAATAAACATATTAGTCCCTACCTTGTCATAATAGACAAGTGTGTCCTAACTCTAGGTTTTACCATGAGTTTAGGACGAGGGTAATAATGAGGTTTTCCATGTAACCATTTTTGTTGTAGTTGATCCTTGTTGTCCTTGTTTGGTACCATACATCTATTTCTTTTCCTGAAATTTATCTCCATGGGTAGGGTGACTTATACGCTTTCCGCCTTGAGAATCCATTGATCCTTTTCCTGTGGATATTTTAAGAATGTCGCTTGATTGTATCTATTCTTTTGCTCCTTCTGTGCAGCTTAATCCATCTAATATAATATTAATTAATCTAACAACATTGTTAATGCAAGTAAATAATTAATATCATAGAATTCACTATTTATATTAATACCAATACCATATTAATACTAATTTACAATTACTTATTAATAATTTAACAATCAACTAATGAATAACTATTATTAACACAATCATATACTGTTCAAAGTTAGTGTGACAATACAAAACAAAATACTTGGCTTGGCCATTGAATGCACAATGAATGTTCCAATCACGTGTCTCTTGTGACGTTCTTATTCCGAGTATTGCCTTCACTCAAGCTGTCAATGAAAAATCGGTAACATATGTACCTAATTGACTAAATTCTATTTGTAATAATAATCTATTAATATTTAGTTGATTCTTATAGCATTGCTCCCTCAATTAGGCGCCATCTGAATATATCTTTATCGACTTTCTTAATAACTTATGAAAGAACAGAACATTAATATATATAACTAATTAACTTATAACAAAGATCTGCCTTTCTATTAATTATAATCGACTGAGAATGTCTCACAGAATGTGATTGACCAAATAAAATCTTGTAGATCTTCACTATAGATATAGACTTGTGAAGAATGAGACATTGCAACTATTCAGGACTTCTACGAAACTAAATCAGCAATATAATATAATATTCTGATTCAACAAAAATAAATATTTAAACCAAATAATTTCTTAAGTTCTCTAATAAGTATATAGTTACGAACAATTATCCGAAAAATAGCGAACCGAAATATTATCCAACTGAGTGTAGAGACATTAGATAGTATGAACATCTCTAAAAAGTATATATTTATATCAGTGCCACATGCCATAATTAAGTAATAAGACCTAAGACCCTAATGTGTCTGTAATGTATTCTGTGTTAATATGAACCTAACACTTTCATCCCATTTTATTTTTCTTTTATTCTTCTCTTTTATTCTATTTCTTTCTCTCTTTCTTTGTTTCAAACCTGTAAAATCTCTCATCTGCACTCATGCCAATATTTGTACATTGTAAATTTGATTGGAACAATGTTATTGTTTTCAGTCTTGTATATCTTCTGTAATGCATACGCTGCAATGCCGTATGTTTGGTAAATGTGTACCAGAAGTACGACAAGTAACCATCAGTGCGTGTAACTTTTGGTCTCTTTTTTGAATGTTTCAAAAATATGTCATTTAAAGACAAATAATTTCGTTTGTTTTGTTTCTGATCATCATTTATGTTCTCGGACGTAGAATCATTTGATGAAGAATGTTTGTTTATTTATTGTTTATCGATGTGAACACCACTCTTTTCTGTTGCGTTATCACACATTTGTGTTATATCGTTTTCGTTAACAGTTGGTGTAACCTGTTCTATTTGTGTGTTATCTTCTTCTTTATCTTTTTCTTCTTGTGTCACTTCACTTTGGGTACTTATACTTGTGAGTGTCTCATCAGGTTTGCGAATGACGGTTACTTTTTGAATTAACTCTTTGGTATTCGTTTCATAAATGTTTTGTAGTTGTTTTCTTCTTTTCTCTTCTATCAACATTTCTAATCGTTCAACTCTTTCCCCTTCCAAATTCCTAAGGTTTGTCTCAGTCACACCAAACTTCTTACCCATGTCTTTCCAAAATATCTCCTTCTCAATTGCCAATTGTTTCTCTTTAAATTGCATTTCCATAATTAACTTCTCTTTTTCTGCTGCAATTTTTTCGCGTTCCAAAACTATCTCATTTTGTCTGATAGCCATCTCTTTTTCTTTCAGTTCTCTCTCAAGAGCCATTTGAAGTTGTTTGGTTTCCTTTTCCGATGCCAATCTTTCTTGTCTTTCCTCCTTCTCACGTGTGGCTTGAAGTTGTCTTTCCTCCTTGTCACGTTTCTGTTGTTCACTGAACTCAAGCTTTGCCCAATTTCGAAGCTCAGCACCAGTTAGACCAGACTTCTCACCCATTTCAAAAAAATATTGCAGCGTAGACATCTTCTCTTAATGTCCTACCTGTAAAATGAGCTATCTGGGTGAAATAAATATGGTCGTAGGCAAGAGAAGAAAAGAATCGACAAAATTGTAATATTGTCTCAGATCACTATCACTCGGATAGTACAGTAAATGTTGTATCACAATTGAGCAAATACAACTCAAATAAATTTGTAGTGTCAACTCGAACACCACAAAAAAAAATTAATTAAATATCTCTATAATAAACTAAATAAATATACTAGAGAAATAAATATGAAGAAATATATTGAATATACAATATATATGTAACGCAAGACAATTAACAATCATCAAAGATGAATGACGAGTGACGCAAATACATATTATTGTTTACAAACAATAACAAATTTTTGTATCCACATTTTAACGGGTAACGCACATACTATACTACTACAGTTATGACAAGACAATAGTATTGTGGTGACGCCAGCAAGATCAGAACAAAAGAAATTTGATAAATAGCGCCTTATTACTAGGATCAATGCTATAATACATCAACAATACAATTGCTACTGGCCTTTAGTGCATCTCCCGAACGTAGAGTAATATTTGAATCGCTCGAGAATTGATATAATTTGAGACTCTCAATTACGTGTTGATAAGTTCCAAACTATACTGATCCGTAATTGGCAATCGATTAGTGGTATCCTGGCTGCATGAAAATATGTGAGGAGTCGTGTAACGATTGTTGCTCCTGCCTTGAGATGATAGTACAATTAACTTGTACCGGTACCCTGGACCGACGTGGTCCGTCACAGACTCATAAGAACACGTAGTCGGCTGTGGTATATCGACGAAACTTGAGTTTATTTCAGCCTTAGTATTTATACTTTAGGCTGAATGTGCGCTGTAGGTATTTGAGTGAATGATGTCCACAGTGAAGTAAGTACAGTTGAAAGACGTGATTCGACTTCTGGTAAGTAAGGTCCAATGAGTGAACAGGCTGTGTGCCCGTTATCACGATGATAAACGATAGTGTAGTCTTGTTATCGATCCGTGTGACAGTGTTCGTATGTCCTGGCGTCAGCGTATTAGAGTACGTTCGTAAATTCAGTTCATATATGTGCAACGTCCAAATAACGCAACATCTTCCTTGTTAATTATGGTGGAGATGAGTGTCCGTGGTGTACGTGCTATCCATCTTGACACATGACGAAGTGTGCATATAAAATGTCGTAATATGTACTAACACACTTATGCGCCGATAATTCAGACATAAAGTAGTGTCGGCAGAAGATATAATGAACGTATGATGTACATGTCCCACAAATGTAGGTAGTTAAATGCTTTGGCGTTCTGAACCAACAAGTCAAAACTTTCTGTGCTGCTCACAGAATTAGGGAATGTCTTTCCAACCACGTAACTATAACTGTGCGTCGGCAGTACACCCCATCATGTGTATATCAGTCCACCGATAAATCTGATAAAATTGTGACAAATGTCTGAGTCTGTAATGAACTTCATAGATTCAGCAAATTGCTCAACATAATGCAACACTTTCGAGCAGTTCCAATCGATCACAGATTCTTGAATACAACCTGTCAATCGTTGTGCTATAGTATAATAGGTTACTGTGGTGTAGAATTGTGGCAGCGCAGTGTTTCTTCAGATCTCACTGCCTACTCACATCGACATAATTCTTTTCAATGTCGACCATGGTGTCCATTGTTTCGTATATCTCTTATGTAACCACCATCTTCTTTTCTCACGTAGACTTATAGTTGTAACTGTATATTCTTTAAATAAATACTGTTCTTAAATAAGTTACACTATTACTAAATGTTCGTTGTTTCTAATATTTCATAGCGCTGTGGTGTGTTCAATAAGGTGGAATGTTTTTGCGCATCTGGTGCAAACTTGATATGATTAATAGATCGCACTTCTTGAACATGATTGAGTTATTACGTATTAATTTTTTTCGTACTTACAGTTTTTATGATGTTTTAATTTAACCTGTTATTACTTTATCACAAAATGCTTTTCACTTCATTTATTCTGGGTGATCTTCCGGCATTTTGGTGACGCGGGTTTTCATGTGCTCCTTCTTTCTTTCTGTGTAGCACGGTGTGGAATGTGCCGCTGGCGCGTAATTTCTTTTATGTTCAGCTATGGAAACTGGCGGGGAATCTGTGTTGACAAACAAACAGTCCAGAGACGACCCCCACGTGTCTTAAAGTGCCTGTCCTCTAAATCCCACGGGACCGTACACTCAAAGCAACTCACATTGAACTCGTCAAGAACAGATCAGAACAACAAAACATGTTCTATCTTACCAACAGGATCATGAACATATGGCAGACTCAAATCGAGCAAGCGAAAGACGTACTTTTATTCCGCCGCAGGACAAAAGATATAACTCTTGTAGAAACATGAGCTGATCCCTATACGCAGGATCGGCGCTCACTTAAATAACATCTACTTACGAGCTCCGAGTCCAGCTCGCTGCCCTTGAGGCTTAATTATCCAAATCCTCAGTTCAACTGATTAAATAAAAGTCTAGGTATCCGCACCCGGTCTTTCTACTGTTGTGTTGTCTTTAATATATTCCTCTCCGGACTCCCAGCTGCTTCATCACGAAATTACCGCCTCCAGGTGTCACCTTCACACGGAGCCTTTTATAAACACATCCTTTAGAATCCACGAATTCACAGCGTCCCCCGTTGCCGTCCAATGACGTTGTTTTCCTTTCCTTGGTTTCTCATATTTGTCGTCCAGTTTTGTGACTGTCTGGGAAAATCCAGTAAGGTCTCTTCTTTATACTTGGTGGCGCATGTTCCTTTATGTGGCAGATAGATTAGATAGATAGATTAGATAGATAGATTAGATAGATAGATTAGATAGATAGATTAGATAGATAGATTATATAGAATAGATTAGATAGATAGATAGATAGATAGATAGATTAGACAGACAGACAGATATAATAAATAGTGACAAATTATCAAATGAATTTTAAAAAAAAGCAAATAATCATTAAAATAATGTATTGAACTTTTATAAACTAACATTAATGTGAAAGTGATTCAGTTCAGGAATATCCACATAATTTATTAACATTTGATGTACACAATTTTTTATTAATTATCATGCTTTTAAAATAATCTAAAACATTATGAGAAATAACCTATGATGAAATGTATTAATATTGAAAACTTCATATTCAGAGAGTTCACTGAAAAATACGGAATGTCAAATGAAAAAGTAGAAAAACAAAAGTTATTGTCTATATGAAAGTACAACATTGCTGATGCAAACAAATAAACAAAACACCCTAAGATATTCACTGTCGGGATATATATACACACACACACACACATATATGTATATGAAATATATATATATATACTAGCTGACACGGCCCGGCTTCGCCCAGACTCTGGTGGGGAGCATCTCATTTAATTCATATAAGTAGTCATATAAGCTCCCGTTCCCGACTGTCTGTCTGTCTGTCTGTCTATCTATCTGTCTGTCTGTCTGTCTGTCTGACCCGGCCCAGCCCATGGTGGAGAGCATCTCATTTAAATCATATAAGTAGTCATATAAGATCCCGTTCCCGACTATCTGTATGTCTGTCTGTCTTGGGTAAATGGAGGAGGGAGAGGGAGGTGGAGGAGGGAAGAGGAGGGAGGAGGAGGGAGGAGGAGACAGGAGGAATAGGAGGGAGGAGGAGGGATTAGGAAGAGGAGGGAGGAGTAGGGTGGAGGAGGAGGGGGAGGAGGAGGGAGGAGGAAGAGGGAGAAGGAGGGAGGAGGAGATCGCAGGAGGAGGAGGAGGAGGAGAGGGAGGAGGAGGAGGGAGAGGGAGGAGGAGGGAGGAGGAGGAGAGAGTAGGCGGAGGGAGGAGGCGGAGGGAGCAGGAAGAGGGAGGAAGAGGGAGGAGGAGGAGGGAGGAGAAGGAGGAGGGAGGAGTAGAGAGTGGGAGGAGGGAGGAGGCAGAGGGAGGAAGAGGGAGGAGGAAGAGGGAGAAGGAGGAGGGAGGAGAAGAGGATGAGAGGGAGGAGGAGGAAGAGGGAGGAGGAGGAATGTGAAGGGAGGAGGAGGGAGGAGGTAGAGGGAGGAGGAGGAGGAGGGAGGAGGATAGAGGAGGAGGAGGGATGAGGAGGAAGAGGGAGGAGGAGGAATGTGAAGGGAGGAGGAGGGAGGAGGTAGAGAGAGGAGGAGGAGGGAGGAGGAGAATGGAGGAGGAGGGATGAGGAGGAGAGGGAGGAGGAGGGGGAGGAGGGGGAGGAGGAGGGAGGAAGAAGGAGGAGGGAGGAAGACGGATGAGGGGGAGGAGGGAGGGGTAGGAGGGGGAGGAGGAGAAGGGAGGAGAAGGGAGGAGGAGGAGGGAGCAGGAGGAAGGAGGAGGGAGGAGGAGGAGGAAGAGGGAGGAGGAGGGAGGAGGAAGAGAGAGGAGGGAGGAGGAGGGAGGAAGAGATAGGCGGAGAGAGGAGGAGGAGGGAGGAGGAGGAGTAGGGATGAATAGGAGGGAGGAGAAGGGAGGAGGAGGGATTAAGAGAAAGAGGGGGGAAAGGGGAGAAGGAGGAGGGAGGAGGGAGGAGGAGGAGGAAGAGGGATGAGGAGGGAGGAGGAGGGAGGAGGGAGGATGAGGAGGAGGGAGGAGGAGGAGGGAGGATGGTGAAGGAGGAGGAGGAGGAGGGAGGAGGGTGAAGGAGGAGGAGGAGGGGGAGGAGGGAGGGGGAGGAGGAGGGAGAAGGAGGAGGAGGGAGGAGGAGAACGTAGGTGGGGGAGGATGAGAAGGGAGGAGGGAGAGGGAGGAGGAGGGAGGAGGAGGAGAGAGGAGGAGGGAGGAGGTGGAGGGAGAAGGAGGAGGGAGGAAGAGGTAGAAGGAGGAGGGAGAAGGAGGGAGGAGGAGACAGGAGGAATATGAGGGAGGAGGAGGGATTAGGAAGAGGAGGGAGGAGTAGGGTGGAGGAGGAGGGGGAGGAGGAGGGAGGAGGAAGAGGGAGGAGGAGGGAGGAGGAGAGAGGAGGAGGAGGAGGAGGAGAAGGGAGTAGGAGGAGGGAGAGGGAGGAGGAGGGAGGAGGAGGAGAGAGTAGGCGGAGGGAGGAGGCGGAGGGAGCAGGAAGAGGGAGGAGGAGGAGGGAGAAGGAGGAGGGAGGAGGAAGGAGGAGTAGAGAGTGGGAGGAGGGAGGAGGCGGAGGGAGGAAGAGGGAGGAGGAAGTAGGATGATTGAATGCCATCCCACCAGGTTAATATGTTATCGCGGACCTCAGAGAGAAGTGTCTATGTAGAAGACCATTTCCTGGACGTACGTATTTTGGGAGGGGGAGGAGGGAGGAGGGAGGAGGAGGAAGAAGAAAAAAAAACTACGACAGTTGGCATCTCTGGAATGAAAGGAAGGCGTGTAGAAAATTTCATCTCAATCGGATGGGCCGTTCGCGAGCGTATAAAGGACATACATACATACAGAGATACGCACATCCTAATTTATATATAAGATATATATATATATATATATATATATATATATATATATATATATATATATATATATATATATATATATATATATATATATATATATATATATATGAAAGTCACCCAGAAGACATCAAGGATGCTACCCTTCAGTAGATCAGCCTGGCCGGATGGATAAGAAAGCATGTTCTTAAACATCTAGTGTGATGATGCTAAGGTAAGGGGTTCAACCTCTACACCAGACAGTTAGACTAAAAATTTTGATTTATTGTCCCTGACTTGGGGATGTAAATTACAAGTACCTCTGAAGTTGAAGTGGGTTCACCTGATGGCGAGGGAGATTGTTAATAGGGAAAGCTAATCCACATGCAAAATTCAGTCAAGCACTACAGGAAGTAGTGTGTATGGACTGTGCCTGAGTTCAAAGTGAGCAAGTACATACGTAAGAGTGCGTGCGCCCACACCAACCCACACACAAATATGATATGAATGGAACTGACATAAGATCTCCTTGCAATGGGTAGGGGTTATTTAGTCAATCCAGATGAGTGGATTGTGATGGCTATTTCCAACACAGACGTATAAGAAACCAGTAGATCCATATCATTTTAAAACGTTTGTGCTAGTTACACCTGCAGATCTATTGTTACACTCACAAGCACACATGCACTTATGTTCATTATATGATGTCACATTAAAGTATGTAAAGTAATAATATAATGCCACAATGGCAGGAGAGACAGTGCTTGCTGCTATGGGTGGACATTATAACTATGTAATAACACCCTGATAAATTGTCATGAGGTGCTAATTAGAGGAGTAATGTGGAACTCAACAGGTTAAGTGTTCAATGGGATTAATATAAGAGTGATCTGTGGGATTACCTGCCGTGTCAGTCTCTGCGTCAGCCTCAGTGAGTTAAGATGAACGCACGCTCATTATGCACTTGTAATGGCTGCGCACACAATTTACCCGTTACATAGTTTGGGTAATATATACGCCACCACACCTTTGCTTCAAATACTTTGTTACATAGTTTAGGTAATATATACGCCACCACACCTTTGCTTGAAATACTTTGTTACGTAGTTTAGGTGTTTAGGTAATATATACGTCACCACACCTTTGCTTCAAATACTTTGTTACGTAGTTTAGGTAATATATACATCACCACACCTTTGCTTCAAATACTTTGTTACATAGTTTAGGTAATATATACGTCACCACACCTTTGCTTCAAATACTTTGTTACATAGTTTAGGTAATATATACGTCACCACACCTTTGCTTCAAATACTTTGTTACATAGTTTAGGTAAAATATACGTCACAACACCTTTGCTTCAAATACTTTGTTACATAGTTTAGGTAATATATACGTCACCACACCTTTGCTTCAAATACTTTGTTACATAGTTTAGGTAATATATACGTCACCACACCTTTGCTTCAAACACAACCATGATAATACTATATAACACTGACCATGGGGTAACATATTATATCTGAAGCCATGGGGTAACATATTATATCTGAAACATACCAAAACTATAATGAGTATGCATAAAGATAGCTACTCATAATAATAATAATAGCACAACAAACATTCATCCTGATGTGTGTTATAGCTATTTTAAACATCATATACATTCTGTATATCAAGATTATAGTAAGAAATATGCATAGAAACTAGTCCTAGCATATTATGATATTCCTGCTTGGGTGGTAAGAATAACAGAAATATTGCAATATATCTATGTACAGAAAAATTATTTAAAAAAACACCTCTCACTGAAGTGACCTACATCGGAAGGATGCAATGAAAGTCTGAAAATGTAGAGACTATCATTACTTAGTAGAATAGTCCTTTTCCTCTTGATATTACTCCATTATACAGACCAAACAGATACAAGTGGACAGCGGATCTTATGTTCCATTTTTAAACAACTGGTACACTTTAGACAGTAGCACCGCGGCAAGCATACATGCCTGCAGGCCCAGTGGTCATGTTTTTGAATCTCCACAAGGCAGATTTTAAAAATTATTTATTCATTATGGGAAGTAAAGGCGGCCGGTGATACAAGGAGCTTCTCATAAGTCTTTAGCCTGACCATGAAGGAGTAGGCGGAGAAAATTGAAATTCGGCATATGTATAGCTCATTCAATTTGTAATGCACGTGTGAATTATGAATTTCCCACCTCAACTGGTTTTCCTGATATGGTGCAAGGCACAACACACCCTATTGACCAGATCTGCAACATCCAACGATTTGTCAGAACAATGGAGAAATCAGACGCCAGGACTGTGATAAAATTCTTGATGTTACATTGTAAAACACCTACAGAAATACACAGGGAGATGGGGCCAGTATTTTAGGAAGTCTGTCCTTCATATGCTTCTGTTAAAATAAATGGTGTTTGCAGTTTAAGTGTGGCCGTTCCCAAGTTGCAGATCTTCCAAGACCAGGACGACCATCCTCAGAGTGCAATGATGCAAATGCTGCAAAAGTGAAGAAATTCATAGACCAGGATAGGAAAATGACAATTGCAGAGATATTTGGTTCAGCAAAACTGAGTAAGAGTACAGTTTTTAGAATTTTACACAACAGACTAAACATGAGAAAATGTGTGCCCAGCTCCTGCTGACATGTGAACAGAAACAAACACAGGTTGATTGCTGTGACCAGTTGCTCAACATGTGACGGTCGAAAAACATGTAAAAGACAATGGGGACAGTAAATGAGACTTTGATTCACCAAATCGTAAATAACAACAGAAAGGAAATCGTCTTGACAGTGACGAAGATGTCATACTGGCTTGTGATAGCTGGTTTAGTTCGAAAAATAGGTTGTTTTATTCTGAAGGTCTTTTCAAGGTCACGCAGAGATGGCAGAAATGCATAAATTCAGGTGGTGGCTACATTGAGAAGGAATAAGCACTGTGCCAAAGTTCAATTTTCTCCGCCTACTCCTTCATGGTCAGGCTAAAGACTTACAAGAAGCCCTTTGTATATTGACCACATCAGTTGCCAGTTGGTGTTTAGAAGCTAGCACCATATGCAGAATATGCCTCATGTAAAAGGTGGCTGGTGATATATTGACATCGGCTGCCAGTTGGTCTATAGAAGCTAGCACCATATGCAGAATATGCCTCATGTAAAAGGTGGCTGGTGATATGTTGACCACATCAGCTACCAGTTGGTGTATAGAAGCTAGCACCATATACAGAATATGCCTCATGTAAAAGGTGGCTGGTGATATATTGACCACATCAGCTACCAGTTGGTGTATAGAAGCTAGCACCATATATAGAATATGCCTCATATAAAAGCTAGCACCATATATAGAATATGCCTCATGTAAAAGCTAGCACCATATATAGAATATGCCTCATATAAAAGCTAGCACCATATGCAGAATATGCCTCATGTAAAAGCTAAACCATATATAGAATATGCCTCATGTAAAAGCTAGAACCATATATAGAATATGCCTCATGTAAAAGCTAGCACCATATATAGAATATGCCTCATGTAAAAGCTAGAACCATATATAGAATATGCCTCATGTAAAAGCTAGAACCATATATAGAATATGCCTCATGTAAAAGCTAGCACCATATACAGAATATGCTTCATGTAAAAGCTAGCACCATATATAGAATATGCCTCATGTAAAAGCTAGAACCATATACAGAATATGCCTCATGTAAACAGATTCTTTCCTTTACTTACTCTCTGGTCAGTCTTGCGAATGAGGTTAGGTCCAATATATAACGACACAAAACACTAAATCCAGGTCTACATGTGTCTTGTTCACTACTACTGGATCTACTGTTATCACAGCATGTGGGATGTTTACAGAAGCATTGTCTGTATCCCCATCTTCCACATGGACTGTTTACAGAAGTAGTCAGTATTCCTATCATCCATGTGGAATGTTTACAGAAGCAGTCAGTACTCCTATCTTTCATGTGGAATGTTGATAGAAGCATGGTCTGTATCCCCATTTTCCATGTAGAACACCAAAGATAATAATCTAAATGTATTTCCTAGTACAGCTAGATAATATCTAGCTTCACCCATAATGGTTAAAAAATACAATAAGCTAGTTCTGACTGAACACCATCTAGCAACAAAGAGACATGTGTACATCACCCTTGATTACTTACAGCCGGGATACTTTTTTTCAAGGACATTTCCTCTAAAAAATAATAATGTGACCCGAAGCAGTTTCCTACTAAGGTTCTGTGATGTGATAGAACCGTCACATTATTTAGGCCAGAATGCAGGAGGAATAAGTGGCCAATTTACCCTGTCTTTTGCAGATGACGAGCCCAGGTGATGAAATCTCCTCTAATGAAGAAAACATTAAATTCAAATTTGCACACAAACATTACATTTTAGTAATGACTATTTTATCAATAAGCACTACAGATGGTGAAGGAAATGCCAATCATTGGCTGCTATGACAGTTCTTCTTCTTCTTTCGTTCGCTTGAAATATGTCTATATCTGCAATGTCGTCTCTTGCATGAATTGAACTGTCTTTTTCAGTTCACACAGTGGTCCATAGAGTTTATCTTCCACTGTTGTCTCTCTAGGCCAGAAGGTTTGCCTAGATATGTTATATTTTGGGCAGTCTTGGAGTATGTGCTCTGCTGTCTGCGACGCCAATCCACATGTGCACATGGCTGTTTCACCAATCTTGAATTTTGTATACATGTGGTTGCGTAATCTATTGTGTCCTGTTCTGAGGCGCAGAATAATGACTTGTTCTGGTCTGTCCATAACGTGGTAGTCATCTTGAGCAGGTTTTGGTGGCTTTCTGACTGATTTGATCATTCTTTTCTTTTGGTGGTATGTAACGGGCACATCAGGCTGTTCTTCTTTGGCTCCTTCCTTAGCCAATTGATCAGCTCTGTCGTTTCCGGGTACTCCACAGTGGGATGGTATCCACTGTATGGTGACTTTATGCTGACTGCCAAGTTCAGAAAGTAGTGTCCTTAGTACTGGCAATTTCCCAGAGAGGAGCGCCTCGAGTACTGATTTTGCATCTGTCAGTAGCACCACAGGTTGTGTACCATTGCTGTTATTTAGTAATGTCTCTGTTGCTATCTTGATTGCCTCAATTTCGGCATCATAGTTATGGCAGTACTTTCCTGTCGGTACTCTGGCTGTGTCCCTAGTATTATTTGGGTATTCTATGTACTCCCGCTCCTCCATTTCGAACAGCATTTTGTGCTGACCCATCTGTGTAGACTCGGATCCAGAGGTCCTGTGGGTATTCTTCATCAAGGAAGCTGAGAGTGGCTGTTCTGCGCAGCACACTGTTCTGTTCTTCCTTGTCAAATATTCCTCTCACTTTTGTCTGGATTTTTAACGATAGTCTATGCTCATCTTTCCATGGAGTTCGCTCTGGAATAGTTGTTAGGGGGATACCAACTGTGGGCAGATCGCTATGACAGTTATATAGTTTAGTTGAACATTCTACCTCTAGTTCACCAAAGATATGACTAAACATTTGAATAAAAGTTTCTGCTGCACGTGATAGTCATCTGTACCATTAAGTATTTCATTCTGGCCAAACTCCATCTCCTCACAACAATACTACAACGTGAGATATGGAAACTTAAAATCAAACCACAGAGCACAGGATATATTATCTTCCTGTTCAGTCACAAATTGGAAAAGGAACTATAAACATCAAGCTGAAAGGGGAAATGATCAGATTTCAAGTCTACCTATAGGTAAAACTGGATGGCCAGTGAAATATGATGATCTTAGGGAAAAAGCAAGCTGGTAAGTAAATCATGCGACATGGTTTACTAAATAATACTTGGGAGGAGACAAACACACTCTATTCTGGGATTACTTAGTAATACTTGGGGAGGAGACAAAACACTCTACTCTTGGTTCACTTAGTAATACTTGGGGAGGAGACAAACACTAGACTCTGGGTTTACTTAATACTTGGAAAGGAGACACACTCTACTCTGGATTTACTTAGTAATACTTGGGGAGGAGACAAACACACTCTATTCTGGGTTTACTTAGTAATATTTGGGGAGGAGACAAAACACTCTACTCTTGGTTCACTTAGTAATACTTGGGGAGGAGACAAACACTAGACTCTGGGTTTACTTAAAAATACTTGGAAAGAAGACACACTCAACTCTGGATTTACTTAATAATACTTGGGGAGGAGACAAATACAATCTACTCTGGGTTTACTTACTAATACTTGGGGAGGAGACAACACACACTCTACTCTGGGTTTACTAAGTAATACTTGGGAAGGAGACACTCTACTCTGGGTTTACTTAGTAATACTTGGGGAGGAGACAACACACACTCTACTCTGGGTTGACTTTGTAATACTTGGGAAGGAGACAAACACACTCTACTCTGGGTTTACTCAGTAATACTTGGGAAGGAGACAAACACACTCTACTCTGGGTTTACTTAGTAATACTTGGAGAGGAGATAAATACATTCTACTCTGGGTTTACTTAGTAATACTTGGGGAGGAGACAACACACACTCTACTCTGGGTTTACTTAGTAATACTTGGGGAGGAGACGGTTTACTTAGTAATACTTGGAGAGGAGACAACACACATTCTACTCTGGGTTCACCTAATAATACTTGGAGAGGAGACAACACACACTCCACTCTGGGTTTACTTACTAATACTTGGGAAGAATACAAACATACTCTACTCTCTATGTCCCTGATGATGATAGAAAATTGCATGAAATGTTACCATGTCTTCTTCTTCAGGTGCCTGATCTAAAGCAGAAATGGGTCATCACTTACTCTCCAATCATAATCACAGTGGCCTATTGGAAAATGAGATGGCCAATAGCTTGCTGCAGTGAATCGCAAAATGATAAATGGATTCGACTGTACAGTAAGAAAACAGTCAAATAAATTCTTAGAAATGCTTGAGATACACTTACTGATCAGATGACAAGGGAAATAATGGCGAAAATATTTTTACTGAAATTAATCAACCATAAGTTGATTACAACATTATCTGTCTTATCAGAGGAAATCAGAATATGATTAATTTTTTTAATGGAAGATATCATAATCAACTACAAATTTAAACTGTATCAACCTCTTATATGATCTATGTATATTATTACATTAACCTCCAATAAGTACTTACTCAATGGGTTTTTGGAACAGCTATAGAGGATCTCTGTTCTTTACTTCTTTCCTTTACCTCTTTTTTGCTGATCAATAACTGTGAATTTATTGTTCATACTACAGAGGGCCACCATCTTCACAAGAATGGTAGGCTGCCAGATTTGACAAATCAATATAAATGGAATAAAACAATAGATTTAGTATAAATCAATAACAAGATACAATTTACACTGGTACACACAATAGTCTAACAGAACAATTGTGAATACTGAGCAGAAATGTCTTCGAATACACTTGTCACTTAGTACTTTTTCCTGTATGTATTGCTAGGTGTCTTAGTATATTATTCATGCTTTGAAAATACATACAACAATCATCACACTTATAGCGTTTCACTTTTGCATGTATTTTTGTATGCTCCTGTAAGTGAATTAAATGTGCAAAATGGGAACCACAAATATCACATTTGTGTGGTTTATCTCCTGCATGTTTTCTTTTGTGTCTATTTAAGTGGGGCAACTGAGTAAAATGAGACCCACAAATATTACATTTGTATGGTTTCTCTCCTGTGTGTATTCTTTTGTGTGTAGTTAAAGTAGACTGCTGAGTAAAACGAGAATCACAGACATCACATTTATAAGGTTTCTCTCCTGTGTGCATTCTCTTGTGCACTTTTAGGTTACAGCTGCTTATAAAAGAAAGATTACAAGTATCACACTTGTATGGTTTCTCCCCTGTATGTTGTCTTTTGTGATGCTTCAAATGACCAGTCTGTCTAAATCTAGCATCACAAATATTACATTTATAAGGCTTTTCTCCTGTGTGCACTCTTTTGTGAATTTTTAATTGACCAGTTGCTCCAAAACAAAGATCACAAATATCACATTTATATCGCCTCTCTCCTGTATGTGTTACTCTGTGGCTTTTAAGTGCGCACAACTGTGCACATACAAAATCACAAATATCACATTTGTATGGTTTCTCTCCTGTATGTATTCTTTTATGCATCATCAAACTTTGCTTATAAGTAGTTGCAAAACCACAAATGTCACACTTGTATGGCTTTTCCCCTGTGTGCAATCTTTTGTGTATCTTTAAACCACCTGACTCTGTGAAACTAGAACCACAAATATCACATTTGTAAGGTTTTTCCTCTGCATGTATTCTTTTATGTAATTCAAGACCATCTCTCCGAGCAAATGCTTTACCACAATCATCACACTTATAAGGCTTTTCTCCTGTGTGTGTTCTTTTGTGACTTGTCAGTGCACTATTATGTGCAAATGCTCTATTACAAACATTACACTTGTAAAGCTTTTCTCCTGTATGTATTCTTTTATGATATAATAAGTGACCACTCTGCCTAAAGCAGCGACCACAATGTTCACATTTGTACATCTTTTCTCCTGTGTGTGTTCTTTGGTGAACTTTCAAAACACCACTCCATCGAAATTGAGCACCACATGTATCACACTTATAAGGTTTCTCTCCCTTATGTGTTCTTTTGTGTTGGTTTAAGTTATCACTCATTCTGAATTCTTTGAAACAAATATCACACTTATATGGTTTCTCTTTTGTATGTGTTCTTTGGTGACCTTTCAAAGCACGATTCTCTCGAAATTGAGCACCACAAATATCACACTTATATGGTTTCTCTTTTGTATGTTTTCTTTGATGAATTTTTACAAAACTCTTGTACGCAAAATGAAGACCACAAGTGTCACACTTATAAGGTTTCTCTCCCTTATGTATTCTTTTGTGTTTGTTTAAGTACTCACTCATTCTGAATTCTTTGAAACAAATATCACACTTATAAATCTTTGCTTCTCTATGTACCATTTTGTGTTTCTCGAAGTAAATGTTCAGTGCAAAATTACAGCCACAAACATCACATTTAAACTGCCTCTCTCGTGTGTGAATTCTTTTGTGTTTCATTAAGTAACTATGCTTAGGAAAGTTATGACCACAAACATTACGAGTGGAAATTTTCCATCCTGTATGTGATTTTTCATGTTTCCTTAGTTGACCGCTTACTTGAAACTCTTGACCACAGACATTACATTTATAGGCTCTCTCTTGTATATGTTTTAATAGGTGAATCTTTAAGTTAATAATGTATAAAAAGATACAACCACAATCGTCACATTTGTAAAGACCCTCTCCTGTATGAGTCCCCATGTGTATTTGTAATTTATTTATACACAAAGAGTTGAGGCCACAATCATCACATCTGTAAAGTCTCTCTTTTGTATGCATTGTTATGTGCTGCTTTAACTTGTTCATATCAGTAAATCTGAGACCACAATCCTCACATCCATAAAGGATCTTTTCTGTACGTATTGCTTTGTGCATCTTTCAATTTTCACTTCTTGAAATGTCAAGAACAAACGTTCTTCATGCACAAGACTTGTATTCACAATTGCCTGACTACCAGATTGTACAATGTTTGTAGCTACACAGTATCTTTATCTCATTCTATTTAACATATAATCCAGAATTTTATATTGTCTTAATTTACATGCATTCCTGATGAGCACAACCAATCAGCAATATTTCAGAACTTGTCTTAAGTCATTAACTATTTCGGACATTTGGATTAAGGAAATATTTGATCTCATACGTTGTGAAACATGTGACTTTCATGCCTTTTGAGAAACATCAACATTGGAGTTGACATTGCAGCAAAGACCATCTGAAACATAAAAGAAAACGACGCCAGAGTTAGTCAAGAAATATTTGATCAGAGCTCAGTTAGAATGTAAAACAGCATTTTGGTTTGGCTTGGTTTTGGTTGAGGATCACTTTCTTTGCATGTGAATATCTCCATCAGTGATGAATTCTCCTACTAGACCACACAAGGAGAATGTCAGCATAGTGCACGAATCTCAATGAGGATCCTAACATGTGTATAGTAGAATCACACATATTATTTTTTATGGGAAGGCTTTATCATTTTGAAATTTAGCCTGGGTGGCAGTATAATATGCCTGCACTTTTTCAGTTTCCAACCTCCAATGGGAATTGTAACATGTGCAACGTGCAAACGAGTTTTAAGTTTTATGCTCTTCTCTGAAAAGTATAGACATCCGATTCACTACCCCAGGATTAGGCAATCCCCCACTATAAGGTAACCCCATTAAAACTTGGCACTGCCATTTTGATTAAACTCGCCTGTAGCCATGTTTTCACACAAAGAAAAGCTTGAAAATAGTGTTTGACTTCAACATTAGCAATTTTGCTTTTAAATTTAGTTGCAAACATATTCAATTATAAATGTGTACAATTATATGTTCAGTTAAACAATGTTATTGTTTGTAAGTAATGTTATATTGCTCAACCTCACTAAGGCCATTGGGTTGGACACAAAACAAGAAACCAAACTGTGTTTCTTATTATTTTGTGCATGTGTGTTCCAAATGAAAGATACAGGTACTTCCCTGATATGCCACTTTGAACTCGAGCGTAGTCCATACACATTATACCACTGGATAGAAATACTACTATTACTAATAGTAACAAACGAATAATATACTTAGCTTTCCATGTACTGTAAGATACGTTTATTCTGATGAAACTATATTAATAAATAAGTATTAATACTTAATAGGTAATAGAGACATGAGATAATCTCTGAGATGAATCAAATGCAGAGTCAGGCATTAGTTGGTTGATGGCCTATGCTTTATTTTAAAAGGCAGAAGTGAAAGACATTATCTGCTAGCTAGTACATTGGAACTTGAGATTTGAACTTGGAGGATGTTCTAACAGTTCCAAGTTGAAAACGTGTGAGTGTGGAACTTGGCAATTTTTGTCAAGAATTTTCACAACATTTTTATTCTCCTGTTTATATTGTTAGTCCATCTAAGCAATCCTCAATTAAGAGAACTGTAAATGTTTTATATTTTCATCACAATAACCGTAACTTACAGGGAATACTAACAGTATATTGTACTTTACTATTAGTAATAGTAGTAGTAGCAGAAAACTTAAAACTCGTTTGCACATTGCACATGTTAAAATTCCCTTGGCAGTAATAGTACTTGCAGACTGCATAGAAGACATCATTGATGATTCAAAGGGCAAGACAGCGTTTACCTGCAAAGAGATGTGGAATGTAATGAGCATGGCAATGATTGATTGATTGATTGATTTAGTAATCGACATCACAGCATTCGAAGCATTCCCATAAGCGCTCCGTCCCCATCCTCAGCAGCCAGTGAAGAGTTCCAACATCAATAGTACCAGCAGCAATCTGATTATATGTCCGTCTCGCCTTTCCTCTGAGCGTTGAGGGTCGGCCAGATCCCCTCGTCACTCCTCGCTGTTTCATTCTTGCCAGACCATGGTAATCCATTTGCTCCCCCGAGGTGTACACGTGCTCCCACAAGGCCGCAACCATGTCTGCCTTGTCATGTATCAATACATTGAGCATGAGCATGGCAAGGAATTAAGAACACCATCTACGCACCTGTATTTGTCTCCAGTCATCTTGGCTTGTCTTGCCACTGGATTCAAATAGACTGAGGCAAGAGAGTGTGGTCGACGAATTGCGCAACTCTTCCTCACTTTAATCCAATTCATCGCGCAAGTCATTCTTCATCCAACTTCATCTATCACCTTCAAGCCCTGTGGGATGAGCGAGTGGCGAAGCAGCAAGCATGGGTATGCTGGCAGTCGTAGTCACAGACCTGCACACAGACGGCTCTGGCAATATGGTCGTCTTTTACTGACCGGAGCAGCAATGGGATTCGCCAGCCCCCTGAGCGACTGAGCAGCCCTCTATAGAAAAGCACTGCTCGCCTCTATGTCATGAAGAAGGGGCTAGAAAAGGTGTCCAAAACATTGTCTGCTCTATCATTACCTAACCAACTAGCTGCGGTTGGTGGGTACCCTATAACTGCGGTTGACATTCAACCAAAGTAAACACAGGTACTGCACACCAAAAAAAAAAAAAACATATTCCCTTAACCATTAGACCTTGGAATGTATGCACCATACTAGTTAGAGAAGGTGTGTTGGGCCCAGAGAGACAAACAGCACTGATTGGGAGAGAGTTGGGCAGGTCAACACTACAGCCTTGAACAAGACACGACTTGCAGAAGGTCAAATCTGTGAAGTAAGTGCCAGCAAACACATTCTTCTGGAGTGGAAGGAAAAGCAAGGAAAGACACCAGTCCGGTGTGTATTTGCCATTAAGTCAGCCCTGGTTGGCAAACTAGCTGGATTTCTGAAAGCTATAGATGACAAGCTTATGACCATTAAGATAACCCTGCAGAATGGAAGGAAGCATGCAACCATTGTGAGCGCTTTAAAAAAAAGTCGCTTAAAAGTCGACAGGGTCGACTTCATTGCACCAGGTTTTATCCCATATGGCTCTGTCTCTTTCCACAGCGCGGAAAGCATCGCACAAAGCATAAACTCCGTAGCTCTAGCGAAGACCCACAGGAGTCTCAGAAAAATTTAACTTGTTATCCAAAGGACGCGGCCCGGAATCGAGCCCACAACCTTCGGAGCCTGAGCCAAACAGCTTGACCACTTCGCCACGGAGACTCCCATTGTGAGCGTCTACACACCAACCATGACCAATGAAGATGATGACTGTCTCAAAAATAAACATGAACATCAAATCACCACAGCATTCCCAAGGGGTAAAAGTGCAAAAAAAAGCTAAATGTCGCCTGCCTAAACAGTAAATAAATGCAGCTGTCATTTGAAAATATGCTGGAAGACCGCCTCAAGCCAGGGTTGCCATATTGGCTTTTTAACGCCAAATCTGTCAAAATCTGGCTTTTTTTAAAGGGTTGGCGTCAAAAATATCAGTTTGGCGTTTTGGTTTTTTTCTTGGTTTTTTTAAATTTGTAAAATAATTAGCTATAAATGCCTCTTTTTTGAATTGGTCAAGTTAATTTTTATCTTGTTTTACCACTTTTATTTAGCTAAAACAAATGCAAAACAATAAGCTTAGCTTATACTGGATTTGGTTAATTCTCGAGAACGAATGCAGCAACTAACAAATATTAAACACATGTGGTTTTCGTACTGTTTGTGCTGTTCTATGTGCACTATTGCACTGCGCAACCACCTTACTGTTCAGTTAAATTTTCAAATTCATTATACCTTCATGACAAGTATTTCTTATTATTGAACCCATTATCATGCCAAAGTGGAAACCGTCTTATGATACTAATCGGAAATGTAACGATCAATGGGAAAAGACATTTTTGTGGCTCAAGAAATTCACAAATGGTTCTGAATTGGCATATTGCAAATTGTGCCGGTGTAATATTGTTCCAAGACTTATCAAATCTCACAAATCATGAAACAATAGAAAAACACAAGTGGAGCACACCATCTTCTTCACAAAAAAACACTTTCAGTGTTGGCAATAAGCAAGAAAATTGATAATAAAGTCAAATTAGCAGAGTTACAAATTGCTGTTAAACACGGCCTGCCATAGTGCCATACGCACCATCGATCACTTAGGTGAGGTAATGGTAGCACATGGATGTGGCAGTGCTGTTGGTCAGATAAAATTGCATCGAACGAAGTGCATATACTCATCATTGATGAGTCCACTGATGTCTCGACCCAAAAGTATTTGTGCATTTTAGTTAGATACCTCAGCGATAAAAGAAATGAAATTACTACTAGTTTTCTTGGTTTGATTCCAGTTCGGGAGGCTAGAGGAGAGAATATATTTCATTTGATTAACAATAAAATTGAAAAATGTAATCAAACATTAAAAAAATTGCATTGGTTTTGAATCAGATGGTGCTTCCAACATGGTTGGATGCAAGAATTCAGTTTGGTCCAGAATAACAGATGTATCTCCTTCGTGTGATCAGAATAAGTGTGTTTGCCATTTTTTCTATTCGCTGGCTTGTCCGGGGAAAAGTAGTGTTCAACATTCTAATGAATTGGGAAGAACTCAAGGCTTATGTTATTTCTGCTTAATTAGCAAATTATGATACTAAATTTAAGTCATGACTTATAAAGGAAATGCTTCTAGATCAAAGAAACTACTTTTATTTTTATTTTGCAACCCTTATTGTACAGGAATTCAAAAGGTCAAATAGCCTTTTTCAGAAAAGTAAGGCAGATCCTCACGAATTACATGAACTATTTTTGCATGTGGTGGGGGTGCTTGAGTTTCTCAATGACCCTGAGAGCTATGCCGGCAGTATCGTAGCTACTAGCAGGGTCTCCCAAGCCGGACAGGTCAAAGGGTAGAGAAGAGACAAAGAGAAACACCCTGGTCCTCCAGGTTGGGGGTTGAAGCATGGGGTTAACATCCATACCTTCGTAAAAACTATTTTGTTATGAAACAGATAAAAAAGCCTCGAATTTGGATCATGAAGGCTAATAGACTGCAATGGCTGTGGCATGTAGAAAGAATGGAAGATAATAGGGAAACAAATCTCGCTTACACTCAAGAAATAAATGACCGTAGACCCCAAGGTAGACCAAGAAGACGGTGGAGAGATAATATACATACAGACCTACAAGCACTTGGAATCAACGACTGGCAAGAAAAGGTCCACCAGAGAGACGAATGAAGACGGCTTGTATCTGCAGCAAAGAAACTCAATAGCTCAGAATGCTGAAGAAGAAGAAGAAGAAGAAGAAGAAGAAGAAGAAGAAGAAGAAGAAGAAGAAGAAGAAGAAGAAGAAGAAGAAGAAGAAGAAAAGTCTTAATAGTAGGATTTATTTTAAATAGATATTGTTATTGGGTAATGTTTGGCTTTATTTTGGCTTTTTAAATTTCATGATTTGACTTATTTAGATCACAGTGATCTGGCAACCCTGCCTGAAGCCCAGTGCTGAAGCTAAACAAGATGCGGAAACAGAGTGGATAGCTCTAAAGGGCATAATTTACAACACTGCTATGGAAATGCAGGGTCCAACCCCCCAATAAGCATACAGACTGGTTCGATGAAAATTCTGAAGACATCAACCAATTACTGGCCAAGAAACACCTTCTCTACAAGGAATATTTGAACGACCCGAAGTCAACATAAAAAAAGATGCCTTAAATAACATCCGGAAAGTCATGCAGCAGAAACTCTGGCACATGCGGAACTCCTGGCTGGAGCAACAAGCTGATAAGATTCAAGGCTTTGCTTAAAGACATGATAAGAAAAACTGTTATGAAAAGCGATCTATGGCTCGACATCACCAGGCATAATTCCCCTCCTTAGTGCAGATGGGGGAACACTTTTTCATCAATAAGAAAGAAATCCTCCAACGTTGGGTAGAGCATTTTAGCAACATCTTAAATGCAACCTCCTCCATCGATGATGAAACCATCAACTGCCTTCCTCAAGTCCCCACTAATAATACTCTTCCTGACTTGCCAACCACAGTGGAAATAAACAAAGCTATCCAGCAACACTCCAGCGGTAAGGCCCCTGATCCTGACTCAATCCCGGCAGAGATCTGCAAACCAGGTGGATTAGTTCTAATAGAGCAGCTTCACCAAGTCTTTACAAACATATAGGTGAATAAAACCATTCCACAAGATTTCAAGGACGCGTCAATAGTCCACCTATACAGCCATAAAGAAACTGCCAATCCTATGACAACCACTGAGCATCTCCTTGCTCTCAATTGCAGGGAAGATACTCGTCACAACTGTTCTCAATTGCTTCACAGCCCATTTCGACCAAGGTCTTCCTCCTGATAGTCAATGTGGCTTCAAAAAAGAACGAGGAACTGTTGACATGATTTTCGCTGCAAGGCAGTTGCAAGAGAAATGCCAGGAACATAACTCCATTTTTATTGATCTTACTAAGGCTTTTGATACAGTCAGCAGAGAAGGACTGGAAGATTATGGCAAAATATGGCTGTCCAAGAAAGTTTGTCCAAATAGTGCGATTATTTAATGATGGTATGCAGGCGAGAGTTCAGAAAAATGGTGAATTGTCTGAGCCCTTTCCTGTCACCAATGGAGTGAAGCAAGGCTATGTCCTGGCACCAACACTGTTCAACCTCATGTTTTCAGCTATGCCAACAAATGCCTTAAAAAATAATGACATTGGAATAGACAATAGAATACCGTATGGATGGAAATTTATTCAATCTCATAAGGCTAATAGCTAAAACCAAAACTACAACTGACACTGACAGAGAGCTACTGTTTGCTGATGATTGCGCTCTATATGCCAACTCATAGGCAGACATGTTTCAGCTTTCTCATATGTCTGTGCCAACTTTGGGCTCAATATCAACTTGAAGAAGGTTCCAAATGTTGCTGTATGTAGCCGGGGCACAGTGTTGGGGTGAGCGCCCAACATTGCTTAAAAACCCCAATGGCTCGTGAATACATAACCTCTGCAGCAAAAGTCCAACTCCTGGCCTTCACGTGGCGGAACTGTTTTTACTAACAGGAGAAGGGACGATGGCGAGTTTCTGGCGCTGAAAAATAACCAGTATGCCCTAGATGTGTATGCACATACATGCATGCGCAGACACGTGTGTGCGCGCGTACACATCTAAACTCGAGTGAGACCACAGTCTGCTCTAGATCCGGCCATTGGCATCAGCTGGACTTCATTATCACACGGAGACAACATCTGAACCATACATCATTAACTCGAAGTTACCACAGTGCTGACTGTGATACAGATCATTCTTTGGTTGTTGCAAGGGTTAAACTGAGACCAAAGAGAATCTACACAGCTAAACACAAGTCTAGCCCCAGGATTAATATTACTAACATTCACGATCCTGGAAAGTGCTTTGAATTTCAACAGCAACTTGAAGACGCTTTCAATGATACATCAGAAAATTTTATAGTAAATGATAAATGGAGTAAACTTAAGGAAATTATTTATAAAACAGCGGTAGGGGTTTACAGCACTGTGGATCATAAGAGGCAGGACTGGTTTGCGGCAAACAGCCAGATACTGCAGCCCTTGATTGATAAAAAGAAGATAGCTCTCTTAAGAAACAAGGAAAGACCAACGCGTAACACTCTGAGTGAGCTGAAGCAAGCGAGAAAGGATGTACAAAAGGCTGCCAGGCAGTGTGCGAATGACTATTGGATCAAGTTATGTGAGTCCATTCAAATCGCAAGTGATAAGGGAAACATAAGAAGCATGTATGAAGGAATAAAGAAAGCCTGTGGTCCAATGATCAAAAGAAGTGCACCGCTGAAAACCTTGACTGGAGAAATCATCACTGATAAGAAACAGCAGATGGATAGATGGGTCGAGCACTATTTAGAGCTTTACTCAAGTGAGACCAAGCTAGCGGATGATGCCCTCAACGCCATAGAGGCCCTGCCAACTCTTGACCACCTGGACACACTTCCCACTATAACAGAAGTTAAGTGTGCTATAAATGAGCTTGCATCTGGCAAGGCTCCAGGTAAGGATGGGATTCCAATAGAGGTAATCAGGAGTGGGCAAGACACACTCGCTCTACAGATCCACCAGCTAATAGAGCTATGCTGGCGAGAAGGACAAGTCCCACAGGATTTCAAAGATTCAAACATCATAACGCTATACAAGAACAAGGGAGATCGGAGCGACTGTAACAACTATAGAGGTATCTCACTTCTGTGTATTGTTGGGAAAGTATTTGCCAGAATTGTCCTGCACAGACTTCAAGTCCTGGGAGATCAAGTCTACCCCGAATCACAGTGCGGCTTCCGTCAGAACCGGTCTACCATTGATATGATATTCTCATTGCAACAGATGCAAGAAAAATGCCGGGAACAAAATCTGCCACTGTTTATTGCCTTCATTGACCTCACAAAGGCATTCGATTTGGTCAGTCGTGAGGGTCTGTTCAAAGCACTAAAGAAGATTGGCTGCCCACCAACTCTTCTGTCCATTGTGGAATCGTTCCACACAGGCATGAAGGGTATAATCAAGTTTGATGGCTCAACTTCAGAAGAGTTTGAAATCAAGAGTGGAGTTAAGCAAGGTTGTGTACTAGCCCCCACCCTCTTTGGGATATACTTTTCACTTCTACTGAAATATGCCTTTCGTGATCAGGATGACGGTATATACATTCACTCACGCTCAGGTGGTGGCCTCTATAATGCTCAGAGGTTGAAGGTCAAGACCAAAATTAGAAGGGTACTAATCAGAGAGTTGCTTTTTGCAGATGATGCTGCGATTACGACCCACTCTGAGGAAGAATTACAACATCTACTATCTGCATTCTCCAATGCTTGTTCTGAATTTGGTTTAACAATTAACAAAAAGAAGACACAGATTATGTCACAAGGTGCACATGGTGTACCATCAATCTTTATTGACGACGCCGAACTGGAGATAGTAGACCATTTTACATATCTGGGATCAGAGGTAAATAGCAAATTATCCCTCGATCAGGAAATCAACATCAGGATTGGCAAGGCAGCAACAACAATGAACATGTTAGCAAAAAGAGTCTGGGAGAACAGGAAGCTTACTGCCAAAACAAAAGTCCTCGTCTACCAAGCCTGTGTCCTTAGTACTCTTCTTTATGGCAGTGAAACCTGGACAACTTACTCACGCCAAGAGAAACGTTTAAACAGCTTTCATATGCGGTGTCTGCGAAGAATACTTGGTATTAAGTGGCAAGACAAAATCACAAATACTGAAGTATTGGAAAGATCAGGTTGTGTGACGGTGTATTCCATGCTCAGTCTTCGTAGACTTAGATGGATAGGACACGTTAGGAGGATGGATGATGGTAGAATACCAAAGGACATCTTTTTTGGTGAATTACAGACGGGTAGGAGATCTCAGGGTCGGCCTCTACTACGATACAAAGATGTGTGTAAGCGGGACATGATTGATACAGGCATTGATAATGCACATTGGGAGCACGTCGCCGCTGAACGTGTTGCATGGAGGGCAACTATCAGAAATGGAATAAAGACAAAGGAGAAAATGATTGCAGATAAAGCACACACAGAGCGTGAGAGACGTAAGATGGTGCAAAATAGTGGAAGTGGCCATGTTTTCACATGCACCTACTGTGGGCAAACATTTGCAGCAAGAATTGGCCTTACCAGCCACACTCGCCACCGCCATGGATCGTAGTTATTAAGCCTTTTTGAAGTACAATGTACCAAACTATCGTCTGTCAAGACGGAAAGGTGCCAATGAATGATGGGGGATCATTATTCATCCAGACACGTTAGCAGGAATCACCTGACATACTGTCTTCGTTTGTTAGTACAGTTAGTCGTCATAACTTTCCGCCTGGCACTGTTTAGAAGTAGTGATCCATTCTGGGACTTTGAAAATCATTCTTCTAGAATCGCGAGCAATTTGATCGCTTCTTCAGCAGTGGGTAGACTCTCTATTTATAGAAGTCTATTTAGTACCTACTTTGATCCATTTCCATCCTAGTAGTATACGCTACGCTACACTGGTGGCTCGGTCCAGGCGTGACAATCCTATAGATTGTTGGGTTCAGTCGAGTATCCAACTTTATAGATATTTCTAACTTCCAGTCACTAAAAGAGATAGCTACTAATCATACTAGTTAATAGATATATATATATACTTATAATATAGGATAATAACTCTAGGATTATAATATACTAACTAGGATTATAAGAATATAACACACACATAGGATTAACATAAGAATATATATAAGATAACATAAGTTAAGGCAAAGGTTAATTGCTGGCAAATGGGTAAGTGTTGTGAACAGAGGCCAAAGCAAAGCTGTTGCAGATCTTCAATAACAGTTGGACCTTAGGCAGTGTTCCACAAGCCTGGAGAGAAGCAATCATGATACCCCTCCTAAAATCAGGGAAAGATGGTTCCATTGCCTCTAGCTACAGACCAATTAGCCTCACCAGCTGTCTCTGCAAAACACTGGAGCGCATCATCAATCACAAGCTGCAGTGGTACATTGAAAGTAAAAACATCCTTGTGCCACAGCAGGCTGGCTTTAGGCAGTGCTACTCTATGGAAGATCAGACAACCTACCACTCTCAAGAAATTGAGGATGCATTCCAAGAGAAAAAGCTGGTGTTTGCGGCATGGATAGATCTGAAGAAAGCCTATGACAAAGTCTGGAAAGAAGGTCTGATGAAGAAACTGAGAAACAAAACAGTCAATGGAAGAATGTACAAATGTGTGAAAGCATACTTGCACAACAGAAGAGCCCGAGTACAGATAGACGGACTCAAGAGCAAGAAAGTACTACTGCGTCAAGGTGTTCCCCAGGGCGGAGTCTTGTCCCCCACACTTTTTCTAATCTTCATCAATGATCTCGTTGCTAATCTACCACATGGAATTAAAGCGGAAATGTACGCCGATGACCTGGTTCTATGGAGCACAAATGAACATGCATCAGTGGCCACCAGATTGCTACAAAGAGCTGTAGATAATTTGTTGCATGGGCAAATAGATGGTGTGTCCTCATAAATACTGACAAGTGCAGCACCACCCTATTTACCCTCTCTCCAAAACAAAAGGCAGGGATCATCCAGATAAATGGAACACCCCTAAGAGAAGATAAAAAAACCAACATACCTTGGAGTAACATTTGATGGCAGGCTGACATGGAGAAGGCACATTAACAAAGCAGTAGCAAAAGCCAGAAAATAGCCATCCTGAGAAAACTAAGTGGAACCACATGGGGAGCCAGTGGGAAAATACTTAGCAACGTTTATCAACAGAGCATATGACCACACCTGGAATACGGGTCAACTGCGTGGTGTTCGGCATCAAAAACTACACTACAAGAGCTGGACAAGGTGCAAAATCAAGCACAGAGTCACCATAGGAGGGATGAGATCAACTCCTATAGTGGAAATGGAGAAGGTGGGGAGGACACAAGCACTGAGAGAGTGCAGAGATACGAAAACGCTAATACAAGCAGAAAAGTTCCTCAGCTTGCCAGGCCACCCTATGAAGAACAGATTTGAAAACCTAGCTCTGCGGCGGTTGAAAAGAAGAAGTTTTATCCACCAGACCAAACTACTGATCTGCCCACAGTTGGTATCCCCCTAACAACTATTCCAGAGCGAACTCCATGGAAAGATGAACATAGACTATCATTACAAATCCAGACAAAAGTGAGAGGAATATTTGACAAGGAAGAACAGAAGAGTGTGCAGTGCAGAACAGCCACTCTGAGCTTCCTTGATGAAGAATACCCACAGGACCTCTGGATCTGAGTCTACACAGATGGGTCAGCACAAAATGCTGTTCAAAATGGAGGAGCGGGAGTGTACATAGAATACCCAAATAATACTAGGGACACAGCCAGAGTACCAGCAGGAAAGTACTGCCATAACTATGATGCTGAAATTGAGGCAATCAAGATATCAATCAATCAATCATGTGCCATGCCGGAAAGCGTGGACGGTCATGACTCGCCATTTCACTCGATCACCAGAATCGTGGGTCAGCTCAGTGTTCCTGTCTCATCCATGCCATGTGGCCAAGCCATCCAGGTATTTTCCTCTCGGTCTTCCTCTTGGTCTGTTCCCTTCGATCTTGCCAGTTGTCACTAAGTTCTCCAGTCCATTTCTTCTCATAACATGTCCAAAAAATTTTGACTGTCTACGTCTAATTTCTCTAATCAATCTATGATTTTCATTTGTCTCCTATAGTACTTGGTCATTGGTTTTTCTATCTATCCATGGTATTCTTTGCATTTTCCTCAGAAACCACATTTCTGCAGCCATCATATGTTTTTCAGCTTGACTGCACATTGTCCAAGTTTCACATCCATACAAAAGAACAGGCTCTATGTATCCCCTCAACACTGTTTTTCTCGTTTCAATTGACATCTTTTTATTGGTCAGAATGTTTTTCATCTTGCTAAAGGCTACTTTCGCAATGGCGATTCTTGTTCTAATCTCTTCAAGGCATCTGCCATCAGATGTTATGACTGTTCCGAGATAATTGAACCGATTCACTTGTTGAAGAATATTCCCATTTACTTGTATATTACATTGTGGCACTTCGTTCTTCCTAGTGACGACCATAACATGTGTCTTCTTACAATTTAATTCCAACCCCAGCTGCTCACCGTGGACAACAACCGCGTCTACTAATTGTTGCAGATCCTGTGCATTGTCTGCAATCAATACTGTTTCATCTGCATATCTAATGTTATTGATGTTTTGTCCTCCAATGCTGATTCCATTTATGCCTTCTACATTTCTGAAAATATTTTCACTGTATAGGGAAAAAAGATCTGGAGACATTACACATCCCTGCCTAACACCTCTCTTAATAGGTTGATATTGTTCTACTTCATTATCAATCCTTATGGCAGCTTGTTGTTTCCAATATATGTTTTTTATAAGTCTAATGTCTTTCTCATCAATTTGTAGATCTGCAAGCATATCCACAATGTTGACATGTCTAACTCTATCAAAAGCCTTTGTGTAGTCAATAAAGCAAAGATGTATATCCTTGTTTACTTCTATAGCACGTTCAATAACTGTTCGCAGCATATACACAGCATTTACTGTACCCTTTCCTTCTACAAACCCACATTGTTCTTCCCCTATTTCAGGTTGGATCTTCTTCCTCACTCTTTGCATGATAATTCTTAGCAAAATCTTTGTGATGCGACTCATTATACTAATTGTTCTATGTTGATCACATTCCAAGGTTCCTGATTTCTTTGGGATTGCAATAAATACAGAATTACATAATTCAGAAGGTATATCTCCAGTATCATATAATGTGTTCAGCAGTCTAGTGACTTGCTCTAGTCCAAATTCTTCTAAAGATTTAATCATTTCTGTTGTGATGTTATCTGCACCGGGGGCCTTGCCAGCTTTCACATGCTTAAGAACATTTTGAACCTCCATCTTTAAAATTGCTGGTCCTTCATTATTAAATCTAATAGCATACTGTTCCTCTCTGTTATCATTATACAGGTCTTTCACATAATCTGTCCATACATGTAGAATCTGATCTTTATCTATTATGATTTTGCCATCTTTAGTTTTTAGACAGCCTGTTGATGTACTTGTTCTTTTATTAGTAAGTTCCTGAATTCTTTTGTGCGCTAGTTTGGTATTTTGACTGTTGTGTTGTTTTTCAATTTCTAAGCACTTTTCCTCAAGCCATGATTCTTTTGCCTTCCTACATAATATTCTGACTTGTCTGTGAATTTCTTCATATTTGGCAGGATTATTTTTGTTGAGTCTTCTTGTTTCCATTAAGTGTAAAATTTCTTCAGTCATCCATTTCTTATGACCCACCTTCTTTAATTTTGGAATAGTTTCTGCAGCCACATTGATTGAATTCTTTAACATTTCCCATTGATCATCCACATCCTGGAATAGGATCTCTAGATCAGACAATATTTCAAATCTGTTCTGTACTTCTATGTTGAATTTGTTTTGTATTTCCTTGTCATTACTCAATGTACACAAGTCATATTTGATGTTTCCTGTTATATACTTGACTTTCTTCAACTTTATCCTCAATGTTCCTGTGAGTAATCTGTGGTCACTATAACAATCAGCACTGGGAACTGTTTTTGCTACTGTTAGCGTGTTTCTAAATCTTCTGCTAATGAGAATGTAGTCAATATGGTTTCTAATCCTGCTATCAGGACTCCTCCATGTCCATAATCTTCTGCTTGAACCAGGTGTTTCCTACAATCATTTCCTGTTCTTTTGCCCACTCTACTAGTCTGTATCCTCTTTCATTTCTCTCTCCTAAACCATAGTTTCCTACTGTGTATCTATCCCCTTGATTTCCTACTTTGCATTGAAGTCCCCTATTATGATGTTTATTTCAGAATTTTTACATTTCTTTAAGGCAGACACATTGTCATTATGAAATTCTTCTACACTATCTTCACTGGATTCTCCTGTTGGGGCATATACTTGAATAATATTTATACTAAAAGGTCTGCCACTTAATTTAACTAGTAGAACTCTGTCCGACACGGCCCAATATCCTTGAACAGATTTTTATGTTTTCCGGTCCAAAATAATTGCCACTCCCCTATGACGATCTTCACCTCCAGAATAAATAATCTTGAAATCTTCATCTATCTTGATGCCTGCTCCTGTCCATCTCGTTTCGCACATACCTAAAATATTAATTTTTTCCCTTTCAATTTCTTGTTTTATGTTCTCTAATTTTCCGCCGTCGTTTAACGTCCTAACGTTTCATGTTGCTAATTTTAATGTCTCTGTCCTTGTCTTGCGATGATCAGTCTTTAAGCGAATCATGATGTACTAGGCACTTTTAAAGAGGTAGTTTGCCGTTGCTTTCCTCTATGGCAGTGACCTTACTGGTCGGAGACCGCAGCCATTGACTAAAGAAGAGCTCCTCTGCCTGCCGTCGTGAAACTCGAGACCATGACCAACAAATATCTGTCGGCTGCCCTCAAAATTTCATCCACCACCTGCCTTCCGTGGCTTCTTTTGAAAACTTCCAATCAAGATAGCAACAGAGAAATTACTAAATACCAGCAATGGTACACAACCTGTGGTGCTATTGACAGATGCAAAATCAGTACTTGAGGCGCTCCTGTCTGGGAAATTGCCAGTACTAAGGACACTACTTTCTGAACTTAGCAGTCAGCATAAGGTCACCATACAGTAGATACCATCCCACTGTAGAATACCCGGAAACAACAGAGCTGATCAATTGGCTAAGGAAGGAGCCAAAGAAGAACAGCCTGATGTGCCCGTTACATACCACCAAAAGAAAAGAATGATCAAATCAGTCAGAAAGCCACCAAAACCTGCTCAAGATGACTACCACATTATGGACAGACCATTATTCATCTCCTTTCGTTGTACTCCAGGTTTCAGAGCCACACAGCACAACTGGTCTGATCAGTGTTTTGTATATTGTGATCTTGGTGTTACGAGATAGCGCCTTTGATTTTAGTAGATGTTGTAGTGCATAGTATATCTTATTTCCAGAATTGATTCTAGTTTGTATTTCTTCCCTTGTGATGTTGGAGCAGTTGAAGATTGTACCCAGGTATTTGTATGTTTCCGTTCTTTTAATGGTCATATTATCTATTTGTATGTGGCCAGAATTTTTAGCCATTCCTTCTCTTGAAATTACCATATATTCTGTCTTATCTTGGTTGATAACCAGCCCCTTCTGTTGGGCTTTTCCCTTTAAGTGAGTCAATATTTCCAATGTCTTTTGTTCTTTTTCCCCTGTAATATCTATATCATCTGCATAACCAAGCAGCTTGGATGTTCCTCCAATATCACATTCCTCCTTTACCCTCCTTACAACTTTCTCTAGAGCCAGATTGAAGAGTAGCGGCGATAGTGCATCACCCTGTTTCAAGCCAGATGTTATTTGGAAAGGGTCTGATTTCCTGCCTTTATATGTTACTATATTAAAGTATCTTCCATGCATAGTCTGGTCATGTTGATTAACTTCCTTGGTATTCCAAATTCCCGCATAGCATTCCATAGACTATTTCCATGGAAACATCTAGTCTTCAAAAATTATCAGCCATGATGTTGCAATAAAAATTCATTTTTTGAGTATGATGGGGTCCATTTAGAAAAAGTCTCCAACAGACACCACCATTGATGAACAATAATGAGAGATGCAAAATTAAAGACAAATACTGCAGATTTAAAAATTACTAATCTAACAGTATTTACTCATTTACAGTTACTTTTAAAATAAATTGCACTGAGTGTACTACAGTCCGTGCGAGATTGACTCAAACAGGTCATATACGGATATGAAAATTGACTTCAAATATATGCTTAGTCACGTTAAATGATAAAAATAGTAAAAGTATACAGATAAATTATTAATAACCTTTAATCTTGTATTCTCTTTAACTATAGTAGTTCAAATTGCACGTTTTAAATGTAAAAAGTATATCCGCTAGTCCGATCGATATGCGCAGTGCCAACATATTTGATTTCCAATTGCAAATCTGAAACATCTCCGCAAAAATATTTTTTTATACCACAAATTAAAGACAATTGGCGGTGAAACCTTCCAAATATATATATAACAATGGGTGCAGAATTTGAAAATCCATCTAAAAATATGTTAAAACTAATTAAACAAGCTCTAGAAAATAAAATTACATACCATATGCCAAATAATTGAAATTATTTCAAAGACAAGATTTCAACCTCTCGCTATGCACGGAATGTTAGACTGATCTATTCTGCAGAAACTAAAATGGCATTTGTTATTGTCATGTGATATTTAAATGAATGGATGATGTCATAAACATGCATGGTCTTTTCATAGCCTTTCTTGGGGACCCAATGAATCCTTCTGCGCAGGCGCAGAATATTATTTCCGGTTTCGGATCTAATTGTGTTAGAAAATCGACTAGCTAATTTTTTTCACAGCTCTTGCAGTCCTGACCTTACCCAGACTACACCCTTGTGTAATGATGTACGCCATGAATTTCAGTCTCTGGCAGCAGTCTCCCAAAAGTCGTGATGAATTCCGATAGCTTTTAATGAGATTTTCAGAGTGTCTTTAAAGCATTTCCTCTGGCCTCCTTGGGAGCATTTACCACAGCGTAGCTCGCTGTAAAAAATTTGCTTAGCAAGCCTGTGTTCTGGCATGCAGGTCAAATGACCAGCCCAGTGAATCTGATTCTTTATTAGTAGAGTGTGGATTCTGGGCATGGACACTCTTTCTAGGACTTCAGTGTCTGGGATCTTGTCTTGCCATTTAATCTTCAATAGCTTCCTAAGGCAGCCTGTGTGGAATTGGTTTAATTTTTTGGCGTGTTGCTGGTAACCAGTCCAGGTTTCACAAGCATATAACTGTGTGGATAATATGACTGCTTTGTAGACTTTCAGCTTTGTTTGCAGGCTTATCCCATTTCTGTCCCACACATTATTGTAGTCTGCCAAAGGCTGCGCTGGCCTTGGAGATTCTTGCATTCACTTCATCATCGATTGTGACACAGTGCTGCCATGATAGGTGAATTTGTCCACAACACTTAAGTCTATGATCATTCACTTTGATATTTGGCTCAGTGTGATTAATCCCTTGAGCTGGCTGGTACATAACTACAGTCTTCTTCAAATTCTTCTTCTTCTTTCGTTTGCTTGAAATATGTCTATAACTGCAATGTTGTCTCTTGTATGAATTTAACTGTCTTTTTCAGCTCACACAGCGGTCCATAGAGTTTATCTTCCACTGTCGTCTATCTAGGCCAGAAGGTTTATCTAGATATGTTATATTTTAGGCAGTCTTGGAGTATGTGCTCTGCTGTCTGTGAAACCAATCCACATGTGCACATGGCTGTTTCACCAATCTTGAATTTTGTATACATGTGGTTCGTAATCTATTGTGTCCTGTTCTTAGGCGCAGAATAATGACTTGTTCTGGTCTGTCCATAATGTGGTAGTCATCTTGAGCAGGTTTTGGTGGCTTTCTGACTGATTTGATCATTCTTTTCTTTTGGTGGTATGTAACGGGCACATCAGGCTGTTCTTCTTTGGCTCCTTCCTTAGCCAATTGATCAGCTCTGTTGTTTCCGGGTATTCTACAGTGGGATGGTATCTACTGTATGGTGACCTTATGCTGACTGCTAAGTTCAGAAAGTAGTGTCCTTAGTACTGGCAATTTCCCAGACAGGAGCGCCTCAAGTACTGATTTTGCATCTGTCAATAGCACCACAGGTTGTGTACCATTGCTGGTATTTAGTAATTTCTCTGTTGCTATCTTGATTGGAAGTTTTCAAAAGAAGCCACGGAAGGCAGGTGGTGGATGAAATTTTGAGGGCAGCCGACAGATATTTGTTGGTCATGGTCTCGAGTTTCACGACGGCAGGCAGAGGAGCTCTTCTTTAGTCAATGGCTGCGGTCTCCGACCAGTAAGGTCACTGCCATAGAGGAAAGCAACGGCAAACTACCTCTTTAAAAGTGCCTAGTACATCATGATTCGCTTAAAGACTGATCATCGCAAGACAAGGACAGAGACATTAAAATTAGCAACATGAAACGTTAGGACGTTAAACGACGGCGGAAAATTAGAGAACATAAAACAAGAAATTGAAAGGGAAAAAATTAATATTTTAGGTATGTGCGAAACGAGATGGACAGGAGCAGGCATCAAGATAGATGAAGATTTCAAGATTATTTATTCTGGAGGTGAAGATCGTCATAGGGGAGTGGCAATTATTTTGGACCGGAAAACATAAAAATCTGTTCAAGGATATTGGGCCGTGTCGGACAGAGTTCTACTAGTTAAATTAAGTGGCAGACCTTTTAGTATAAATATTATTCAAGTATATGCCCCAACAGGAGAATCCAGTGAAGATAGTGTAGAAGAATTTCATAATGACAATGTGTCTGCCTTAAAGAAATGTAAAAATTCTGAAATAAACATCATAATAGGGGACTTCAATGCAAAGTAGGAAATCAAGGGGATAGATACACAGTAGGAAACTATGGTTTAGGAGAGAGAAATGAAAGAGGATACAGACTAGTAGAGTGGGCAAAAGAACAGGAAATGATTGTAGGAAACACCTGGTTCAAGCAGAAGATTATGGACATGGAGGAGTCCTGATAGCAGGATTAGAAACCATATTGACTACATTCTCATTAGCAGAAGATTTAGAAACACGCTAACAGTAGCAAAAACAGTTCCCAGTGCTGATTGTTATAGTGACCACAGATTACTCACAGGAACATTGAGGATAAAGTTGAAGAAAGTCAAGTATATAACAGGAAACATCAAATATGACTTGTGTACATTGAGTAATGACAAGGAAATACAAAACAAATTCAACATAGAAGTACAGAACAGATTTGAAATATTGTCTGATCTAGAGATCCTATTCCAGGATGTGGATGATCAATGGGAAATGTTAAAGAATTCAATCAATGTGGCTGCAGAAACTATTCCAAAATTAAAGAAGGTGGGTCATAAGAAATGGATGACTGAAGAAATTTTACACTTAATGGAAACAAGAAGACTCAACAAAAATAATCCTGCCAAATATGAAGAAATTCACAGACAAGTCAGAATATTATGTAGGAAGGCAAAAGAATCATGGCTTGAGGAAAAGTGCTTAGAAATTGAAAAACAACACAACAGTCAAAATACCAAACTAGCGCACAAAAGAATTCAGGAACTTACTAATAAAAGAACAAGTACATCAACAGGCTGTCTAAAAACTAAAGATGGCAAAATCATAATAGATAAAGATCAGATTCTACATGTATGGACAGATTATGTGAAAGACCTGTATAATGATAACAGAGAGGAACAGTATGCTATTAGATTTAATAATGAAGGACCAGCAATTTTAAAGATGGAGGTTCAAAATGTTCTTAAGCATGTGAAAGCTGGCAAGGCCCCCGGTGCAGATAACATCACAACAGAAATGATTAAATCTTTAGAAGAATTTGGACTAGAGCAAGTCACTAGACTGCTGAACACATTATATGATACTGGAGATATACCTTCTGAATTATGTAATTCTGTATTTATTGCAATCCCAAAGAAATCAGGAACCTTGGAATGTGATCAACATAGAACAATTAGTATAATGAGTCGCATCACAAAGATTTTGCTAAGAATTATCATGCAAAGAGTGAGGAAGAAGATCCAACCTGAAATAGGGGAAGAACAATGTGGGTTTGTAGAAGGAAAGGGTACAGTAAATGCTGTGTATATGCTGCGAACAGTTATTGAACGTGCTATAGAAGTAAACAAGGATATACATCTTTGCTTTATTGACTACACAAAGGCTTTTGATAGAGTTAGACATGTCAACATTGTGGATATGCTTGCAGATCTACAAATTGATGAGAAAGACATTAGACTTATAAAAAACATATATTGGAAACAACAAGCTGCCATAAGGATTGATAATGAAGTAGAACAATATCAACCTATTAAGAGAGGTGTTAGGCAGGGATGTGTAATGTCTCCAGATCTTTTTTCCCTATACAGTGAAAATATTTTCAGAAATGTAGAAGGCATAAATGGAATCAGCATTGGAGGACAAAACATCAATAACATTAGATATGCAGATGAAACAGTATTGATTGCAGACAATGCACAGGATCTGCAACAATTAGTAGACGCGGTTGTTGTCCACGGTGAGCAGCTGGGGTTGGAATTAAATTGTAAGAAGACACATGTTATGGTCGTCACTAGGAAGAACGAAGTGCCACAATGTAATATACAAGTAAATGGGAATATTCTTCAACAAGTGAATCGGTTCAATTATCTCGGAACAGTCATAACATCTGATGGCAGATGCCTTGAAGAGATTAGAACAAGAATCGCCATTGCGAAAGTAGCCTTTAGCAAGATGAAAAACATTCTGACCAATAAAAAGATGTCAATTGAAACGAGAAAAACAGTGTTGAGGGGATACATAGAGCCTGTTCTTTTGTATGGATGTGAAACTTGGACAATGTGCAGTCAAGCTGAAAAACATATGATGGCTGCAGAAATGTGGTTTCTGAGGAAAATGCAAAGAATACCATGGATAGATAGAAAAACCAATGACCAAGTACTATAGGAGACAAATGAAAATCATAGATTGATTAGAGAAATTAGACGTAGACAGTCAAAATTTTTTGGACATGTTATGAGAAGAAATGGACTGGAGAACTTAGTGACAACTGGCAAGATCGAAGGGAACAGACCAAGAGGAAGACCGAGAGGAAAATACCTGGATGGCTTGGCCACATGGCATGGATGAGACAGGAACACTGAGCTGACCCACGATTCTGGTGATCGAGTGAAATGGCGAGTCATGACCGTCCACGCTTTCCGGCATGGCACATGATTGATTGATTGATATCTTGATTGCCTCAATTTCAGCATCATAGTTATGGCAGTACTTTCCTGCTGGTACTCTGGCTGTGTCCCTAGTATTATTTGGGTATTCTATGTACACTCCCGCTCCTCCATTTTGAACAGCATTTTGTGCTGACCCATCTGTGTAGACTCAGATCCAGAGGTCCTGTGGGTATTCTTCATCAAGGAAGCTCAGAGTGGCTGTTCTGCACTGCACACTCTTCTGTTCTTCCTTGTCAAATATTCCTCTCACTTTTGTCTGGATTTGTAATGATAGTCTATGTTCATCTTTCCATGGAGTTCGCTCTGGAATAGTTGTTAGGGGGATACCAACTGTGGGCAGATCAGTAGTTTGGTCTGGTGGATAAAACTTCTTCTTTTCAACCGCCGCAGAGCTAGGTTTTCAAATCTGTTCTTCATAGGGTGGCCTGGCAAGCTGAGGAACTTTTCTGCTTGTATTAGCGTTTTCGTATCTCTGCACTCTCTCAGTGCTTGTGTCCTCCCCACCTTCTCCATTTCCACTATAGGAGTTGATCTCATCCCTCCTATGGTGACTCTGTGCTTAATTTTGCACCTTGTCCAGCTCTTGTAGTGTAGTTTTTGATGCCGAACACCACGCAGTTGACCCGTATTCCAGGTGTGGTCATATGCTCTGTTGATAAACGTTGCTAAGTATTTTCCCACTGGCTCCCCATGTGGTTCCACTTAGTTTTCTCAGGATGGCTATTTTCTGGCTTTTGCTACTGCTTTGTTAATGTGCCTTCTCCATGTCAGCCTGCCATCAAATGTTACTCCAAGGTATGTTGGTTTTTTTATCTTCTCTTAGGGGTGTTCCATTTATCTGGATGATCCCTGCCTTTTGTTTTGGAGAGAGGGTAAATAGGGTGGTGCTGCACTTGTCAGTATTTATGAGGACACACCATCTATTTGCCCATGCAACAAATTATCTACAGCTCTTTGTAGCAATCTGGTGGCCACTGATGCATGTTCATTTGTGCTCCATAGAACCAGGTCATCGGCGTACATTTCCGCTTTAATTCCATGTGGTAGATTAGCAACGAGATCATTGATGAAGATTAGAAAAAGTGTGGGGGACAAGACTCCGCCCTGGGGAACACCTTGACGCAGTAGTACTTTCTTGCTCTTGAGTCCGTCTATCTGTACTCGGGCTCTTCTGTTGTGCAAGTATGCTTTCACACATTTGTACATTCTTCCATTGACTGTTTTGTTTCTCAGTTTCTTCATCAGACCTTCTTTCCAGACTTTGTCATAGGCTTTCTTCAGATCTATCCATGCCGCAAACACCAGCTTTTTCTCTTGGAATGCATCCTCAATTTCTTGAGAGTGGTAGGTTGTCTGATCTTCCATAGAGTAGCACTGCCTAAAGCCAGCCTGCTGTGGCACAAGGATGTTTTTACTTTCAATGTACCACTGCAGCTTGTGATTGATGATGCGCTCCAGTGTTTTGCAGAGACAGCTGGTGAGGCTAATTGGTCTGTAGCTAGAGGCAATGGAACCATCTTTCCCTGATTTTAGGAGGGGTATCATGATTGCTTCTCTCCAGGCTTGTGGAACACTGCCTAAGGTCCAACTGTTATTGAAGATCTGCAACAGCTTTGCTTTGGCCTCTGTTCACAACACTTACCCATTTGCCAGCAATTAACCTTTGCCTTAACTTATGTTATCTTATATATATTCTTATGTTAATCCTATGTGTGTGTTATATTCTTATAATCCTAGTTAGTATATTATAATCCTAGAGTTATTATCCTATATTATAAGTATATATATATATATCTATTAACTAGTATGATTAGTAGCTATCTCTTTTAGTGACTGGAAGTTAGAAATATCTATAAAGTTGGATACTCGACTGAACCCAACAATCTATAGGATTGTCACGCCTGGACCGAGCCACCAGTGTAGCGTAGCGTATACTACTAGGATGGAAATGGATCAAAGTAGGTACTAAATAGACTTCTATAAATAGAGAGTCTACCCACTGCTGAAGAAGCGATCAAATTGCTCGCGATTCTAGAAGAATGATTTTCAAAGTCCCAGAATGGATCACTACTTCTAAACAGTGCCAGGCGGAAAGTTATGACGACTAACTGTACTAACAAACGAAGACAGTATGTCAGGTGATTCCTGCTAACGTGTCTGGATGAATAATGATCCCCCATCATTCATTGGCACCTTTCCGTCTTGACAGACGATAGTTTGGTACATTGTACTTCAAAAAGGCTTAATAACTACGATCCATGGCGGTGGCGAGTGTGGCTGGTAAGGCCAATTCTTGCTGCAAATGTTTGCCCACAGTAGGTGCATGTGAAAACATGGCCACTTCCACTATTTTGCACCATCTTACGTCTCTCACGCTCTGTGTGTGCTTTATCTGCAATCATTTTCTCCTTTGTCTTTATTCCATTTCTGATAGTTGCCCTCCATGCAACACGTTCAGCGGCGACGTGCTCCCAATGTGCATTATCAATGCCTGTATCAATCATGTCCCGCTTACACACATCTTTGTATCGTAGTAGAGGCCGACCCTGAGATCTCCTACCCGTCTGTAATTCACCAAAAAAGATGTCCTTTGGTATTCTACCATCATCCATCCTCCTAACGTGTCCTATCCATCTAAGTCTACGAAGACTGAGCATGGAATACACCGTCACACAACCTGATCTTTCCAATACTTCAGTATTTGTGATTTTGTCTTGCCACTTAATACCAAGTATTCTTCGCAGACACCGCATATGAAAGCTGTTTAAACGTTTCTCTTGGCGTGAGTAAGTTGTCCAGGTTTCACTGCCATAAAGAAGAGTACTAAGGACACAGGCTTGGTAGACGAGGACTTTTGTTTTGGCAGTAAGCTTCCTGTTCTCCCAGACTCTTTTTGCTAACATGTTCATTGTTGTTGCTGCCTTGCCAATCCTGATGTTGATTTCCTGATCGAGGGATAATTTGCTATTTACCTCTGATCCCAGATATGTAAAATGGTCTACTATCTCCAGTTCGGCGTCGTCAATAAAGATTGATGGTACACCATGTGCACCTTGTGACATAATCTGTGTCTTCTTTTTGTTAATTGTTAAACCAAATTCAGAACAAGCATTGGAGAATGCAGATAGTAGATGTTGTAATTCTTCCTCAGAGTGGGTCGTAATCGCAGCATCATCTGCAAAAAGCAACTCTCTGATTAGTACCCTTCTAATTTTGGTCTTGACCTTCAACCTCTGAGCATTATAGAGGCCACCACCTGAGCGTGAGTGAATGTATATACCGTCATCCTGATCACGAAAGGCATATTTCAGTAGAAGTGAAAAGTATATCCCAAAGAGGGTGGGGGCTAGTACACAACCTTGCTTAACTCCACTCTTGATTTCAAACTCTTCTGAAGTTGAGCCATCAAACTTGATTATACCCTTCATGCCTGTGTGGAACGATTCCACAATGGACAGAAGAGTTGGTGGGCAGCCAATCTTCTTTAGTGCTTTGAACAGACCCTCACGACTGACCAAATCGAATGCCTTTGTGAGGTCAATGAAGGCAATAAACAGTGGCAGATTTTGTTCCCGGCATTTTTCTTGCATCTGTTGCAATGAGAATATCATATCAATGGTAGACCGGTTCTGACGGAAGCCGCACTGTGATTCGGGGTAGACTTGATCTCCCAGGACTTGAAGTCTGTGCAGGACAATTCTGGCAAATACTTTCCCAACAATACACAGAAGTGAGATACCTCTATAGTTGTTACAGTCGCTCCGATCTCCCTTGTTCTTGTATAGCGTTATGATGTTTGAATCTTTGAAATCCTGTGGGACTTGTCCTTCTCGCCAGCATAGCTCTATTAGCTGGTGGATCTGTAGAGCGAGTGTGTCTTGCCCACTCCTGATTACCTCTATTGGAATCCCATCCTTACCTGGAGCCTTGCCAGATGCAAGCTCATTTATAGCACACTTAACTTCTGTTATAGTGGGAAGTGTGTCCAGGTGGTCAAGAGTTGGCAGGGCCTCTATGGCGTTGAGGGCATCATCCGCTAGCTTGGTCTCACTTGAGTAAAGCTCTAAATAGTGCTCGACCCATCTATCCATCTGCTGTTTCTTATCAGTGATGATTTCTCCAGTCAAGGTTTTCAGCGGTGCACTTCTTTTGATCATTGGACCACAGGCTTTCTTTATTCCTTCATACATGCTTCTTATGTTTCCCTTATCACTTGCGATTTGAATGGACTCACATAACTTGATCCAATAGTCATTCGCACACTGCCTGGCAGCCTTTTGTACATCCTTTCTCGCTTGCTTCAGCTCACTCAGAGTGTTACGCGTTGGTCTTTCCTTGTTTCTTAAGAGAGCTATCTTCTTTTTATCAATCAAGGGCTGCAGTATCTGGCTGTTTGCCGCAAACCAGTCCTGCCTCTTATGATCCACAGTGCTGTAAACCCCTACCGCTGTTTTATAAATAATTTCCTTAAGTTTACTCCATTTATCATTTACTATAAAATTTTCTGATGTATCATTGAAAGCGTCTTCAAGTTGCTGTTGAAATTCAAAGCACTTTCCAGGATCGTGAATGTTAGTAATATTAATCCTGGGGCTAGACTTGTGTTTAGCTGTGTAGATTCTCTTTGGTCTCAGTTTAACCCTTGCAACAACCAAAGAATGATCTGTATCACAGTCAGCACTGTGGTAACTTCGAGTTAATGATGTATGGTTCAGATGTTGTCTCCGTGTGATAATGAAGTCCAGCTGATGCCAATGGCCGGATCTAGAGCAGACTGTGGTCTCACTCGAGTTTAGATGTGTACGCGCGCACACACGTGTCTGCGCATGCATGTATGTGCATACACATCTAGGGCATACTGGTTATTTTTCAGCGCCAGAAACTCGCCATCGTCCCTTCTCCTGTTAGTAAAAACAGTTCCGCCACGTGAAGGCCAGGAGTTGGACTTTTGCTGCAGAGGTTATGTATTCACGAGCCATTGGGGTTTTTAAGCAATGTTGGGCGCTCACCCCAACACTGTGCCCCGGCTACATACAGCAACATTTGGAACCTTCTTCAAGTTGATATTGAGCCCAAAGTTGGCACAGACATATGAGAAAGCTGAAACATGTCTGCCTATGAGTTGGCATATAGAGCGCAATCATCAGCAAACAGTAGCTCTCTGTCAGTGTCAGTTGTAGTTTTGGTTTTAGCTATTAGCCTTATGAGATTGAATAAATTTCCATCCATACGGTATTCTATTGTCTATTCCAATGTCATTATTTTTTAAGGCATTTGTTGGCATAGCTGAAAACATGAGGTTGAACAGTGTTGGTGCCAGGACATAGCCTTGCTTCACTCCATTGGTGACAGGAAAGGGCTCAGACAATTCACCATTTTTCTGAACTCTCGCCTGCATACCATCATTAAATAATCGCACTATTTGGACAAACTTTCTTGGACAGCCATATTTTGCCATAATCTTCCAGTCCTTCTCTGCTGACTGTATCAAAAGCCTTAGTAAGATCAATAAAAATGGAGTTATGTTCCTGGCATTTCTCTTGCAACTGCCTTGCAGCGAAAATCATGTCAACAGTTTCTCGTTCTTTTTTGAAGCCACATTGACTATCAGGAGGAAGACCTTGGTCGAAATGGGCTGTGAAGCAATTGAGAACAGTTGTGACGAGTATCTTCCCTGCAATTGAGAGCAAGGAGATGCTCAGTGGTTGTCATAGGATTGGCAGTTTCTTTATGGCTGTATAGGTGGACTATTGACGCGTCCTTGAAATCTTGTGGAATGGTTTTATTCACCTATATGTTTGTAAAGACTTGGTGAAGCTGCTCTATTAGAACTAATCCACCTGGTTTGCAGATCTCTGCCGGGATTGAGTCAGGATCAGGGGCCTTACCGCTGGAGTGTTGCTGGATAGCTTTGTTTATTTCCACTGTGGTTGGCAAGTCAGGAAGAGTATTATTAGTGGGGACTTGAGGAAGGCAGTTGATGGTTTCATCATCGATGGAGGAGGTTGCATTTAAGATGTTGCTAAAATGCTCTACCCAACGTTGGAGGATTTCTTTCTTATTGATGAAAAAGTGTTCCCCCATCTGCACTAAGGAGGGGAATTATGCCTGGTGATGTCGAGCCATAGATCGCTTTTCATAACAGTTTTTCTTATCATGTCTTTAAGCAAAGCCTTGAATCTTATCAGCTTGTTGCTCCAGCCAGGAGTTCCGCATGTGCCAGAGTTTCTGCTGCATGACTTTCCGGATGTTATTTAAGGCATCTTTTTTTATGTTGACTTCGGGTCGTTCAAATATTCCTTGTAGAGAAGGTGTTTCTTGGCCAGTAATTGGTTGATGTCTTCAGAATTTTCATCGAACCAGTCTGTATGCTTATTGGGGGGTTGGACCCTGCATTTCCATAGCAGTGTTGTAAATTATGCCCTTTAGAGCTATCCACTCTGTTTCCGCATCTTGTTTAGCTTCAGCACTGGGCTTCAGGCAGGGTTGCCAGATCACTGTGATCTAAATAAGTCAAATCATGAAATTTAAAAAGCCAAAATAAAGCCAAACATTACCCAATAACAATATCTATTTAAAATAAATCCTACTATTAAGACTTTTCTTCTTCTTCTTCTTCTTCTTCTTCTTCTTCTTCTTCTTCTTCTTCTTCTTCTTCTTCTTCTTCTTCTTCTTCTTCAGCATTCTGAGCTATTGAGTTTCTTTGCTGCAGATACAAGCCGTCTTCATTCGTCTCTCTGGTGGACCTTTTCTTGCCAGTCGTTGATTCCAAGTGCTTGTAGGTCTGTATGTATATTATCTCTCCACCGTCTTCTTGGTCTACCTTGGGGTCTACGGTCATTTATTTCTTGAGTGTAAGCGAGATTTGTTTCCCTATTATCTTCCATTCTTTCTACATGCCACAGCCATTGCAGTCTATTAGCCTTCATGATCCAAATTCGAGGCTTTTTTATCTGTTTCATAACAAAATAGTTTTTACGAAGGTATGGATGTTAACCCCATGCTTCAACCCCCAACCTGGAGGACCAGGGTGTTTCTCTTTGTCTCTTCTCTACCCTTTGACCTGTCCGGCTTGGGAGACCCTGCTAGTAGCTACGATACTGCCGGCATAGCTCTCAGGGTCATTGAGAAACTCAAGCACCCCCACCACATGCAAAAATAGTTCATGTAATTCGTGAGGATCTGCCTTACTTTTCTGAAAAAGGCTATTTGACCTTTTGAATTCCTGTACAATAAGGGTTGCAAAATAAAAATAAAAGTAGTTTCTTTGATCTAGAAGCATTTCCTTTATAAGTCATGACTTAAATTTAGTATCATAATTTGCTAATTAAGCAGAAATAACATAAGCCTTGAGTTCTTCCCAATTCATTAGAATGTTGAACACTACTTTTCCCCGGACAAGCCAGCGAATAGAAAAAATGGCAAACACACTTATTCTGATCACACGAAGGAGATACATCTGTTATTCTGGACCAAACTGAATTCTTGCATCCAACCATGTTGGAAGCACCATCTGATTCAAAACCAATGCAATTTTTTTAATGTTTGATTACATTTTTCAATTTTATTGTTAATCAAATGAAATATATTCTCTCCTCTAGCCTCCCGAACTGGAATCAAACCAAGAAAACTAGTAGTAATTTCATTTCTTTTATCGCTGAGGTATCTAACTAAAATGCACAAATACTTTTGGGTCGAGACATCAGTGGACTCATCAATGATGAGTATATGCACTTCGTTCGATGCAATTTTATCTGACCAACAGCACTGCCACATCCATGTGCTACCATTACCTCACCTAAGTGATCGATGGTGCGTATGGCACTATGGCAGGCCGTGTTTAACAGCAATTTGTAACTCTGCTAATTTGACTTTATTATCAATTTTCTTGCTTATTGCCAACACTGAAAGTGTTTTTTTGTGAAGAAGATGGTGTGCTCCACTTGTGTTTTTCTATTGTTTCATGATTTGTGAGATTTGATAAGTCTTGGAACAATATTACACCGGCACAATTTGCAATATGCCAATTCAGAACCATTTGTGAATTTCTTGAGCCACAAAAATGTCTTTTCCCATTGATCGTTACATTTCCGATTAGTATCATAAGACGGTTTCCACTTTGGCATGATAATGGGTTCAATAATAAGAAATACTTGTCATGAAGGTATAATGAATTTGAAAATTTAACTGAACAGTAAGGTGGTTGCGCAGTGCAATAGTGCACATAGAACAGCACAAACAGTACGAAAACCACATGTGTTTAATATTTGTTAGTTGCTGCATTCGTTCTCGAGAATTAACCAAATCCAGTATAAGCTAAGCTTATTGTTTTGCATTTGTTTTAGCTAAATAAAAGTGGTAAAACAAGATAAAAATTAACTTGACCAATTCAAAAAAGAGGCATTTATAGCTAATTATTTTACAAATTTAAAAAAACCAAGAAAAAAACCAAAACGCCAAACTGATATTTTTGACGCCAACCCTTTAAAAAAAGCCAGATTTGACAGATTTGGCGTTAAAAAGCCAATATGGCACCCCTGGCTTGAGGCGGTCTTCCAGCATATTTTCAAATGACAGCTGCATTTATTTACTGTTTAGGCAGGCGACATTTAGCTTTTTTTTGCACTTTTACCCCTTGGGAATGCTGTGGTGATTTGATGTTCATGTTTATTTTTGAGACAGTCATCATCTTCATTGGTCATGGTTGGTGTGTAGACGCTCACAATGGGAGTCTCCGTGGCGAAGTGGTCAAGCTGTTTGGCTCAGGCTCCGAAGGTTGTGGGCTCGATTCCGGGCCGCGTCCTTTGGATAACAAGTTAAATTTTTCTGAGACTCCTGTGGGTCTTCGCTAGAGCTACGGAGTTTATGCTTTGTGCGATGCTTTCCGCGCTGTGGAAAGAGACAGAGCCATATGGGATAAAACCTGGTGCAATGAAGTCGACCCTGTCGACTTTTAAGCGACTTTTTTTTAAAGCGCTCACAATGGTTGCATGCTTCCTTCCATTCTGCAGGGTTATCTTAATGGTCATAAGCTTGTCATCTATAGCTTTCAGAAATCCAGCTAGTTTGCCAACCAGGGCTGACTTAATGGCAAATACACACCGGACTGGTGTCTTTCCTTCATCATCAAGTGCCGGCTGGCGTAGGCGTTCATGGTTCTCCATAGATCTCGGTCTTTGGTTTTCTGGATCAACTCTGCTGCTGATATATATGCCTCCATGCCACGGCAATATCAATAACAATTCATCTTTTTATGTGTAAGGAAGCTATCTACAGTCGTGTAGAAGGGAAGAACAATCAATGGAAGGACCGAAATCACAGAAACTAGACGAGTATGAATTCGGAATGGCGAACTCCCTCCTCCTCTCTTCTCCTCCTCCCTCTCCTTCCTCCTTCTCCCTCTTCCTCCTCCATCCTCCTCCATCCTTCTCCCTCCGCCTCCTCCCTCCTCCTCCTCCCTCCTCCTCCCTCTCCCTCCTCCTCCCTCCTCCTCCTCTCTTCTTCTCCCTCTTCCTCCTCCATCCTACTCCCTCCTCCTCCTCCCACTACCTCCTCCTCCTTTCTCCTCTTCCTCCTCCCTTTCCTTACTCCTCCTCCCTCTACCCTCCTCCTCCTCCCTCCTCCTCCTCTACCTCCATTTCCTTCCTCCCCTCCTCATTCTCTCTCCTCATCCCTCCTCCCTCTCCCTCCTCCTCCTTCCTCCTTCCGCCTCCTCCTCCCTCCTCCTCCATTCTCCTACCCCCTCCTTCTCCCTCCTCCTCCTCTCCCCTCCTCCAATTCCTACCGTCTTCCTCTTCCCCTCCTCCCTCTCTCTCCTCTTCCTCATCCATCCTCTTCCTCCTCCCTCCTCCTCCTCTCTCCTCCCTTTTCCTCCCTCCTTCTCCTCCCTCTACCTAATCCCTCCTCCTCCTTCCTCCACATCCCTCCTCCTCATCTCCCCTCCTCCTCCTACCCTCTTCCTCTTCCCCTCCCCCCTCTCCCTCCTAAATCCTCCTCTTCCCTCTTCCTCCTCCTCCTCCCTCTTCCTCCTTCCTTTTCGTCCTCCTCCCTCCTCCTCTCTCCTCCCTTTTCTTCCCTCCTCCCTCCACCTTCCTCTTCCTCCTCCTCCCTCCTCCTCCTCCCTCCTCCTTCTACCTCTTCCTCCCTCCTCCTCCTCCTCCTCCCTCCCTCTCCCTCCTCCTCCTCCTGCGTTCTCCTCCTCCCTCTTCCTCCTCCCTCCTCCTCCTTCTCCCTCCTCCTCCTCCCTCCTCCTCCTCTTTCCCCCTCCTCCTCCTAATCCCTTCTCCTCCCTCCTATTCCTCCCTACTCCTCCTCCTCCTCTCTCCACCTCTCTTCCTCCTACCTCATCCTCCTCTCTTCTCCCTCCTCCTCCTTCCTCCACATCCCTCCTCCTCCCTCTTCCTCCTCCTCCCTCCTCCTCCTTCTCCCCCTCCTACCTCCTCCTTCTCCCTCCTCCTTCTCCCTCCTTCTCCCTCCTCCTCCCTCCTCCTCCTCCTCTTCCTGCGTTCTCCTCCTCCTTCCTCCTCCTCCTTCTTCCTCCTCCCTCCTCCTCCTCTTTCCCCCCTCCTCCTCCTAATCCCTCCTCCTCCTCCTCCCTCCTCCTACTCTCTCTGCCTATCTCTTCCTCCCTCCTCATCCCTCCTCCTCCCTCCTCCACCCTCTTCCTCTTCCTTCCTCCTACTCCTCCTTTTTCTTCTTCTTCTGCTGCTGCTGCCGCCGCTCCATTTACCCAAGTTAATTGTTTGGGGAATATGCAAAGATCTTTCAAGTGCTCTTTCTAATGCTTTTTGTAAGTTGGTCTTCGTTTATCTAAGGTTGTTCTAACCGCAACCAATAAATGATTAGACAGACAGATAGACAGACAGATAGATAGTCGGGAACGGGAACGGGAGCTTATATGACTACTTATATGAATTAAATGAGATGCTCCACACCAGGAGCCAGGCGATGTCGGGCAGAGTCAGACAGACAGACAGACAGAGACAGACAGATAGACAGACAGACAGACAGACAGACAGACAAACAGACAGACAGACAGTCAGGAACGGGAACGGGAGCTTATATGACTACTTATATTAATTAAATGAGATGCTCCCCACCAGGGACTGGACGAAGCCGGGCCAGGTCTGCTAGTCTATATACATAAAAGAGAATGTAAGTGTGTATGTCCTTTATGCGTTCGCGAACGGTCCATGCGATTTAGATGAAATTTTCTACAGCTGTTCTTCTCATTCCCGTGCAGCTAACTGGCATAGTTTGTTAGTTTACAAACAGTTATTTGCTTAATAGAATGCAATTTTTTAATTAAATTATAATTAACATATTGCAAGGGGACTTAACTTAAGAAAAGTTATATCAAGGGACATTACTTTTAGTAGCATTGCTATAGTATGTAATTTGAATAATTGTTGCATTTTTCTCAAAGTTTTATAAAATGTTTATCTACAATTATCTACAGGCATATGCGTTATAAATATATATATATAATGATAAAATCTTTAAGACATTTTCAAAGTTTTCGTAAAAATAATGGATCTATTTTAGATACATGAAAATTTTCGACCCCATTTTCCTCTCAACGGAAACGGGAAGGGGCCGAACATACATACATGGATGGGAGGGTGGATGGATGGATGGGCGGGTGGATGGATGAATGGGTGGGTGAGTGGGTGGGTGGGTGGTCAGATGGATGGATGGATGGATGGATGGATGGATGGATGGATGGATGGATGGATCCGCGCCAGGGATTGGGCGAAGCCGGGCCGGGTCCTCTAGTGATATATATATATATATATATATATATATATATATATATATATATATATATATATATATATATATATATATATATATATATATATATATATATATATATATATATATATATATATATATAATACTGGGTACATCCCCAAGGACTTGAATACATCCATTTTCATCACACTACCGAAGAAGCCAAGAGCTGATGACTGTGAGGATTACAGAACTATTAGCTTAATGAGCTACATAACTAAGATACTACTGACGGTCATACAAGAAAGAATTCAACATAAAATAGATGAGGAAGTAGCTGAAGAGCAATTTGGGTTCCGCAAAAATAGCGGCACCAGAGAAGCAATTATCTGTTTGAGGGTGTTCATTGAAAAATATATAGAAGTTCAAATAAGTATATATGTTTGTTTTATAGACTACAAGAAAGCTTTTGATAGAGTACAACATGAACGACTAATTACGTGCCTTCAAGATATAGGAGTAGACGGAAAGGACATCAGACTTATTAGTAACTTGTACTGGGAACAAGTGGCGTCTGTTAGATGCGGTAATAACTATTCGTCACCTATAGAGATAAAAAGAGGAGTACGGAAGGGATGTACTGTCCCCAAGCCTCTTCAACCCATACACAGAAAGAAGTTTTAAACAAGTTGAAATGCCTGGACTCAGCATCAATGGAAGAATCATAAACAATCTTAGATATGCTGACGATACCGTGTTACTAGCAGAAAGTGAGCAAGGGTTGCAAGACCTAGTGGAAGAAGTAAACAGGCACAGTACAGAATGTGGCTTAGATACTAACATAAAAAAAAAAAAAAAACTGTGATAATTAGCAGTGAAAAGGAAAGGCCATCAATGAACATCACAGTAAAGAAGCAGATACTAGAACAAGTAACAAGTTTCTCTTTTCTTGGACAGATAATAACGGATGATGGCAGATGTGAAATGGAATCAAAAAGAGAATCAATCAATCAATCATGTGCCATGCCGGAAAGCGTGGGCGGTCATGATTCGCCATTTCACTCGATCACCAGAGTCGTGGATCAGCTCAGTGTTCCTGTCTCGTCCATGCCATGTGGCCAAGCCATCCAGGTATTTTCCTCTCGGTCTTCCTCTTGGTCTGTTCCCTTAGATCTTGCCAGCTGTCACTAAGTTCTCCAGTCCATTTCTTCTCATAACATGTCCAAAAAATTTTGACTGTTTACGTCTAATTTCTCTAATCAATCTACGATTTTCATTTGTCTCTTGTAGTACTTGGTCATTGGTTTTTCTATCTGTCCATGGTATTCTTTGCATTTTCCTCAGAAACCACATTACTGCAGCCATCAGATGTTTTTCAGAAGAGAATAGGAATGGTCAAAAATGCTTTCAACCGCATGAAATCAGTATTAACATCTAGAGAGATTAATAACGCATTAAAAATGAGAATTGTCAAATGCTACATATATTCAACGCTACTGTATGGCTCGGAAGCCTGGATATTGAATAAGCAACTAGAAAGTCACTTAGAATCCCTGGACATGTGGATATACAGACGAATAGGTCGTATTTCATGGAAACAAAAACAATCGAATGCAGAGGTCCTAGAAAAACTTGGAATGAAGAGAGAGTTGATGAAAGAAATAAAGAGGAGACAAGTGAAATATTTTGGCCACATTAAAAGACATGATACTTTTATAAAAACCATACTGGAAGGCAAGTTGAGGGCAAGCGAGCAAGAGGTAGACAACGGACAACGATACAGGTGGGATGATAACATCAAGAGATGGACGAACATCAGCCTGACAGAATGTACTGTCAAGGCAAGAGACAGACAGTGTTGGAGATCCATTGCAGCCAACCTTCAATGCGGAGACGGCACCTCATTGATTGTATATTTGGATGTTTCAGTAAGGGTGATAGTACTGATAGTTGATATGTAAGTGCACTAGCGTTTTGACATCTGATTTCGATTTCTCTGTCCAATCTACCACCATCTTCTGTGATCATACTTCCAAGATATATGAATTCTTTAACTTGTTTCAGAGTTGTTCTATTTATTTGTTACTTAGTGGACCAGGCGATCTGCTAACTTGCATTGCTTCGGTTTTGGCTGTATATATATACTCATATTGATTGTATCTGCGGCATGTTGAACACAGATTATTTTAGGATTTTGTAGTCTGCTCTCATCGCTGTAAAATTAAAACAGGCACTGATCGTCTGCACATAGAAGTTGAAGTTCATTTATTCCCTGTGGCTGTAGATCAGGTTGTTTCATCTGGAGTAAAGTAATTAAAGAGTTCTAAATTTTCTTAATCTGTTCAATCAAAATGGTCACCAGGCAATTTTTAAACGTTTAGCAATTGCGTGTGATGAAAGGCAAAAGTGGAAGGGAACCCTCTACCCCATCACATAGGTCATGATCTAGAATATGTGAAGGTTTAAAGCTTAACACATCGCACTCCAACGGCAGTATCTGTAATGCCAATGGGACTACCACGCAGGGGAAAATTAACTTTCGGCACTGAAACTGAAAAGTTACTTTAGAAGACGGAGTCACATCCAATATCAATATGGCAGATGACGGAATGTACTACTAGTACTACTACCGTACTACTAGTATTTATTCAAGGGTGTTTGTCGGTCAAGAATGATGATGACCAGTCATTTCATCCAGTGGGGTTAAAAGTTTGATGCCGTGAGTTCTAAGAATGGCTGGTAAGGCCTATTTTGGCTTGAAATGTTCTTTGATAATGTGGGCGAAGCTTTACTTACTGTTTTAGTCTTATTCATATTCGGTATCCGGTATAGCGATGAAACTTTCCAGATATATTTAAAATTATGTGCAGAATTCAAAAATACATCTATAATTGATGCAATTCTATCAGAAACACCAAAAAAAAATTAATTACGGTAAGTATGAAATATATTCGTATTTATATAAAATTTCACCATGATTTCAGCCAATCGCTGTGCACAGAATATTAGGCCAACCTTTCCTGGAAAACCCCGGATGATGTGTGTTATTGTCACGTGAGATTTGAATGAATGAATGACGTCGAAAGAATGCATGGTAAATTAGACAGCGTTTTCCGGGACGAGATTTTCAATGGCGATCTGACTCCGTACATGAATTTTGTTTTTACTTCGGGTAATGGCACGATGGAACACGCTAATATTAATTTATTATTTTATTTGAATATGCTGATCATTAAACAAAGAAATTCTCAGGAATCTGTTCACTGAGCATGTTTCCTTCGTGTCCCAGTCAAAGTGATAGCTGAATTGATCAAGATTTGTTTTCTTACTAATGTAATGTTTCTTACTAATGTTTGTTTTAAAATGAACATCTTAGCAATCACACATCATTGTGATAGTAGTAGTAGTGAAGCCTAACTGCTCATGTCATATATTTTTTATTTTTACCTAATTAGCAATTAAAAATGCTGCCAATTAGTTATTATTCATTAATTACCACGTACACTCTTAATGTTAGCTTTAAAACCGGGCAAGCTATATCTTTTATTATGCGGAATGATGCTACAGACCTAACCAGTACTTCCCGGTTTCGATAGCATGCGCCGCAACCTAATTATAAATTAAAAATGGCCGCCAATTAATTATATTCATTCTTCTTCTTCTTCTTCTTCTTCAGCGTTCCGAGCCATTGAGGTTCTTTGCTGCAAATACAATCCATCTCCATTCGTCTCTCTGGTGGACCTTCTCTTGCCAGTCGTTGATTCCAAGTGCTTGCAGGTCTGTACATGTATTATCTCTCCACCGCCTTCTTGGTCTACCTCGGGGTCTACGGTCATTTATTTCCTGAGTGTAAGCGAGTTTTGTTTCCCTATTATCTTCCATTCTTTCTATATGCCCCAGCCATTGTAGTCTATTAGCCTTCATGATACCAGTGATTAGCGGGGACTTAAACAGATCATAAATGTCTTTGTTACTTCTTCTTTTCCACTCTCCACTTTGTGTATCCCTAATGGGTCCAAAGATGCGTCTTAAAATTTTGTTCTCAAAGGTTTGTAACAAGGCTTCGTCTCCTTTCGTTGTACTCCAGGTTTCAGAGCCATACAGCACAACTGGTCTGATCAGTGTTTTGTATATTGTGATTTTGGTGTTACGAGATAGCGCCTTTGATTTTAGTAGATGTTGTAGTGCATAGTATATCTTATTTCCAGAGTTGATTCTAGTTTGTATTTCTTCCCTTATGATGTTGGAGCAGTTGAAGATCGTACCCAGGTATTTGTATGTTTCCGTTCTTTTAATGGTCATATTATCTATTTGTATGTGGCCAGAGTTTCTAGCCATTCCGTCTCTTGAAATTACCATATATTCTGTCTTATCTTGGTTGATAACCAGCCCCATCTGTTGGGCTTTTCCCTTTAAGTGAGTCAATATTTCCAATGTCTTTTGTTCACTTTGCCCTATAATATCTATATCATCTGCATAACCAAGCAGCTTGGATGTTCCTCCAATATCACATTCCTCCTTTACCTTCCTTACAACTTTCTCTAGAGCCAGATTGAAGAGTAGCGGCGATAGTGCATCACCCTGTTTCAAGCCAGATGTTATTTGGAAGGGGTCTGATTTCCTGCCTTTATATGTTACTATATTATAAGTATCTTCCATGCATAGTCTGGTCATGTTGATTAACTTCCTTGGTATTCCAAATTCCTGCATAGCATTCCATAGACTATTCCTATGGACACTATCATAAGCCTTTTTAAAATCCACAAAAATGTTATGGAGATCTCTTTTATATTCCCAATGTTTCTCGGCTATTTGTCGTAAGATAAATATCTGATCTATTGTTGATCTGTTTTGTCTAAACCCCGCCTGGTAGTCACCTAATATGTCTTCTGAATATGGTTTTAGTCTATTTAGTAATACTGCAGATAGTATTTAATTATTATATTATATAAATATTATATAAATATAATATAATTAAATACTATCTGCAGTATTACTAAATAGACTAAAACCATATTCAGAAGACATATTAGGTGACTACCAGGCGGGGTTTAGACAAAACAGATCAACAATAGATCAGATATTTATCTTACGACAAATAGCCGAGAAACATTGGGAATATAAAAGAGATCTCCATAACATTTTTGTGGATTTTAAAAAGGCTTATGATAGTGTCCATAGGAATAGTCTATGGAATGCTATGCAGGAATTTGGAATACCAAGGAAGTTAATCAACATGACCAGACTATGCATGGAAGATACTTATAATATAGTAACATATAAAGGCAGGAAATCAGACCCCTTCCAAATAACATCTGGCTTGAAACAGGGTGATGCACTATCGCCGCTACTCTTCAATCTGGCTCTAGAGAAAGTTGTAAGGAAGGTAAAGGAGGAATGTGATATTGGAGGAACATCCAAGCTGCTTGGTTATGCAGATGATATAGATATTATAGGGCAAAGTGAACAAAAGACATTGGAAATATTGACTCACTTAAAGGGAAAAGCCCAACAGATGGGGCTGGTTATCAACCAAGATAAGACAGAATATATGGTAATTTCAAGAGACGGAATGGCTAGAAACTCTGGCCACATACAAATAGATAATATGACCATTAAAAGAACGGAAACATACAAATACCTGGGTACGATCTTCAACTGCTCCAACATCATAAGGGAAGAAATACAAACTAGAATCAACTCTGGAAATAAGATATACTATGCACTACAACATCTACTAAAATCAAAGGCGCTATCTCGTAACACCAAAATCACAATATACAAAACACTGATCAGACCAGTTGTGCTGTATGGCTCTGAAACCTGGAGTACAACGAAAGGAGACGAAGCCTTGTTACAAACCTTTGAGAACAAAATTTTAAGACGCATCTTTGGACCCATTAGGGATACACAAAGTGGAGAGTGGAAAAGAAGAAGTAACAAAGACATTTATGATCTGTTTAAGTCCCCGCTAATCACTGGTATCATGAAGGCTAATAGACTACAATGGCTGGGGCATATAGAAAGAATGGAAGATAATAGGGAAACAAAACTCGCTTACACTCAGGAAATAAATGACCGTAGACCCCGAGGTAGACCAAGAAGGCGGTGGAGAGATAATACATGTACAGACCTGCAAGCACTTGGAATCAACGACTGGCAAGAGAAGGTCCACCAGAGAGACGAATGGAGATGGATTGTATTTGCAGCAAAGAACCTCAATGGCTCGGAACGCTGAAGAAGAAGAAGAAGAAGAAGAATGAATATAATTAATTGGCGGCCATTTTTAATTTATAATTAGGTTGCGGCGCATGCTATCGAAACCGGGAAGTACTGGTTAGGTCTGTAGCATCATTCCGCATAATAAAAGATATAGCTTGCCCGGTTTTAAAGCTAACATTAAGAGTGTACGTGGTAATTAATGAATAATAACTAATTGGCAGCATTTTTAATTGCTAATTAGGTAAAAATAAAAAATATATGACATGAGCAGTTAGGCTTCACTACTACTACTATCACAATGATGTGTGATTGCTAAGATGTTCATTTTAAAACAAACATTAGTAAGAAACATTACATTAGTAAGAAAACAAATCTTGATCAATTCAGCTATCACTTTGACTGGGACACGAAGGAAACATGCTCAGTGAACAGATTCCTGAGAATTTCTTTGTTTAATGATCAGCATATTCAAATAAAATAATAAATTAATATTAGCGTGTTCCATCGTGCCATTACCCGAAGTAAAAACAAAATTCATGTACGGAGTCAGATCGCCATTGAAAATCTCGTCCCGGAAAACGCTGTCTAATTTACCATGCATTCTTTCGACGTCATTCATTCATTCAAATCTCACGTGACAATAACACACATCATCCGGGGTTTTCCAGGAAAGGTTGGCCTAATATTCTGTGCACAGCGATTGGCTGAAATCATGGTGAAATTTTATATAAATACGAATATATTTCATACTTACCGTAATTAATTTTTTTTTTGGTGTTTCTGATAGAATTGCATCAATTATAGATGTATTTTTGAATTCTGCACATAATTTTAAATATATCTGGAAAGTTTCATCGCTATACCGGATACCGAATATGAATAAGACTAAAACAGTAAGTAAAGCTTCGCCCACATTATCAAAGAACATTTCAAGCCAAAATAGGCCTTACCAGCCATTCTTAGAACTCACGGCATCAAACTTTTAACCCCACTGGATGAAATGACTGGTCATCATCATTCTTGACCGACAAACACCCTTGAATAAATACTAGTAGTACGGTAGTAGTACTAGTAGTACATTCCGTCATCTGCCATATTGATATTGGATGTGACTCCGTCTTCTAAAGTAACTTTTCAGTTTCAGTGCCGAAAGTTAATTTTCCCCTGCGTGGTAGTCCCATTGGCATTACAGATACTGCCGTTGGAGTGCGATGTGTTAAGCTTTAAACCTTCACATATTCTAGATCATGACCTATGTGATGGGGTAGAGGGTTCCCTTCCACTTTTGCCTTTCATCACACGCAATTGCTAAACGTTTAAAAATTGCCTGGTGACCATTTTGATTGAACAGATTAAGAAAATTTAGAACTCTTTAATTACTTTACTCCAGATGAAACAACCTGATCTACAGCCACAGGGAATAAATGAACTTCAACTTCTATGTGCAGACGATCAGTGCCTGTTTTAATTTTACAGCGATGAGAGCAGACTACAAAATCCTAAAATAATCTGTGTTCAACATGCCGCAGATACAATCAATATGAGTATATATATACAGCCAAAACCGAAGCAATGCAAGTTAGCAGATCGCCTGGTCCACTAAGTAACAAATAAATAGAACAACTCTGAAACAAGTTAAAGAATTCATATATCTTGGAAGTATGATCACAGAAGATGGTGGTAGATTGGACAGAGAAATCGAAATCAGATGTCAAAACGCTAGTGCACTTACATATCAACTATCAGTACTATCACCCTTACTGAAACATCCAAATATACAATCAATGAGGTGCCGTCTCCGCATTGAAGGTTGGCTGCAATGGATCTCCAACACTGTCTGTCTCTTGCCTTGACAGTACATTCTGTCAGGCTGATGTTCGTCCATCTCTTGATGTTATCATCCCACCTGTATCGTTGTCCGTTGTCTACCTCTTGCTCGCTTGCCCTCAACTTGCCTTCCAGTATGGTTTTTATAAAAGTATCATGTCTTTTAATGTGGCCAAAATATTTCACTTGTCTCCTCTTTATTTCTTTCATCAACTCTCTCTTCATTCCAAGTTTTTCTAGGACCTCTGCATTCGATTGTTTTTGTTTCCATGAAATACGACCTATTCGTCTGTATATCCACATGTCCAGGGATTCTAAGTGACTTTCTAGTTGCTTATTCAATATCCAGGCTTCCGAGCCATACAGTAGCGTTGAATATATGTAGCATTTGACAATTCTCATTTTTAATGCGTTATTAATCTCTCTAGATGTTAATACTGATTTCATGCGGTTGAAAGCATTTTTGACCATTCCTATTCTCTTCTGAAAAACATCTGATGGCTGCAGTAATGTGGTTTCTGAGGAAAATGCAAAGAATACCATGGACAGATAGAAAAACCAATGACCAAGTACTACAAGAGACAAATGAAAATCGTAGATTGATTAGAGAAATTAGACGTAAACAGTCAAAATTTTTTGGACATGTTATGAGAAGAAATGGACTGGAGAACTTAGTGACAGCTGGCAAGATCTAAGGGAACAGACCAAGAGGAAGACCGAGAGGAAAATACCTGGATGGCTTGGCCACATGGCATGGACGAGACAGGAACACTGAGCTGATCCACGACTCTGGTGATCGAGTGAAATGGCGAATCATGACCGCCCACGCTTTCCGGCATGGCACATGATTGATTGATTGATTCTCTTTTTGATTCCATTTCACATCTGCCATCATCCGTTATTATCTGTCCAAGAAAAGAGAAACTTGTTACTTGTTCTAGTATCTGCTTCTTTACTGTGATGTTCATTGATGGCCTTTCCTTTTCACTGCTAATTATCACAGTTTTTTTGTTTTTTTTAATGTTAGTATCTAAGCCACATTCTGTACTGTGCCTGTTTACTTCTTCCACTAGGTCTTGCAACCCTTGCTCACTTTCTGCTAGTAACACGGTATCGTCAGCATATCTAAGATTGTTTATGATTCTTCCATTGATGCTGAGTCCAGGCATTTCAACTTGTTTAAAACTTCTTTCTGTGTATGGGTTGAAGAGGCTTGGGGACAGTACATCCCTTCCGTACTCCTCTTTTTATCTCTATAGGTGACGAATAGTTATTACCGCATCTAACAGACGCCACTTGTTCCCAGTACAAGTTACTAATAAGTCTGATGTCCTTTCCGTCTACTCCTATATCTTGAAGGCACGTAATTAGTCGTTCATGTTGTACTCTATCAAAAGCTTTCTTGTAGTCTATAAAACAAACATATATACTTATTTGAACTTCTATATATTTTTCAATGAACACCCTCAAACAGATAATTGCTTCTCTGGTGCCGCTATTTTTGCGGAACCCAAATTGCTCTTCAGCTACTTCCTCATCTATTTTATGTTGAATTCTTTCTTGTATGACCGTCAGTAGTATCATAGTTATGTAGCTCATTAAGCTAATAGTTCTGTAATCCTCACAGTCATCAGCTCTTGGCTTCTTCGGTAGTGTGATGAAAATGGATGTATTCAAGTCCTTGGGGATGTACCCAGTATTATATATATATATATATATATATATATATATATATATATATATATATATATATATATATATATATATATATATATATATATCACTAGAGGACCCGGCCCGGCTTCGCCCAATCCCTGGCGCGGATCCATCCATCCATCCATCCATCCATCCATCCATCCATCCATCCATCCATCTGACCACCCACCCACCCACTCACCCACCCATTCATCCATCCACCCGCCCATCCATCCATCCACCCTCCCATCCATGTATGTATGTTCGGCCCCTTCCCGTTTCCGTTGAGAGGAAAATGGGGTCGAAAATTTTCATGTATCTAAAATAGATCCATTATTTTTACGAAAACTTTGAAAATGTCTTAAAGATTTTATCATTATATATATATATTTATAACGCATATGCCTGTAGATAATTGTAGATAAACATTTTATAAAACTTTGAGAAAAATGCAACAATTATTCAAATTACATACTATAGCAATGCTACTAAAAGTAATGTCCCTTGATATAACTTTTCTTAAGTTAAGTCCCCTTGCAATATGTTAATTATAATTTAATTAAAAAATTGCATTCTATTAAGCAAATAACTGTTTGTAAACTAACAAACTATGCCAGTTAGCTGCACGGGAATGAGAAGAACAGCTGTAGAAAATTTCATCTAAATCGCATGGACCGTTCGCGAACGCATAAAGGACATACACACTTACATTCTCTTTTATGTATATAGACTAGCAGACCTGGCCCGGCTTCGTCCAGTCCCTGGTGGGGAGCATCTCATTTAATTAATATAAGTAGTCATATAAGCTCCCGTTCCCGTTCCTGACTGTCTGTCTGTCTGTTTGTCTGTCTGTCTGTCTGTCTGTCTGTCTATCTGTCTGTCTCTGTCTGTCTGTCTGTCTGACTCTGCCCGACATCGCCTGGCTCCTGGTGTGGAGCATCTCATTTAATTCATATAAGTAGTCATATAAGCTCCCGTTCCCGTTCCCGACTATCTATCTGTCTGTCTATCTGTCTGTCTAATCATTTATTGGTTGCGGTTAGAACAACCTTAGATAAACGAAGACCAACTTACAAAAAGCATTAGAAAGAGCACTTGAAAGATCTTTGCATATTCCCCAAACAATTAACTTGGGTAAATGGAGCGGCGGCAGCAGCAGCAGAAGAAGAAGAAAAAGGAGGAGTAGGAGGAAGGAAGAGGAAGAGGGTGGAGGAGGGATGAGGAGGGAGGAAGAGATAGGCAGAGAGAGTAGGAGGAGGGAGGAGGAGGAGGAGGGATTAGGAGGAGGAGGGGGGAAAGAGGAGGAGGAGGGAGGAGGAAGAAGGAGGAGGAGGAAGGAGGAGGAGAACGCAGGAAGAGGAGGAGGAGGAGGGAGGAGGAGGGAGAAGGAGGGAGAAGGAGGAGGGAGAAGGAGGAGGTAGGAGGGGGAGAAGGAGGAGGAGGGAGGAGGAGGAAGAGGGAGGAGGAGGGATGTGGAGGAAGGAGGAGGAGGGAGAAGAGAGGAGGATGAGGTAGGAGGAAGAGAGGTGGAGAGAGGAGGAGGAGGAGTAGGGAGGAATAGGAGGGGGAAAGAGGAGGAGGAGGGAGGAGGAGGAGGGAGAAGGAGGAGGAGGGAGGAGGAAGAGGGAGGAGGAGAACGCAGGAGGAGGAGGAGGGAGAGGGAGGGAGGAGGAGGAGGAGGAGGGAGGAAGAGGTAGAAGGAGGAGGGAGGAGGAGGAGGGAGGAGGAGGAAGAGGGAGGTGGAGGGAGGAGGGAAGAAAAGGGAGGAGAGAGGAGGAGGGAGGAGGACGAAAAGGAAGGAGGAAGAGGGAGGAGGAGGAGGAAGAGGGAAGAGGAGGATTTAGGAGGGAGAGGGGGGAGGGGAAGAGGAAGAGGGTAGGAGGAGGAGGGGAGAGGAGGAGGGGAGATGAGGAGGAGGGATGTGGAGGAAGGAGGAGGAGGGATTAGGTAGAGGGAGGAGAAGGAGGGAGGAAAAGGGAGGAGAGAGGAGGAGGAGGGAGGAGGAAGAGGATGGAGGAGGAAGAGGAGAGAGAGGGAGGAGGGGAAGAGGAAGACGGTAGGAATTGGAGGAGGGGAGAGGAGGAGGAGGGAGAAGGAGGGGGTAGGAGAATGGAGGAGGAGGGAGGAGGAGGCGGAAGGAGGAAGGAGGAGGAGGGAGAGGGAGGAGGGATGAGGAGAGAGAATGAGGAGGGGAGGAAGGAAATGGAGGTAGAGGAGGAGGAGGGAGGAGGAGGAGGGTAGAGGGAGGAGGAGGAAGGAAAGGGAGGAGGAAGAGGAGAAAGGAGGAGGAGGTAGTGGGAGGAGGAGGAGGGAGTAGGATGGAGGAGGAAGAGGGAGAAGAAGAGAGGAGGAGGAGGGAGGAGGAGGGAGAGGGAGGAGGAGGGAGGAGGAGGAGGGAGGAGGCGGAGGGAGGAGGATGGAGGAGGAAGAGGGAGAAGGAGGAAGGAGAGGGAGGAGGAGAAGAGAGGAGGAGGGAGTTCGCCATTCCGAATTCATACTCGTCTAGTTTCTGTGATTTCGGTCCTTCCATTGATTGTTCTTCCCTTCTACACGACTGTAGATAGCTTCCTTACACATAAAAAGATGAATTGTTATTGATATTGCCGTGGCATGGAGGCATATATATCAGCAGCAGAGTTGATCCAGAAAACCAAAGACCGAGATCTATGGAGAACCATGAACGCCTACGCCAGCCGGCACTTGATGATGATGATGATTGCCGTGTGACGATTCTGTGTAGTCACGTCATTTTCTTCGCTTGTCCTAGCGTTTTGGTTCGGGGATTCTTTCATCATCATCATCATATATTTACGTACGTATTTAGGGAGGGGGAGGAGGGAGGAGGAGGAGGAAGAAGAAACAAAAATATGACAGTTGGCAGCGCTGGAATGAGAGGAAGACGTGTAGAAAATTTCATCTCAATCGGATGGGCCGTTCGTGACCGCATAAAGGACATACATACAGACATACACATCCACACACATTGCCTTTTATATATAAGATTACATAATTCTGTGATAGTTTCAATGCCAAAGCTGAATAAGGATTTTATCATCTCTGTTGTTATCTTGTCAGGACCTGGAGCCTTTCCTTCTTTTATCTTTTAAATAGCCTTTTATACTTCAGCCGTTAATATTTTTGGTCCATCTTGAATATTATACAATGTTGGTCTATTGACCCTGTTGTCCCAGAATACATCTTCTGTGTACTCTGTCCAACTTTTTATTATGTCAGTGTTATTAATTATAATTTCTCCATTTTTTCCTCACTGGTAATCACTGGTATCATGAAGGCTAATAGACTACAATGGCTGGGGCATATAGAAAGAATGGAAGATAATAGGGAAACAAAACTCGCTTACACTCAGGAAATAAATGACCGTAGACCCCGAGGTAGACCAAGAAGACGGTGGAGAGATAATACATGTACAGACCTACAAGCACTTGGAATCAACGACTGGCAAGAGAAGGTCCACCAGAGAGACGAATGGAGACGGATTGTATTTGCAGCAAAGAACCTCAATGGCTCGGAACGCTGAAGAAGAAGAAGAAGATACAACCGTTTCCTGTTATATTATTTTTCTTCTATGTAATTCTTTCGAGTTGCGTTTTATTTCAAGATCCTCCATTTCTTTGCAATTTTTCTGCAGCCACTCTTCTTTGGCAACTCTGCACATGTGACGTATTTCTTTATCTATTACTATATACTCTGGAGTGTTCTTAGCTTTCTTTCTTTGAGACATTTTACTCAATATTTCTTCGGTTATCCATAATTGTTTTTTTCTTATTAATTTTCACTGGCAAGGTGGTATTTGCAGTCTGAATACTGGTTTTTATACTTTCCCATTGTGTATTAATTTTATCCTCGGGATTTTCACGTCGATATTGTTCCATATTTTCAATGATTAGCCCATCATATTTATTTTCGACTTCAACTAGGCATAGTTGTCTTATTTATGGTTGTTTCAATGCCGATATATCTACTTGAGGTGTCTTCGATTTCCTTAAAAATCCTTAGAAATCCTTCCTACCAAATATACCCATATCCGCAAAACGACAGATAATACACAGCATATTCACACCAACCCTATGCTACCAATCTCAAGCTTGGGCTTTATCCAAATCACACTTTCACAAAATCAACACCTGCGAGATGAGATGCTTGAGGAGGGCTGCCAACTTAACCATCCGAGACAGAGTAAGAAATGCTGTTATCAGACGGACAGTGGGATCAACACCTTGTGCCACATTTATTGAAAGACAGAAGATCAAATGGTTTTGCCATGTCGTTAGAATGCAACACGATCAACTACCATCACTGGCCTTACATCAAAGATCATCTGCGATGAGACCAAGAGGATGTCCAAGAAGAAAATGGATTGACGACATCAAAGACATTGAACAATCACACGGAATGACACTATTCAGTGCCGCCCATCGGGCGCTGGAACGCAAATTATTCCTCCCCACGACGCTGGACGACTGAAGTGGAAGATGATGATGATGATGATGATGATGATGATGATGATGGTGATGAACTATTTTGATAAGTCTGGCCGAAGCAGTACTGCTGCCTTATCCTTTAGCACTGTTTGAATTTGTGAGGACTATGCCATTTCATATTTTCGATTTTGATTCTACCATGACCCCTACCCGTTGCTTGCTTGCTTGCTTTGCTTGAGACGACTTCGCCCCGTTCAACCCTCGACTCTATCGAAATGGTTGTAATTGGGGCCTTTATGGTGTATCTAAGACTTCTTCTTTCGAAAAATATTGATGCGTATATCTGCTTCCTTGAAAGAGTTGAGTTGTAATTAAGTTCGTTTTATCCTTGTGGTTTTACATGTCTGGCCAGATTCGCGAACTTGTTGATGCCTGTAGTAATTGTGTACCCACCCGTCATATGATGCTGTTTCCTTCAGGGGGCTTTACCAGTTGTCGTCTCTTCTGGTGTTCCTCCTATTTCCCCGTCTTGGGTTGCCTTCGAATCTTCTCGGTGTTCGCCAGTTCGATCTTGGTGGAGAGCGATATCGTTCTTCATCTGTTACTTCTTCTTCTGTCTGTGCCCTTGCATTTTCTGGTTCGGGTGCTTCTGGCTCGGTCTTGAGCAGATCTATGACCGTTTGTAGAGTTCCTTCTGTCTTGTCTCTCGCTTGATGTATTTTTGATAACTTTTCTTCAGTATCAGCCTTTATAGCAGCCATTCGAGCGATATCCTGCTCAATGTTCTGCTGAACTTGCTTCAGTTCGTCCAGGATACGCTGAACGGCTGTTGTCTGTGTCTCTCGCGTCTTGTCTTTTCCTTCCTCCATGCTTTTGAACTTTGATCTCAGGTTCTTCAGTAGGCCTTCCAGTTGCGCTTTGTCGCTTTTTGTGAGTCGATTGGTGGCCTCGCACTGCCTCCTAGCCTCTTTATAGGACAGGTTAATTTTTATGGCGATCTTCATAGCTTGCTTGCTGTCTTGGTGGCAGGGGCAGCCGAGGTACCTGGCGCCATGGTTGACGAGGCAGTTAGCGCATTTTCTGTTAGTGTTAAGCCTCCTGAAGTCCTTGTTGATCTTTGTATGCTGGCACGGACTGTATGGATGAGGTCCAGAGCAGTATCTGCATACCTCCACCTCCCTCTTGCAGGTGGCACGGGTGTGCCAAAACGTATGGCACTTAGAGCACTGCAGCACTCTCGGTATGTAGTGTTCTGGAGCTTGATCTTTCTTGTTAAATGTGATGAAGTGAGGGATCACTCGGTCCTCCGATGTTACTACGACCGACTGTGGAGGGGATGTTATTCTTGCCGATGATCCTTTCAGCACTGGTGATTTTGAGTTTCCTGTTCTCTCTTGCCAGTAGAAGATATCGTGCAGCTCAGATCTATTCCTGTTCACGTTATTTAGCAGACAAGCAAATCACACCTTGATCTTTCGTTCCAGCCCACTTGCTCGACTTATGAGACTAATGACTGGTGGCTAATTTACCGGGTGCATGATGTTCTCCTCCCTGAGGAAGGGGTGACTTGTGAGCAGGCACAATCACATTGCGCATTTGTGAGATGAGTGGAAAAACGACTTGAACCTCTCAAAGTCTCAAACAAGGTACGAATACAGAGCGGGAGAAAGACATCCAGAGTCAATACACGGGTTGTAGGCCCTGCTCCAGAGAGTGTAAGGAAGGTAACGGGTCAACACATCCTGGGAGTTGAGTTGAGTCAAGAATCGACAGCATTGCACTCGGGGCATTCCCAGTCATCATCTTCAACAGCCAGCGGAGAGTTCCAACACAGATGGTGGCCGTTACAATCTGATTATATGTCCATTTTGCTTTACCTCTGAGTGACGACTGTCTACAAGATTCTCTGACCACCCCCTGCTGCCGTATTCTCTCTAGAGCTAGACCATGATAGTCTATCTGTTCTTCTGCATTATTCACTCGCACCCAGAGAGCCTTCCCCACATCTACCTTATCATGTATAAAATCACCCCACAATGATGCAGCACCAGCCAGTCTGTCTGATTTTTTCATTTTCAACCACACCAGAGTGTTCTGGAGAAAAGATCCAGCGAATGCTCACAACCTGTGACACCTGAATTGATGCATACCATTCAGCTCGAAGTATGCTAGTCTTCACCTTTGTCAGCATACTTTGTGAATCAGTCATAATCACAACATGTATATACAGTTTGTTCTCCAACTAGGAGAAAGCTGCAGTAATCGCCTCTACCTCCTATCTCAGGCTTGAGGTTTGTGTTCTATGCCAAGCTCTGCTTTACTAAACATTGGTCATAGGCTCTTGCTACGAATCCCTAGGCACTTTTTTACCACAGAGCCATCGGCATAGATAATCACATCACCTAGGATGCGTTCCTTGTCCGCAACCACATTGGCGTATGACCTTACCTGCAACACCTTGAGTCTGTCTGCAATGGTCGGTAGCGCGAGGATGTATCCAATACATAATATTGGGATGTCCCCTGTACACCCCAGAATCACCCTCATGGCTTCATGCTGTATGCACTCTAGTTTCACTAGCTGGCTATTTGCATTTCAAATGTTGATATAGTGAGTATTCCTAGTCCATACCCTACCACTGAAATGATCAAGTGCTGAAAAAGTGTGAATAGCATTTTCTGTTCCATGTCCCTTGCCGCTATACACTTCGGTGCATTGAGTCCCTTCTGACACTTTGTAATCACAACTTCAAAATGATCCTTAAAGGACATGCTTCTATCAAAAGTGATTCCGATGTTCATCAGTCTGCTTTCCCTGTTCACATTTCTAACATTTACCGTGAGGCTTGGGAGGGGAGAGGGGAATCAGATTTACCGATCCTATTGTCCAGAGAGCACAACAAGACAGATGCCTTTTTTTGGTTAATGACAGCATTCATATCCATGCGCCAATCCAGTCCATCACTACTGTAAATAGTGTGTATGGACTATGCTTGAATTCAAAGCCAGTGAGCACCCAAAAAAATATCCATGCACTAATCCATTACTTTATCCAGTGTCGTCTGCAACTCCTGGGCTGTTTGATTTCTGTCCTTACCCCATCTGTGTGCGAGAACATCATTTACAAATGTAAGTATCCTTCTAGTCCCTGGTGCTTCGAGACTTGTATCTTGCTGACCTCTGTGGTAGTTCCGCTGTTATGATTGTCACGGAACGCCGCTTTAAGATCCCATAATACTTTCTCGGACTTCAAATTTGAAGGACCAATTGGAGAAATAAAGGAACTGGGGCAAGGTTGTTACAAGCAACCTGGGTTAACAAAAGAGTTGTAAAACTGGCAGTCTACCCCGAGAGCCTCATTGCCCCGTTGACATGGCTCAAGTAAACCACCCAGGCGGAACAACATATTGGCCCAGGTTGAGACAATAGTCAGCGTGGGGCTGATAACATGCCAGTCCAGCAATTCAAGATGTGGAGTGACCCATCTTGCTAGTCAGAGCTAGGAAAACGGCTCAATCGTGAAGAGGCCAGATAGTTCAATCTCTACGGTAAGAGGGTGTTGGGTGTCTGATCTGATGAAGGCAATTAAAACCACAAAAATGTGTGAAATGAAATTGCACAGGCAGGAGATTACCACGGTCAATGGTGGGACCACTCCCCCCCCCCCACCCCCACCCCATGCATGACTCTCCAGGAGATAAGAGCGGTCTGCCGGCCTTAGTATAAATCCACTTGCCTAGGAAGGTTTTATATCTTCAGAATTTGAAACTGGTATGAACGATATGTATACTTTATTTATAGAGAGATCTTCTCCTTATGTTGTCTAAGATCTTCTAAGAATGTTAGTTTTCGGTAACTATTCAAGTCTTTTAGATGCATGTACTGATTTTCAATCGATGTCTGACTCTGGTTACTTGCAATGAAAGCTAATACTTTCTCATGTGTCTGTATAGCTGTATTATAATGCTCGCTTATTAACAAGTAAGACTATCATGCAATGCATATGTTCACCTTAATGTCTTCGAGAACGACATTGGAATAGACATCAACTACCGCATGGATGGAAAGTTATTCAATTTGTGAAGGCTGAAAGCTAAAACCAAAATTAACAGCGACACCGTCAGAGACCTCCTGTTTGCTGATTATTGCGCTCTATACGCCAACTCAGAGGCGGACATGCAACATAATGTTTCAGCTTTCTCACATGTCTGTGCCAACTTTGGGCTCAATATCAACTTGGAGACGACTGTAGTTATGTACCAGCCAGCTCCAGAGAATAATCACACTGTGCCGAATATCAAAGTGAATGATCATAGACTAAGTGTTGTGGACAAATTCACCTATCTTGGCAGCACCGTGTCACAAGCTGCCACAATCGATGACGAAGTGAATGCAAGAATCTCCAAGGCCAGTGCAGCCTTTGGCAGACTGTACAAGAATGTATGGGACAGAACTGGAATAAGCCTGCAAACAAAGCTAAAAGTCTACAAAGCAGTTGTATTATCCACTCTGCTATATGCTTGTGAAACCTGGACTGTTTATCAGCGACACGCTAGGAAATTAAACCACTTCCACACAGTCTGCCTAAGGAAGCTACTGAAGATTAAATGGCAAGACAAGATTCCAGACACTGAAATCCTAGAAAGAGCATCCATGCCCAGTATCCACACTCTACTGATGAAGAATCAGATTCGCTTGGCTGGTCACTTGACTCGCATGCAAGATCACAGGCTCCCTAAACATTTTTTTACGGCGAGTTGCGTTGTGGTAAACGCTCCCAAGGCGGCCAGAGGAAACGCTTTAAAGACACTCTGAAAGTCTCACTGAATGCTTTTGGAATTCATTATGACACCTGGGAGACTGCAGCCAGAGACCGAAATTCGTGGCATGCATCATTATGCAAGGGTGTCGTCACTTGTGAGGCAACCAGGACTGCAAGAGACGTGAAGAAAAGACAGAACAGAAAAACCACTGCAGGAAATCCTCCTCCAGAAACGTCAGTCATTCTTTGTCCACATTGTCAAGGAACATTTAGAGCCAAAATAGGCCTTATCAGCCATCTTAGAACTCACGGCTCCATACTTTCAACCCCGCTGGATGAAATGAATGGTCATCATCATTCTTGATGGACAAACAACATGTTCACCTTATGTTGCTAGGCATGTTTATACTCATGGTTCTATGCATCATTTTTTGTCATACTCTGGACATGCATTCGGCTGACTTTTATTTGGTATTGTCAGATGTCTGTCACGTCTACGGAAACTATTAGTTTCTCAGTGGTTGTAGATGTTTAAAATGCAATTTGTTATATTGTACATACCAGGCAGAATTTGGTGTTATGCTAATGAATGTGTGCTTATGCGCTACGCCCATTGGCATATTGCCTATTAATTGTGTGTGCAGTAGCAGCGTAGTTGTGCGGACATTACCTACACTCAGTATTAGGTGTATGGTCAGCTTAACCCTTTCAGTGTGTTGTGAACGAGCGTTCACAGTAACTCACGGAGGCCTAGAAAAGACTGATCACATCACTTAAGCCATGAGACTAAATACTCTTATGACACCACTACCGACCGTTTGATCTGCAAAACCAAAGTGAACAAAACGGCTGTGAGGAACTTGGTGTCTGTATTAGCGACATGAACATAGGACATTCTCATTCAGGCAACATTTTTTGATCACGTTATGAGAAGAAATAAATTGAAGAACTTGGTGACAACTGGTAAGATTGAGGGGGAAAGAACAAGAGGAAGGCAGAGAAGTAAATACCCAGATGACTTGACCACGTGGCATGGTCGAGGCAAAAACACTGAGCTGATCCACGACTCTGGTGATCGAGTGAGATGGCGAGACATGACCGTCCACGCTTACCGGCATGGTTCATTGCGATTTTTTTTTTTTTTGGATCGCTTTGAACTCAAGCGAAGTCCATACACGCTATTTATAGTAGTGATGGACTGAATTTTGCGTGTGGGTTAGCTTTCCCTGTTAACAATGTCCCTCGCCATCAGGCGAACCCATTCCGACTTCAGAGATAACATATGCCGATGATGATGCATGTTAGTAAGAACTTTTCCATTTCTGTTTTTGAACTGTCTGATTAGTTGATTATACTTTCCTACTAACAGTAATATCTTCCTTTAGGTGTTGCAAAGACTTCTGAGTTTTCGTTTCGATGCTGCTGCTACTTCTTGATCTTCCTCTTTTGCTAGATCATCATATTGTCTTTTATCTGCCTTTACTTTCTTAAGTTCTGTTTTAGCGTTCGCATATTTTTCCTGGGCTCTGGTTTCCGAAGCTCTGGTCTTGCAATGAATTAAATCTGCTTTCTTGCTTCTTCTCTCTAATATCTTTTTAAGGGTTTCCAGTGTAACAGTTTACGGTTTCTTTCTTATTTGCCAAGTACTTCGAGACATGATCACATGTTTTTCAACTGCTGCCAAGAGACTTCCATACTCACTTCGTCTACTGACAACTTCAGCATTGCCTCAATAAAAGCAATTACGCTATTAAAATATATCTTTCAAATATGTAAACTATACATATGAATGTACTTTTTTTTGGCGCTCGCTCGCTTTGAACTCAAACGTAGTCCATACACACCATTTTTGTAGTAGTGATGGACTGATGAATTTTGCATGTGGGTTAGCTTAACCGATTAACAGTGTCCCTCGCCATCAGGTGAACCCACTCCGACTTCAGAAGTACTTGTAATTTACATCCCAAAGCCAAGGATGACAGGTCAACATTTTAGTCCAGCTAACCGCTAAACTCAGCATCAGCTCACTGGATGTTTAAGAACACCGCTCTTGTTCATTCGGCCATGCGTACTTTTGTGTTTATTACATTCCAATGTATAATATTATACTGGAAAATGGTGTTAGCTATAATTAAGCTCACTTACATATTAACATAATTATTTATTCATTAATAAATGAATATAAATGCAAAAACTGTTTTACCTGATTTTTTTTTTTTTTTTTCATATCCTACTTACAGGACATCGCTGTCAACACCAGCATTTTACTGCTGTTGTTGATGTCTTGGCAAGTTCACGTTCAGTAGTTTGCCATTGCTTTCTGAATTACCTGCTCCCATAACAACAAGTTAAAAACCAGCACAACACAGTCTGCTGCCAAATCGGTCACAGCGATGTTTTGAACGCAGGTAAGCGGCTCACGAATCGTGTCCACAAGCCCTTAGCCACGGAGACCAGCTTACTTGAAATTGTGAGTATCAAATACATTTTATAAGTACATTTGTTGCAATGCATGACACATAAGACCACTGACAAAATAACAGAAACAGTGACAAATTATCAAATGAATAAACAAAACAAATGATCATTTTTAAAATTGTTATTGAACATTTATAAATTGACATTGTGAAAGTGATTCAATTAAGGAATATCCACGTAATTTATTAATAATATTTAACATACAAACAATTAAATAACATCATGCTTTAAAATAAAAACGTTATGAGAAATAACCTATGGTAAAATGTATTAGTATTGACAACATTGTATTCAGAAAGTTCACTGAAAAACATAGAATGTCAAGTGAAAAAGTGGAAAAGCAAAAGCTGATGTCTACATGAAAGTACAACATTGCTGATGCAAACAATCAAAACCCCCCCCCCCCTCAGATATTCACTTTCGGAATATATATATATGAAAGTCACCCAGAAAACATTGAGGATGCTGGTTACACTTCAGTTCGGGTATCTCAGGGGTCTTAGAGCCCAAGGACTGAATTGACATGAATGGAAGTGATATTTGATTGCCAGTCTTGATTAGACTTAAAAGGCACATATGATCTCCTGGCAATGGATAGGACTTATTTAGTCAATCCCGATGAGTGAATTGTTATGTTAATTCCAATGCAGATTTATAAGAAACCAGTAGATCCATATCATTTTAAATTGTTTGTGCTAGTTACGCTTACAGATAAATTGTTACACTCACATGCACTTATTATGTTCATTATATGATGTTACATTTCAGTATGTAAAGCAATAATAATATAATGCCACAGTGGCAGAAGACAGTGCTTGCTGCTATGGGCAGACATTATAACCATGTAATAACACCCTGATAATTAATACTGCACTGATATATATATATATATATATATATATATATATATATATATATATATATATATATATATATATATATATATATATATATGAAATCTATGTGGAGAAGTGATCAAGTCGTCTGCCTCGCGCTCCGAAGATTCTGGGCTACGTGTTTAGGTTCACGACTGCATTTGTCTCAGATTCTCCTGGGGGTCATCACTGGAGCTACGAAATTCATGATTTGTGCGACACTTTCAGCAGGCTGCCCTGCAGAAAGACATCGAGCCATACATGATCAAACCTGGTGCAATGAAGTCGATCCTTTCGACTTTAAAAAATATATACATATATACTCTAGATCAATGGGAAATGCTGAAGAATTCAATCAGTTGTGCAGCAGAAAGAAACTATTCCAAAATTAAAGAAAGTGGGCCGTAAGACATGGATGACTGAAGAAATTTTACAACTAATGGAAACAAGAAGACAGAACAAAAATAATCCTGCCAAGTATGAAGAAATTCACAGAAAAGTCAGAACCTTATGTAGGGAGGCAAAAGAAACATGGCTTGAGAAAAATTGCGGAGAAATTGAAAAACAACACAACAGTAAAAATGCGAAACTAATGCACACAAGAATTCAGGAGCTTACTAATCAAAGAACACGTACATCAGCAGGCTGCGTAAAGACAAAAGATGGAATAGTCATAATAGAAAAAGATCAGATCTTACATGTATGGTCAGATTACGTGAAAAACCTTTATGACGACAACAGAGACGAACACAACAATGTTCAAAATAATAATGAAGGACCACCAATTTTGAAGATGGAGGTTCAGAATGCTCTTAACCATATGAAATCTGGCAAGACCCCCGGTTCAGACAGCATCACAACAGAAATGATTAATGCTTTAGAAGAATATGGAATAGATGAAGTTACCACTCTGCTTAATACAATATATGATACTGGAAATATACCTCATCAATTATGTAATTATGTATTTATTGCAATCCCAAAGAAATCAGGAGCCTTGGAATGTGATCAACATTGAACAATTAGTATAATGAGTCACATCATGAAGATTTTGCTAAGAATTATCATGCAAAGAATTAGGAGGAAAATACAACCTGAAATAGGAGAAGAACAATGTGGGTTTGTAGAAGGCAAGGGTACAGTAAATGCCGTGTATATACTGAGAACCGTAATCGAACGTTCCATAAAAGTAAACAAAGATCTATACCTTTGCTTTATTGACTACACAAAGGCTTTCGATAAAGTGAGACATGTCGACATGATAAGGTTGCTTGAAGAACAACAAATTGATGGGAAAGACCTTAGACTTGTAAAAAATATATATTGGAAACAACAAGCTGCCATAAGAGTTGATAATGAAGTAGGCCAATATCAGCCTATTAAGAGAGGTGTGAGACAGAAATGTGTAATGTCTACATGTCGACATGATAAGGTTGCTTGAAGAACAACAAATTGATGGGAAAGACCTTAGACTTGTAAAAAATATATATTGGAAACAACAAGCTGCCATAAGAGTTGATAATGAAGTAGGCCAATATCAGCCTATTAAGAGAGGTGTGAGACAGAAATGTGTAATGTCTCCAGATCTGTTTTCCCTGTACAGTGAAAGTATTTTCAGAAATATTGAAGATATGGAAGGAATTAACATTGGGGGACGATGCATCAATAACATTAGATATGCAGATGATACAGTCTTGATTGCAGACAATAAACAGGACCTGCAAAATTTAGTAGATGCGGTTGTTACATACAGTGAACAACGAGGGTTAGAATTAAATTGTAAAAAGACACAGTTTATGGTCGTCACTAAGAAGAACGAAATACCACAATGTAATATACAAGTAAATGGGAATATTCTTCAACAAGTGAATAGGTACAATTATCTCGGAACAGTAATAACATCTGATGGGAGATGCCTTGAAGAGATTAGAACAAGAATCGCCATGGCAAAAGTAGCCTTTAGCAAGATGAAAAACAACTGACCAATAAAAAGATATCAATTGAAACGAGAAAAAGAGTGTTGAGGTGCTACATAGAACCTGTACTTTTATATGGATGTGAAGCTTGGACAATGAGCAGTCAAGCTGAAAAACATTTGATGGCTGTAGAAATGTGGTTTCTGAGGAAAATGCAAAGAATACCATGGACAGCTAGAAAGACCAATGAACAAGTCCTTCAAGAAACAAATGAAGATCGTAAACTGATTAGAGAAATTAGACGCAGACAGTCACAATTTTTTGGGCATGTTATGAGAAGAAATGAATTGGAGAACTTGGTGACAACTGGTAAGATCAAGGGGAACAGACCAAGGGGAAGACCTAGAAGCAAGTACCTGGATGGCTTGGCCTCGTGGCATGGTCGAGACAGAAACACGGAGCTGATCCACGACTCTGGTGATCGAGTGAGATGGCAAAACATGACCGCCCACGCTTACCGGCATGGCACATGATGGATGATGGATAGATGCCCTAGATTAGACAGCACCCACATTTATTTAAATGTAGGGTTTGGTGTTATTACAGTTAATTAACAGAGAGTGACAACAATGTATAACAATAGAAGAGAGTGTAGAGTCAATACGATCTATGCATTATGTGACAGACCAGACAGATTTATTTACCTGGGGCAGTTCGTAATCCTGTATACTGCATTCAAAACACAGCTCGGGTGATTTAGCAGCATACCACCTAGCGTTAGTTTTTTTTTTTTTTTTTTATGAAAGTGGTATGAGCACTGGTCATTCAGAAAGCAATGGCAAACTACTGAACATAAACTTGCCAAGAAATCACAGACAGCCAAATAATTCTGGGGTTGACTGTGACGTCCTGTAAAGGATACGCAACTAACTTTTTAAACGTGAAATAACAGGTGATTGATATATGACCTGACTCACAGACCATTAATTACTGTGCTTTGCACGAAATAGACCAGATTCTTGGGAATACTTGGGGAGGAGACAACACACACTCTACTCTGGGTTGACTTAGTAATACTTGGGGAGGAGACAAACACACACTACTCTGGATTTACTTAGTAATACTTGGGGAGGAGACAACACACACTCGGCTCTGGGTTTACTTAGCAATACTTGGGGAGGAGACAACACACACTCGACTCTGGGTTTACTTAGTAATACTTGGGGAGGAGACAACACACACTCTACTCTGGGTTTACTTAGTAATACTTGGGGAGGAGACAACACACACTCTACTCTGGGTTTACTTAGTAATACTTGGGGAGGAGACAACACACACTCGACTCTGGGTTTACTTAGTAATACTTGGGGAGGAGACAAACACACACTACTCTGGGTTTACTTAGTAATACTTGGGGAGGAGACAAACACACTCTCTATGTCCCTGATGATGATAGAAAATTGCATGAAATGTTACCGTCTACTTTTTCTTCACATGCCTGGTCTAGAGCAGAAATGGGTCATCATTGACTCTCCAATCAAAATCACAGTGACCTATTTGGAAATGAGATTGTCAATAAGCTTGCTGCAGCAGTGTGAATCGCAAAATTATTTATTATTATATTATGTCTTATCAGAGGAAACCAGAGTATGATTTTTTTTTTTAATGGAACATGCCAAAATCAACTACCAATTTAAACTGTATCAACCTCCTACATGATCCATGTGTAGACATATACCTCATTGTTATGAAACAGCTAATCATCTCTCTATGTAAACCATACAATTCCAATCACCAGAAAATATTTCTATAGTAACCTCCAATAACTACTAACTCAATGGGTTTTTGGAACAGCTACCGAGGTTCTCTGTTCTTTACTTCTGTCCTTTACCTCTATGTTGCTGATCAATAACTGTGAATTTATTGTTCATACTACAGTGGGCCACCACCTTCACAATAATGGTGGGCTGCCAGAGTTGACAACTCAAAAGAAATGGGATAAAACAACAGATTTAGTATAAATCCATAACAAGATGCAATTTAGATTGGTACACACAATAGTTTAACAGAAAAATTGTGAATACTGACCTGAAATGTCTTCGAAGGCACTTGTTACTTATTACTTTCTCCTGTATGTATTGCTATGTGTCTTCGTATATTTCTCATGTTTTGAAAATACTTACAACAATCATCACACTTATAACGTTTCACTTTTGCGTGAATTTTTGTGTGTTTCTGTAAGTGAATTAATTGTGCAAAATGGGAACCACAAATATCACATTTGAATGGTTTCACACCTGTATGTTTTCTTTTGTGTGAATTTAAGGTACTTAACTCTCTGAAATTAGAACCACACACATCATATTTATAAGGCTTTTCTCCTGTGTGTATTCTCTTATGCATCTTTAGTCCACTGCTGTCTTTAAAGGAAAGATTACAAGTATCACACTTGTATGGTTTTTCCCCTGTATGTTTTCTTCTGTGTGAATTTACGTGAGCCAACTGAGTAAAATGAGACCCACAAATATCACATTTGTATGGTTTCTCTCCTGTGTGTATTCTTTTGTGTGTAGTTAAGTGAGATAACTGTGCAAAATAAGAACCACAAGCATCACATTTGTATGGTTTCTCTCCTGTGTGTATTCTTTTGTGTGTAGTTAAGTAAGATAACTGTGCAAAATAAGAACCACAAACATCACATTTGTATGGTTTCTCGCCAGTGTGGATTCTTTTGTGTATATTTAAATTAGACAACTGAGTAAAATAAGAATTACAAATATCACATTTGTATTGTTTCTCTCCTGTGTGTATAATTTTGTGTGAATTTAAGTGATGCAGTTGAGTAAAATGAGACCCACAAATATCACATTTGAATGGTTTCTCTCCTGTGTGTATTCTTTTGTGTACTTTTAAGGTCCCTAACACTCTGAAATTAGAACCACACACATCACATTTATAAGGCTTTTCTCCTGTGTGTATTTTCCTGTGCACCTTTAGGTTACAGCTAGTTATAAAGGAAAGATTACAAGTATCACACTTGTATGGTTTTTCGCCTGTATGTTTTCTTTTGTGAATCTGTAATTGACAAAATTGTCTAAATCTATCACCACAAATATCACATTTATAAGGCTTTTCTCCTGTGTGTACTCTTTTGTGAATTGTTAAGTAACTAATTCCTCTAAAATAAAGATCACAAACATCACATTTATATCGCCTCTCTCCTGTATGTGTTACTCTGTGGCTTTTAAGTGCAACCAACTGTGCACATACAAAATCACAAATATCACATTTGTATGGTTTCTCTCCTGTATGTATTCTTTTATGCATCGTCAAACTTTGCTTATAAGTTGTTGCAAAACCACAAATATCACACTTGTATGGCTTTTCTTCTGTGTGCAATCTTTTATGTATCTTTAAGCCACCTGACTGTGTGAAACTAGAACCACAAATATCACATTTGTGAGGTTTTTCCTCTGCATGTATTCTTTTATGTGTTTCAAGATTACCTCGCTGAGCAAATGCTTTACCACAATCATCACACTTATAAGGCTTTTCTCCTGTGTGTGTTCTTTTGTGAGTTGTCAGTGCACTATTGCATGCAAATGCTCTATCACAAACATTACACTTGTAAAGCTTTTCTCCTGTATGTATTCTTTTATGATATGCTAAGCCACCACTCTGCCTAAAGCAGCGACCACAATGTTCACATTTGTACATCTTTTCTCCTGTGTGTATTCTTTGGTGAACTTTCAAAGCACCACTCCCTCGAAATTGAGCACCACATGTATCACACTTATATGGTATCTCTTTTGTATGTGTTCTTTGATGAATTTTGATGTAATTCTTGTATGCAAAATGAAGACCACAAGTGTCACACTTATAAGGTTTCTCTCCCTTATGTATTCTTTTGTGTTTGTTTAAGTACTCACTCATTTTGAATTCTTTGAAACAAATATCACACTTATAAATCTTTGCTTCTCTATGCTTTATTTTGTGTTTTTGCAAGTAAGTTCTCTGTGCAAAATCAAGGCCACAAACATCACATTTAAACTGCCTCTTTCGTGTGTGAATTCTTTTGTGTTTCATTAAGTAACTATGCTTAGGAAAGTTACGACCACAAACATCACAAGTGCATATTTTCTGTCCTGTATGTAATTTTTCATGTTTCCTTAGTTGACTGTTTTGCTGAAACTCTTGACCACAGACATTACATTTATAGGCTCTCTCTTGTATATGTTTTAATAAGTGAATCTTTAAGTTAATAATGTATAAAAAGATACAACCACAATCGTCACATTTGTAAAGACCCTCTCCTGTATGAGTCCCCATGTGTAATTGTAATTTATTTATACACAAAGAGTTGAGGCCACAATCATCACATCTGTAAAGTCTCTCTTCAGTATGCATAGTTATGTGCTGCTTTAACTTGTTCATATCAGTAAATCTGAGACCACAATCCTCACATCCATAAAGGATCTTTTCTGTACGTTTTGCTTTGTGCATCTTTCAATATTCGCTTCTTGAAATGTCAAGAACGAATGTTCTTCATGGACAAGACTTGTGTTCACAATTGCCTGACTACCAGATTGCATAATGTTTGTAGCTACACAGTATCTTTATCTCATTCTATTTAACATATAATTCAGAATTTTATATTGTCTTAATCTACATGCATTCCTGATGAGCACACTCAATCAGCAATATATTCAGAACTAGACTTAAGTCATTAACTATTTCTGACATTTGGATTAAGGAAATATTTGGTCTCATATGTTGTGAAACATGTGACTTTCATGCCTTCTGAGAAACATCAACATTGGAGTTGACATTGCAGCAAAGACCATCTGAAACATAAAAGAAAACGACGCCAGAGTTAGTCAAGAAATATTTGATCATAGCTCAGTTAGAATGTAAAACAGCATTTTGGTTTGGCTTGGATTTGGTTGAGGATCACTTTCTTTGCACGTGAATATCTCCATCAGTGATCCAGTCTCCTACTAGACCACACAAGGAGAATGTCAGCACAGTGCATGAATCTCAATGAGAATCCTAACATATGTATAGTAGAATCACACATATTATTTTTTATGGGAAGGCTTTATCATTTTGAAATTTAACCTGGGTGGCAGTATATTTAGCCTGCACTTTTCAATTTCCAACTGCCAAGGGAACTGTAACATGTGCAATGTGCAAACGAGTTTTAAGTTTTATGCTCTTCTCTGAAAAGTGTAGACATCTGTTCGCTACCCCAGGATAAGGCAATCCCCTGCTACAGTCGAGTCCACTTAAGTTGAACTCGGCTAAGTAGAATTTCGCTTAAGCCGACGTTACTGGCTTAGTTCCAGTTATTATCCTTCTTTATCATTGTATAAAAAGTCCTGATAAGTCGAATTCGGTTAACTTGAATTTTCAGATTAGTCGAACATAAAAATGAATACCGACTATATAAGTGTAAGTCGAACTGTTCATTTCACACACACACACACACACACACACACACACACACACACACACACACACACACACACACACACACAAATTGTTTCACAAAAGAATTATTTTTTAGTCAGCCCGGAGAACAACAATCTCGCACGCACGATATCTCGCTATATGTCAACAAGTTACATAAATGAACACATGTAGTATTGTTTGGTGCTCACAGAAGGAGAAGAAAGAGATACAAGAAACAAGAAGGCACAACTTTTGACAGCAAGCTAGAACTGCCGCGTGTGATTTTGTTGATGCTGCCCTTTTAAAATGGTTCACTGTGATTAGATTGGCAAATGTACCAACCAGTAAATGGGCCTTTATTTATTGCGAAAGCAGAAGAATTTGCACATCTTGGAGGTCAGACAGAATGGAATTGTAGTGCTAGCTGGTTGGATCATTTCAAAAAACGACACTGCATCACGTACAAGAATGTGTGGAGAGAAACAGTCTGCTGACGAAGCAATGACTCACTCATGGATAGAAGACGTGCTCAGACCTGCTTTAGCTAAATATAATTCTGCGGATGTATTTAATGCCAATGAAACTGGCTTATTTTGGAGATTGTTACCTGATAAAACATTTTCTATCAAAAATTAAAAGTGTATTGGAGGAAAAAATCAAAAGACAAAATAACAGTGGTTGTGTTCCAATATGGATGGTAGTGAAAAATGGCTTTTATTTGTGATTGGAAAATTTTTAAATCCTCGTTGTTTCAAAGGCCTGACAAAATTGTGTGTGAATTACAGAACCAATTCAAAGGTTTGGATAACATCGAAACTGTTCAAAGAGTGGCTACAAGAATTTTTGGGAACACATTTTTCACAAGTCAAGAAGCAAAGCTAAATCACTGACACTTTCTTTAATTAATTTGGAAATGTTCATATAACTTTAATGTTCCCCTTTCTAAAATAATTAAACATTTCAACATTTCTGATATTGTATTGCTATTTATTTGTTCACTAACTGTGTTTTCTAAGCGGTACAATCATTTTACTCAATGCTACTGCATGGTATTAGTGTAAATTAGTGTAAATGTGTGCAGTCTGGATAAGCAGAATTTCTGATAAGTAGAACAAATTCCTTCGACCCCGGTGACTTCTACTTATCCAGACTCCACTGTATGCAGTTTTTAATCCCATTAAAACTTAGCACTGCCATTTTGTTTAGACTCGACTGGAGCCATATTTTCACACAAAGAAAAGTTTAAAAATAGTGTTTGACTTCAACATTAACAATTTTGCTTTTAAATTTAATTGCAAACATATTCAATTATAAATGTGCACGAATAGATGTTTAGTTAATGTTATATTGCTCAACCTCACAAAGGGCATTGGGTTGGACACAAAATAAGAAAACAAACTGTATGTTCCTTATTATTTTGTGCATATGTGTTCCAAATGAAAGATATAGGTACTTCCCTGATAGGTCAATACAATTTATTTCTCTTTTTTGCAATCCCTCACATTGAACGCAAATGTAGTTCATACATATTGTACCACTAGATAGAAATAATACTATTACTAATATTAATGAACGGATAATATACTTAGCATTCCTTGTACTGTAAAATAGGTTATTCTGATCAAAATATATTAATAAATAAGTATTAATAGTTAAAACAGGCATAAGATCATCTCTGAGATGAATCAAAAGATAATTAGCAGAGTCTGGCATTAGTTGGTTGATGACCTATGCTCTATTTTAACAGGCTGAAGTGGAAGACATTATCTGCTAGCTAGTACATTGGAACTTGAGTCTTGAACTTGGAGGTTGTTCTAACAGTTCCAAGTTGAAAACGTGTGAGTGTGGAACTTGGCAATTTTTGTCAAGAATTTTCACATTTTTATTCTCCTGTTTATATTGTTAGTCCATCTAAGCAGGATTAAATTAAGAGAACTGTACCTGTTTTATATTTTCATCACAATAACCGTATCTTACCGGGAATACTAACAGTATATTATCCTATACTATTAGTAATAGTAGTAATAGCAGAAAACTTAAAACTCGTTTGCACATTGCGCATTTAAAATTCCCTTGGCAGTAATAGTACTTGCAGACTGCATGGAAAACATCATTGATTATTCAACGGGCAAGACGGCATTAACTTTCAAAGAGGTGTGGAACGTAATGAGCATTGTAAGGCATGGAGGACACCCTGGTCATCTACGCACCTGTATTCATCTCCAGTCGTCTTGACTTGTCTTGCCACTGGATTCAGATGGACTCAGGTAAGAGAGTGTGGTCGATGAATTGCGCAACTCTTCCTCACTATAATCCAATTCATCACGCAAGTCATTCTTCATCCAACTTCATCTATCACCTTCAAGCCCTGTAAGATGAGCGAGCGGCAAAGCGGCAGGCGTGGGTACGCTGGCAGTCATAGTTGCAGACCTGCACACAGGCGAGTCAGGCCATATGGTCGTCTTCTACTGACCGCAGCAACAGTGGGATTTGGCAGCCCCCTGAGTGACTGAACAGCCATCTATATGAAAGCACTGCTCACCTCCATGGCATGAGGAAGGGGCTAAAAAGGATGCCCTAAACATTGTCTGCTCCATCATTACCTTACCAGCTAGCTGTGGTTGGTAGGTACCCTATAACTGCAGTTGACATTCAACCAAAGTAAAAACAGGTAAAGCAAAAAAGCAAACCACATTCCCTTAACCATTGGAACTCGGAATGTATGCACCATGATAGATAGAGAAGGTGTGTTGGGCCCAGAGAGACAAATAGCACTGATTTGGAGAGAGTTGGGCAGGTTAACACTGCAGTCTTGAACGAGAAACGACTTGCAGAAGGCCAAATCTGTGAAGTAAGTGCCAGCTACACATTCTTCTGGAGTGGAAGGAAAAGTGAGGAAAGACGCCAGTTCGGTGTGTATTTGCCATTAAGTCAGCCCTGGTTGGCAAACTAGCTGGATTTCCGAAGGCTATAAACGACAGGCTTATGACCATTAAGATACCCCTGCTGAACGGAAGGAAGCATGCAACCATTGTGAGCGTCTACACACCAACCATGACCAATGAAGATGACTGTCTCAAAAATAAGCATACACATCAAACCACCACAGCATCCTCAAGGGGTAAAAGTGCAAAAAAAAGCTAAATGTCACCCGCCTAAACAGTAAACAAATGCAGCTGTCATTTGAAAATATGCTGGAAGACCGCCTCAAGCTCAGTGCCGAGGCTAAACAAGATGTGGAAACAGAGTGGATAGCCCTAAAGGACATCATTTACAACACTGCTATGGAAATGCAGGGTCCAACCCCCCGGAAACATACAGACTGGTTTGATGGAAATTCCGAAGACAATCAACCAATTACTGGCCAAAAAACACCTTCTCCACAAGGAATATTTGAACGACCCGAAGTCAACATAAAAAAAAGATGCCTTAAATAACATCCGGAGAGTCATGCAGCAGAAATTCTGACACATGCGGAACTCCTGGCTGAGCAACAAGCTGATCAGATTCAAGGTTTTGCTTAAAGACATCAGAAAAACTTTTATGACTCGCTAAAAGCGGTCTATGGCCCTACATAACTGGGTATAGTTCCCCTCCTTAGTGCAGATGAGGGAACACTTGGTCACCGATAAGAAAGAAATCCTCCAATGTTGGGTAGAGCATTTCAGCAACATGTTAAATGCAACTTCCTCCATCGATGATGAAACCATCAACTGCCTTCCTCAAGTCCCGACTAATGATACTCTTCTTGACTTGCCAACCATAGTGGAAATAAACAAAGCTATCCAGCAACATTCCAGCGGTAAGGCACCTGGTCCTGACCCAGTCCCGGCAGAGATCCACAAAGCAGGTGGATTTGCTCTAATAGAATAGCTTCACCAAGTCTTTACAAACATATAGGTAGCGTATTCGTTGCTATAGAAGGATGCCGTTTTCAGAAAGTTCAAGGTCATCGGCTGCACAGATGGTTTACTGCGCATCTGCAAGATCTGTATACGAAAATACCCCTATAGTGTTTCTACTTGGATTTATACGAAACTGTGCCTCGGAAATCGCGAATGACAACTTTAACGAGGGGGCCACATGATTAATCTTTCATCCAGCATGTTTAGAAGCTGTTGAGGTGTTCTGACTTGAAGCACAATTCTAATTTTCTGCAGTAGGTAAAAGAATTTATATTATAGTTTGTTTATTATCGATATATCCTTTCTTTAGCGTGCATTTTTGAATTATGTGTCCAATTCTTCTTCTTCTTCTTCGTTCATCTGGATTTTTTTTTCCGGACGTGACTGCGTTGTGCCTGTTTACAGCAGAGCTGCGTTCTTACCCCATTAGGCCGACACATCCGACTTCTACGGGCATTTGTTGACCGGGTTAACCTTCCCGGGGTGTGTCCAATTCTACATTTAAGTGTCAACTTTCAACAAGATTCACAGTGCTGATCTTTGGGGGGGGGGGGGGATTTGTGTGTGTTCATGCTTGATACCTTTTTATCTGAAAATTCATGATGGCGGAAAATCACGGCATATTGGACCGGTGTGTGTTTTTATTAATAGAACACTGGGGATTTTAAATGATAAAATTAAACAGAATAACAGTTTACTTTTAAATTCTATTAATAATTCATTTTGTTGCTTTAATTATTGTTCATCATGTGGCATGGTTTAACATGTTTGAAATTCAACCCTGTCCACGGTCCATGCTGGGCAATTTTTGACTGATGTTGACTGGCTGTCAGCTGCATTTGTCTATTAATTATCAATCTATCCTTCCTTTATCATGCATTTATGAATTCTTTGTCCATTTTTACACATAACTATGGAGTTTCAACACATTTCGTTATACTGATGTGTGGAAATGAGCATTTTTGTGAGACCAAGCTGGTTACGTACTTAAGATCGACAAAAATTCACAATGGCGGCAGCCCTGCATATCAGACCAGTGTCTGTTTCTATTATAACACTGGAGATTTAGATTTAGAATCAAAACATACAGGTAAATTAAATAGGGTAGCAATATACTATATTAATAAATAATTTCTCTACAGTTATTGTGATCTTGTTGCTGTAATTTTTCATCAAATTTGTTTGTCATAATTTAAAACCCGTCCATGATCCGTGACTAACCAACTAACTAAACTTAGTTGTAATCTGAATCTGCATATTTTGTTGTTACATATTGTAAGTTAATTGTAATTATTTGAATCAGGAACCAATTTAGCTTTTATTCTTGTCTTTCTGATTATTAATATAATCATCAACTATGTTGTCTCTTGGATGCATTTTTACCTGATAACCCAGAAGGTAGAATGGAATAATTTTTTAACCATCTCGTCAGCTTAAGTACTAAATGTGCATTTACTATGCTCATTCTGTAAATTTGCGACCATGTTTTACTACATTTTAGTAGATTTAAAGTTCACAATTAATAATTTATAACTTCATGTTATTTTACAGCATTTTATTTCTATTTATTAATCTGTTTTTTCTCCTTCTTTTCAGGTCTTGTCAGAATTGTCTGTTTGATTGCAAATGATGATAAGCTGATGCTATCTTGCTCAACTATCTGATGCAATCGTTGATTATTATGTAATGTAGCTGCCGTTAAGACAGAAGAGAGCTTGAATGCCAAGACAGGTCGCCAACAGAGGTAGTATTTCTCTAATTATGGACATGTTTCTACAGTGAGTTGAGGTTAACTTTTATAGTTTTAATATCTATTATACTTTAAAACAAAGGTTTTTTAATACATATACAGTATCATTAATTTCTTTTTAATTTCTCCTCAGTTTTTAATGTTCACAGAGAACTGTTCTGCCCGTCTCCTCTCCAAGAGTCCTCTGTACGCTGTCTTTGCTGTCGGCACTCTCTCAACGTGGCAGCGTTGAGGTACCTTCATGGCTGCTATTGTCACCGTCGTCACTCAGCTGCGCAGGTTCGACTCCTGCCCCGGGCATGCAAACGCTTGTCAATTATGGTAGTGGGTAATGCTCTGGTGCCTGGGACCCACAGCTGAGTCAGTGATGGTAGTAAAGACCGTATCGTACCTCAACAAGGTGTTCAGGGAGCGACAATGAAGGAAGTGTACAGAGGATGGAGAGGAGATGGGCAGCCGGGGGGAGGAGGAGGGGAATGGAGGTGTGGGTGGGTTGATTGGTGAGTTATATGAATTATGATTTATGATGAAGGCTAATTTATGAATTAGTAATTAATTAGTGGCCATTTTTAATTGCTAATTAGGTCACCTCACATACTATCAAAACAACAAAGTGACCATTAGGACCGTAACATCATTCTGCATAATAAAATATACATCTTGAAATTTTTTAAAGCTAAAATTAAGAAGACACAGGCTAATTTATGAATTAGCAAGTAATTAACGGCCATTTTTAATTGCTAATTAGATCACCACACATACTATCAAAACAACAAAGTGACCACTAGGTCCATAACATCATTCTGTATAATAAAATATACATCTTTCAATTTGTTAAAGCTAAAATTAAGAAGACATACGCTAATTTATGAATTAGTAATTAATTAGCAGCCATTTTTACTTGCTAATTAGGTCATGACACATAATATAAAAAAAATTAATGACATGACCAGTTAGGCCTCGCAACCTCGATCGCAGTGATGCATGGTTGCTAAGATGTTTTTTTAAAAACAAAACAGATAGTCTCAAAAAATGCAACATTTTGATAATTTGGACTCTCACTTTGACCAGGCCGTGTCAAAATCCACTCAGTGAGGGGATTTTTGAGTAAATTTTTGTCAAAGGTCACGACACTCAAATTTGAATAGCTCCATGTAGAATTGAGATACACATATCATTGAGGTACCGTTACATTTGGTTTTTCAATGCATATCTATCTGTGGTGATCTCATTAGTAAATAACCAATTTGAAAATCATGATCAGAAACCCTTATAGGTGAACAAGACCATGCCACAAGATTTTAAGGACGCATCAATATTCGACCTATACAAAAGTAAAGGAAACCGCCAATACTATGACAACCACCGAGCAGCTCCTTGCTCTCAATTGCAGGGAAGACACTCGCCAAAATTGTTCTCAATCGCTTTACAGCCCATCTCGACCAAGATCTTCCTCCTGACAGTCAATGTGGCTTCAGAAAAGAACGTGGAACTGTTGACATGATTTTCGCTGCAAGGCAGTTGCAAGAGAAATGTCAGGAACAGAACTCTGAAATGTTCTCCACTTTCATTGATCTTACCAAGGCTTTTAATACAGTCAGCAGAGAAGGACTGGAAGATTATGGCAAAATATGGCTATCCAAGAAATTTTGTCCAAATAGTGCGATTATTTCATGATTGTATGCAGGTACAGAAAAATGGTAAATTGTCTGAGCCCTTTCCTGTCACCAATGGAGTGAAGCAAGACTGTGTCCTGGCACCAACACTTTTCAACCTCATGTTTTCAGCTATGCAGACAAATTCCTTCGAAAACGACATTGGAATAGTCAATAGACTACCGCATGGATGGAAAGTTATTCAATCTCATAAGGCTAAAAGCTAAAACCAAAACTACCACTGACACCATCAGAGAGCTACTGTTTGCTGATGATTGCGCTCTATATGCCAACTCAGAGGCAGATACAACGTTTCAGCTTTCTCATATGTCAGTGCTAACTTTGGGCTCAATATCAACTTGGAGATGACTGTAGTTATGAACCAGCCAGTTCAAGGGATTAATCACACTGAGCCAAATATCAAAGTGAATGATCATAGACTAAGTGTTGTGGACAAATTCACCTATCATGGCAGCACTGTGTCACAATTGATGATGAAGTGAATCTCCAAGGCCAGCACAGCCTTTGGCAGACTGTATAATAATGTGTGGGACAGAAATGGGATAAGCCTGCAAACAAAGCTGAAAGTCTACAAAGCAGTTGTATTATCCACACAGTTATATGCTTGTGAAACCTGGACTGTTTATCAGCAACACTTCCACACAGGCTGCCTTAGGAAGCTATTGAAGATTAAATGGCAAGACAAGATCCCAGACACTGAAGTCCTAGAAAGAGTGTCCATGCCCAGTATCCACACTCTACTAATGAAGAATCAGATTCACTAGGCTGGTCACTTGACCCGCATGCCAGAACACAGAATCTCTAAACAAATTTTTTTACAGCGCCCTGCGCTGTGGTAAATGCTCCCTAGGCGACCAGAGGAAATGCTTTAAAGACACTCTGAAGATCTCACTAAAAGCTTTTGGAATTCATCACGACACTTGGGAGACTGCTGCCAGAGACTAAAATTCATGGCGTACATCATTACACAAGGGTGTAGTCACTTGTGAAGCAAACAGGACTGCAAGAGCTGTGAAAAAAAAGTAGCTAATCGATTTTCTAACACAATTAGATCCGAAACCAGAAATAATATTCTGCGCCTGCACAGAAGGATCCATTGGGTCCCCAAGAAAGGCTATGACATGTTTATGACATCATCCATTCATTTAAATATCCCATGACAATAACAAACGCCATCTTAGTTTTTGCAGAATAGGTCAGTCTAACATTCTGTGCATAGCGACAGGTTGAAATTATCTTGTCTTTGAAATAATTTCAATTATTTGGCATACGGTAGGTACTTTTATTTTCTAGAGCTTGTTTAATTAGTTTTAACATACTTTTAGATGGATTTGCAAATTCTGCACCCATTGTTATATATATTTGTAACGTTCCATCGCCAATCGTCTTTAATTTGTGGTAGAAAAAAAATATTTTTGTGGATATGTTGTTTCATGTTTGCAATTGGAAATCCAATATGTTGGCGCTGCGCATATCGATCGGACTAGCGGAAATACTTTTTACACTTAAAACACTTAAACACTTAAAAGGTTATTAATAATTTATCTGTATACTTTTACTATTTTTATCATTTAACATGACTGAGCATATATTTGAAGTCAATTTTCATATCCATCTATGACTTGTTTGAGTTAATCTCGCACGGACTGACAGTTCACTCAGTACAATTTATTTTCAAAGTAACTGTGTAAATCTGCAGCATTTGTCTTGCAATTTCGCATCTTTCATTATTGGTCATCAATGCTAGTATCTGTAGGAGACTTTTTCTACAAGGACCCCATCATACTCAGAAAATGAATTTTCATTGCGACATCATGGCTGATAATTTTTGAAGACTATATGTTTTAATATTAATGTTGCATTACTTTGATCATGTTTTTCTAATTGGGTATTTGCTAACGAGTACCACCACAGCTAAAGAGGCCTTGAGAAACCATATCCAGCGGCACCTCAATGAAGCCCGTTATGACAATTCTAAGCAGAGATATTGAGTGTTGTGATCTTGAACAAAGAAATAGTGAAATACTTCAGGAATCTGCTCACTGAGCTTCTTGCTACTATAACTTATTTTTGTTATTAAACGAACATATTACCAACCATACATTATTGTGATCGGAATAGTGAGAGCTAACTGCTCATGTTAACCATAATTAGTAATTAATGAATATAATTAATTGGTGGCCATTTTAAATTTATAATTAGCTTGCAGCATATGCTATCGAAACTGAGAAGTTAAGTCTGTAGCATCATTCTGCATAATAAAAGATATAGTTGCCCGGTTTTAAAGCTAACATTAAGAATGTACATGGTAATTAATGAATAGTAACTAATTGGCGACCATTTTTAATTGCTAATTAGGTAAAAATAAAAATATATGACATAAGCAGTTAGGCTTCACTACCCCGATCACAATGATCTATGGTTGCTAAGATGTTTGTCTGAAAACAAACAAGTTACATTAGTTTTTTTTTTTTTTTCCACGTTTCCATCCTGTTTCAGGATATTGCGGTCAACACCAGCATCTTTCAGCTATATGTTGATTCCTAGGCTAGATTACGCTCATCACATCAGCACGCCATGACTTTCTGAGCGACCGGCTCCATGCTCTCATAAGTCACTGGCGTGACTCGAACCACTTCTAATTCTCGTCCGCTCACTTCGACCAGAGTATTCGGGGTTAACGGAGAAAGCTGCTAACCCCTCGGCCAGGCAGCCGGCAAGTTACATTAGTAATAAAACAAATTTTGATCAATTCAGCTATCACTTTGACTGGGACACGAAGGAAACATGCTCAGTGAACAGATTCCTGAGAGAATGTCTTTGTTTAAGATCATGACACTCAAATATTCAAATAAAATAATGGATGGTATGCATATCTTCGTTGGAATTGACATACAAGCATCATTGAGGTACCCACGGATTTGATTTTTCAATGGCCTGTCTATCACTATCTGTGATGGTCTTATTAGTAAAGAGTAAACACTCAATTTTATTTGGAAAAAAAAATTATCAGTCAGAATACCTTAAAATTAAAAAAAGGCTGGACAGAAAAGAAAACCCACTGCAGGAGATACCGAATAAATAACCACCCGAGGTCCTCCCCCTGGACTAATATTACTAATAAACCGTAAAGCTTTGCCCACATTGTCAAAGAACATTTTGAGCTAAAATAGGCCTTACCAGTGGACAAGCCATTCTTAGAACTCACGGCACCAAACTTTAAACACCACTGGATGAAATGAATGGTTGAGATACTGTCATCTGCCATATTGGATATGACTCCGTCTTCTAAAGTAGCTTTTCAGTTTCAGTGCCGAAAGTTAATTTTCCCCTGCCTGGTTTAAAAAAAAAACAAAGGACAGGTTGAGGTAGTCCAATAGGCATTACATTACATATAATAGTGATGCTGCCGTTGGAGTGCGATATGTTAAGCTTTTGATTAAACAGATTCAGAAAATTTAGAACTCTTTACCTCAGATAAAACAACTGATCCACAGGAAATAAAATAACTTCTATTTGCAGAATTTCAGTGCCTGCTTTACGGCGATGAGGGCAGACTTCAAAATCATATAGTTCAACATGCAGCAGATACAATATGAGTATATATACAGCCGAAAACGAAGCAATAATGCAAGTTAGCAGATGGTCCGGTCCACAAAGTAACAGATAAATAGCACAACTCTGAAACAAGTTAAAGAATTCAAATATCTTGGAAGTATGATCACAGAAGATGGTAGACTGGACAGAGAAATCGAATTCAGATGCCAAAACGCTAGTGCACTTACATATCAACTATCACCCTTACTGAAACATAATAATTAATATACCCATGTCCGCAGAAAGACAGATAATATTAATAAACAGCATATTCACACCAACCCTATGCTACCAATCTCAAGCTTGGGCTTTATCCAAATCACACTTTCACAAAATCAACACCTGCGAGATGAGATGCCTGAGGAGGGCTGCCAACTTAACCATCCGAGACAGAGTAAGAAATGCTGTTATCAGATGGACAGTGGGATCAACACCTTGTGCCACATTTATTGAACGACAAAAGATCAAGTGGTTTGGCCATGTCGTCAGAATGCAACACCACCAACTACCATCTCTGGCCTTACATCAAAGATCATCTGTGATGAGACCAAGAGAACGTCCAAAAAGAAAATGGATTGACGACATCAAAGACATTGTACAATCACACGGAATGACAATATCCAGTGCCGCCATCGGGCGCTGGAGCGCAAATTATTCCTCCCCCACAACGCTGGACGGCAGAAGTGGAAGATGATGATGATGATAATGATGATGATGAACCATTTTGGTAAGTCTGGTCGAAGCAGTACTGCTGTATTATCCGTCAGCACTGTTTGAATTTGTGAGGACTGTGCCATTTCATATTTTCGATTGTGAAATTACCCCTACCCGTTGCTTTGCTTGAGACGAATGACCCCGTTCAACAGTCGACTGTATCGAATTGGTTGTAATTGGGACTTTTATGGTGTATCTAAGACTTCTTCTTTTGAAAAAAATATTGCTGCGTATATCTGCTTCATTGAAAGAGTTGAGTTGCTGTAATTAAGTTCGTTTCATCCTTGTGGTTTTACATGGCATCCTTGTGGTTTTACATGTCTGGCCAGAGTCGCGCACTTGTTGAGGCCTCGAGTAATTGTGTACCCACCCCGTCATATGGTGCTGTTTCCTTTAAGGGGCTTTACCAGTTGTCGTCTCTCATGGTGTTCCTCCTAGTTCCCCGTCTTGGGTTGCCTTCGAATCTTCTCGGTGTTCGCCAGTTCGATCTTGGTGGGGAGCGATGTCGTTCTTCATCTGTTACTTCTTCTTCTGTCTGTGCCCTTTCATCTTCTGGTTCGGATGCTTCTGGCTCGGTCTTGAGCAGGTCTATTATCGTTTGTAGAGTTCCTTCTGTCTTGTCTCTCGCTTGATGTATTTTTGATAACTTTTCTTCAGTATCAGCCTTTATAGCAGCCATTCGAGCGACATCCTGCTCAATCTTCTGCGGAACTTGCTTCATTTCGTCCAGAATGCGCTGAACGGCTGTTATCTGTGTTTCCTGCATCTTGTCTTATTTCTTCCTCCATGCTTTTGAACTTTGATCTCAGGTCCTTCAGTTGGCCTTCCAGTTGCACTTTGTCGCTTTTTGTTTGTCGATTGGTGGCGTCATACTGCCTCCTAGCCTCTATATATGACAGGTTAGTTTTTATGGCGATCTTCATGGCTTCCTTGTTGTCTTGGTGGCAGGGGCAGCCGAGATACCTGACGCCGTGGCTGCCGAGGCAGTTGGCACATTTTATTTTAGTGTTAGGCCTTCTGCCGGCTTCCTGGCCTAGAGGTTAACGACTTTACTCCGTAATCTCGTATACTCTCGTAAGTAACGTGGCGACGGTGAGAAGCAGCAGTGGTTCGAATCGCGTCGGTAACTTACGGGGTATGTGAACCGGCCGCTCAGAAAGCAATGGCAAACTACTGAGCGTAATCTTTCCAAGAAATCAACAATCAGCTGAAAGATGCTGATGTTGACAGCGATGTCCTGTAAAGGATACGCAAACCATTTAGTTAGGCCTCGTGAAGTCCTTGTTGATCTTTGCATGCTGGCACTGACTGTATGGATGAGGTCCAGAGCAGTCTCTGCATACCTCCACCTCCCTCTTGCAGGTGGCACGGGTGTGCCAAAACTTATGGCACTTAGAGCACTGCAGCACTCTCGGTATGTAGTGCTCTGGAGCTTGATCTTTCTTGTTAAATGTGATGAAGTGAGGGATCACTCGGTCCTCCGATGTTACTACGACCGACTGTGGAGGGGATGTTATTCTTGCCGATGATCCTCTTGATCTTGAGTTTCCTGTTCTCTCTTGCCAGCAGAAGATATCGTGCAGCTCAGATCTGTTCCTGATCACATTATTTAGCAGACAAGCAAATTACACCTTGATCTTTCGTTCCAGCCCACTTGCTCGACTTATGAGACTAATGACTGGTGGCTAATTTACCGGGTGCATGATGTTCTCCTCCCTGAGGAAGGAGTGACTTGTGAGCAGGCACAATCACATTGCGCATTTGTGAGATAATTGGAAAAACGACTGGAACCTCTCAAAGTCTCAAACTAGGTACGAATGCAGTGCAGGAGAAAGACACCCGGAGTCAATACACGGGTTGTAGGCCCTGCTACAGAGAGTGTAAGGAAGGAAACGGGTCAACACATCCGGGGAGTTGAGTTGAGTGAAGAATTGACAGCATTGCACTCGGGACATTCCCATAAGCGCCCAGTCATCATCTTCAACAGCCAGAGGAGAGTTCCAATACTGATGGTGGCCATTACAATCTGATTATATGTCCATTTTGCTTTACCTTTGAGTGACGACTGTCTACAAGATTCTCTGACCACCCCCTGCTGCCGTATTCTCTCTAGAGCTAGACCATGATAGTCTATCTGTTCTTCTGCATTATTCACTCGCACCCAGAGGGCCTTCCCCACATCTGCCTTATCATGTATTAAATCACCCCACAATGATGCAGCACCAGCCAGTCTGTCTGCTTTTTTCATTTTCAACCACACCACAGTGTCCCCGGAGAAAAGATCCAGTGAATGCTCACAACCTGTGACATCTGAACTGATGCATACCGTTCAGCTCGAAGTATGCCAGTCTTCACCTTTGCCAGCGTGCTTTGTGAATCAGTCACAATCACAACATGTATATACAGTTTTTTCTCCAACTAGGAGAAAGCTGCAGTAACCGCCTCCAACTCCTGTCTCATGCTTGAGGTTAGTGTTCTATGCCAAGCTCTCCTTTACTAAACATTGGTCATAGGCTCTTGCTACGAATCCCTAGGCACTTTTTTTTTTGCCACTTACCACAGAGCCATCGGCATAGATAATCACATCACCTAGGATGCGTTCCTTGTCTGCAACGACATTGGCGTATGACCTTACCTGCAACACCTTGAGTCTGTCTGCAATGGTCGGTAGCGCGAGGGTGTATCCCATACATAATATTGGGATATCCCCTGTACACCCCAGAATCACCCTCATGGCTTCATGCTGTATGCACTCTAGTTTCACTAGCTGGCTATTTGCATTTCAAAGGTTGATACAGTGAGTATTCCTAGTCCATACTCTACCACTGAAATGATCAAGTGCTGAAAAAGTGTGAATAGCATTTTCTGTTCCATGTCCCTAGCCGCTATACACTTCGGTGCATTGAGACCCTTCTGACACTTTGTAATCACAACTTCAACATGATCTTTAAAGTTCATGCTCCTATCAAAAGGGATTCCGATGTGCATCAGTCTCTTTCCCTATTCAAATTTCTATCATTTACTGTGAGGCTTGGGAGTGTAAAAGGGGGGGGGGGTGTCAGATTTAACAATCCTATTGTCCAGAGAGCACAATAATACAGATGCCTTTTCTGGTTTAATGACAGCATTCATATCCATGCGCCAATTCAGTCCATCACTACTGTAAATAGTGTGTATGGACTATGCTTGAATTCAAAGCCAGCGAGCACCCAAAAAAATATCCATGCACTAATCCATTACTTTATCCAGTGTCGTCTGCAACTCCTGGGCTGTTTGATTTCTGTCCTTGCCCCATCTGTGTGCGAGAACATCATTTACAAATGTAAGTATCCTTCTAGTCCCTGGTGCTTCGAGACTTGTATCTTGCTGACCTCTGTGGTAGTTCCGCTGTTATGATTGTCACGGAACGCCGCTTTAAGATCCCATAATACTTTCTCGGACTTCAAATTTGAAGGACCAATTGGAGAAATAAAGGAACTGGGGCAAGGTTGTTACAAGCAACCTGGGTTAACAAAAGAGTTGTAAAACTGGCAGTCTACCCCGAGAGCCTCATTGCCCCGTTGACATGGCTCAAGTAAACCACCCAGGCGGAACAACATATTGGCCCAGGTTGAGACAATAGTCAGCGTGGGGCTGATAACATGCCAGTCCAGCAATTCAAGATGTGGAGTGACCCATCTTGCTAGTCAGAGCTAGGAAAACGGCTCAATCGTGAAGAGGCCAGATAGTTCAATCTCTACGGTAAGAGGGTGTTGGGTGTCTGATCTGATGAAGGCAATTAAAACCACAAAAATGTGTGAAATGAAATTGCACAGGCAGGAGATTACCACGGTCAATGGTGGGACCCCCCCCCCCCCCACCCCCACCCCATGCATGACTCTCCAGGAGATAAGAGCGGTCTGCCGGCCTTAGTATAAATCCACTTGCCTAGGAAGGTTTTATATCTTCAGAATTTGAAACTGGTATGAACGATATGTATACTTTATTTATAGAGAGATCTTCTCCTTATGTTGTCTAAGATCTTCTAAGAATGTTAGTTTTCGGTAACTATTCAAGTCTTTTAGATGCATGTACTGATTTTCAATCGATGTCTGACTCTGGTTACTTGCAATGAAAGCTAATACTTTCTCATGTGTCTGTATAGCTGTATTATAATGCTCGCTTATTAACAAGTAAGACTATCATGCAATGCATATGTTCACCTTAATGTCTTCGAGAACGACATTGGAATAGACATCAACTACCGCATGGATGGAAAGTTATTCAATCTGTGAAGGCTGAAAGCTAAAACCAAAATTAACAGCGACACCGTCAGAGAGCTCCTGTTTGCTGATTATTGCGCTCTATACGCCAACTCAGAGGCGGACATGCAACATAATGTTTCAGCTTTCTCACATGTCTGTGCCAACTTTGGGCTCAATATCAACTTGGAGAAGACTGTAGTTATGTACCAGCCAGCTCCAGAGAATAATCACACTGTGCCGAATATCAAAGTGAATGATCATAGACTAAGTGTTGTGGACAAATTCACCTATCTTGGCAGCACCGTGTCACAAGCTGCCACAATCGATGACGAAGTGAATGCAAGAATCTCCAAGGCCAGTGCAGCCTTTGGCAGACTGTACAAGAATGTATGGGACAGAACTGGAATAAGCCTGCAAACAAAGCTAAAAGTCTACAAAGCAGTTGTATTATCCACACTGCTATATGCTTGTGAAACCTGGACTGTTTATCAGCGACACGCTAGGAAATTAAACCACTTCCACACAGTCTGCCTAAGGAAGCTACTGAAGATTAAATGGCAAGACAAGATTCCAGACACTGAAATCCTAGAAAGAGCATCCATGCCCAGTATCCACACTCTACTGATGAAGAATCAGATTCGCTTGGCTGGTCACTTGACTCGCATGCAAGATCACAGGCTCCCTAAACATTTTTTTACGGCGAGTTGCGTTGTGGTAAACGCTCCCAAGGCGGCCAGAGGAAACGCTTTAAAGACACTCTGAAAGTCTCACTGAATGCTTTTGGAATTCATTATGACACCTGGGAGACTGCAGCCAGAGACCGAAATTCGTGGCATGCATCATTATGCAAGGGTGTCGTCACTTGTGAGGCAACCAGGACTGCAAGAGACGTGAAGAAAAGACAGAACAGAAAAACCACTGCAGGAAATCCTCCTCCAGAAACGTCAGTCATTCTTTGTCCACATTGTCAAGGAACATTTAGAGCCAAAATAGGCCTTATCAGCCATCTTAGAACTCACGGCTCCATACTTTCAACCCCGCTGGATGAAATGAATGGTCATCATCATTCTTGATGGACAAACAACATGTTCACCTTATGTTGCTAGGCATGTTTATACTCATGGTTCTATGCATCATTTTTTGTCATACTCTGGACATGCATTCGGCTGACTTTTATTTGGTATTGTCAGATGTCTGTCACGTCTACGGAAACTATTAGTTTCTCAGTGGTTGTAGATGTTTAAAATGCAATTTGTTATATTGTACATACCAGGCAGAATTGGGTGTTATGCTAATGAATGTGTGCTTATGCGCTACGCCCATTGGCATATTGCCTATTAATTGTGTGTGCAGTAGCAGCGTAGTTGTGCGGACATTACCTACACTCAGTATTGGGTGTATGGTCAGCTTAACCCTTTCAGTGTGTTGTGAACGAGCGTTCACAGTAACTCACGGAGGCCTAGAAAAGACTGATCACATCACTTAAGCCATGAGACTAAATACTCTTATGACACCACTACCGACCTGAACATAGGACATTCTCATTCAGGCAACATTTTTTGATCACGTTATGAGAAGAAATAAATTGAAGAACTTGGTGACAACTGGTAAGATTGAGGGGGAACGAACAAGAGGAAGGCAGAGAAGTAAATACCCAGATGACTTGACCACGTGGCATGGTCGAGGCAAAAACACTGAGCTGATCCACGACTCTGGTGATCGAGTGAGATGGCGAGACATGACCGTCCACGCTTACCGGCATGGTTCATTGCGATTTTTTTATTTTTTTTGGATCGCTTTGAACTCAAGCGAAGTCCATACACGCTATTTATAGTAGTGATGGACTGAATTTTGCGTGTGGGTTAGCTTTCCCTGTTAACAATGTCCCTCGTCATCAGGCGAACCCATTCCGACTTCAGAGATAACATATGACGATGATGATGCATGTTAGTAAGAACTTTTCCATTTCTGTTTTTGAACTGTCTGATTAGTTGATTATACTTTCCTACTAACAGTAATATCTTCCTTTAGGTGTTGCAAAGACTTCTGAGTTTTCGTTTCGATGCTGCTGCTACTTCTTCCTCTCTTGCTAGATCATCATATTGTCTTTTATCTGCCTTTACTTTCTTAAGTTCTGTTTTAGCGTTCGCATATTTTTCCTGGGCTCTGATTTCCGAAGCTCTGGTCTTGCAATGAATTAAATCTGCTTTCTGGCTTCTTCTCTCTAATATCTTTTTAAGGGTTTCCAGTGTAACAGTTTACGGTTTCTTTCTTATTTGCCAAGTACTTCGAGACATGATCACATGTTTTTCAACTGCTGCCAAGAGACTTCCATACTCACTTCGTCTACTGACAACTTCAGCATTGCCTCAATAAAAGCAATTACGCTATTAAAATATATCTTTCAAATATGTAAACTATACATATGAATGTACTTTTTTTTTTGGCGCTCGCTCGCTTTGAACTCAAACGTAGTCCATACACACCATTTTTGTAGTAGTGATGGACTGATGAATTTTGCATGTGGGTTAGCTTAACCGATTAACAGTGTCCCTCGCCATCAGGTGAACCCACTCCGACTTCAGAAGTACTTGTAATTTACATCCCAAAGCCAAGGATGACAGGTCAACATTTTAGTCCAGCTAACCGCTAAACTCAGCATCAGCTCACTGGATGTTTAAGAACACTGCTCTTGTTCATTCGGCCATGCGTACTTTTGCGTTTATTACATTCCAATGTATAATATTATACTGGAAAATGGTGTTAGCTATAATTAAGCTCACTTACATATTAACATAATTATTTATTCATTAATAAATGAATATAAATGCAAAAACTGTTTTACCTGAATTTTTTTTTTTTTTTTTTATATCCTACTTACAGGACATCGCTGTCAACACCAGCATTTTACTGCTGTTGTTGATGTCTTGGCAAGTTCACGTTCAGTAGTTTGCCATTGCTTTCTGAATTACCTGCTCCCATAACAACAAGTTAAAAACCAGCACAACACAGTCTGCTGCCAAATCGGTCACAGCGATGTTTTGAACGCAGGTAAGCGGCTCACGAATCGTGTCCACAAGCCCTTAGCCACGGAGACCAGCTTACTTGAAATTGTGAGTATCAAATACATTTTATAAGTACATTTGTTGCAATGCATGACACATAAGACCACTGACAAAATAACAGAAACAGTGACAAATTATCAAATGAATAAACAAAACAAATGATCATTTTTAAAATTGTTATTGAACATTTATAAATTGACATTGTGAAAGTGATTCAATTAAGGAATATCCACGTAATTTATTAATAATATTTAACATACAAACAATTAAATAACATCATGCTTTAAAATAAAAACGTTATGAGAAATAACCTATGGTAAAATGTATTAGTATTGACAACATTGTATTCAGAAAGTTCACTGAAAAACATAGAATGTCAAGTGAAAAAGTGGAAAAGCAAAAGCTGATGTCTACATGAAAGTACAACATTGCTGATGCAAACAATCAAACCCCCCCCCCCCTCAGATATTCACTTTCGGAATATATATATATATATATGAAAGTCACCCAGAAAACATTGAGGATGCTGGTTACACTTCAGTTCGGGTATCTCAGGGGTCTTAGAGCCCAAGGACTGAATTGACATGAATGGAAGTGATATTTGATTGCCAGTCTTGATTAGACTTAAAAGGCACATATGATCTCCTGGCAATGGATAGGACTTATTTAGTCAATCCCGATGAGTGAATTGTTATGTTAATTCCAATGCAGATTTATAAGAAACCAGTAGATCCATATCATTTTAAATTGTTTGTGCTAGTTACGCTTACAGATAAATTGTTACACTCACATGCACTTATTATGTTCATTATATGATGTTACATTTCAGTATGTAAAGCAATAATAATATAATGCCACAGTGGCAGAAGACAGTGCTTGCTGCTATGGGCAGACATTATAACCATGTAATAACACCCTGATAATTAATACTGCACTGATATATATATATATATATATATATATATATATATATATATATATATATATATATATATATATATATATGAAATCTATGTGGAGAAGTGATCAAGTCGTCTGCCTCGCGCTCCGAAGATTCTGGGCTACGTGTTTAGGTTCACGACTGCATTTGTCTCAGATTCTCCTGGGGGTCATCACTGGAGCTACGATATTCATGATTTGTGCGACACTTTCAGCAGGCTGCCCTGCAGAAAGACATCGAGCCATACATGATCAAACCTGGTGCAATGAAGTCGATCCTTTCGACTTTAAAAAATATATACATATATACTCTAGATCAATGGGAAATGCTGAAGAATTCAATCAGTTGTGCAGCAGAAAGAAACTATTCCAAAATTAAAGAAAGTGGGCCGTAAGACATGGATGACTGAAGAAATTTTACAACTAATGGAAACAAGAAGACATAACAAAAATAATCCTGCCAAGTATGAAGAAATTCACAGAAAAGTCAGAACCTTATGTAGGGAGGCAAAAGAAACATGGCTTGAGAAAAATTGCAGAGAAATTGAAAAACAACACAACAGTAAAAATGCGAAACTAATGCACACAAGAATTCAGGAGCTTACTAATCAAAGAACACGTACATCAGCAGGCTGCGTAAAGACAAAAGATGGAATAGTCATAATAGAAAAAGATCAGATCTTACATGTATGGTCAGATTACGTGAAAAACCTTTATGACGACAACAGAGACGAACACAACAATGTTCAAAATAATAATGAAGGACCACCAATTTTGAAGATGGAGGTTCAGAATGCTCTTAACCATATGAAATCTGGCAAGACCCCCGGTTCAGACAGCATCACAACAGAAATGATTAATGCTTTAGAAGAATATGGAATAGATGAAGTTACCACTCTGCTTAATACAATATATGATACTGGAAATATACCTCATCAATTATGTAATTATGTATTTATTGCAATCCCAAAGAAATCAGGAGCCTTGGAATGTGATCAACATTGAACAATTAGTATAATGAGTCACATCATGAAGATTTTGCTAAGAATTATCATGCAAAGAATTAGGAGGAAAATACAACCTGAAATAGGAGAAGAACAATGTGGGTTTGTAGAAGGCAAGGGTACAGTAAATGCCGTGTATATACTGAGAACCGTAATCGAACGTTCCATAAAAGTAAACAAAGATCTATACCTTTGCTTTATTGACTACACAAAGGCTTTCGATAAAGTGAGACATGTCGACATGATAAGGTTGCTTGAAGAACAACAAATTGATGGGAAAGACCTTAGACTTGTAAAAAATATATATTGGAAACAACAAGCTGCCATAAGAGTTGATAATGAAGTAGGCCAATATCAGCCTATTAAGAGAGGTGTGAGACAGAAATGTGTAATGTCTACATGTCGACATGATAAGGTTGCTTGAAGAACAACAAATTGATGGGAAAGACCTTAGACTTGTAAAAAATATATATTGGAAACAACAAGCTGCCATAAGAGTTGATAATGAAGTAGGCCAATATCAGCCTATTAAGAGAGGTGTGAGACAGAAATGTGTAATGTCTCCAGATCTGTTTTCCCTGTACAGTGAAAGTATTTTCAGAAATATTGAAGATATGGAAGGAATTAACATTGGGGGACGATGCATCAATAACATTAGATATGCAGATGATACAGTCTTGATTGCAGACAATAAACAGGACCTGCAAAATTTAGTAGATGCGGTTGTTACATACAGTGAACAACGAGGGTTAGAATTAAATTGTAAAAAGACACAGTTTATGGTCGTCACTAAGAAGAACGAAATACCACAATGTAATATACAAGTAAATGGGAATATTCTTCAACAAGTGAATAGGTACAATTATCTCGGAACAGTAATAACATCTGATGGGAGATGCCTTGAAGAGATTAGAACAAGAATCGCCATGGCAAAAGTAGCCTTTAGCAAGATGAAAAACAATTGACCAATAAAAAGATATCAATTGAAACGAGAAAAAGAGTGTTGAGGTGCTACATAGAACCTGTACTTTTATATGGATGTGAAGCTTGGACAATGAGCAGTCAAGCTGAAAAACATTTGATGGCTGTAGAAATGTGGTTTCTGAGGAAAATGCAAAGAATACCATGGACAGCTAGAAAGACCAATGAACAAGTCCTTCAAGAAACAAATGAAGATCGTAAACTGATTAGAGACATTAGACGCAGACAGTCACAATTTTTTGGGCATGTTATGAGAAGAAATGAATTGGAGAACTTGGTGACAACTGGTAAGATCAAGGGGAACAGACCAAGGGGAAGACCTAGAAGCAAGTACCTGGATGGCTTGGCCTCGTGGCATGGTCGAGACAGAAACACGGAGCTGATCCACGACTCTGGTGATCGAGTGAGATGGCAAAACATGACCGCCCACGCTTACCGGCATGGCACATGATGGATGATGGATAGATGCCCTAGATTAGACAGCACCCACATTTATTTAAATGTAGGGTTTGGTGTTATTACAGTTAATTAACAGAGAGTGACAACAATGTATAACAATAGAAGAGAGTGTAGAGTCAATACGATCTATGCATTATGTGACAGACCAGACAGACTTATTTACCTGGGGCAGTTCGTAATCCTGTATACTGCATTCAAAACACAGCTCGGGTGATTTAGCAGCATACCACCTAGCGTTAGTTTTTTTTTTTTTTTTTATGAAAGTGGTATGAGCACTGGTCATTCAGAAAGCAATGGCAAACTACTGAACATAAACTTGCCAAGAAATCACAGACAGCCAAATAATTCTGGGGTTGACTGTGACGTCCTGTAAAGGATACGCAACTAACTTTTTAAACGTGAAATAACAGGTGATTGATATATGACCTGACTCACCGACCATTAATTACTGTGCTTTGCACGAAATAGACCGGATTCTTGGGAATACTTGGGGAGGAGACAGCACACACTCTACTCTGGGTTTACTTAGTAATACTTGGGGAGGAGACAAACACACACTACTCTGGATTTACTTAGTAATACTTGGGGAGGAGACAACACACACTCGGCTCTGGGTTTACTTAGTAATACTTGGGGAGGAGACAACACACACTCTACTCTGGATTTACTTAGTAATACTTGGGGAGGAGACAACACACACTCTACTCTGGATTTACTTAGTAATACTTGGGGAGGAGACAACACACACTCTACTCTGGATTTACTTAGTAATACTTGGGGAGGAGACAACACACACTCGGCTCTGGGTTTACTTAGTAATACTTGGGGAGGAGACAACACACACTCTACTCTGGATTTACTTAGTAATACTTGGGGAGGAGACAACACACACTCGACTCTGGGTTTACTTAGTAATACTTGGGGAGGAGACAACACACACTCGACTCTGGATTTACTTAGTAATACTTGGGGAGGAGACAACACACACTCGACTCTGGATTTACTTAGTAATACTTGGGGAGGAGACAACACACACTCTACTCTGGGTTTACTTAGTAATACTTGGGGAGGAGACAACACACACTCGACTCTGGGTTTACTTAGTAATACTTGGGGAGGAGACAAACACACACTACTCTGGGTTTACTTAGTAATACTTGGGGAGGAGACAAACACACTCTCTATGTCCCTGATGATGATAGAAAATTGCATGAAATGTTACCGTCTACTTTTTCTTCACATGCCTGGTCTAGAGCAGAAATGGGTCATCATTGACTCTCCAATCAAAATCACAGTGGCCTATTTGGAAATGAGATTGTCAATAAGCTTGCTGCAGCAGTGTGAATCGCAAAATTATTTATTATTATATTATGTCTTATCAGAGGAAACCAGAGTATGATTTTTTTTTTTTAATGGAACATGCCAAAATCAACTACCAATTTAAACTGTATCAACCTCCTACATGATCCATGTGTAGACATATACCTCATTGTTATGAAACAGCTAATCATCTCTCTATGTAAACCATACAATTCCAATCACCAGAAAATATTTCTATAGTAACCTCCAATAACTACTAACTCAATGGGTTTTTGGAACAGCTACAGAGGTTCTCTGTTCTTTACTTCTGTCCTTTACCTCTATGTTGCTGATCAATAACTGTGAATTTATTGTTCATACTACAGTGGGCCACCACCTTCACAATAATGGTGGGCTGCCAGAGTTGACAACTCAAAAGAAATGGGATAAAACAACAGATTTAGTATAAATCCATAACAAGATGCAATTTAGATTGGTACACACAATAGTTTAACAGAAAAATTGTGAATACTGACCTGAAATGTCTTCAAAGGCACTTGTTACTTATTACTTTCTCCTGTATGTATTGCTATGTGTCTTCGTATATTTCTCATGTTTTGAAAATACTTACAACAATCATCACACTTATAACGTTTCACTTTTGCGTGAATTTTTGTGTGTTTCTGTAAGTGAATTAATTGTGCAAAATGGGAACCACAAATATCACATTTGAATGGTTTCACACCTGTATGTTTTCTTTTGTGTGAATTTAAGGTACTTAACTCTCTGAAATTAGAACCACACACATCATATTTATAAGGCTTTTCTCCTGTGTGTATTCTCTTATGCATCTTTAGTCCACTGCTGTCTTTAAAGGAAAGATTACAAGTATCACACTTGTATGGTTTTTCCCCTGTATGTTTTCTTCTGTGTGAATTTAAGTGAGGCAACTGAGTAAAATGAGACCCACAAATATCACATTTGTATGGTTTCTCTCCTGTGTGTATTCTTTTGTGTGTAGTTAAGTGAGATAACTGTGCAAAATAAGAACCACAAGCATCACATTTGTATGGTTTCTCTCCTGTGTGTATTCTTTTGTGTGTAGTTAAGTAAGATAACTGTGCAAAATAAGAACCACAAACATCACATTTGTATGGTTTCTCGCCAGTGTGGATTCTTTTGTGTATATTTAAATTAGACAACTGAGTAAAATAAGAATTACAAATGTCACATTTGTATTGTTTCTCTCCTGTGTGTATAATTTTGTGTGAATTTAAGTGATGCAGTTGAGTAAAATGAGACCCACAAATATCACATTTGAATGGTTTCTCTCCTGTGTGTATTCTTTTGTGTACTTTTAAGGTCCCTAACACTCTGAAATTAGAACCACACACATCACATTTATAAGGCTTTTCTCCTGTGTGTATTTTCCTGTGAACCTTTAGGCTACAGCTAGTTATAAAGGAAAGATTACAAGTATCACACTTGTATGGTTTTTCGCCTGTATGTTTTCTTTTGTGAATCTGTAATTGACAAAATTGTCTAAATCTATCACCACAAATATCACATTTATAAGGCTTTTCTCCTGTGTGTACTCTTTTGTGAATTGTTAAGTAACTAATTCCTCTAAAATAAAGATCACAAACATCACATTTATATCGCCTCTCTCCTGTATGTGTTACTCTGTGGCTTTTAAGTGCAACCAACTGTGCACATACAAAATCACAAATATCACATTTGTATGGTTTCTCTCCTGTATGTATTCTTTTATGCATCGTCAAACTTTGCTTATAAGTTGTTGCAAAACCACAAATATCACACTTGTATGGCTTTTCTTCTGTGTGCAATCTTTTATGTATCTTTAAGCCACATGACTGTGTGAAACTAGAACCACAAATATCACATTTGTGAGGTTTTTCCTCTGCGTGTATTCTTTTATGTGTTTCAAGACCATCTCTCCGAGCAAATGCTTTACCACAATCATCACACTTATAAGGCTTTTCTCCTGTGTGTGTTCTTTTGTGAGTTGTCAGTGCACTATTATGTGCAAATGCTCTATCACAAACATTACACTTGTAAAGCTGTTCTCCTGTATGTATTCTTTTATGATATGTTAAGCCACCACTCTGCCTAAAGCAGCGACCACAATGTTCACATTTGTACATCTTTTCTCCTGTATGTATTCTTTGGTGAACTTTCAAAGCACCACTCCCTCGAAATTGAGCACCACATATCACACTTATATGGTTTCTCTTTTGTATGTGTTCTTTGATGAATTTTTACATTACTCTTGTACGCAAAATGAAGACCACAAGTGTCACACTTATAAGGTTTCTCTCCTTTATGTCTCCTTTTGTGTTTGTTTAAGTACACTCTTATTTTGAATTCTTTGAAACAAATATCACACTTATAAATTTTTGCTTCTCTATGTACCATTTTGTGTTTCTGTAAGTAAATGTTCAGTGCAAAATTACGGCCACAAACATCACATTTAAATTGCCTCTCTTGTGTGTGAATTCTTTTGTGTTTCATTAAGTAACTAAGCTTAGGAAAGTTACGACCACAAACATTACAAGTGCAAATTTTCCGCTCTGTATGCAATTTTTTATGTTTCCTTAGTTGACCATTTACCTGAAACTCTTGACCACAGACATTACATTTATAGGCTTTCTCTTGTATATGTTTTAATAGGTGAATCTTTAAGTTAATAATGTATAAAAAGATACAACCACAATCGTCACATTTGTAAAGACCCTCTCCTGTATGAGTCCCCATGTGTATTCGTAACTTATTTATACACAAAGAATTGAGGCCACAATCATCACATCTGTAAAGTCTCTCTTCAGTATGCATAGTTATGTGCTGCTTTAACTTGTTCATATCAGTAAATCTGAGACCACAATCCTCACATCCATAAAGGATCTTTTCTGTACGTTTTGCTTTGTGCATCTTTCAATATTCGCTTTTTGAAATGTCAAGAACGAATGTTCTTCATGGACAAGACTTGTGTTCACAATTGCCTGACTACCAGATTGCACAATGTTTGTAGCTACACAGTATCTTTATCTCATTCTATTTAACATATAATTCAGAATTTTATATTGTCTTAATCTACATGCATTCCTGATGAGCACACTCAATCAGCAATATATTCAGAACTAGACTTAAGTCATTAACTATTTCTGACATTTGGATTAAGGAAATATTTGGTCTCATATGTTGTGAAACATGTGACTTTCATGCCTTCTGAGAAACATCAACATTGGAGTTGACATTGCAGCAAAGACCATCTGAAACATAAAAGAAAACGACGCCAGAGTTAGTCAAGAAATATTTGATCATAGCTCAGTTAGAATGTAAAACAGCATTTTGGTTTGGCTTGGATTTGGTTGAGGATCACTTTCTTTGCACGTGAATATCTCCATCAGTGATCCAGTCTCCTACTAGACCACACAAGGAGAATGTCAGCACAGTGCATGAATCTCAATGAGAATCCTAACATATGTATAGTAGAATCACACATATTATTTTTTATGGGAAGGCTTTATCATTTTGAAATTTAACCTGGGTGGCAGTATATTTAGCCTGCACTTTTCAATTTCCAACTGCCAAGGGAACTGTAACATGTGCAATGTGCAAACGAGTTTTAAGTTTTATGCTCTTCTCTGAAAAGTGTAGACATCTGTTCGCTACCCCAGGATAAGGCAATCCCCTGCTACAGTCGAGTCCACTTAAGTTGAACTCGGCTAAGTAGAATTTCGCTTAAGCCGACGTTACTGGCTTAGTTCCAGTTATTATCCTTCTTTATCATTGTATAAAAAGTCCTGATAAGTCGAATTCGGTTAACTTGAATTTTCAGATTAGTCGAAAATAAAAATGAATACCGACTATATAAGTGTAAGTCGAACTGTTCATTTCACACACACACACACACACACACACACACACACACACACACACACACACACACACACACACACACACACACACACACACAAATTGTTTCACAAAAGAATTATTTTTTAGTCAGCCCGGAGAACAACAATCTCGCACGCACGATATCTCGCTATATGTCAACAAGTTACATAAATGAACACATGTAGTATTGTTTGGTGCTCACAGAAGGAGAAGAAAGAGATACAAGAAACAAGAAGGCACAACTTTTGACAGCAAGCTAGAACTGCCGCGTGTGATTTTGTTGATGCTGCCCTTTTAAAATGGTTCACTGTGATTAGATTGGCAAATGTACCAACCAGTAAATGGGCCTTTATTTATTGCGAAAGCAGAAGAATTTGCACATCTTGGAGGTCAGACAGAATGGAATTGTAGTGCTAGCTGGTTGGATCATTTCAAAAAACGACACTGCATCACGTACAAGAATGTGTGGAGAGAAACAGTCTGCTGACGAAGCAATGACTCACTCATGGATAGAAGACGTGCTCAGACCTGCTTTAGCTAAATATAATTCTGCGGATGTATTTAATGCCAATGAAACTGGCTTATTTTGGAGATTGTTACCTGATAAAACATTTTCTATCAAAAATTAAAAGTGTATTGGAGGAAAAAATCAAAAGACAAAATAACAGTGGTTGTGTTCCAATATGGATGGTAGTGAAAAATGGCTTTTATTTGTGATTTGAAAATTTTTAAATCCTCGTTGTTTCAAAGGCCTGACAAAATTGTGTGTGAATTACAGAACCAATTCAAAGGTTTGGATAACATCGAAACTGTTCAAAGACTGGCTACAAGAATTTTTGGGAACACATTTTTCACAAGTCAAGAAGCAAAGCTAAATCACTGACACTTTCTTTAATTAATTTGGAAATGTTCATATAACTTTAATGTTCCCCTTTCTAAAATAATTAAACATTTCAACATTTCTGATATTGTATTGCTATTTATTTGTTCACTAACTGTGTTTTCTAAGCGGTACAATCATTTTACTCAATGCTACTGCATGGTATTAGTGTAAATTAGTGTAAATGTGTGCAGTCTGGATAAGCAGAATTTCTGATAAGTAGAACAAATTCCTTCGACCCCGGTGACTTCTACTTATCCAGACTCCACTGTATGCAGTTTTTAATCCCATTAAAACTTAGCACTGCCATTTTGTTTAGACTCGACTGGAGCCATATTTTCACACAAAGAAAAGTTTAAAAATAGTGTTTGACTTCAACATTAACAATTTTGCTTTTAAATTTAATTGCAAACATATTCAATTATAAATGTGCACAAATAGATGTTTAGTTAATGTTATATTGCTCAACCTCACAAAGGGCATTGGGTTGGACACAAAATAAGAAAACAAACTGTATGTTCCTTATTACTTTGTGCATATGTGTTCCAAATGAAAGATATAGGTACTTCCCTGATAGGTCAATACAATTTATTTCTCTTTTTTTCAATCCCTCACATTGAACGCAAATGTAGTTCGTACATATTGTACCACTAGATAGAAATAATACTATTACTAATATTAATGAACAGATAATATACTTAGCATTCCTTGTACTGTAAAATAGGTTATTCTGATCAAAATATATTAATAAATAAGTATTAATAGTTAAAACAGGCATAAGATCATCTCTGAGATGAATCAAAAGATAATTAGCAGGGTCTGGCATTAGTTGGTTGATGACCTATGCTCTATTTTAACAGGCTGAAGTGGAAGACATTATCTGCTAGCTAGTACATTGGAACTTGAGTCTTGAACTTGGAGGTTGTTCTAACAGTTCCAAGTTGAAAACGTGTGAGTGTGGAACTTGGCAATTTTTGTCAAGAATTTTCACATTTTTATTCTCCTGTTTATATTGTTAGTCCATCTAAGCAGGATTAAATTAAGAGAACTGTACCTGTTTTATATTTCCATCACAATAACCGTATCTTACCGGGAATACTAACAGTATATTATCCTATACTATTAGTAATAGTAGTAATAGCAGAAAACTTAAAACTCGTTTGCACATTGCGCATTTAAAATTCCCTTGGCAGTAATAGTACTTGCAGACTGCATGGAAAACATCATTGATTATTCAACGGGCAAGACGGCATTAACTTTCAAAGAGGTGTGGAACGTAATGAGCATTGTAAGGCATGGAGGACACCCTGGTCATCCACGCACCTGTATTCATCTCCAGTCGTCTTGACTTGTCTTGCCACTGGATTCAGATGGACTCAGGTAAGAGAGTGTGGTCGATGAATTGCGCAACTCTTCCTCACTTTAATCCAATTCATCACGCAAGTCATTCTTCATCCAACTTCATCTATCACCTTCAAGCCCTGTAAGATGAGCGAGCGGCAAAGCGGCAGGCGTGGGTACGCTGGCAGTCATAGTTGCAGACCTGCACACAGGCGAGTCAGGCCATTTGGTCGTCTTCTACTGACCGCAGCAACAGTGGGATTTGGCAGCCCCCTGAGTGACTGAACAGCCATCTATATGAAAGCACTGCTCACCTCCATGGCATGAGGAAGGGGCTAAAAAGGATGCCCTAAACATTGTCTGCTCCATCATTACCTTACCAGCTAGCTGTGGTTGGTAGGTACCCTATAACTGCAGTTGACATTCAACCAAAGTAAAAACAGGTAAAGCAAAAAAGCAAACCACATTCCCTTAACCATTGGAACTCGGAATGTATGCACCATGATAGATAGAGAAGGTGTGTTGGGCCCAGAGAGACAAACAGCACTGATTTGGAGAGAGTTGGGCAGGTTAACACTGCAGTCTTGAACGAGAAACGACTTGCAGAAGGCCAAATCTGTGAAGTAAGTGCCAGCTACACATTCTTCTGGAGTGGAAGGAAAAGTGAGGAAAGACGCCAGTTCGGTGTGTATTTGCCATTAAGTCAGCCCTGGTTGGCAAACTAGCTGGATTTCCGAAGGCTATAAACGACAGGCTTATGACCATTAAGATACCCCTGCTGAACGGAAGGAAGCATGCAACCATTGTGAGCGTCTACACACCAACCATGACCAATGAAGATGACTGTCTCAAATATAAGCATACACATCAAACCACCACAGCATCCTCAAGGGGTAAAAGTGCAAAAAAAAGCTAAATGTCACCCGCCTAAACAGTAAACAAATGCAGCTGTCATTTGAAAATATGCTGGAAGACCGCCTCAAGCTCAGTGCCGAGGCTAAACAAGATGTGGAAACAGAGTGGATAGCCCTAAAGGACATCATTTACAACACTGCTATGGAAATGCAGGGTCCAACCCCCCGGAAACATACAGACTGGTTTGATGGAAATTCCGAAGACAATCAACCAATTACTGGCCAAAAAACACCTTCTCCACAAGGAATATTTGAACGACCCGAAGTCAACATAAAAAAAAGATGCCTTAAATAACATCCGGAGAGTCATGCAGCAGAAATTCTGACACATGCGGAACTCCTGGCTGAGCAACAAGCTGATCAGATTCAAGGTTTTGCTTAAAGACATCAGAAAAACTTTTATGACTCGCTAAAAGCGGTCTATGACCCTACATAACTGGGTATAGTTCCCCTCCTTAGTGCAGATGAGGGAACACTTGGTCACCGATAAGAAAGAAATCCTCCAATGTTGGGTAGAGCATTTCAGCAACATGTTAAATGCAACTTCCTCCATCGATGATGAAACCATCAACTGCCTTCCTCAAGTCCCGACTAATGATACTCTTCTTGACTTGCCAACCATAGTGGAAATAAACAAAGCTATCCAGCAACATTCCAGCGGTAAGGCACCTGGTCCTGACCCAGTCCCGGCAGAGATCCACAAAGCAGGTGGATTTGTTCTAATAGAATAGCTTCACCAAGTCTTTACAAACATATAGGTAGCGTATTCGTTGCTATAGAAGGATGCCGTTTTCAGAAAGTTCAAGGTCATCGGCTGCACAGATGGTTTACTGCGCATCTGCAAGATCTGTATACGAAAATACCCCTATAGTGTTTCTACTTGGATTTATACGAAACTGTGCCTCGGAAATCGCGAATGACAACTTTAACGAGGGGGCCACATGATTAATCTTTCATCCGGCATGTTTAGAAGCTGTTGAGGTGTTCTGACTTGAAGCACAATTCTAATTTTCTGCAGTAGGTAAAAGAATTTATATTATAGTTTGTTTATTATCGATATATCCTTTCTTTAGCGTGCATTTTTGAATTATGTGTCCAATTCTTCTTCTTCTTCTTCGTTCATCTGGATTTTTTTTTCCGGACGTGACTGCGTTGTGCCTGTTTACAGCAGAGCTGCGTTCTTACGCCATTAGGCCGACACATCCGACTTCTACGGGCATTTGTTGACCGGGTTAACCTTCCCGGGGTGTGTCCAATTCTACATTTAAGTGTCAACTTTCAACAAGATTCACAGTGCTGATCTTTGGGGGGAAAAATTTGTGTGTGTTCATGCTTGATACCTTTTTATCTGAAAATTCATGATGGCGGAAAATCACGGCATATTGGACCGGTGTGTTTTTATTAATAGAACACTGGGGATTTTAAATGATAAAATTAAACAGAATAACAGTTTACTTTTAAATTCTATTAATAATTCATTTTGTTGCTTTAATTATTGTTCATCATGTGGCATGGTTTAACATGTTTGAAATTCAACCCTGTCCACGGTCCATGCTGGGCAATTTTTGACTGATGTTGACTGGCTGTCAGCTGCATTTATCTATTAATTATCAATCTATCCTTCCTTTATCATGCATTTATGAATTCTTTGTCCATTTTTACACATAACTATGGAGTTTCAACACATTTCGTTATACTGATGTGTGGAAATGAACATTTTTGTGAGACCAAGCTGGTTACGTACTTAAGATCGACAAAAATTCACAATGGCGGCAGCCCTGCATATCAGACCAGTGTCTGTTTCTATTATAACACTGGAGATTTAGATTTAGAATCAAAACATACAGGTAAATTAAATAGGGTAGCAATATACTATATTAATAAATAATTTCTCTACAGTTATTGTGATCTTGTTGCTGTAATTTTTCATCAAATTTGTTTGTCATAATTTAAAACCCGTCCATGATCCGTGACTAACCAACTAACTAAACTTAGTTGTAATCTGAATCTGCATATTTTGTTGTTACATATTGTAAGTTAATTGTAATTATTTGAATCAGGAACCAATTTAGCTTTTATTCTTGTCTTTCTGATTATTAATATAATCATCAACTATGTTGTCTCTTGGATGCATTTTTACCTGATAACCCAGAAGGTAGAATGGAATAATTTTTTAACCATCTCGTCAGCTTAAGTACTAAATGTGCATTTACTATGCTCATTCTGTAAATTTGCGACCATGTTTTACTACATTTTATTAGATTTAAAGTTCACAATTAATAATTTATAACTTCATGTTATTTTACAGCATTTTATTTCTATTTATTAATCTGTTTTTTCTCCTTCTTTTCAGGTCTTGTCAGAATTGTCTGTTTGATTGCAAATGATGATAAGCTGATGCTATCTTGCTCAACTATCTGATGCAATCGTTGATTATTATGTAATGTAGCTGCCGTTAAGACAGAAGAGAGCTTGAATGCCAAGACAGGTCGCCAACAGAGGTAGTATTTCTCTAATTATGGACATGTTTCTACGGTGAGTTGAGGTTAACTTTTATAGTTTTAATATCTATTATACTTTAAAACAAAGGTTTTTTAATACATATACAGTATCATTAATTTCTTTTTAATTTCTCCTCAGTTTTTAATGTTCACAGAGAACTGTTCTGCCCGTCTCCTCTCCAAGAGTCCTCTGTACGCTGTCTTTGCTGTCGGCACTCTCTCAACGTGGCAGCGTTGAGGTACCTTCATGGCTGCTATTGTCACCGTCGTCACTCAGCTGCGCAGGTTCGACTCCTGCCCCGGGCATGCAAACGCTTGTCAATTATGGTAGTGGGTAATGCTCTGGTGCCTGGGACCCACAGCTGAGTCAGTGATGGTAGTAAAAACCGTATCGTACCTCAACAAGGTGTTCAGGGAGCGACAATGAAGGAAGTGTACAGAGGATGGAGAGGAGATGGGCAGCCGGGGGGAGGAGGAGGGGAATGGAGGTGTGGGTGGGTTGATTGGTGAGTTATATGAATTATGATGAAGGCTAATTTATGAATTAGTAATTAATTAGTGGCCATTTTTAATTGCTAATTAGGTCACCTCACATACTATCAAAACAACAAAGTGACCATTAGGACCGTAACATCATTCTGCATAATAAAATATACATCTTTGAAATTTTTTAAAGCTAAAATTAAGAAGACACAGGCTAATTTATGAATTAGCAAGTAATTAACGGCCATTTTTAATTGCTAATTAGATCACCACACATACTATCAAAACAACAAAGTGACCACTAGGTCCATAACATCATTCTGTATAATAAAATATACATCTTTCAATTTGTTAAAGCTAAAATTAAGAAGACATACGCTAATTTATGAATTAGTAATTAATTAGCATGAAGTTGGAACCGCGACTAACTAACTAACTAACTAGCAGCCATTTTTACTTGCTAATTAGGTCATGACACATAATATAAAAAAATTAATGACATGACCAGTTAGGCCTCGCAACCTCGATCGCAGTGATGCATGGTTGCTAAGATGTTTTTTTAAAAACAAAACAGATAGTCTCAAAAAATGCAACATTTTGATAATTTGGACTCTCACTTTGACCAGGCCGTGTCAAAATCCACTCAGTGAGGGGATTTTTGAGTAAATTTTTGTCAAAGGTCACGACACTCAAATTTGAATAGCTCCATGTAGAATTGAGATACCTCCCCCGATGTGTCTCCACCTTGCCGTGGTGGGGGAGCTTGCGTATCCCATCGACCCCATGTGCTTGCTGATGGGTGAAAAACTACATATCGGACAGCATATGGGATAGGGACCAGACTAAGAGAGACACAACCTGCTGCTCTGCAGGTGAGACTGAGGATAGCAGTCCAAAATTTAAATTGGGCGCACGAAGGCAGAAGTTCTTGGTCCGGACAAAACACTAAAGGCTCCCTGTCGAGGGCTGTGGCTGAACGCCTCTAAGCCACAAACCCTCGGACCTGAAAGCCGGGCCGATAGCCACCTCTCGAAAAATAAAGGCGTGATACTGAGCAAGCTACATGCTCAGGTCTGATAGAAGTTCGAAGGCTCTCAGCTGGGGGATATGAGAGATTCCCGGATGAGAGGCCAGGCCGTTTCTCGTTCACCGCTGCACGAAGGTAAGGTGCTGATCCGGCAGCACAAGTAGCCTACCTCGTGAGCAAGTACAAAAAGTCAAAAAGTGCCCCAGTCAAAGAAAGTGGCTGCGAAAACTGTATCTAACTCATAGAGAGTGTAGACAAAAGTGGAAGAACGTCTCAATGCCGCAAAATGGAACGCACGGCGAGCGAACCTATTGCGTGGTCCGAAGCGTGGGTGTCGCTTGCAGTCTGACCGTCCCTGGTGTGTGCTTGAGCGATCAGTGGCAAACGAGTTGCCAAACACATGGAAGTGAGGAACTAAAGCAGCCATGAGCAGGACGTGGCAACTCCTCGGGTGAGCCCAGTCACAGAGCAATATGTGCCGGCTCTGCAATTATGGAAGCCTCCTTGGATAGCGAGGGAATGCTCATGGTCTGCCCCTGCCTTCCCTTGAGGGCTGACCACGATGTCGTTCGTCGTTCTATCTTGACCAGCTGAGATGTTAGCGACATCACAACAGTCCAACGTGCCTCGAAACCAGAGGATGGCTAACCTCATTAAAAAATGCCCGCTGGAAGTCGGAAGTGTCGTCCTACGGGTGGCAAACTAAAAATTGACACTACGCAATTACGTCCGAGTGAAATGTCTCGTCCGAATGTCTCTCGTGCTAGGAACAGCTCTGACTACCTAGTTTCCGAATGCCACTCTTGTTCGGAACAGCTCTGACTGGGTAGTTTTCCGAATGTCTGTTGAGCCTGGAAAAGCTCTGATGGGCGCAACGACAAGCACATGTCCGAAAACTCGCTGAGTGGATGCCGTCTGCAAACCTGTCTGGTTTGTGCGGGAATGACCCGGGGAAACGAAATGACCAATATATTGAAGTGAGGATTTAAAGCAGCCATGAGCAGGACATGACGATCTCCCTCGGTGAGCCCAGATCCAGGGTGTTATGTGTCGGCCCTGCAACTATGGAAGCAACCTTGGATGGCGGAAAATGCTATGGACTGTCCCTGCCTTCCTTTGAGGGATGACCGTTGTCTTCGACCGTTCCACCTTGGCCAGCATGGTTGCAGATGGCGCCACAAAAGTGAGAGTCTCCCAGGAATGCTACCTGGTCAAAAATGCACGCTAAAGTCGATGTGTTGGCCTACGGGTTTCGGCCCAAGGGCGCATAACAGACACACCGCAATCACATCTGAAAAAACACTCCGGATGAACGAAAAGAAGAAGAAGAAGAAGAAGAATTGAGATACACATATCATTGAGGTACCGTTACATTTGGTTTTTCAATGCCTATCTATCTGTGGTGATCTCATTAGTAAATAACCAATTTGAAAATCATGATCAGAAACCCTTATAGGTGAACAAGACCATGCCACAAGATTTTAAGGACGCATCAATATTCGACCTATACAAAAGTAACGGAAACCGCCAATACTATGACAACCACCGAGCAGCTCCTTGCTCTCAATTGCAGGGAAGACACTCGCCAAAATTGTTCTCAATCGCTTTACAGCCCATCTCGACCAAGATCTTCCTCCTGACAGTCAATGTGGCTTCAGAAAAGAACGTGGAACTGTTGACATGATTTTCGCTGCAAGGCAGTTGCAAGAGAAATGTCAGGAACAGAACTCTGAAATGTTCTCCACTTTCATTGATCTTACCAAGGCTTTTAATACAGTCAGCAGAGAAGGACTGGAAGATTATGGCAAAATATGGCTATCCAAGAAATTTTGTCCAAATAGTGCGATTATTTCATGATTGTATGCAGGTACAGAAAAATGGTAAATTGTCTGAGCCCTTTCCTGTCACCAATGGAGTGAAGCAAGGCTGTGTCCTGGCACCAACACTTTTCAACCTCATGTTTTCAGCTATGCTGACAAATTCCTTCGAAAACGACACTGGAATAGTCAATAGACTACCGCATGGATGGAAAGTTATTCAATCTCATAAGGCTAAAAGCTAAAACCAAAACTACCACTGACACCATCAGAGAGCTACTGTTTGCTGATGATTGCGCTCTATATGCCAACTCAGAGGCAGATACAACGTTTCAGCTTTCTCATATGTCAGTGCTAACTTTGGGCTCAATATCAACTTGGAGATGACTGTAGTTATGAACCAGCCAGTTCAAGGGATTAATCACACTGAGCCAAATATCAAAGTGAATGATCATAGACTAAGTGTTGTGGACAAATTCACCTATCATGGCAGCACTGTGTCACAATTGATGATGAAGTGAATCTCCAAGGCCAGCACAGCCTTTGGCAGACTGTATAATAATGTGTGGGACAGAAATGGGATAAGCCTGCAAACAAAGCTGAAAGTCTACAAAGCAGTTGTATTATCCACACAGTTATATGCTTGTGAAACCTGGACTGTTTATCAGCAACACTTCCACACAGGCTGCCTTAGGAAGCTATTGAAGATTAAATGGCAAGACAAGATCCCAGACACTGAAGTCCTAGAAAGAGTGTCCATGCCCAGTATCCACACTCTACTAATGAAGAATCAGATTCACTAGGCTGGTCACTTGACCCGCATGCCAGAACACAGAATCTCTAAACAAATTTTTTTACAGCGCCCTGCGCTGTGGTAAATGCTCCCTAGGCGACCAGAGGAAATGCTTTAAAGACACTCTGAAGATCTCACTAAAAGCTTTTGGAATTCATCACGACACTTGGGAGACTGCTGCCAGAGACTAAAATTCATGGCGTACATCATTACACAAGGGTGTAGTCACTTGTGAAGCAAACAGGACTGCAAGAGCTGTGAAAAAAAAGTAGCTAATCGATTTTCTAACACAATTAGATCCGAAACCAGAAATAATATTCTGCGCCTGCACAGAAGGATCCATTGGGTCCCCAAGAAAGGCTATGACATGTTTATGACATCATCCATTCATTTAAATATCACATGACAATAACAAACGCCATCTTAGTTTTTGCAGAATAGGTCAGTCTAACATTCTGTGCATAGCGACAGGTTGAAATTATCTTGTCTTTGAAATAATTTCAATTATTTGTCATACGGTAGGTACTTTTATTTTCTAGAGCTTGTTTAATTAGTTTTAACATACTTTTAGATGGATTTGCAAATTCTGCACCCATTGTTATATATATTTGTAACGTTCCATCGCCAATCGTCTTTAATTTGTGGTAGAAAAAAAATATTTTTGTGGATATGTTGTTTCATGTTTGCAATTGGAAATCCAATATGTTGGCGCTGCGCATATCGATCGGACTAGCGGAAATACTTTTTACACTTAAAACACTTAAACACTTAAAAGGTTATTAATAAATTTATCTGTATACTTTTACTATTTTTATCATTTAACATGACTGAGCATATATTTGAAGTCAATTTTCATATCCATCTATGACTTGTTTGAGTTAATCTCGCACGGACTGACAGTTCACTCAGTACAATTTATTTTCAAAGTAACTGTGTAAATCTGCAGCATTTGTCTTGCAATTTCGCATCTTTCATTATTGGTCATCAATGCTAGTATCTGTAGGAGACTTTTTCTACAAGGACCCCATCATACTCAGAAAATGAATTTTCATTGCGACATCATGGCTGATAATTTTGAAGACTATATGTTTTAATATTAATGTTGCATTACTTTGATCATGTTTTTCTAATTGGGTATTTGCTAACGAGTACCACCACAGCTAAAGAGGCCTTGAGAAACCATATCCAGCGGCACCTCAATGAAGCCCGTTATGACAATTCTAAGCAGAGATATTGAGTGTTGTGATCTTGAACAAAGAAATAGTGAAATACTTCAGGAATCTGCTCACTGAGCTTCTTGCTACTATAACTTATTTTTGTTATTAAACGAACATATTACCAACCATACATTATTGTGATCGGAATAGTGAGAGCTAACTGCTCATGTTAACCATAATTAGTAATTAATGAATATAATTAATTGGTGGCCATTTTAAATTTATAATTAGCTTGCAGCATATGCTATCGAAACTGAGAAGTTAAGTCTGTAGCATCATTCTGCATAATAAAAGATATAGTTGCCCGGTTTTAAAGCTAACATTAAGAATGTACATGGTAATTAATGAATAGTAACTAATTGGCGACCATTTTTAATTGCTAATTAGGTAAAAATAAAAATATATGACATAAGCAGTTAGGCTTCACTACCCCGATCACAATGATCTATGGTTGCTAAGATGTTTGTCTGAAAACAAACAAGTTACATTAGTTTTGTTTTTTTTTTCCACGTTTCCATCCTGTTTCAGGATATTGCGGTCAACACCAGCATCTTTCAGCTGTATGTTGATTCCTAGGCTAGATTACGCTCATCACATCAGCACGCCATGACTTTCTGAGCGACCGGCTCCATGCTCTCATAAGTCACTGGCGTGACTCGAACCACTTCTAATTCTCGTCCGCTCACTTCGACCAGAGTATTCAGGGTTAACGGAGAAAGCTGCTAACCCCTCGGCCAGGCAGCCGGCAAGTTACATTAGTAATAAAACAAATTTTGATCAATTCAGCTATCACTTTGACTGGGACACGAAGGAAACATGCTCAGTGAACAGATTCCTGAGAGAATGTCTTTGTTTAAGATCATGACACTCAAATATTCAAATAAAATAATGGATGGTATGCATATCTTCGTTGGAATTGACATACAAGCATCATTGAGGTACCCACGGATTTGATTTTTCAATGGCCTGTCTATCACTATCTGTGATGGTCTTATTAGTAAAGAGTAAACACTCAATTTTATTTGGAAAAAAAAATTATCAGTCAGAATACCTTAAAAAAAGGCTGGACAGAAAAGAAAACCCACTGCAGGAGATACCGAATAAATAACCACCCGAGGTCCTCCCCCTGGACTAATATTACTAATAAACCGTAAAGCTTTGCCCACATTGTCAAAGAACATTTTGAGCTAAAATAGGCCTTACCAGTGGACAAGCCATTCTTAGAACTCACGGCACCAAACTTTAAACACCACTGGATGAAATGAATGGTTGAGATACTGTCATCTGCCATATTGGATATGACTCCGTCTTCTAAAGTAGCTTTTCAGTTTCAGTGCCGAAAGTTAATTTTCCCCTGCCTGGTTTAAAAAAAAAAACAAAGGACAGGTTGAGGTAGTCCAATAGGCATTACATTACATATAATAGTGATGCTGCCGTTGGAGTGCGATATGTTAAGCTTTTGATTAAACAGATTCAGAAAATTTAGAACTCTTTACCTCAGATAAAACAACTGATCCACAGGAAATAAAATAACTTCTATTTGCAGAATTTCAGTGCCTGCTTTACGGCGATGAGGGCAGACTACAAAATCATATAGTTCAACATGCAGCAGATACAATATGAGTATATATACAGCCGAAAACGAAGCAATAATGCAAGTTAGCAGATGGTCCGGTCCACAAAGTAACAGATAAATAGCACAACTCTGAAACAAGTTAAAGAATTCAAATATCTTGGAAGTATGATCACAGAAGATGGTAGACTGGACAGAGAAATCGAATTCAGATGCCAAAACGCTAGTGCACTTACATATCAACTATCACCCTTACTGAAACATAATAATTAATATACCCATGTCCGCAGAAAGGCAGATAATATTAATAAACAGCATATTCACACCAACCCTATGCTACCAATCTCAAGCTTGGGCTTTATCCAAATCACACTTTCACAAAATCAACACCTGCGAGATGAGATGCCTGAGGAGGGCTGCCAACTTAACCATCCGAGACAGAGTAAGAAATGCTGTTATCAGATGGACAGTGGGATCAACACCTTGTGCCACATTTATTGAACGACAAAAGATCAAGTGGTTTGGCCATGTCGTCAGAATGCAACACCACCAACTACCATCTCTGCCCTTACATCAAAGATCATCTGTGATGAGACCAAGAGAACGTCCAAAAAGAAAATGGATTGACGACATCAAAGACATTGTACAATCACACGGAATGACAATATCCAGTGCCGCCATCGGGCGCTGGAGCGCAAATTATTCCTCCCCCACAACGCTGGACGGCAGAAGTGGAAGATGATGATGATGATAATGATGATGATGAACCATTTTGGTAAGTCTGGTCGAAGCAGTACTGCTGTATTATCCGTCAGCACTGTTTGAATTTGTGAGGACTGTGCCATTTCATATTTTCGATTGTGAAATTACCCCTACCCGTTGCTTTGCTTGAGACGAATGACCCCGTTCAACAGTCGACTGTATCGAATTGGTTGTAATTGGGACTTTTATGGTGTATCTAAGACTTCTTCTTTTGAAAAAATATTGCTGCGTATATCTGCTTCATTGAAAGAGTTGAGTTGCTGTAATTAAGTTCGTTTCATCCTTGTGGTTTTACATGGCATCCTTGTGGTTTTACATGTCTGGCCAGAGTCGCGCACTTGTTGAGGCCTCGAGTAATTGTGTACCCACCCCGTCATATGGTGCTGTTTCCTTTAAGGGGCTTTACCAGTTGTCGTCTCTCATGGTGTTCCTCCTAGTTCCCCGTCTTGGGTTGCCTTCGAATCTTCTCGGTGTTCGCCAGTTCGATCTTGGTGGGGAGCGATGTCGATCTTCATCTGTTACTTCTTCTTCTGTCTGTGCCCTTTCATCTTCTGGTTCGGATGCTTCTGGCTCGGTCTTGAGCAGGTCTATTATCGTTTGTAGAGTTCCTTCTGTCTTGTCTCTCGCTTGATGTATTTTTGATAACTTTTCTTCAGTATCAGCCTTTATAGCAGCCATTCGAGCGACATCCTGCTCAATCTTCTGCGGAACTTGCTTCATTTCGTCCAGAATGCGCTGAACGGCTGTTATCTGTGTTTCCTGCATCTTGTCTTATTTCTTCCTCCATGCTTTTGAACTTTGATCTCAGGTCCTTCAGTTGGCCTTCCAGTTGCACTTTGTCGCTTTTTGTTTGTCGATTGGTGGCGTCATACTGCCTCCTAGCCTCTATATATGACAGGTTAGTTTTTATGGCGATCTTCATGGCTTCCTTGTTGTCTTGGTGGCAGGGGCAGCCGAGATACCTGACGCCGTGGCTGCCGAGGCAGTTGGCACATTTTATGTTAGTGTTAGGCCTTCTGCCGGCTTCCTGGCCTAGAGGTTAACGACTTTACTCCGTAATCTCGTATACTCTCGTAAGTAACGTGGCGACGGTGAGAAGCAGCAGTGGTTCGAATCGCGTCGGTAACTTACGGGGTATGTGAACCGGCCGCTCAGAAAGCAATGGCAAACTACTGAGCGTAATCTTTCCAAGAAATCAACAATCAGCTGAAAGATGCTGATGTTGACAGCGATGTCCTGTAAAGGATATGCAAACCATTTAGTTAGGCCTCGTGAAGTCCTTGTTGATCTTTGCATGCTGGCACTGACTGTATGGATGAGGTCCAGAGCAGTCTCTGCATACCTCCACCTCCCTCTTGCAGGTGGCACGGGTGTGCCAAAACTTATGGCACTTAGAGCACTGCAGCACTCTCGGTATGTAGTGCTCTGGAGCTTGATCTTTCTTGTTAAATGTGATGAAGTGAGGGATCACTCGGTCCTCCGATGTTACTACGACCGACTGTGGAGGGGATGTTATTCTTGCCGATGATCCTCTTGATCTTGAGTTTCCTGTTCTCTCTTGCCAGCAGAAGATATCGTGCAGCTCAGATCTGTTCCTGATCACATTATTTAGCAGACAAGCAAATTACACCTTGATCTTTCGTTCCAGCCCACTTGCTCGACTTATGAGACTAATGACTGGTGGCTAATTTACCGGGTGCATGATGTTCTCCTCCCTGAGGAAGGGGTGACTTGTGAGCAGGCACAATCACATTGCGCATTTGTGAGATAATTGGAAAAACGACTGGAACCTCTCAAAGTCTCAAACTAGGTACGAATGCAGAGCAGGAGAAAGACACCCGGAGTCAATACACGGGTTGTAGGCCCTGCTACAGAGAGTGTAAGGAAGGAAACGTATCAACACATCCGGGGAGTTGAGTTGAGTGAAGAATTGACAGCATTGCACTCGGGGCATTCCCATAAGCGCCCAGTCATCATCTTCAACAGCCAGAGGAGAGTTCCAATACTGATGGTGGCCATTACAATCTGATTATATGTCCATTTTGCTTTACCTTTGAGTGACGACTGTCTACAAGATTCTCTGACCACCCCCTGCTGCCGTATTCTCTCTAGAGCTAGACCATGATAGTCTATCTGTTCTTCTGCATTATTCACTCGCACCCAGAGGGCCTTCCCCACATCTGCCTTATCATGTATTAAATCACCCCACAATGATACAGCACCAGCCAGTCTGTCTGCTTTTTTCATTTTCAACCACACCACAGTGTCCCCGGAGAAAAGATCCAGTGAATGCTCACAACCTGTGACATCTGAACTGATGCATACCGTTCAGCTCGAAGTATGCCAGTCTTCACCTTTGCCAGCGTGCTTTGTGAATCAGTCACAATCACAACATGTATATACAGTTTGTTCTCCAACTAGGAGAAAGCTGCAGTAACCGCCTCCAACTCCTATCTCATGCTTGAGGTTAGTGTTCTATGCCAAGCTCTCCTTTACTAAACATTGGTCATAGGCTCTTGCTACGAATCCCTAGGCACTTTTTTTTGCCACTTACCACAGAGCCATCGGCATAGATAATCACATCACCTAGGATGCGTTCCTTGTCTGCAACGACATTGGCGTATGACCTTACCTGCAACACCTTGAGTCTGTCTGCAATGGTCGGTAGCGCGAGGGTGTATCCCATACATAATATTGGGATATCCCCTGTACACCCCAGAATCACCCTCATGGCTTCATGCTGTATGCACTCTAGTTTCACTAGCTGGCTATTTGCATTTCAAAGGTTGATACAGTGAGTATTCCTAGTCCATACTCTACCACTGAAATGATCAAGTGCTGAAAAAGTGTGAATAGCATTTTCTGTTCCATGTCCCTAGCCGCTATACACTTCGGTGCATTGAGACCCTTCTGACACTTTGTAATCACAACTTCAACATGATCTTTAAAGTTCATGCTCCTATCAAAAGGGATTCCGATGTGCATCAGTCTCTTTCCCTATTCAAATTTCTACCATTTACTGTGAGGCTTGGGAGTGTAAAAGGGGGGGGGGGGTGTGTCAGATTTAACAATCCTATTGTCCAGAGAGCACAATAATACAGATGCCTTTTCTGGTTTAATGACAGCATTCATATCCATGCGCCAATTCAGTCCATCACTACTGTAAATAGTGTGTATGGACTATGCTTGAATTCAAAGCCAGCGAGCACCCAAAAAAATATCCATGCACTAATCCATTACTTTATCCAGTGTCGTCTGCAACTCCTGGGCTGTTTGATTTCTGTCCTTGCCCCATCTGTGTGCGAGAACATCATTTACAAATGTAAGTATCCTTCTAGTCCCTGGTGCTTCGAGACTTGTATCTTGCTGACCTCTGTGGTAGTTCCGCTGTTATGATTGTCACGGAACGCCGCTTTAAGATCCCATAATACTTTCTCGGACTTCAAATTTGAAGGACCAATTGGAGAAATAAAGGAACTGGGGCAAGGTTGTTACAAGCAACCTGGGTTAACAAAAGAGTTGTAAAACTGGCAGTCTACCCCGAGAGCCTCATTGCCCCGTTGACATGGCTCAAGTAAACCACCCAGGCGGAACAACATATTGGCCCAGGTTGAGACAATAGTCAGCGTGGGGCTGATAACATGCCAGTCCAGCAATTCAAGATGTGGAGTGACCCATCTTGCTAGTCAGAGCTAGGAAAACGGCTCAATCGTGAAGAGGCCAGATAGTTCAATCTCTACGGTAAGAGGGTGTTGGGTGTCTGATCTGATGAAGGCAATTAAAACCACAAAAATGTGTGAAATGAAATTGCACAGGCAGGAGATTACCACGGTCAATGGTGGGACCCCCCCCCCACCCCCACCCCATGCATGACTCTCCAGGAGATAAGAGCGGTCTGCCGGCCTTAGTATAAATCCACTTGCCTAGGAAGGTTTTATATCTTCAGAATTTGAAACTGGTATGAACGATATGTATACTTTATTTATAGAGAGATCTTCTCCTTATGTTGTCTAAGATCTTCTAAGAATGTTAGTTTTCGGTAACTATTCAAGTCTTTTAGATGCATGTACTGATTTTCAATCGATGTCTGACTCTGGTTACTTGCAATGAAAGCTAATACTTTCTCATGTGTCTGTATAGCTGTATTATAATGCTCGCTTATTAACAAGTAAGACTATCATGCAATGCATATGTTCACCTTAATGTCTTCGAGAACGACATTGGAATAGACATCAACTACCGCATGGATGGAAAGTTATTCAATCTGTGAAGGCTGAAAGCTAAAACCAAAATTAACAGCGACACCGTCAGAGAGCTCCTGTTTGCTGATTATTGCGCTCTATACGCCAACTCAGAGGCGGACATGCAACATAATGTTTCAGCTTTCTCACATGTCTGTGCCAACTTTGGGCTCAATATCAACTTGGAGAAGACTGTAGTTATGTACCAGCCAGCTCCAGAGAATAATCACACTGTGCCGAATATCAAAGTGAATGATCATAGACTAAGTGTTGTGGACAAATTCACCTATCTTGGCAGCACCGTGTCACAAGCTGCCACAATCGATGACGAAGTGAATGCAAGAATCTCCAAGGCCAGTGCAGCCTTTGGCAGACTGTACAAGAATGTATGGGACAGAACTGGAATAAGCCTGCAAACAAAGCTAAAAGTCTACAAAGCAGTTGTATTATCCACACTGCTATATGCTTGTGAAACCTGGACTGTTTATCAGCGACACGCTAGGAAATTAAACCACTTCCACACAGTCTGCCTAAGGAAGCTACTGAAGATTAAATGGCAAGACAAGATTCCAGACACTGAAATCCTAGAAAGAGCATCCATGCCCAGTATCCACACTCTACTGATGAAGAATCAGATTCGCTTGGCTGGTCACTTGACTCGCATGCAAGATCACAGGCTCCCTAAACATTTTTCTACGGCGAGTTGCGTTGTGGTAAACGCTCCCAAGGCGGCCAGAGGAAACGCTTTAAAGACACTCTGAAAGTCTCACTGAATGCTTTTGGAATTCATTATGACACCTGGGAGACTGCAGCCAGAGACCGAAATTCGTGGCATGCATCATTATGCAAGGGTGTCGTCACTTGTGAGGCAACCAGGACTGCAAGAGACGTGAAGAAAAGACAGAACAGAAAAACCACTGCAGGAAATCCTCCTCCAGAAACGTCAGTCATTCTTTGTCCACATTGTCAAGGAACATTTAGAGCCAAAATAGGCCTTATCAGCCATCTTAGAACTCACGGCTCCATACTTTCAACCCCGCTGGATGAAATGAATGGTCATCATCATTCTTGATGGACAAACAACATGTTCACCTTATGTTGCTAGGCATGTTTATACTCATGGTTCTATGCATCATTTTTTGTCATACTCTGGACATGCATTCGGCTGACTTTTATTTGGTATTGTCAGATGTCTGTCACGTCTACGGAAACTATTAGTTTCTCAGTGGTTGTAGATGTTTAAAATGCAATTTGTTATATTGTACATACCAGGCAGAATTGGGTGTTATGCTAATGAATGTGTGCTTATGCGCTACGCCCATTGGCATATTGCCTATTAATTGTGTGTGCAGTAGCAGCGTAGTTGTGCGGACATTACCTACACTCAGTATTGGGTGTATGGTCAGCTTAACCCTTTCAGTGTGTTGTGAACGAGCGTTCACAGTAACTCACGGAGGCCTAGAAAAGACTGATCACATCACTTAAGCCATGAGACTAAATACTCTTATGACACCACTACCGACCTGAACATAGGACATTCTCATTCAGGCAACATTTTTTGATCACGTTATGAGAAGAAATAAATTGAAGAACTTGGTGACAACTGGTAAGATTGAGGGGGAAAGAACAAGAGGAAGGCAGAGAAGTAAATACCCAGATGACTTGACCACGTGGCATGGTCGAGGCAAAAACACTGAGCTGATCCACGACTCTGGTGATCGAGTGAGATGGCGAGACATGACCGTCCACGCTTACCGGCATGGTTCATTGCGATTTTTTTTTTTTTTTTTTTGGATCGCTTTGAACTCAAGCGAAGTCCATACACGCTATTTATAGTAGTGATGGACTGAATTTTGCGTGTGGGTTAGCTTTCCCTGTTAACAATGTCCCTCGCCATCAGGCGAACCCATTCCGACTTCAGAGATAACATATGACGATGATGATGCATGTTAGTAAGAACTTTTCCATTTCTGTTTTTGAACTGTCTGATTAGTTGATTATACTTTCCTACTAACAGTAATATCTTCCTTTAGGTGTTGCAAAGACTTCTGAGTTTTCGTTTCGATGCTGCTGCTACTTCTTCCTCTCTTGCTAGATCATCATATTGTCTTTTATCTGCCTTTACTTTCTTAAGTTCTGTTTTAGCGTTCGCATATTTTTCCTGGGCTCTGATTTCCGAAGCTCTGGTCTTGCAATGAATTAAATCTGCTTTCTGGCTTCTTCTCTCTAATATCTTTTTAAGGGTTTCCAGTGTAACAGTTTACGGTTTCTTTCTTATTTGCCAAGTACTTCGAGACATGATCACATGTTTTTCAACTGCTGCCAAGAGACTTCCATACTCACTTCGTCTACTGACAACTTCAGCATTGCCTCAATAAAAGCAATTACGCTATTAAAATATATCTTTCAAATATGTAAACTATACATATGAATGTACTTTTTTTTTTTGGCGCTCGCTCGCTTTGAACTCAAACGTAGTCCATACACACCATTTTTGTAGTAGTGATGGACTGATGAATTTTGCATGTGGGTTAGCTTAACCGATTAACAGTGTCCCTCGCCATCAGGTGAACCCACTCCGACTTCAGAAGTACTTGTAATTTACATCCCAAAGCCAAGGATGACAGGTCAACATTTTAGTCCAGCTAACCGCTAAACTCAGCATCAGCTCACTGGAACACCGCTCTTGTTCATTCGGCCATGCGTACTTTTGTGTTTATTACATTCCAATGTATAATATTATACTGGAAAATGGTGTTAGCTATAATTAAGCTCACTTACATATTAACATAATTATTTATTCATTAATAAATGAATATAAATGCAAAAACTGTTTTACCTGAATTTTTTTTTTTTTTTTCATATCCTACTTACAGGAAATCGCTGTCAACACCAGCATTTTACTGCTGTTGTTGATGTCTTGGCAAGTTCACGTTCAGTAGTTTGCCATTGCTTTCTGAATTACCTGCTCCCATAACAACAAGTTAAAAACCAGCACAACACAGTCTGCTGCCAAATCGGTCACAGCGATGTTTTGAACGCAGGTAAGCGGCTCACGAATCGTGTCCACAAGCCCTTAGCCACGGAGACCAGCTTACTTGAAATTGTGAGTATCAAATACATTTTATAAGTACATTTGTTGCAATGCATGACACATAAGACCACTGACAAAATAACAGAAACAGTGACAAATTATCAAATGAATAAACAAAACAAATGATCATTTTTAAAATTGTTATTGAACATTTATAAATTGACATTGTGAAAGTGATTCAATTAAGGAATATCCACGTAATTTATTAATAATATTTAACATACAAACAATTAAATAACATCATGCTTTAAAATAAAAACGTTATGAGAAATAACCTATGGTAAAATGTATTAGTATTGACAACATTGTATTCAGAAAGTTCACTGAAAAACATAGAATGTCAAGTGAAAAAGTGGAAAAGCAAAAGCTGATGTCTACATGAAAGTACAACATTGCTGATGCAAACAATCAACCCCCCCCCCCCCCCCCTCAGATATTCACTTTCGGAATATATATATATATATATGAAAGTCACCCAGAGAACATTGAGGATGCTGGTTACACTTCAGTTCGGGTATCTCAGGGGTCTTAGAGCCCAAGGACTGAATTGACATGAATGGAAGTGATATTTGATTGCCAGTCTTGATTAGACTTAAAAGGCACATATGATCTCCTGGCAATGGATAGGACTTATTTAGTCAATCCCGATGAGTGAATTGTTATGTTAATTCCAATGCAGATTTATAAGAAACCAGTAGATCCATATCATTTTAAATTGTTTGTGCTAGTTACGCTTACAGATAAATTGTTACACTCACATGCACTTATTATGTTCATTATATGATGTTACATTTCAGTATGTAAAGCAATAATAATATAATGCCACAGTGGCAGAAGACAGTGCTTGCTGCTATGGGCAGACATTATAACCATGTAATAACACCCTGATAATTAATAAATGTGAAATGTTTTGCGTATCCTTTTACAGGACTTAGCTGTCAACAGCAGCATCTTTCAGCTGTCTGTTGATCTCTTGGCAAGATTACGCTCAGTAGTTTGCCATTGCTTTCTGAGCGGCCGGCTCAGTATCCGCAAGTCACGAGCGGGGGTCGAACCACCTCAGTTCTCGCTCCGCTGCGAGACTCTGCGTGATAAACGGGATTACAGAGAGAAAGTGTTGTAACCCCACAGCCAGAGAGACCGGCTGATAATTAATACTGCACTGATATATATATATATATATATATATATATATATATATATATATATATATATATATATATATATATATATATATATATGAAATCTATGTGGAGAAGTGATCAAGTCGTCTGCCTCGCGCTCCGAAGATTCTGGGCTACGTGTTTAGGTTCACGACTGTATTTGTCTCAGATTCTCCTGGGGGTCATCACTGGAGCTACGAAATTCATGATTTGTGCGACACTTTCAGCAGGCTGCCCTGCAGAAAGACATCGAGCCATACATGATCAAACCTGGTGCAATGAAGTCGATCCTTTCGACTTTAAAAAATATATACATATAATCATATATACTCTAGATCAATGGGAAATGCTGAAGAATTCAATCAGTTGTGCAGCAGAAAGAAACTATTCCAAAATTAAAGAAAGTGGGCCGTAAGACATGGATGACTGAATAAATTTTACAACTAATGGAAACAAGAAGACAGAACAAAAATAATCCTGCCAAGTATGAAGAAATTCACAGAAAAGTCAGAACCTTATGTAGGGAGGCAAAAGAAACATGGCTTGAGAAAAATTGCGGAGAAATTGAAAAACAACACAACAGTAAAAATGCGAAACTAATGCACACAAGAATTCAGGAGCTTACTAATCAAAGAACACGTACATCAGCAGGCTGCGTAAAGACAAAAGATGGAATAGTCATAATAGAAAAAGATCAGATCTTACATGTATGGTCAGATTACGTGAAAAACCTTTTGACGACAACAGAGACGAACACAACAATGTTCAAAATAATAATGAAGGACCACCAATTTTGAAGATGGAGGTTCAGAATGCTCTTAACCATATGAAATCTGGCAAGACCCCCGGTTCAGACAGCATCACAACAGAAATGATTAATGCTTTAGAAGAATATGGAATAGATGAAGTTACCACTCTGCTTAATACAATATATGATACTGGAAATATACCTCATCAATTATGTAATTATGTATTTATTGCAATCCCAAAGAAATCAGGAGCCTTGGAATGTGATCAACATTGAACAATTAGTATAATGAGTCACATCATGAAGATTTTGCTAAGAATTATCATGCAAAGAATTAGGAGGAAAATACAACCTGAAATAGGAGAAGAACAATGTGGGTTTGTAGAAGGCAAGGGTACAGTAAATGCCGTGTATATACTGAGAACCGTAATCGAACGTTCCATAAAAGTAAACAAAGATCTATACCTTTGCTTTATTGACTACACAAAGGCTTTCGATAAAGTGAGACATGTCGACATGATAAGGTTGCTTGAAGAACAACAAATTGATGGGAAAGACCTTAGACTTGTAAAAAATATATATTGGAAACAACAAGCTGCCATAAGAGTTGATAATGAAGTAGGCCAATATCAGCCTATTAAGAGAGGTGTGAGACAGAAATGTGTAATGTCTACATGTCGACATGATAAGGTTGCTTGAAGAACAACAAATTGATGGGAAAGACCTTAGACTTGTAAAAAATATATATTGGAAACAACAAGCTGCCATAAGAGTTGATAATGAAGTAGGCCAATATCAGCCTATTAAGAGAGGTGTGAGACAGAAATGTGTAATGTCTCCAGATCTGTTTTCCCTGTACAGTGAAAGTATTTTCAGAAATATTGAAGATATGGAAGGAATTAACATTGGGGGACGATGCATCAATAACTTTAGATATGCAGATGATACAGTCTTGATTGCAGACAATAAACAGGACCTGCAAAATTTAGTAGATGCGGTTGTTACATACAGTGAACAACGAGGGTTAGAATTAAATTGTAAAAAGACACAGTTTATGGTCGTCACTAAGAAGAACGAAATACCACAATGTAATATACAAGTAAATGGGAATATTCTTCAACAAGTGAATAGGTACAATTATCTCGGAACAGTAATAACATCTGATGGGAGATGCCTTGAAGAGATTAGAACAAGAATCGCCATGGCAAAAGTAGCCTTTAGCAAGATGAAAAACAACTGACCAATAAAAAGATATCAATTGAAACGAGAAAAAGAGTGTTGAGGTGCTACATAGAACCTGTACTTTTATATGGATGTGAAGCTTGGACAATGAGCAGTCAAGCTGAAAAACATTTGATGGCTGTAGAAATGTGGTTTCTGAGGAAAATGCAAAGAATACCATGGACAGCTAGAAAGACCAATGAACAAGTCCTTCAAGAAACAAATGAAGATCGTAAACTGATTAGAGACATTAGACGCAGACAGTCACAATTTTTTGGGCATGTTATGAGAAGAAATGAATTGGAGAACTTGGTGACAACTGGTAAGATCAAGGGGAACAGACCAAGGGGAAGACCTAGAAGCAAGTACCTGGATGGCTTGGCCTCGTGGCATGGTCGAGACAGAAACACGGAGCTGATCCACGACTCTGGTGATCGAGTGAGATGGCAAAACATGACCGCCCACGCTTACCGGCATGGCACATGATGGATAGATGCCCTAGATTAGACAGCACCCACATTTATTTAAATGTAGGGTTTGGTGTTATTACAGTTAATTAACAGAGAGTGACAACAATGTATAACAATAGAAGAGAGTGTAGAGTCAATACGATCTATGCATTATGTGACAGACCAGACAGACTTATTTACCTGGGGCAGTTCGTAATCCTGTATACTGCATTCAAAACACAGCTCGGGTGATTTAGCAGCATACCACCTAGCGTTAGTTTTTTTTTTTTTTTTTTATGAAAGTGGTATGAGCACTGGTCATTCAGAAAGCAATGGCAAACTACTGAACATAAACTTGCCAAGAAATCACAGACAGCCAAATAATTCTGGGGTTGACTGTGACGTCCTGTAAAGGATACGCAACTAACTTTTTAAACGTGAAATAACAGGTGATTGATATATGACCTGACTCACAGACCATTAATTACTGTGCTTTGCACGAAATAGACCGGATTCTTGGGAATACTTGGGGAGGAGACAACACACACTCTACTCTGGGTTTACTTAGTAATACTTGGGGAGGAGACAAACACACACTACTCTGGATTTACTTAGTAATACTTGGGGAGGAGACAACACACACTCGGCTCTGGGTTTACTTAGTAATACTTGGGGAGGAGACAACACACACTCGACTCTGGATTTACTTAGTAATACTTGGGGAGGAGACAACACACACTCTACTCTGGATTTACTTAGTAATACTTGGGGAGGAGACAACACACACTCGACTCTGGGTTTACTTAGTAATACTTGGGGAGGAGACAAACACACACTACTCTGGGTTTACTTAGTAATACTTGGGGAGGAGACAAACACACTCTCTATGTCCCTGATGATGATAGAAAATTGCATGAAATGTTACCGTCTACTTTTTCTTCACATGCCTGGTCTAGAGCAGAAATGGGTCATCATTGACTCTCCAATCAAAATCACAGTGGCCTATTTGGAAATGAGATTGTCAATAAGCTTGCTGCAGCAGTGTGAATCGCAAAATTATTTATTATTATATTATGTCTTATCAGAGGAAACCAGAGTATGATTTTTTTTTTTAATGGAACATGCCAAAATCAACTACCAATTTAAACTGTATCAACCTCCTACATGATCCATGTGTAGACATATACCTCATTGTTATGAAACAGCTAATCATCTCTCTATGTAAACCATACAATTCCAATCACCAGAAAATATTTCTATAGTAACCTCCAATAACTACTAACTCAATGGGTTTTTGGAACAGCTACAGAGGTTCTCTGTTCTTTACTTCTGTCCTTTACCTCTATGTTGCTGATCAATAACTGTGAATTTATTGTTCTTACTACAGTGGGCCACCACCTTCACAATAATGGTGGGCTGCCAGAGTTGACAACTCAAAAGAAATGGGATAAAACAACAGATTTAGTATAAATCCATAACAAGATGCAATTTAGATTGGTACACACAATAGTTTAACAGAAAAATTGTGAATACTGACCTGAAATGTCTTCAAAGGCACTTGTTACTTATTACTTTCTCCTGTATGTATTGCTATGTGTCTTCGTATATTTCTCATGTTTTGAAAATACTTACAACAATCATCACACTTATAACGTTTCACTTTTGCGTGAATTTTTGTGTGTTTCTGTAAGTGAATTAATTGTGCAAAATGGGAACCACAAATATCACATTTGAATGGTTTCACACCTGTATGTTTTCTTTTGTGTGAATTTAAGGTACTTAACTCTCTGAAATTAGAACCACACACATCATATTTATAAGGCTTTTCTCCTGTGTGTATTCTCTTATGCATCTTTAGTCCACTGCTGTCTTTAAAGGAAAGATTACAAGTATCACACTTGTATGGTTTTTCCCCTGTATGTTTTCTTCTGTGTGAATTTAAGTGAGGCAACTGAGTAAAATGAGACCCACAAATATCACATTTGTATGGTTTCTCTCCTGTGTGTATTCTTTTGTGTGTAGTTAAGTGAGATAACTGTGCAAAATAAGAACCACAAGCATCACATTTGTATGGTTTCTCTCCTGTGTGTATTCTTTTGTGTGTAGTTAAGTAAGATAACTGTGCAAAATAAGAACCACAAACATCACATTTGTATGGTTTCTCGCCAGTGTGGATTCTTTTGTGTATATTTAAATTAGACAACTGAGTAAAATAAGAATTACAAATATCACATTTGTATTGTTTCTCTCCTGTGTGTATAATTTTGTGTGAATTTAAGTGATGCAGTTGAGTAAAATGAGACCCACAAATATCACATTTGAATGGTTTCTCTCCTGTGTGTATTCTTTTGTGTACTTTTAAGGTCCCTAACACTCTGAAATTAGAACCACACACATCACATTTATAAGGCTTTTCTCCTGTGTGTATTTTCCTGTGCACCTTTAGGCTACAGCTAGTTATAAAGGAAAGATTACAAGTATCACACTTGTATGGTTTTTCGCCTGTATGTTTTCTTTTGTGAATCTGTAATTGACAAAATTGTCTAAATCTATCACCACAAATATCACATTTATAAGGCTTTTCTCCTGTGTGTACTCTTTTGTGAATTGTTAAGTAACTAATTCCTCTAAAATAAAGATCACAAACATCACATTTATATCGCCTCTCTCCTGTATGTGTTACTCTGTGGCTTTTAAGTGCAACCAACTGTGCACATACAAAATCACAAATATCACATTTGTATGGTTTCTCTCCTGTATGTATTCTTTTATGCATCGTCAAACTTTGCTTATAAGTTGTTGCAAAACCACAAATATCACACTTGTATGGCTTTTCTTCTGTGTGCAATCTTTTATGTATCTTTAAGCCACCTGACTGTGTGAAACTAGAACCACAAATATCACATTTGTGAGGTTTTTCCTCTGCGTGTATTCTTTTATGTGTTTCAAGACCATCTCTCCGAGCAAATGCTTTACCACAATCATCACACTTATAAGGCTTTTCTCCTGTGTGTGTTCTTTTGTGAGTTGTCAGTGCACTATTATGTGCAAATGCTCTATCACAAACATTACACTTGTAAAGCTGTTCTCCTGTATGTATTCTTTTATGATATGTTAAGCCACCACTCTGCCTAAAGCAGCGACCACAATGTTCACATTTGTACATCTTTTCTCCTGTATGTATTCTTTGGTGAACTTTCAAAGCACCACTCCCTCGAAATTGAGCACCACATGTATCACACTTATATGGTTTCTCTTTTGTATGTGTTCTTTGATGAATTTTTACATTACTCTTGTACGCAAAATGAAGACCACAAGTGTCACACTTATAAGGTTTCTCTCCTTTATGTCTCCTTTTGTGTTTGTTTAAGTACACTCTTATTTTGAATTCTTTGAAACAAATATCACACTTATAAATTTTTGCTTCTCTATGTACCATTTTGTGTTTCTGTAAGTAAATGTTCAGTGCAAAATTACGGCCACAAACATCACATTTAAATTGCCTCTCTTGTGTGTGAATTCTTTTGTGTTTCATTAAGTAACTAAGCTTAGGAAAGTTACGACCACAAACATTACAAGTGCAAATTTTCCGCTCTGTATGCAATTTTTTATGTTTCCTTAGTTGACCATTTACCTGAAACTCTTGACCACAGACATTACATTTATAGGCTTTCTCTTGTATATGTTTTAATAGGTGAATCTTTAAGTTAATAATGTATAAAAAGATACAACCACAATCGTCACATTTGTAAAGACCCTCTCCTGTATGAGTCCCCATGTGTATTCGTAACTTATTTATACACAAAGAATTGAGGCCACAATCATCACATCTGTAAAGTCTCTCTTCAGTATGCATAGTTATGTGCTGCTTTAACTTGTTCATATCAGTAAATCTGAGACCACAATCCTCACATCCATAAAGGATCTTTTCTGTACGTTTTGCTTTGTGCATCTTTCAATATTCGCTTCTTGAAATGTCAAGAACGAATGTTCTTCATGGACAAGACTTGTGTTCACAATTGCCTGACTACCAGATTGCACAATGTTTGTAGCTACACAGTATCTTTATCTCATTCTATTTAACATATAATTCAGAATTTTATATTGTCTTAATCTACATGCATTCCTGATGAGCACACTCAATCAGCAATATATTCAGAACTAGACTTAAGTCATTAACTATTTCTGACATTTGGATTAAGGAAATATTTGGTCTCATATGTTGTGAAACATGTGACTTTCATGCCTTCTGAGAAACATCAACATTGGAGTTGACATTGCAGCAAAGACCATCTGAAACATAAAAGAAAACGACGCCAGAGTTAGTCAAGAAATATTTGATCATAGCTCAGTTAGAATGTAAAACAGCATTTTGGTTTGGCTTGGATTTGGTTGAGGATCACTTTCTTTGCACGTGAATATCTCCATCAGTGATCCAGTCTCCTACTAGACCACACAAGGAGAATGTCAGCACAGTGCATGAATCTCAATGAGAATCCTAACATATGTATAGTAGAATCACACATATTATTTTTTATGGGAAGGCTTTATCATTTTGAAATTTAACCTGGGTGGCAGTATATTTAGCCTGCACTTTTCAATTTCCAACTGCCAAGGGAACTGTAACATGTGCAATGTGCAAACGAGTTTTAAGTTTTATGCTCTTCTCTGAAAAGTGTAGACATCTGTTCGCTACCCCAGGATAAGGCAATCCCCTGCTACAGTCGAGTCCACTTAAGTTGAACTCGGCTAAGTAGAATTTCGCTTAAGCCGACGTTACTGGCTTAGTTCCAGTTATTATCCTTCTTTATCATTGTATAAAAAGTCCTGATAAGTCGAATTCGGTTAACTTGAATTTTCAGATTAGTCGAACATAAAAATGAATACCGACTATATAAGTGTAAGTCGAACTGTTCATTTCACACACACACACACACACACACACACACACACACACACACACACAAATTGTTTCACAAAAGAATTATTTTTTAGTCAGCCCGGAGAACAACAATCTCGCACGCACGATATCTCGCTATATGTCAACAAGTTACATAAATGAACACATGTAGTATTGTTTGGTGCTCACAGAAGGAGAAGAAAGAGATACAAGAAACAAGAAGGCACAACTTTTGACAGCAAGCTAGAACTGCCGCGTGTGATTTTGTTGATGCTGCCCTTTTAAAATGGTTCACTGTGATTAGATTGGCAAATGTACCAACCAGTAAATGGGCCTTTATTTATTGCGAAAGCAGAAGAATTTGCACATCTTGGAGGTCAGACAGAATGGAATTGTAGTGCTAGCTGGTTGGATCATTTCAAAAAACGACACTGCATCACGTACAAGAATGTGTGGAGAGAAACAGTCTGCTGACGAAGCAATGACTCACTCATGGATAGAAGACGTGCTCAGACCTGCTTTAGCTAAATATAATTCTGCGGATGTATTTAATGCCAATGAAACTGGCTTATTTTGGAGATTGTTACCTGATAAAACATTTTCTATCAAAAATTAAAAGTGTATTGGAGGAAAAAATCAAAAGACAAAATAACAGTGGTTGTGTTCCAATATGGATGGTAGTGAAAAATGGCTTTTATTTGTGATTGGAAAATTTTTAAATCCTCGTTGTTTCAAAGGCCTGACAAAATTGTGTGTGAATTACAGAACCAATTCAAAGGTTTGGATAACATCGAAACTGTTCAAAGAGTGGCTACAAGAATTTTTGGGAACACATTTTTCACAAGTCAAGAAGCAAAGCTAAATCACTGACACTTTCTTTAATTAATTTGGAAATGTTCATATAACTTTAATGTTCCCCTTTCTAAAATAATTAAACATTTCAACATTTCTGATATTGTATTGCTATTTATTTGTTCACTAACTGTGTTTTCTAAGCGGTACAATCATTTTACTCAATGCTACTGCATGGTATTAGTGTAAATTAGTGTAAATGTGTGCAGTCTGGATAAGCAGAATTTCTGATAAGTAGAACAAATTCCTTCGACCCCGGTGACTTCTACTTATCCAGACTCCACTGTATGCAGTTTTTAATCCCATTAAAACTTAGCACTGCCATTATGTTTAGACTCGACTGGAGCCATATTTTCACACAAAGAAAAGTTTAAAAATAGTGTTTGACTTCAACATTAACAATTTTGCTTTTAAATTTAATTGCAAACATATTCAATTATAAATGTGCACGAATAGATGTTTAGTTAATGTTATATTGCTCAACCTCACAAAGGGCATTGGGTTGGACACAAAATAAGAAAACAAACTGTATGTTCCTTATTATTTTGTGCATATGTGTTCCAAATGAAAGATATAGGTACTTCCCTGATAGGTCAATACAATTTATTTCTCTTTTTTGCAATCCCTCACATTGAACGCAAATGTAGTTCATACATATTGTACCACTAGATAGAAATAATACTATTACTAATATTAATGAACGGATAATATACTTAGCATTCCTTGTACTGTAAAATAGGTTATTCTGATCAAAATATATTAATAAATAAGTATTAATAGTTAAAACAGGCATAAGATCATCTCTGAGATGAATCAAAAGATAATTAGCAGGGTCTGGCATTAGTTGGTTGATGACCTATGCTCTATTTTAACAGGCTGAAGTGGAAGACATTATCTGCTAGCTAGTACATTGGAACTTGAGTCTTGAACTTGGAGGTTGTTCTAACAGTTCCAAGTTGAAAACGTGTGAGTGTGGAACTTGGCAATTTTTGTCAAGAATTTTCACATTTTTATTCTCCTGTTTATATTGTTAGTCCATCTAAGCAGGATTAAATTAAGAGAACTGTACCTGTTTTATATTTTCATCACAATAACCGTATCTTACCGGGAATACTAACAGTATATTATCCTATACTATTAGTAATAGTAGTAATAGCAGAAAACTTAAAACTCGTTTGCACATTGCGCATTTAAAATTCCCTTGGCAGTAATAGTACTTGCAGACTGCATGGAAAACATCATTGATTATTCAACGGGCAAGACGGCATTAACTTTCAAAGAGGTGTGGAACGTAATGAGCATTGTAAGGCATGGAGGACACCCTGGTCATCCACGCACCTGTATTCATCTCCAGTCGTCTTGACTTGTCTTGCCACTGGATTCAGATGGACTCAGGTAAGAGAGTGTGGTCGATGAATTGCGCAACTCTTCCTCACTATAATCCAATTCATCACGCAAGTCATTCTTCATCCAACTTCATCTATCACCTTCAAGCCCTGTAAGATGAGCGAGCGGCAAAGCGGCAGGCGTGGGTACGCTGGCAGTCATAGTTGCAGACCTGCACACAGGCGAGTCAGGCCATATGGTCGTCTTCTACTGACCGCAGCAACAGTGGGATTTGGCAGCCCCCTGAGTGACTGAACAGCCATCTATATGAAAGCACTGCTCACCTCCATGGCATGAGGAAGGGGCTAAAAAGGATGCCCTAAACATTGTCTGCTCCATCATTACCTTACAAGCTAGCTGTGGTTGGTAGGTACCCTATAACTGCAGTTGACATTCAACCAAAGTAAAAACAGGTAAAGCAAAAAAGCAAACCACATTCCCTTAACCATTGGAACTCGGAATGTATGCACCATGATAGATAGAGAAGGTGTGTTGGGCCCAGAGAGACAAACAGCACTGATTTGGAGAGAGTTGGGCAGGTTAACACTGCAGTCTTGAACGAGAAACGACTTGCAGAAGGCCAAATCTGTGAAGTAAGTGCCAGCTACACATTCTTCTGGAGTGGAAGGAAAAGTGAGGAAAGACGCCAGTTCGGTGTGTATTTGCCATTAAGTCAGCCCTGGTTGGCAAACTAGCTGGATTTCCGAAGGCTATAAACGACAGGCTTATGACCATTAAGATACCCCTGCTGAACGGAAGGAAGCATGCAACCATTGTGAGCGTCTACACACCAACCATGACCAATGAAGATGACTGTCTCAAATATAAGCATACACATCAAACCACCACAGCATCCTCAAGGGGTAAAAGTGCAAAAAAAAGCTAAATGTCACCCGCCTAAACAGTAAACAAATGCAGCTGTCATTTGAAAATATGCTGGAAGACCGCCTCAAGCTCAGTGCCGAGGCTAAACAAGATGTGGAAACAGAGTGGATAGCCCTAAAGGACATCAATTACAACACTGCTATGGAAATGCAGGGTCCAACCCCCCGGAAACATACAGACTGGTTTGATGGAAATTCCGAAGACAATCAACCAATTACTGGCCAAAAAACACCTTCTCCACAAGGAATATTTGAACGACCCGAAGTCAACATAAAAAAAAGATGCCTTAAATAACATCCGGAGAGTCATGCAGCAGAAATTCTGACACATGCGGAACTCCTGGCTGAGCAACAAGCTGATCAGATTCAAGGTTTTGCTTAAAGACATCAGAAAAACTTTTATGACTCGCTAAAAGCGGTCTATGACCCTACATAACTGGGTATAGTTCCCCTCCTTAGTGCAGATGAGGGAACACTTGGTCACCGATAAGAAAGAAATCCTCCAATGTTGGGTAGAGCATTTCAGCAACATGTTAAATACAACTTCCTCCATCGATGATGAAACCATCAACTGCCTTCCTCAAGTCCCGACTAATGATACTCTTCTTGACTTGCCAACCATAGTGGAAATAAACAAAGCTATCCAGCAACATTCCAGCGGTAAGGCACCTGGTCCTGACCCAGTCCCGGCAGAGATCCACAAAGCAGGTGGATTTGTTCTAATAGAATAGCTTCACCAAGTCTTTACAAACATATAGGTAGCGTATTCGTTGCTATAGAAGGATGCCGTTTTCAGAAAGTTCAAGGTCATCGGCTGCACAGATGGTTTACTGCGCATCTGCAAGATCTGTATACGAAAATACCCCTATAGTGTTTCTACTTGGATTTATACGAAACTGTGCCTCGGAAATCGCGAATGACAACTTTAACGAGGGGGCCACATGATTAATCTTTCATCCGGCATGTTTAGAAGCTGTTGAGGTGTTCTGACTTGAAGCACAATTCTAATTTTCTGCAGTAGGTAAAAGAATTTATATTATAGTTTGTTTATTATCGATATATCCTTTCTTTAGCGTGCATTTTTGAATTATGTGTCCAATTCTTCTTCTTCTTCTTCGTTCATCTGGATTTTTTTTTCCGGACGTGACTGCGTTGTGCCTGTTTACAGCAGAGCTGCGTTCTTACGCCATTAGGCCGACACATCCGACTTCTACGGGCATTTGTTGACCGGGTTAACCTTCCCGGGGTGTGTCCAATTCTACATTTAAGTGTCAACTTTCAACAAGATTCACAGTGCTGATCTTTGGGGGGAAAAATTTGTGTGTGTTCATGCTTGATACCTTTTTATCTGAAAATTCATGATGGCGGAAAATCACGGCATATTGGACCGGTGTGTTTTTATTAATAGAACACTGGGGATTTTAAATGATAAAATTAAACAGAATAACAGTTTACTTTTAAATTCTATTAATAATTCATTTTGTTGCTTTAATTATTGTTCATCATGTGGCATGGTTTAACATGTTTGAAATTCAACCCTGTCCACGGTCCATGCTGGGCAATTTTTGACTGATGTTGACTGGCTGTCAGCTGCATTTATCTATTAATTATCAATCTATCCTTCCTTTATCATGCATTTATGAATTCTTTGTCCATTTTTACACATAACTATGGAGTTTCAACACATTTCGTTATACTGATGTGTGGAAATGAACATTTTTGTGAGACCAAGCTGGTTACGTACTTAAGATCGACAAAAATTCACAATGGCGGCAGCCCTGCATATCAGACCAGTGTCTGTTTCTATTATAACACTGGAGATTTAGATTTAGAATCAAAACATACAGGTAAATTAAATAGGGTAGCAATATACTATATTAATAAATAATTTCTCTACAGTTATTGTGATCTTGTTGCTGTAATTTTTCATCAAATTTGTTTGTCATAATTTAAAACCCGTCCATGATCCGTGACTAACCAACTAACTAAACTTAGTTGTAATCTGAATCTGCATATTTTGTTGTTACATATTGTAAGTTAATTGTAATTATTTGAATCAGGAACCAATTTAGCTTTTATTCTTGTCTTTCTGATTATTAATATAATCATCAACTATGTTGTCTCTTGGATGCATTTTTACCTGATAACCCAGAAGGTAGAATGGAATAATTTTTTAACCATCTCGTCAGCTTAAGTACTAAATGTGCATTTACTATGCTCATTCTGTAAATTTGCGACCATGTTTTACTACATTTTATTAGATTTAAAGTTCACAATTAATAATTTATAACTTCATGTTATTTTACAGCATTTTATTTCTATTTATTAATCTGTTTTTTCTCCTTCTTTTCAGGTCTTGTCAGAATTGTCTGTTTGATTGCAAATGATGATAAGCTGATGCTATCTTGCTCAACTATCTGATGCAATCGTTGATTATTATGTAATGTAGCTGCCGTTAAGACAGAAGAGAGCTTGAATGCCAAGACAGGTCGCCAACAGAGGTAGTATTTCTCTAATTATGGACATGTTTCTACGGTGAGTTGAGGTTAACTTTTATAGTTTTAATATCTATTATACTTTAAAACAAAGGTTTTTTAATACATATACAGTATCATTAATTTCTTTTTAATTTCTCCTCAGTTTTTAATGTTCACAGAGAACTGTTCTGCCCGTCTCCTCTCCAAGAGTCCTCTGTACGCTGTCTTTGCTGTCGGCACTCTCTCAACGTGGCAGCGTTGAGGTACCTTCATGGCTGCTATTGTCACCGTCGTCACTCAGCTGCGCAGGTTCGACTCCTGCCCCGGGCATGCAAACGCTTGTCAATTATGGTAGTGGGTAATGCTCTGGTGCCTGGGACCCACAGCTGAGTCAGTGATGGTAGTAAAGACCGTATCGTACCTCAACAAGGTGTTCAGGGAGCGACAATGAAGGAAGTGTACAGAGGATGGAGAGGAGATGGGCAGCCGGGGGGAAGAGGAGGGGAATGGAGGTGTGGGTGGGTTGATTGGTGAGTTATATGAATTATGATGAAGGCTAATTTATGAATTAGTAATTAATTAGTGGCCATTTTTAATTGCTAATTAGGTCACCTCACATACTATCAAAACAACAAAGTGACCATTAGGACCGTAACATCATTCTGCATAATAAAATATACATCTTTCAATTTGTTAAAGCTAAAATTAAGAAGACATACGCTAATTTATGAATTAGTAATTAATTAGCAGCCATTTTTACTTGCTAATTAGGTCATGACACATAATATAAAAAAATTAATGACATGACCAGTTAGGCCTCGCAACCTCGATCACAGTGATGCATGGTTGCTAAGATGTTTTTTTAAAAACAAAACAGATAGTCTCAAAAAATGCAACATTTTGATAATTTGGACTCTCACTTTGACCAGGCCGTGTCAAAATCCACTCAGTGAGGGGATTTTTGAGTAAATTTTTGTCAAAGGTCACGACACTCAAATTTGAATAGCTCCATGTAGAATTGAGATACACATATCATTGAGGTACCGTTACATTTGGTTTTTCAATGCCTATCTATCTGTGGTGATCTCATTAGTAAATAACCAATTTGAAAATCATGATCAGAAACCCTTATAGGTGAACAAGACCATGCCACAAGATTTTAAGGACGCATCAATATTCGACCTATACAAAAGTAAAGGAAACCGCCAATACTATGACAACCACCGAGCAGCTCCTTGCTCTCAATTGCAGGGAAGACACTCGCCAAAATTGTTCTCAATCGCTTTACAGCCCATCTCGACCAAGATCTTCCTCCTGACAGTCAATGTGGCTTCAGAAAAGAACGTGGAACTGTTGACATGATTTTCGCTGCAAGGCAGTTGCAAGAGAAATGTCAGGAACAGAACTCTGAAATGTTCTCCACTTTCATTGATCTTACCAAGGCTTTTAATAGTCAGCAGAGAAGGACTGGAAGATTATGGCAAAATATGGCTATCCAAGAAATTTTGTCCAAATAGTGCGATTATTTCATGATTGTATGCAGGTACAGAAAAATGGTAAATTGTCTGAGCCCTTTCCTGTCACCAATGGAGTGAAGCAAGGCTGTGTCCTGGCACCAACACTTTTCAACCTCATGTTTTCAGCTATGCTGACAAATTCCTTCGAAAACGACATTGGAATAGTCAATAGACTACCGCATGGATGGAAAGTTATTCAATCTCATAAGGCTAAAAGCTAAAACCAAAACTACCACTGACACCATCAGAGAGCTACTGTTTGCTGATGATTGCGCTCTATATGCCAACTCAGAGGCAGATACAACGTTTCAGCTTTCTCATATGTCAGTGCTAACTTTGGGCTCAATATCAACTTGGAGATGACTGTAGTTATGAACCAGCCAGTTCAAGGGATTAATCACACTGAGCCAAATATCAAAGTGAATGATCATAGACTAAGTGTTGTGGACAAATTCACCTATCATGGCAGCACTGTGTCACAATTGATGATGAAGTGAATCTCCAAGGCCAGCACAGCCTTTGGCAGACTGTATAATAATGTGTGGGACAGAAATGGGATAAGCCTGCAAACAAAGCTGAAAGTCTACAAAGCAGTTGTATTATCCACACAGTTATATGCTTGTGAAACCTGGACTGTTTATCAGCAACACTTCCACACAGGCTGCCTTAGGAAGCTATTGAAGATTAAATGGCAAGACAAGATCCCAGACACTGAAGTCCTAGAAAGAGTGTCCATGCCCAGTATCCACACTCTACTAATGAAGAATCAGATTCACTAGGCTGGTCACTTGACCCGCATGCCAGAACACAGAATCTCTAAACAAATTTTTTTACAGCGCCCTGCGCTGTGGTAAATGCTCCCTAGGCGACCAGAGGAAATGCTTTAAAGACACTCTGAAGATCTCACTAAAAGCTTTTGGAATTCATCACGACACTTGGGAGACTGCTGCCAGAGACTAAAATTCATGGCGTACATCATTACACAAGGGTGTAGTCACTTGTGAAGCAAACAGGACTGCAAGAGCTGTGAAAAAAAAGTAGCTAATCGATTTTCTAACACAATTAGATCCGAAACCAGAAATAATATTCTGCGCCTGCACAGAAGGATCCATTGGGTCCCCAAGAAAGGCTATGACATGTTTATGACATCATCCATTCATTTAAATATCACATGACAATAACAAACGCCATCTTAGTTTTTGCAGAATAGGTCAGTCTAACATTCTGTGCATAGCGACAGGTTGAAATTATCTTGTCTTTGAAATAATTTCAATTATTTGTCATACGGTAGGTACTTTTATTTTCTAGAGCTTGTTTAATTAGTTTTAACATACTTTTAGATGGATTTGCAAATTCTGCACCCATTGTTATATATATTTGTAACGTTCCATCGCCAATCGTCTTTAATTTGTGGTAGAAAAAAAATATTTTTGTGGATATGTTGTTTCATGTTTGCAATTGGAAATCCAATATGTTGGCGCTGCGCATATCGATCGGACTAGCGGAAATACTTTTTACACTTAAAACACTTAAACACTTAAAAGGTTATTAATAATTTATCTGTATACTTTTACTATTTTTATCATTTAACATGACTGAGCATATATTTGAAGTCAATTTTCATATCCATCTATGACTTGTTTGAGTTAATCTCGCACGGACTGACAGTTCACTCAGTACAATTTATTTTCAAAGTAACTGTGTAAATCTGCAGCATTTGTCTTGCAATTTCGCATCTTTCATTATTGGTCATCAATGCTAGTATCTGTAGGAGACTTTTTCTACAAGGACCCCATCATACTCAGAAAATGAATTTTCATTGCGACATCATGGCTGATAATTTTTGAAGACTATATGTTTTAATATTAATGTTGCATTACTTTGATCATGTTTTTCTAATTGGGTATTTGCTAACGAGTACCACCACAGCTAAAGAGGCCTTGAGAAACCATATCCAGCGGCACCTCAATGAAGCCCGTTATGACAATTCTAAGCAGAGATATTGAGTGTTGTGATCTTGAACAAAGAAATAGTGAAATACTTCAGGAATCTGCTCACTGAGCTTCTTGCTACTATAACTTATTTTTGTTATTAAACGAACATATTACCAACCATACATTATTGTGATCGGAATAGTGAGAGCTAACTGCTCATGTTAACCATAATTAGTAATTAATGAATATAATTAATTGGTGGCCATTTTAAATTTATAATTAGCTTGCAGCATATGCTATCGAAACTGAGAAGTTAAGTCTGTAGCATCATTCTGCATAATAAAAGATATAGTTGCCCGGTTTTAAAGCTAACATTAAGAATGTACATGGTAATTAATGAATAGTAACTAATTGGCGACCATTTTTAATTGCTAATTAGGTAAAAATAAAAATATATGACATAAGCAGTTAGGCTTCACTACCCCGATCACAATGATCTATGGTTGCTAAGATGTTTGTCTGAAAACAAACAAGTTACATTAGTTTTTTTTTTTTTTTCCACGTTTCCATCCTGTTTCAGGATATTGCGGTCAACACCAGCATCTTTCAGCTATATGTTGATTCCTAGGCTAGATTACGCTCATCACATCAGCACGCCATGACTTTCTGAGCGACCGGCTCCATGCTCTCATAAGTCACTGGCGTGACTCGAACCACTTCTAATTCTCGTCCGCTCACTTCGACCAGAGTATTCGGGGTTAACGGAGAAAGCTGCTAACCCCTCGGCCAGGCAGCCGGCAAGTTACATTAGTAATAAAACAAATTTTGATCAATTCAGCTATCACTTTGACTGGGACACGAAGGAAACATGCTCAGTGAACAGATTCCTGAGAGAATGTCTTTGTTTAAGATCATGACACTCAAATATTCAAATAAAATAATGGATGGTATGCATATCTTCGTTGGAATTGACATACAAGCATCATTGAGGTACCCACGGATTTGATTTTTCAATGGCCTGTCTATCACTATCTGTGATGGTCTTATTAGTAAAGAGTAAACACTCAATTTTATTTGAAAAAAAAATTATCAGTCAGAATACCTTAAAAAAAGGCTGGACAGAAAAGAAAACCCACTGCAGGAGATACCGAATAAATAACCACCCGAGGTCCTCCCCCTGGACTAATATTACTAATAAACCGTAAAGCTTTGCCCACATTGTCAAAGAACATTTTGAGCTAAAATAGGCCTTACCAGTGGACAAGCCATTCTTAGAACTCACGGCACCAAACTTTAAACACCACTGGATGAAATGAATGGTTGAGATACTGTCATCTGCCATATTGGATATGACTCCGTCTTCTAAAGTAGCTTTTCAGTTTCAGTGCCGAAAGTTAATTTTCCCCTGCCTGGTTTAAAAAAAAAACAAAGGACAGGTTGAGGTAGTCCAATAGGCATTACATTACATATAATAGTGATGCTGCCGTTGGAGTGCGATATGTTAAGCTTTTGATTAAACAGATTCAGAAAATTTAGAACTCTTTACCTCAGATAAAACAACTGATCCACAGGAAATAAAATAACTTCTATTTGCAGAATTTCAGTGCCTGCTTTACGGCGATGAGGGCAGACTACAAAATCATATAGTTCAACATGCAGCAGATACAATATGAGTATATATACAGCCGAAAACGAAGCAATAATGCAAGTTAGCAGATGGTCCGGTCCACAAAGTAACAGATAAATAGCACAACTCTGAAACAAGTTAAAGAATTCAAATATCTTGGAAGTATGATCACAGAAGATGGTAGACTGGACAGAGAAATCGAATTCAGATGCCAAAACGCTAGTGCACTTACATATCAACTATCACCCTTACTGAAACATAATAATTAATATACCCATGTCCGCAGAAAGACAGATAATATTAATAAACAGCATATTCACACCAACCCTATGCTACCAATCTCAAGCTTGGGCTTTATCCAAATCACACTTTCACAAAATCAACACCTGCGAGATGAGATGCCTGAGGAGGGCTGCCAACTTAACCATCCGAGACAGAGTAAGAAATGCTGTTATCAGATGGACAGTGGGATCAACACCTTGTGCCACATTTATTGAACGACAAAAGATCAAGTGGTTTGGCCATGTCGTCAGAATGCAACACCACCAACTACCATCTCTGGCCTTACATCAAAGATCATCTGTGATGAGACCAAGAGAACGTCCAAAAAGAAAATGGATTGACGACATCAAAGACATTGTACAATCACACGGAATGACAATATCCAGTGCCGCCATCGGGCGCTGGATCGAAAATTATTCCTCCCCCACAACGCTGGACGGCAGAAGTGGAAGATGATGATAATGATGATGATGAACCATTTTGGTAAGTCTGGTCGAAGCAGTACTGCTGTATTATCCGTCAGCACTGTTTGAATTTGTGAGGACTGTGCCATTTCATATTTTCGATTGTGAAATTACCCCTACCCGTTGCTTTGCTTGAGACGAATGATCCCGTTCAACAGTCGACTGTATCGAATTGGTTGTAATTGGGACTTTTATGGTGTATCTAAGACTTCTTCTTTTGAAAAAATATTGCTGCGTATATCTGCTTCATTGAAAGAGTTGAGTTGCTGTAATTAAGTTCGTTTCATCCTTGTGGTTTTACATGGCATCCTTGTGGTTTTACATGTCTGGCCAGAGTCGCGCACTTGTTGAGGCCTCGAGTAATTGTGTACCCACCCCGTCATATGGTGCTGTTTCCTTTAAGGGGCTTTACCAGTTGTCGTCTCTCATGGTGTTCCTCCTAGTTCCCCGTCTTGGGTTGCCTTCGAATCTTCTCGGTGTTCGCCAGTTCGATCTTGGTGGGGAGCGATGTCGTTCTTCATCTGTTACTTCTTCTTCTGTCTGTGCCCTTTCATCTTCTGGTCCGGATGCTTCTGGCTCGGTCTTGAGCAGGTCTATTATCGTTTGTAGAGTTCCTTCTGTCTTGTCTCTCGCTTGATGTATTTTTGATAACTTTTCTTCAGTATCAGCCTTTATAGCAGCCATTCGAGCGACATCCTGCTCAATCTTCTGCGGAACTTGCTTCATTTCGTCCAGAATGCGCTGAACGGCTGTTATCTGTGTTTCCTGCATCTTGTCTTATTTCTTCCTCCATGCTTTTGAACTTTGATCTCAGGTCCTTCAGTTGGCCTTCCAGTTGCACTTTGTCGCTTTTTGTTTGTCGATTGGTGGCGTCATACTGCCTCCTAGCCTCTATATATGACAGGTTAGTTTTTATGGCGATCTTCATGGCTTCCTTGTTGTCTTGGTGGCAGGGGCAGCCGAGATACCTGACGCCGTGGCTGCCGAGGCAGTTGGCACATTTTATGTTAGTGTTAGGCCTTCTGCCGGCTTCCTGGCCTAGAGGTTAACGACTTTACTCCGTAATCTCGTATACTCTCGTAAGTAACGTGGCGACGGTGAGAAGCAGCAGTGGTTCGAATCGCGTCGGTAACTTACGGGGTATGTGAACCGGCCGCTCAGAAAGCAATGGCAAACTACTGAGCGTAATCTTTCCAAGAAATCAACAATCAGCTGAAAGATGCTGATGTTGACAGCGATGTCCTGTAAAGGATACGCAAACCATTTAGTTAGGCCTCGTGAAGTCCTTGTTGATCTTTGCATGCTGGCACTGACTGTATGGATGAGGTCCAGAGCAGTCTCTGCATACCTCCACCTCCCTCTTGCAGGTGGCACGGGTGTGCCAAAACTTATGGCACTTAGAGCACTGCAGCACTCTCGGTATGTAGTGCTCTGGAGCTTGATCTTTCTTGTTAAATGTGATGAAGTGAGGGATCACTCGGTCCTCCGATGTTACTACGACCGACTGTGGAGGGGATGTTATTCTTGCCGATGATCCTCTTGATCTTGAGTTTCCTGTTCTCTCTTGCCAGCAGAAGATATCGTGCAGCTCAGATCTGTTCCTGATCACATTATTTAGCAGACAAGCAAATTACACCTTGATCTTTCGTTCCAGCCCACTTGCTCGACTTATGAGACTAATGACTGGTGGCTAATTTACCGGGTGCATGATGTTCTCCTCCCTGAGGAAGGGGTGACTTGTGAGCAGGCACAATCACATTGCGCATTTGTGAGATAATTGGAAAAACGACTGGAACCTCTCAAAGTCTCAAACTAGGTACGAATGCAGAGCAGGAGAAAGACACCCGGAGTCAATACACGGGTTGTAGGCCCTGCTACAGAGAGTGTAAGGAAGGAAACGGGTCAACACATCCGGGGAGTTGAGTTGAGTGAAGAATTGACAGCATTGCACTCGGGGCATTCCCATAAGCGCCCAGTCATCATCTTCAACAGCCAGAGGAGAGTTCCAATACTGATGGTGGCCATTACAATCTGATTATATGTCCATTTTGCTTTACCTTTGAGTGACGACTGTCTACAAGATTCTCTGACCACCCCCTGCTGCCGTATTCTCTCTAGAGCTAGACCATGATAGTCTATCTGTTCTTCTGCATTATTCACTCGCACCCAGAGGGCCTTCCCCACATCTGCCTTATCATGTATTAAATCACCCCACAATGATGCAGCACCAGCCAGTCTGTCTGCTTTTTTCATTTTCAACCACACCACAGTGTCCCCGGAGAAAAGATCCAGTGAATGCTCACAACCTGTGACATCTGAACTGATGCATACCGTTCAGCTCGAAGTATGCCAGTCTTCACCTTTGCCAGCGTGCTTTGTGAATCAGTCACAATCACAACATGTATATACAGTTTGTTCTCCAACTTGGAGAAAGCTGCAGTAACCGCCTCCAACTCCTATCTCATGCTTGAGGTTAGTGTTCTATGCCAAGCTCTCCTTTACTAAACATTGGTCATAGGCTCTTGCTACGAATCCCTAGGCACTTTTTTTTTTGCCACTTACCACAGAGCCATCGGCATAGATAATCACATCACCTAGGATGCGTTCCTTGTCTGCAACGACATTGGCGTATGACCTTACCTGCAACACCTTGAGTCTGTCTGCAATGGTCGGTAGCGCGAGGGTGTATCCCATACATAATATTGGGATATCCCCTGTACACCCCAGAATCACCCTCATGGCTTCATGCTGTATGCACTCTAGTTTCACTAGCTGGCTATTTGCATTTCAAAGGTTGATACAGTGAGTATTCCTAGTCCATACTCTACCACTGAAATGATCAAGTGCTGAAAAAGTGTGAATAGCATTTTCTGTTCCATGTCCCTAGCCGCTATACACTTCGGTGCATTGAGACCCTTCTGACACTTTGTAATCACAACTTCAACATGATCTTTAAAGTTCATGCTCCTATCAAAAGGGATTCCGATGTGCATCAGTCTCTTTCCCTATTCAAATTTCTACCATTTACTGTGAGGCTTGGGAGTGTAAAAGGGGGGGGGGGGTGTCAGATTTAACAATCCTATTGTCCAGAGAGCACAATAATACAGATGCCTTTTCTGGTTTAATGACAGCATTCATATCCATGCGCCAATTCAGTCCATCACTACTGTAAATAGTGTGTATGGACTATGCTTGAATTCAAAGCCAGCGAGCACCCAAAAAAATATCCATGCACTAATCCATTACTTTATCCAGTGTCGTCTGCAACTCCTGGGCTGTTTGATTTCTGTCCTTGCCCCATCTGTGTGCGAGAACATCATTTACAAATGTAAGTATCCTTCTAGTCCCTGGTGCTTCGAGACTTGTATCTTGCTGACCTCTGTGGTAGTTCCGCTGTTATGATTGTCACGGAACGCCGCTTTAAGATCCCATAATACTTTCTCGGACTTCAAATTTGAAGGACCAATTGGAGAAATAAAGGAACTGGGGCAAGGTTGTTACAAGCAACCTGGGTTAACAAAAGAGTTGTAAAACTGGCAGTCTACCCCGAGAGCCTCATTGCCCCGTTGACATGGCTCAAGTAAACCACCCAGGCGGAACAACATATTGGCCCAGGTTGAGACAATAGTCAGCGTGGGGCTGATAACATGCCAGTCCAGCAATTCAAGATGTGGAGTGACCCATCTTGCTAGTCAGAACTAGGAAAACGGCTCAATCGTGAAGAGGCCAGATAGTTCAATCTCTACGGTAAGAGGGTGTTGGGTGTCTGATCTGATGAAGGCAATTAAAACCACAAAAATGTGTGAAATGAAATTGCACAGGCAGGAGATTACCACGGTCAATGGTGGGACCCCCCCCCCCACCCCCACCCCATGCATGACTCTCCAGGAGATAAGAGCGGTCTGCCGGCCTTAGTATAAATCCACTTGCCTAGGAAGGTTTTATATCTTCAGAATTTGAAACTGGTATGAACGATATGTATACTTTATTTATAGAGAGATCTTCTCCTTATGTTGTCTAAGATCTTCTAAGAATGTTAGTTTTCGGTAACTATTCAAGTCTTTTAGATGCATGTACTGATTTTCAATCGATGTCTGACTCTGGTTACTTGCAATGAAAGCTAATACTTTCTCATGTGTCTGTATAGCTGTATTATAATGCTCGCTTATTAACAAGTAAGACTATCATGCAATGCATATGTTCACCTTAATGTCTTCGAGAACGACATTGGAATAGACATCAACTACCGCATGGATGGAAAGTTATTCAATCTGTGAAGGCTGAAAGCTAAAACCAAAATTAACAGCGACACCGTCAGAGAGCTCCTGTTTGCTGATTATTGCGCTCTATACGCCAACTCAGAGGCGGACATGCAACATAATGTTTCAGCTTTCTCACATGTCTGTGCCAACTTTGGGCTCAATATCAACTTGGAGAAGACTGTAGTTATGTACCAGCCAGCTCCAGAGAATAATCACACTGTGCCGAATATCAAAGTGAATGATCATAGACTAAGTGTTGTGGACAAATTCACCTATCTTGGCAGCACCGTGTCACAAGCTGCCACAATCGATGACGAAGTGAATGCAAGAATCTCCAAGGCCAGTGCAGCCTTTGGCAGACTGTACAAGAATGTATGGGACAGAACTGGAATAAGCCTGCAAACAAAGCTAAAAGTCTACAAAGCAGTTGTATTATCCACACTGCTATATGCTTGTGAAACCTGGACTGTTTATCAGCGACACGCTAGGAAATTAAACCACTTCCACACAGTCTGCCTAAGGAAGCTACTGAAGATTAAATGGCAAGACAAGATTCCAGACACTGAAATCCTAGAAAGAGCATCCATGCCCAGTATCCACACTCTACTGATGAAGAATCAGATTCGCTTGGCTGGTCACTTGACTCGCATGCAAGATCACAGGCTCCCTAAACATTTTTTTACGGCGAGTTGCGTTGTGGTAAACGCTCCCAAGGCGGCCAGAGGAAACGCTTTAAAGACACTCTGAAAGTCTCACTGAATGCTTTTGGAATTCATTATGACACCTGGGAGACTGCAGCCAGAGACCGAAATTCGTGGCATGCATCATTATGCAAGGGTGTCGTCACTTGTGAGGCAACCAGGACTGCAAGAGACGTGAAGAAAAGACAGAACAGAAAAACCACTGCAGGAAATCCTCCTCCAGAAACGTCAGTCATTCTTTGTCCACATTGTCAAGGAACATTTAGAGCCAAAATAGGCCTTATCAGCCATCTTAGAACTCACGGCTCCATACTTTCAACCCCGCTGGATGAAATGAATGGTCATCATCATTCTTGATGGACAAACAACATGTTCACCTTATGTTGCTAGGCATGTTTATACTCATGGTTCTATGCATCATTTTTTGTCATACTCTGGACATGCATTCGGCTGACTTTTATTTAATATTGTCAGATGTCTGTCACGTCTACGGAAACTATTAGTTTCTCAGTGGTTGTAGATGTTTAAAATGCAATTTGTTATATTGTACATACCAGGCAGAATTGGGTGTTATGCTAATGAATGTGTGCTTATGCGCTACGCCCATTGGCATATTGCCTATTAATTGTGTGTGCAGTAGCAGCGTAGTTGTGCGGACATTACCTACACTCAGTATTGGGTGTATGGTCAGCTTAACCCTTTCAGTGTGTTGTGAACGAGCGTTCACAGTAACTCACGGAGGCCTAGAAAAGACTGATCACATCACTTAAGCCATGAGACTAAATACTCTTATGACACCACTACCGACCTGAACATAGGACATTCTCATTCAGGCAACATTTTTTGATCACGTTATGAGAAGAAATAAATTGAAGAACTTGGTGACAACTGGTAAGATTGAGGTGGAAAGAACAAGAGGAAGGCAGAGAAGTAAATACCCAGATGACTTGACCACGTGGCATGGTCGAGGCAAAAACACTGAGCTGATCCACGACTCTGGTGATCGAGTGAGATGGCGAGACATGACCGTCCACGCTTACCGGCATGGTTCATTGCGATTTTTTTTTTTTTTTGGATCGCTTTGAACTCAAGCGAAGTCCATACACGCTATTTATAGTAGTGATGGACTGAATTTTGCGTGTGGGTTAGCTTTCCCTGTTAACAATGTCCCTCGCCATCAGGCGAACCCATTCCGACTTCAGAGATAACATATGACGATGATGATGCATGTTAGTAAGAACTTTTCCATTTCTGTTTTTGAACTGTCTGATTAGTTGATTATACTTTCCTACTAACAGTAATATCTTCCTTTAGGTGTTGCAAAGACTTCTGAGTTTTCGTTTCGATGCTGCTGCTACTTCTTCCTCTCTTGCTAGATCATCATATTGTCTTTTATCTGCCTTTACTTTCTTAAGTTCTGTTTTAGCGTTCGCATATTTTTCCTGGGCTCTGATTTCCGAAGCTCTGGTCTTGCAATGAATTAAATCTGCTTTCTGGCTTCTTCTCTCTAATATCTTTTTAAGGGTTTCCAGTGTAACAGTTTACGGTTTCTTTCTTATTTGCCAAGTACTTCGAGACATGATCACATGTTTTTCAACTGCTGCCAAGAGACTTCCATACTCACTTCGTCTACTGACAACTTCAGCATTGCCTCAATAAAAGCAATTACGCTATTAAAATATATCTTTCAAATATGTAAACTATACATATGAATGTACTTTTTTTTTTGGCGCTCGCTCGCTTTGAACTCAAACGTAGTCCATACACACCATTTTTGTAGTAGTGATGGACTGATGAATTTTGCATGTGGGTTAGCTTAACCGATTAACAGTGTCCCTCGCCATCAGGTGAACCCACTCCGACTTCAGAAGTACTTGTAATTTACATCCCAAAGCCAAGGATGACAGGTCAACATTTTAGTCCAGCTAACCGCTAAACTCAGCATCAGCTCACTGGATGTTTAAGAACACCGCTCTTGTTCATTCGGCCATGCGTACTTTTGTGTTTATTACATTCCAATGTATAATATTATACTGGAAAATGGTGTTAGCTATAATTAAGCTCACTTACATATTAACATAATTATTTATTCATTAATAAATGAATATAAATGCAAAATCTGTTTTACTGAATTTTTTTTTTTTTTTTCATATCCTACTTACAGGACATCGCTGTCAACACCAGCATTTTACTGCTGTTGTTGATGTCTTGGCAAGTTCACGTTCAGTAGTTTGCCATTGCTTTCTGAATTACCTGCTCCCATAACAACAAGTTAAAAACCAGCACAACACAGTCTGCTGCCAAATCGGTCACAGCGATGTTTTGAACGCAGGTAAGCGGCTCACGAATCGTGTCCACAAGCCCTTAGCCACGGAGACCAGCTTACTTGAAATTGTGAGTATCAAATACATTTTATAAGTACATTTGTTGCAATGCATGACACATAAGACCACTGACAAAATAACAGAAACAGTGACAAATTATCAAATGAATAAACAAAACAAATGATCATTTTTAAAATTGTTATTGAACATTTATAAATTGACATTGTGAAAGTGATTCAATTAAGGAATATCCACGTAATTTATTAATCATATTTAACATACAAACAATTAAATAACATCATGCTTTAAAATAAAAACGTTATGAGAAATAACCTATGGTAAAATGTATTAGTATTGACAACATTGTATTCAGAAAGTTCACTGAAAAACATAGAATGTCAAGTGAAAAAGTGGAAAAGCAAAAGCTGATGTCTACATGAAAGTACAACATTGCTGATGCAAACAATCAAACCCCCCACCCCCCCCCCCCCCCTCAGATATTCACTTTCGGAATATATATATATATATGAAAGTCACCCAGAAAACATTGAGGATGCTGGTTACACTTCAGTTCGGGTATCTCAGGGGTCTTAGAGCCCAAGGACTGAATTGACATGAATGGAAGTGATATTTGATTGCCAGTCTTGATTAGACTTAAAAGGCACATATGATCTCCTGGCAATGGATAGGACTTATTTAGTCAATCCCGATGAGTGAATTGTTATGTTAATTCCAATGCAGATTTATAAGAAACCAGTAGATCCATATCATTTTAAATTGTTTGTGCTAGTTACGCTTACAGATAAATTGTTACACTCACATGCACTTATTATGTTCATTATATGATGTTACATTTCAGTATGTAAAGCAATAATAATATAATGCCACAGTGGCAGAAGACAGTGCTTGCTGCTATGGGCAGACATTATAACCATGTAATAACACCCTGATAATTAATACTGCACTGATATATATATATATATATATATATATATATATATATATATATATATATATATATATATATATATATATATATATATATATATATATATATAATATATATATATATATATATATATATATATATATAATATATATATATATATATATAATATATATATATATATATATATATATATATATATATATGAAATCTATGTGGAGAAGTGATCAAGTCGTCTGCCTCGCGCTCCGAAGATTCTGGGCTACGTGTTTAGGTTCACGACTGCATTTGTCTCAGATTCTCCTGGGGGTCATCACTGGAGCTACGAAATTCATGATTTGTGCGACACTTTCAGCAGGCTGCCCTGCAGAAAGACATCGAGCCATACATGATCAAACCTGGTGCAATGAAGTCGATCCTTTCGACTTTAAAAAATATATACATATATACTCTAGATCAATGGGAAATGCTGAAGAATTCAATCAGTTGTGCAGCAGAAAGAAACTATTCCAAAATTAAAGAAAGTGGGCCGTAAGACATGGATGACTGAAGAAATTTTACAACTAATGGAAACAAGAAGACAGAACAAAAATAATCCTGCCAAGTATGAAGAAATTCACAGAAAAGTCAGAACCTTATGTAGGGAGGCAAAAGAAACATGGCTTGAGAAAAATTGCGGAGAAATTGAAAAACAACACAACAGTAAAAATGCGAAACTAATGCACACAAGAATTCAGGAGCTTACTAATCAAAGAACGCGTACATCAGCAGGCTGCGTAAAGACAAAAGATGGAATAGTCATAATAGAAAAAGATCAGATCTTACATGTATGGTCAGATTACGTGAAAAACCTTTATGACGACAACAGAGACGAACACAACAATGTTCAAAATAATAATGAAGGACCACCAATTTTGAAGATGGAGGTTCAGAATGCTCTTAACCATATGAAATCTGGCAAGACCCCCGGTTCAGACAGCATCACAACAGAAATGATTAATGCTTTAGAAGAATATGGAATAGATGAAGTTACCACTCTGCTTAATACAATATATGATACTGGAAATATACCTCATCAATTATGTAATTATGTATTTATTGCAATCCCAAAGAAATCAGGAGCCTTGGAATGTGATCAACATTGAACAATTAGTATAATGAGTCACATCATGAAGATTTTGCTAAGAATTATCATGCAAAGAATTAGGAGGAAAATACAACCTGAAATAGGAGAAGAACAATGTGGGTTTGTAGAAGGCAAGGGTACAGTAAATGCCGTGTATATACTGAGAACCGTAATCGAACGTTCCATAAAAGTAAACAAAGATCTATACCTTTGCTTTATTGACTACACAAAGGCTTTCGATAAAGTGAGACATGTCGACATGATAAGGTTGCTTGAAGAACAACAAATTGATGGGAAAGACCTTAGACTTGTAAAAAATATATATTGGAAACAACAAGCTGCCATAAGAGTTGATAATGAAGTAGGCCAATATCAGCCTATTAAGAGAGGTGTGAGACAGAAATGTGTAATGTCTACATGTCGACATGATAAGGTTGCTTGAAGAACAACAAATTGATGGGAAAGACCTTAGACTTGTAAAAAATATATATTGGAAACAACAAGCTGCCATAAGAGTTGATAATGAAGTAGGCCAATATCAGCCTATTAAGAGAGGTGTGAGACAGAAATGTGTAATGTCTCCAGATCTGTTTTCCCTGTACAGTGAAAGTATTTTCAGAAATATTGAAGATATGGAAGGAATTAACATTGGGGGACGATGCATCAATAACATTAGATATGCAGATGATACAGTCTTGATTGCAGACAATGAACAGGACCTGCAAAATTTAGTAGATGCAGTTGTTACATACAGTGAACAACGAGGGTTAGAATTAAATTGTAAAAAGACACAGTTTATGGTCGTCACTAAGAAGAACGAAATACCACAATGTAATATACAAGTAAATGGGAATATTCTTCAACAAGTGAATAGGTACAATTATCTCGGAACAGTAATAACATCTGATGGGAGATGCCTTGAAGAGATTAGAACAAGAATCGCCATGGCAAAAGTAGCCTTTAGCAAGATGAAAAACAACTGACCAATAAAAAGATATCAATTGAAACGAGAAAAAGAGTGTTGAGGTGCTACATAGAACCTGTACTTTTATATGGATGTGAAGCTTGGACAATGAGCAGTCAAGCTGAAAAACATTTGATGGCTGTAGAAATGTGGTTTCTGAGGAAAATGCAAAGAATACCATGGACAGCTAGAAAGACCAATGAACAAGTCCTTCAAGAAACAAATGAAGATCGTAAACTGATTAGAGACATTAGACGCAGACAGTCACAATTTTTTGGGCATGTTATGAGAAGAAATGAATTGGAGAACTTGGTGACAACTGGTAAGATCAAGGGGAACAGACCAAGGGGAAGACCTAGAAGCAAGTACCTGGATGGCTTGGCCTCGTGGCATGGTCGAGACAGAAACACGGAGCTGATCCACGACTCTGGTGATCGAGATGGCAAAACATGACCGCCCACGCTTACCGGCATGGCACATGATGGATGATGGATAGATGCCCTAGATTAGACAGCACTCACATTTATTTAAATGTAGGGTTTGGTGTTATTACAGTTAACAGAGAGTGACAACAATGTATAACAATAGAAGAGAGTGTAGAGTCAATACGATCTATGCATTATGTGACAGACCAGACAGACTTATTTACCTGGGGCAGTTCGTAATCCTGTATACTGCATTCAAAACACAGCTCGGGTGATTTAGCAGCATACCACCTAGCGTTAGTTTTTTTTTTTTTTTTTTTTAATGAAAGTGGTATGAGCACTGGTCATTCAGAAAGCAATGGCAAACTACTGAACATAAACTTGCCAAGAAATCACAGACAGCCAAATAATTCTGGGGTTGACTGTGACGTCCTGTAAAGGATACGCAACTAACTTTTTAAACGTGAAATAACAGGTGATTGATATATGACCTGACTCACAGACCATTAATTACTGTGCTTTGCACGAAATAGACCGGATTCTTGGGAATACTTGGGGAGGAGACAACACACACTCTACTCTGGGTTTACTTAGTAATACTTGGGGAGGAGACAAACACACACTACTCTGGATTTACTTAGTAATACTTGGGGAGGAGACAACACACACTCGGCTCTGGATTTACTTAGTAATACTTGGGGAGGAGACAACACACACTCTACTCTGGGTTTACTTAGTAATACTTGGGGAGGAGACAACACACACTCGGCTCTGGATTTACTTAGTAATACTTGGGGAGGAGACAACACACACTCTACTCTGGGTTTACTTAGTAATACTTGGGGAGGAGACAAACACACACTACTCTGGATTTACTTAGTAATACTTGGGGAGGAGACAACACACACTCGACTCTGGATTTACTTAGTAATACTTGGGGAGGAGACAACACACACTCTACTCTGGGTTTACTTAGTAATACTTGGGGAGGAGACAACACACACTCGACTCTGGGTTTACTTAGTAATACTTGGGGAGGAGACAAACACACACTACTCTGGGTTTACTTAGTAATACTTGGGGAGGAGACAAACACACTCTCTATGTCCCTGATGATGATAGAAAATTGCATGAAATGTTACCGTCTACTTTTTCTTCACATGCCTGGTCTAGAGCAGAAATGGGTCATCATTGACTCTCCAATCAAAATCACAGTGGCCTATTTGGAAATGAGATTGTCAATAAGCTTGCTGCAGCAGTGTGAATCGCAAAATTATTTATTATTATATTATGTCTTATCAGAGGAAACCAGAGTATGATTTTTTTTTTTTAATGGAACATGCCAAAATCAACTACCAATTTAAACTGTATCAACCTCCTACATGATCCATGTGTAGACATATACCTCATTGTTATGAAACAGCTAATCATCTCTCTATGTAAACCATACAATTCCAATCACCAGAAAATATTTCTATAGTAACCTCCAATAACTACTAACTCAATGGGTTTTTGGAACAGCTACAGAGGTTCTCTGTTCTTTACTTCTGTCCTTTACCTCTATGTTGCTGATCAATAACTGTGAATTTATTGTTCATACTACAGTGGGCCACCACCTTCACAATAATGGTGGGCTGCCAGAGTTGACAACTCAAAAGAAATGGGATAAAACAACAGATTTAGTATAAATCCATAACAAGATGCAATTTAGATTGGTACACACAATAGTTTAACAGAAAAATTGTGAATACTGACCTGAAATGTCTTCGAAGGCACTTGTTACTTATTACTTTCTCCTGTATGTATTGCTATGTGTCTTCGTATATTTCTCATGTTTTGAAAATACTTACAACAATCATCACACTTATAACGTTTCACTTTTGCGTGAATTTTTGTGTGTTTCTGTAAGTGAATTAATTGTGCAAAATGGGAACCACAAATATCACATTTGAATGGTTTCACACCTGTATGTTTTCTTTTGTGTGAATTTAAGGTACTTAACTCTCTGAAATTAGAACCACACACATCATATTTATAAGGCTTTTCTCCTGTGTGTATTCTCTTATGCATCTTTAGTCCACTGCTGTCTTTAAAGGAAAGATTACAAGTATCACACTTGTATGGTTTTTCCCCTGTATGTTTTCTTCTGTGTGAATTTAAGTGAGGCAACTGAGTAAAATGAGACCCACAAATATCACATTTGTATGGTTTCTCTCCTGTGTGTATTCTTTTGTGTGTAGTTAAGTGAGATAACTGTGCAAAATAAGAACCACAAGCATCACATTTGTATGGTTTCTCTCCTGTGTGTATTCTTTTGTGTGTAGTTAAGTAAGATAACTGTGCAAAATAAGAACCACAAACATCACATTTGTATGGTTTCTCGCCAGTGTGGATTCTTTTGTGTATATTTAAATTAGACAACTGAGTAAAATAAGAATTACAAATATCACATTTGTATTGTTTCTCTCCTGTGTGTATAATTTTGTGTGAATTTAAGTGATGCAGTTGAGTAAAATGAGACCCACAAATATCACATTTGAATGGTTTCTCTCCTGTGTGTATTCTTTTGTGTACTTTTAAGGTCCCTAACACTCTGAAATTAGAACCACACACATCACATTTATAAGGCTTTTCTCCTGTGTGTATTTTCCTGTGCACCTTTAGGCTACAGCTAGTTATAAAGGAAAGATTACAAGTATCACACTTGTATGGTTTTTCGCCTGTATGTTTTCTTTTGTGAATCTGTAATTGACAAAATTGTCTAAATCTATCACCACAAATATCACATTTATAAGGCTTTTCTCCTGTGTGTACTCTTTTGTGAATTGTTAAGTAACTAATTCCTCTAAAATAAAGATCACAAACATCACATTTATATCGCCTCTCTCCTGTATGTGTTACTCTGTGGCTTTTAAGTGCAACCAACTGTGCACATACAAAATCACAAATATCACATTTGTATGGTTTCTCTCCTGTATGTATTCTTTTATGCATCGTCAAACTTTGCTTATAAGTTGTTGCAAAACCACAAATATCACACTTGTATGGCTTTTCTTCTGTGTGCAATCTTTTATGTATCTTTAAGCCACCTGACTGTGTGAAACTAGAACCACAAATATCACATTTGTGAGGTTTTTCCTCTGCGTGTATTCTTTTATGTGTTTCAAGACCATCTCTCCGAGCAAATGCTTTACCACAATCATCACACTTATAAGGCTTTTCTCCTGTGTGTGTTCTTTTGTGAGTTGTCAGTGCACTATTATGTGCAAATGCTCTATCACAAACATTACACTTGTAAAGCTGTTCTCCTGTATGTATTCTTTTATGATATGTTAAGCCACCACTCTGCCTAAAGCAGCGACCACAATGTTCACATTTGTACATCTTTTCTCCTGTATGTATTCTTTGGTGAACTTTCAAAGCACCACTCCCTCGAAATTGAGCACCACATGTATCACACTTATATGGTTTCTCTTTTGTATGTGTTCTTTGATGAATTTTTACATTACTCTTGTACGCAAAATGAAGACCACAAGTGTCACACTTATAAGGTTTCTCTCCTTTATGTCTCCTTTTGTGTTTGTTTAAGTACACTCTTATTTTGAATTCTTTGAAACAAATATCACACTTATAAATTTTTGCTTCTCTATGTACCATTTTGTGTTTCTGTAAGTAAATGTTCAGTGCAAAATTACGGCCACAAACATCACATTTAAATTGCCTCTCTTGTGTGTGAATTCTTTTGTGTTTCATTAAGTAACTAAGCTTAGGAAAGTTACGACCACAAACATTACAAGTGCAAATTTTCCGCTCTGTATGCAATTTTTTATGTTTCCTTAGTTGACCATTTACCTGAAACTCTTGACCACAGACATTACATTTATAGGCTTTCTCTTGTATATGTTTTAATAGGTGAATCTTTAAGTTAATAATGTATAAAAAGATACAACCACAATCGTCACATTTGTAAAGACCCTCTCCTGTATGAGTCCCCAAGTGTATTCGTAACTTATTTATACACAAAGAATTGAGGCCACAATCATCACATCTGTAAAGTCTCTCTTCAGTATGCATAGTTATGTGCTGCTTTAACTTGTTCATATCAGTAAATCTGAGACCACAATCCTCACATCCATAAAGGATCTTTTCTGTACGTTTTGCTTTGTGCATCTTTCAATATTCGCTTCTTGAAATGTCAAGAACGAATGTTCTTCATGGACAAGACTTGTGTTCACAATTGCCTGACTACCAGATTGCACAATGTTTGTAGCTACACAGTATCTTTATCTCATTCTATTTAACATATAATTCAGAATTTTATATTGTCTTAATCTACATGCATTCCTGATGAGCACACTCAATCAGCAATATATTCAGAACTAGACTTAAGTCATTAACTATTTCTGACATTTGGATTAAGGAAATATTTGGTCTCATATGTTGTGAAACATGTGATTTTCATGCCTTCTGAGAAACATCAACATTGGAGTTGACATTGCAGCAAAGACCATCTGAAACATAAAAGAAAACGACGCCAGAGTTAGTCAAGAAATATTTGATCATAGCTCAGTTAGAATGTAAAATAGCATTTTGGTTTGGCTTGGATTTGGTTGAGGATCACTTTCTTTGCACGTGAATATCTCCATCAGTGATCCAGTCTCCTACTAGACCACACAAGGAGAATGTCAGCACAGTGCATGAATCTCAATGAGAATCCTAACATATGTATAGTAGAATCACACATATTATTTTTTATGGGAAGGCTTTATCATTTTGAAATTTAACCTGGGTGGCAGTATATTTAGCCTGCACTTTTCAATTTCCAACTGCCAAGGGAACTGTAACATGTGCAATGTGCAAACGAGTTTTAAGTTTTATGCTCTTCTCTGAAAAGTGTAGACATCTGTTCGCTACCCCAGGATAAGGCAATCCCCTGCTACAGTCGAGTCCACTTAAGTTGAACTCGGCTAAGTAGAATTTCGCTTAAGCCGACGTTACTGGCTTAGTTCCAGTTATTATCCTTCTTTATCATTGTATAAAAAGTCCTGATAAGTCGAATTCGGTTAACTTGAATTTTCAGATTAGTCGAAAATAAAAATGAATACCGACTATATAAGTGTAAGTCGAACTGTTCATTTCACACACACACACACACACACACACACACACACACACACACACACACACACACACACACACACACACACACACACAAATTGTTTCACAAAAGAATTATTTTTTAGTCAGCCCGGAGAACAACAATCTCGCACGCACGATATCTCGCTATATGTCAACAAGTTACATAAATGAACACATGTAGTATTGTTTGGTGCTCACAGAAGGAGAAGAAAGAGATACAAGAAACAAGAAGGCACAACTTTTGACAGCAAGCTAGAACTGCCGCGTGTGATTTTGTTGATGCTGCCCTTTTAAAATGGTTCACTGTGATTAGATTGGCAAATGTACCAACCAGTAAATGGGCCTTTATTTATTGCGAAAGCAGAAGAATTTGCACATCTTGGAGGTCAGACAGAATGGAATTGTAGTGCTAGCTGGTTGGATCATTTCAAAAAACGACACTGCATCACGTACAAGAATGTGTGGAGAGAAACAGTCTGCTGACGAAGCAATGACTCACTCATGGATAGAAGACGTGCTCAGACCTGCTTTAGCTAAATATAATTCTGCGGATGTATTTAATGCCAATGAAACTGGCTTATTTTGGAGATTGTTACCTGATAAAACATTTTCTATCAAAAATTAAAAGTGTATTGGAGGAAAAAATCAAAAGACAAAATAACAGTGGTTGTGTTCCAATATGGATGGTAGTGAAAAATGGCTTTTATTTGTGATTTGAAAATTTTTAAATCCTCGTTGTTTCAAAGGCCTGACAAAATTGTGTGTGAATTACAGAACCAATTCAAAGGTTTGGATAACATCGAAACTGTTCAAAGACTGGCTACAAGAATTTTTGGGAACACATTTTTCACAAGTCAAGAAGCAAAGCTAAATCACTGACACTTTCTTTAATTAATTTGGAAATGTTCATATAACTTTAATGTTCCCCTTTCTAAAATAATTAAACATTTCAACATTTCTGATATTGTATTGCTATTTATTTGTTCACTAACTGTGTTTTCTAAGCGGTACAATCATTTTACTCAATGCTACTGCATGGTATTAGTGTAAATGTGTGCAGTCTGGATAAGCAGAATTTCTGATAAGTAGAACAAATTCCTTCGACCCCGGTGACTTCTACTTATCCAGACTCCACTGTATGCAGTTTTTAATCCCATTAAAACTTAGCACTGCCATTTTGTTTAGACTCGACTGGAGCCATATTTTCACACAAAGAAAAGTTTAAAAATAGTGTTTGACTTCAACATTAACAATTTTGCTTTTAAATTTAATTGCAAACATATTCAATTATAAATGTGCACAAATAGATGTTTAGTTAATGTTATATTGCTCAACCTCACAAAGGGCATTGGGTTGGACACAAAATAAGAAAACAAACTGTATGTTCCTTATTACTTTGTGCATATGTGTTCCAAATGAAAGATATAGGTACTTCCCTGATAGGTCAATACAATTTATTTCTCTTTTTTGCAATCCCTCACATTGAACGCAAATGTAGTTCATACATATTGTACCACTAGATAGAAATAATACTATTACTAATATTAATGAACGGATAATATACTTAGCATTCCTTGTACTGTAAAATAGGTTATTCTGATCAAAATATATTAATAAATAAGTATTAATAGTTAAAACAGGCATAAGATCATCTCTGAGATGAATCAAAAGATAATTAGCAGGGTCTGGCATTAGTTGGTTGATGACCTATGCTCTATTTTAACAGGCTGAAGTGGAAGACATTATCTGCTAGCTAGTACATTGGAACTTGAGTCTTGAACTTGGAGGTTGTTCTAACAGTTCCAAGTTGAAAACGTGTGAGTATGGAACTTGGCAATTTTTGTCAAGAATTTTCACATTTTTATTCTCCTGTTTATATTGTTAGTCCATCTAAGCAGGATTAAATTAAGAGAACTGTACCTGTTTTATATTTCCATCACAATAACCGTATCTTACCGGGAATACTAACAGTATATTATCCTATACTATTAGTAATAGTAGTAATAGCAGAAAACTTAAAACTCGTTTGCACATTGCGCATTTAAAATTCCCTTGGCAGTAATAGTACTTGCAGACTGCATGGAAAACATCATTGATTATTCAACGGGCAAGACGGCATTAACTTTCAAAGAGGTGTGGAACGTAATGAGCATTGTAAGGCATGGAGGACACCCTGGTCATCCACGCACCTGTATTCATCTCCAGTCGTCTTGACTTGTCTTGCCACTGGATTCAGATGGACTCAGGTAAGAGAGTGTGGTCGATGAATTGCGCAACTCTTCCTCACTTTAATCCAATTCATCACGCAAGTCATTCTTCATCCAACTTCATCTATCACCTTCAAGCCCTGTAAGATGAGCGAGCGGCAAAGCGGCAGGCGTGAGTACGCTGGCAGTCATAGTTGCAGACCTGCACACAGGCGAGTCAGGCCATATGGTCGTCTTCTACTGACCGCAGCAACAGTGGGATTTGGCAGCCCCCTGAGTGACTGAACAGCCATCTATATGAAAGCACTGCTCACCTCCATGGCATGAGGAAGGGGCTAAAAAGGATGCCCTAAACATTGTCTGCTCCATCATTACCTTACCAGCTAGCTGTGGTTGGTAGGTACCCTATAACTGCAGTTGACATTCAACCAAAGTAAAAACAGGTAAAGCAAAAAAGCAAACCACATTCCCTTAACCATTGGAACTCGGAATGTATGCACCATGATAGATAGAGAAGGTGTGTTGGGCCCAGAGAGACAAACAGCACTGATTTGGAGAGAGTTGGGCAGGTTAACACTGCAGTCTTGAACGAGAAACGACTTGCAGAAGGCCAAATCTGTGAAGTAAGTGCCAGCTACACATTCTTCTGGAGTGGAAGGAAAAGTGAGGAAAGACGCCAGTTCGGTGTGTATTTGCCATTAAGTCAGCCCTGGTTGGCAAACTAGCTGGATTTCCGAAGGCTATAAACGACAGGCTTATGACCATTAAGATACCCCTGCTGAACGGAAGGAAGCATGCAACCATTGTGAGCGTCTACACACCAACCATGACCAATGAAGATGACTGTCTCAAATATAAGCATACACATCAAACCACCACAGCATCCTCAAGGGGTAAAAGTGCAAAAGAAAGCTAAATGTCACCCGCCTAAACAGTAAACAAATGCAGCTGTCATTTGAAAATATGCTGGAAGACCGCCTCAAGCTCAGTGCCGAGGCTAAACAAGATGTGGAAACAGAGTGGATAGCCCTAAAGGACATCATTTACAACACTGCTATGGAAATGCAGGGTCCAACCCCCCGGAAACATACAGACTGGTTTGATGGAAATTCCGAAGACAATCAACCAATTACTGGCCAAAAAACACCTTCTCCACAAGGAATATTTGAACGACCCGAAGTCAACATAAAAAAAAGATGCCTTAAATAACATCCGGAGAGTCATGCAGCAGAAATTCTGACACATGCGGAACTCCTGGCTGAGCAACAAGCTGATCAGATTCAAGGTTTTGCTTAAAGACATCAGAAAAACTTTTATGACTCGCTAAAAGCGGTCTATGACCCTACATAACTGGGTATAGTTCCCCTCCTTAGTGCAGATGAGGGAACACTTGGTCACCGATAAGAAAGAAATCCTCCAATGTTGGGTAGAGCATTTCAGCAACATGTTAAATGCAACTTCCTCCATCGATGATGAAACCATCAACTGCCTTCCTCAAGTCCCGACTAATGATACTCTTCTTGACTTGCCAACCATAGTGGAAATAAACAAAGCTATCCAGCAACATTCCAGCGGTAAGGCACCTGGTCCTGACCCAGTCCCGGCAGAGATCCACAAAGCAGGTGGATTTGTTCTAATAGAATAGCTTCACCAAGTCTTTACAAACATATAGGTAGCGTATTCGTTGCTATAGAAGGATGCCGTTTTCAGAAAGTTCAAGGTCATCGGCTGCACAGATGGTTTACTGCGCATCTGCAAGATCTGTATACGAAAATACCCCTATAGTGTTTCTACTTGGATTTATACGAAACTGTGCCTCGGAAATCGCGAATGACAACTTTAACGAGGGGGCCACATGATTAATCTTTCATCAGGCATGTTTAGAAGCTGTTGAGGTGTTCTGACTTGAAGCACAATTCTAATTTTCTGCAGTAGGTAAAAGAATTTATATTATAGTTTGTTTATTATCGATATATCCTTTCTTTAGCGTGCATTTTTGAATTATGTGTCCAATTCTTCTTCCTCTTCTTCGTTCATCTGGATTTTTTTTTCCGGACGTGACTGCATTGTGCCTGTTTACAGCAGAGCTGCGTTCTTACGCCATTAGGCCGACACATCCGACTTCTACGGGCATTTGTTGACCGGGTTAACCTTCCCGGGGTGTGTCCAATTCTACATTTAAGTGTCAACTTTCAACAAGATTCACAGTGCTGATCTTTGGGGGGAAAAATTTGTGTGTGTTCATGCTTGATACCTTTTTATCTGAAAATTCATGATGGCGGAAAATCACGGCATATTGGACCGGTGTGTTTTTATTAATAGAACACTGGGGATTTTAAATGATAAAATTAAACAGAATAACAGTTTACTTTTAAATTCTATTAATAATTCATTTTGTTGCTTTAATTATTGTTCATCATGTGGCATGGTTTAACATGTTTGAAATTCAACCCTGTCCACGGTCCATGCTGGGCAATTTTTGACTGATGTTGACTGGCTGTCAGCTGCATTTATCTATTAATTATCAATCTATCCTTCCTTTATCATGCATTTATGAATTCTTTGTCCATTTTTACACATAACTATGGAGTTTCAACACATTTCGTTATACTGATGTGTGGAAATGAACATTTTTGTGAGACCAAGCTGGTTACGTACTTAAGATCGACAAAAATTCACAATGGCGGCAGCCCTGCATATCAGACCAGTGTCTGTTTCTATTATAACACTGGAGATTTAGATTTAGAATCAAAACATACAGGTAAATTAAATAGGGTAGCAATATACTATATTAATAAATAATTTCTCTACAGTTATTGTGATCTTGTTGCTGTAATTTTTCATCAAATTTGTTTGTCATAATTTAAAACCCGTCCATGATCTGTGACTAACCAACTAACTAAACTTAGTTGTAATCTGAATCTGCATATTTTGTTGTTACATATTGTAAGTTAATTGTAATTATTTGAATCAGGAACCAATTTAGCTTTTATTCTTGTCTTTCTGATTATTAATATAATCATCAACTATGTTGTCTCTTGGATGCATTTTTACCTGATAACCCAGAAGGTAGAATGGAATAATTTTTTAACCATCTCGTCAGCTTAAGTACTAAATGTGCATTTACTATGCTCATTCTGTAAATTTGCGACCATGTTTTACTACATTTTATTAGATTTAAAGTTCACAATTAATAATTTATAACTTCATGTTATTTTACAGCATTTTATTTCTATTTATTAATCTGTTTTTTCTCCTTCTTTTCAGGTCTTATCAGAATTGTCTGTTTGATTGCAAATGATGATAAGCTGATGCTATCTTGCTCAACTATCTGATGCAATCGTTGATTATTATGTAATGTAGCTGCCGTTAAGACAGAAGAGAGCTTGAATGCCAAGACAGGTCGCCAACAGAGGTAGTATTTCTCTAATTATGGACATGTTTCTACGGTGAGTTGAGGTTAACTTTTATAGTTTTAATATCTATTATACTTTAAAACAAAGGTTTTTTAATACATATACAGTATCATTAATTTCTTTTTAATTTCTCCTCAGTTTTTAATGTTCACAGAGAACTGTTCTGCCCATCTCCTCTCCAAGAGTCCTCTGTACGCTGTCTTTGCTGTCGGCACTCTCTCAACGTGGCAGCGTTGAGGTACCTTCATGGCTGCTATTGTCACCGTCGTCACTCAGCTGCGCAGGTTCGACTCCTGCCCCGGGCATGCAAACGCTTGTCAATTATGGTAGTGGGTAATGCTCTGGTGCCTGGGACCCACAGCTGAGTCAGTGATGGTAGTAAAGACCGTATCGTACCTCAACAAGGTGTTCAGGGAGCGACAATGAAGGAAGTGTACAGAGGATGGAGAGGAGATGGGCAGCCGGGGGGAGGAGGAGGGGAATGGAGGTGTGGGTGGGTTGATTGGTGAGTTATATGAATTATGACGAAGGCTAATTTATGAATTAGTAATTAATTAGTGGCCATTTTTAATTGCTAATTAGGTCACCTCACATACTATCAAAACAACAAAGTGACCATAAGGACCGTAACATCATTCTGTATAATAAAATATACATCTTGAAATTTGTTAAAGCTAAAATTAAGAAGACATACGCTAATTTATGAATTAGTAATTAATTAGCAGCCATTTTTACTTGCTAATTAGGTCATGACACATAATATAAAAAAATTAATGACATGACCAGTTAGGCCTCGCAACCTCGATCGCAGTGATGCATGGTTGCTAAGATGTTTTTTTAAAAACAAAACAGATAGTCTCAAAAAATGCAACATTTTGATAATTTGGACTCTCACTTTGACCAGGCCGTGTCAAAATCCACTCAGTGAGGGGATTTTTGAGTAAATTTTTGTCAAAGGTCACGACACTCAAATTTGAATAGCTCCATGTAGAATTGAGATACACATATCATTGAGGTACCGTTACATTTGGTTTTTCAATGCCTATCTATCTGTGGTGATCTCATTAGTAAATAACCAATTTGAAAATCATGATCAGAAACCCTTATAGGTGAACAAGACCATGCCACAAGATTTTAAGGACGCATCAATATTCGACCTATACAAAAGTAAAGGAAACCGCCAATACTATGACAACCACCGAGCAGCTCCTTGCTCTCAATTGCAGGGAAGACACTCGCCAAAATTGTTCTCAATCGCTTTACAGCCCATCTCGACCAAGATCTTCCTCCTGACAGTCAATGTGGCTTCAGAAAAGAACGTGGAACTGTTGACATGATTTTCGCTGCAAGGCAGTTGCAAGAGAAATGTCAGGAACAGAACTCTGAAATGTTCTCCACTTTCATTGATCTTACCAAGGCTTTTAATACAGTCAGCAGAGAAGGACTTGAAGATTATGGCAAAATATGGCTATCCAAGAAATTTTGTCCAAATAGTGCGATTATTTCATGATTGTATGCAGGTACAGAAAAATGGTAAATTGTCTGAGCCCTTTCCTGTCACCAATGGAGTGAAGCAAGGCTGTGTCCTGGCACCAACACTTTTCAACCTCATGTTTTCAGCTATGCTGACAAATTCCTTCGAAAACGACATTGGAATAGTCAATAGACTACCGCATGGATGGAAAGTTATTCAATCTCATAAGGCTAAAAGCTAAAACCAAAACTACCACTGACACCATCAGAGAGCTACTGTTTGCTGATCATTGCGCTCTATATGCCAACTCAGAGGCAGATACAACGTTTCAGCTTTCTCATATGTCAGTGCTAACTTTGGGCTCAATATCAACTTGGAGATGACTGTAGTTATGAACCAGCCAGTTCAAGGGATTAATCACACTGAGCCAAATATCAAAGTGAATGATCATAGACTAAGTGTTGTGGACAAATTCACCTATCATGGCAGCACTGTGTCACAATTGATGATGAAGTGAATCTCCAAGGCCAGCACAGCCTTTGGCAGACTGTATAATAATGTGTGGGACAGAAATGGGATAAGCCTGCAAACAAAGCTGAAAGTCTACAAAGCAGTTGTATTATCCACACAGTTATATGCTTGTGAAACCTGGACTGTTTATCAGCAACACTTCCACACAGGCTGCCTTAGGAAGCTATTGAAGATTAAATGGCAAGACAAGATCCCAGACACTGAAGTCCTAGAAAGAGTGTCCATGCCCAGTATCCACACTCTACTAATGAAGAATCAGATTCACTAGGCTGGTCACTTGACCCGCATGCCAGAACACAGAATCTCTAAACAAATTTTTTTACAGCACCCTGCGCTGTGGTAAATGCTCCCTAGGCGACCAGAGGAAATGCTTTAAAGACACTCTGAAGATCTCACTAAAAGCTTTTGGAATTCATCACGACACTTGGGAGACTGCTGCCAGAGACTAAAATTCATGGCGTACATCATTACACAAGGGTGTAGTCACTTGTGAAGCAAACAGGACTGCAAGAGCTGAGAAAAAAAAGTACCTAATCGATTTTCTAACACAATTAGATCCGAAACCAGAAATAATATTCTGCGCCTGCACAGAAGGATCCATTGGGTCCCCAAGAAAGGCTATGACATGTTTATGACATCATCCATTCATTTAAATATCACATGACAATAACAAACGCCATCTTAGTTTTTGCAGAATAGGTCAGTCTAACATTCTGTGCATAGCGACAGGTTGAAATTATCTTGTCTTTGAAATAATTTCAATTATTTGTCATACGGTAGGTACTTTTATTTTCTAGAGCTTGTTTAATTAGTTTTAACATACTTTTAGATGGATTTGCAAATTCTGCACCCATTGTTATATATATTTGTAACGTTCCATCGCCAATCGTCTTTAATTTGTGGTAGAAAAAAAATATTTTTGTGGATATGTTGTTTCATGTTTGCAATTGGAAATCCAATATGTTGGCGCTGCGCATATCGATCGGACTAGCGGAAATACTTTTTACACTTAAAACACTTAAACACTTAAAAGGTTATTAATAATTTATCTGTATACTTTTACTATTTTTATCATTTAACATGACTGAGCATATATTTGAAGTCAATTTTCATATCCATCTATGACTTGTTTGAGTTAATCTCGCACGGACTGACAGTTCACTCAGTACAATTTATTTTCAAAGTAACTGTGTAAATCTGCAGCATTTGTCTTGCAATTTCGCATCTTTCATTATTGGTCATCAATGCTAGTATCTGTAGGAGACTTTTTCTACAAGGACCCCATCATACTCAGAAAATGAATTTTCATTGCGACATCATGGCTGATAATTTTTGAAGACTAGATGTTTTAATATTAATGTTGCATTACTTTGATCATGTTTTTCTAATTGGGTATTTGCTAACGAGTACCACCACAGCTAAAGAGGCCTTGAGAAACCATATCCAGCGGCACCTCAATGAAGCCCGTTATGACAATTCTAAGCAGAGATATTGAGTGTTGTGATCTTGAACAAAGAAATAGTGAAATACTTCAGGAATCTGCTCACTGAGCTTCTTGCTACTATAACTTATTTTTGTTATTAAACGAACATATTACCAACCATACATTATTGTGATCGGAATAGTGAGAGCTAACTGCTCATGTTAACCATAATTAGTAATTAATGAATATAATTAATTGGTGGCCATTTTAAATTTATAATTAGCTTGCAGCATATGCTATCGAAACTGAGAAGTTAAGTCTGTAGCATCATTCTGCATAATAAAAGATATAGTTGCCCGGTTTTAAAGCTAACATTAAGAATGTACATGGTAATTAATGAATAGTAACTAATTGGCGACCATTTTTAATTGCTAATTAGGTAAAAATAAAAATATATGACATAAGCAGTTAGGCTTCACTACCCCGATCACAATGATCTATGGTTGCTAAGATGTTTGTCTGAAAACAAACAAGTTACATTAGTTTTGTTTTTTTTTCCACGTTTCCATCCTGTTTCAGGATATTGCGGTCAACACCAGCATCTTTCAGCTGTATGTTGATTCCTAGGCTAGATTACGCTCATCACATCAGCACGCCATGACTTTCTGAGCAACCGGCTCCATGCTCTCATAAGTCACTGGCGTGACTCGAACCACTTCTAATTCTCGTCCGCTCACTTCGACCAGAGTATTCGGGGTTAACGGAGAAAGCTGCTAACCCCTCGGCCAGGCAGCCGGCAAGTTACATTAGTAATAAAACAAATTTTGATCAATTCAGCTATCACTTTGACTGGGACACGAAGGAAACATGCTCAGTGAACAGATTCCTGAGAGAATGTCTTTGTTTAAGATCATGACACTCAAATATTCAAATAAAATAATGGATGGTATGCATATCTTCGTTGGAATTGACATACAAGCATCATTGAGGTACCCACGGATTTGATTTTTCAATGGCCTGTCTATCACTATCTGTGATGGTCTTATTAGTAAAGAGTAAACACTCAATTTTATTTGGAAAAAAAAATTATCAGTCAGAATACCTTAAAAAAAAGGCTGGACAGAAAAGAAAACCCACTGCAGGAGATACCGAATAAATAACCACCCGAGGTCCTCCCCCTGGACTAATATTACTAATAAACCGTAAAGCTTTGCCCACATTGTCAAAGAACATTTTGAGCTAAAATAGGCCTTACCAGTGGACAAGCCATTCTTAGAACTCACGGCACCAAACTTTAAACACCACTGGATGAAATGAATGGTTGAGATACTGTCATCTGCCATATTGGATATGACTCCGTCTTCTAAAGTAGCTTTTCAGTTTCAGTGCCGAAAGTTAATTTTCCCCTGCCTGGTTTTAAAAAAAAACAAAGGACAGGTTGAGGTAGTCCAATAGGCATTACATTACATATAATAGTGATGCTGCCGTTGGAGTGCGATATGTTAAGCTTTTGATTAAACAGATTCAGAAAATTTAGAACTCTTTACCTCAGATAAAACAACTGATCCACAGGAAATAAAATAACTTCTATTTGCAGAATTTCAGTGCCTGCTTTACGGCGATGAGGGCAGACTACAAAATCATATAGTTCAACATGCAGCAGATACAATATGAATATGAGTATATATATACAGCCGAAAACGAAGCAATAATGCAAGTTAGCAGATGGTCCGGTCCACAAAGTAACAGATAAATAGCACAACTCTGAAACAAGTTAAAGAATTCAAATATCTTGGAAGTATGATCACAGAAGATGGTAGACTGGACAGAGAAATCGAATTCAGATGCCAAAACGCTAGTGCACTTACATATCAACTATCACCCTTACTGAAACATAATAATTAATATACCCATGTCCGCAAAAAGACAGATAATATTAATAAACAGCATATTCACACCAACCCTATGCTACCAATCTCAAGCTTGGGCTTTATCCAAATCACACTTTCACAAAATCAACACCTGCGAGATGAGATGCCTGAGGAGGGCTGCCAACTTAACCATCCGAGACAGAGTAAGAAATGCTGTTATCAGATGGACAGTGGGATCAACACCTTGTGCCACATTTATTGAACGACAAAAGATCAAGTGGTTTGGCCATGTCGTCAGAATGCAACACCACCAACTACCATCTCTGGCCTTACATCAAAGATCATCTGTGATGAGACCAAGAGAACGTCCAAAAAGAAAATGGATTGACGACATCAAAGACATTGTACAATCACACGGAATGACAATATCCAGTGCCGCCATCGGGCGCTGGAGCGCAAATTATTCCTCCCCCACAACGCTGGACGGCAGAAGTGGAAGATGATAATGATGATGATGAACCATTTTGGTAAGTCTGGTCGAAGCAGTACTGCTGTATTATCCGTCAGCACTGTTTGAATTTGTGAGGACTGTGCCATTTCATATTTTCGATTGTGATTCTATTTCTACCATTACCCCTACCCGTTGCTTTGCTTGAGACGAATGACCCCGTTCAACAGTCGACTGTATCGAATTGGTTGTAATTGGGGCTTTTATGGTGTATCTAAGACTTCTTCTTTTGAAAAATATTGCTGCGTATATCTGCTTCATTGAAAGAGTTGAGTTGCTGTAATTAAGTTCGTTTCATCCTTGTGGTTTTACATGGCATCCTTGTGGTTTTACATGTCTGGCCAGAGTCGCGCACTTGTTGAGGCCTCGAGTAATTGTGTACCCACCCCGTCATATGGTGCTGTTTCCTTTAAGGGGCTTTACCAGTTGTCGTCTCTCATGGTGTTCCTCCTAGTTCCCCGTCTTGGGTTGCCTTCGAATCTTCTCGGTGTTCGCCAGTTCGATCTTGGTGGGGAGCGATGTCGTTCTTCATCTGTTACTTCTTCTTCTGTCTGTGCCCTTTCATCTTCTGGTTCGGATGCTTCTGGCTCGGTCTTGAGCAGGTCTATTATCGTTTGTAGAGTTCCTTCTGTCTTGTCTCTCGCTTGATGTATTTTTGATAACTTTTCTTCAGTATCAGCCTTTATAGCAGCCATTCGAGCGACATCCTGCTCAATCTTCTGCGGAACTTGCTTCATTTCGTCCAGAATGCGCTGAACGGCTGTTATCTGTGTTTCCTGCATCTTGTCTTATTTCTTCCTCCATGCTTTTGAACTTTGATCTCAGGTCCTTCAGTTGGCCTTCCAGTTGCACTTTGTCGCTTTTTGTTTGTCGATTGGTGGCGTCATACTGCCTCCTAGCCTCTATATATGACAGGTTAGTTTTTATGGCGATCTTCGTGGCTTCCTTGTTGTCTTGGTGGCAGGGGCAGCCGAGATACCTGACGCCGTGGCTGCCGAGGCAGTTGGCACATTTTCTGTTAGTGTTAGGCCTTCTGCCGGCTTCCTGGCCTAGAGGTTAGCGACTTTACTCCGTAATCTCGTATACTCTCGTAAGTAACGTGGCGACGGTGAGAAGCAGCAGTGGTTCGAATCGCGTCGGTAACTTACGGGGTATGTGAACCGGCCGCTCAGAAAGCAATGGCAAACAACTGAGCGTAATCTTTCCAAGAAATCAACAATCAGCTGAAAGATGCTGATGTTGACAGCGATGTCCTGTAAAGGATATGCAAACCATTTAGTTAGGCCTCGTGAAGTCCTTGTTGATCTTTGCATGCTGGCACTGACTGTATGGATGAGGTCCAGAGCAGTCTCTGCATACCTCCACCTCCCTCTTGCAGGTGGCACGGGTGTGCCAAAACTTATGGCACTTAGAGCACTGCAGCACTCTCGGTATGTAGTGCTCTGGAGCTTGATCTTTCTTGTTAAATGTGATGAAGTGAGGGATCACTCGGTCCTCCGATGTTACTACGACTGACTGTGGAGGGGATGTTATTCTTGCCGATGATCCTCTTGATCTTGAGTTTCCTGTTCTCTCTTGCCAGCAGAAGATATCGTGCAGCTCAGATCTGTTCCTGATCACATTATTTAGCAGACAAGCAAATTACACCTTGATCTTTCGTTCCAGCCCACTTGCTCGACTTATGAGACTAATGACTGGTGGCTAATTTACCGGGTGCATGATGTTCTCCTCCCTGAGGAAGGGGTGACTTGTGAGCAGGCACAATCACATTGCGCATTTGTGAGATGAGTGGAAAAACGACTTGAACCTCTCAAAGTCTCAAACAAGGTACGAATACAGAGCGGGAGAAAGACATCCAGAGTCAATACACGGGTTGTAGGCCCTGCTCCAGAGAGTGTAAGGAAGGTAACGGGTCAACACATCCTGGGAGTTGAGTTGAGTGAAGAATTGACAGCATTGCACTCGGGGCATTCCCATAAGCGCCCAGTCATCATCTTCAACAGCCAGCGGAGAGTTCCAATACTGATGGTGGCCATTACAATCTGATTATATGTCCATTTTGCTTTACCTCTGAGTGACGACTGTCTACAAGATTCTCTGACCAACCCCTGCTGCCGTATTCTCTCTAGAGCTAGACCATGATAGTCTATCTGTTCTTCTGCATTATTCACTCGCACCCAGAGGGCCTTCCCCACATCTGCCTTATCATGTATTAAATCACCCCACAATGATGCAGCACCAGCCAGTCTGTCTGCTTTTTTCATTTTCAACCACACCACAGTGTCCCCGGAGAAAAGATCCAGTGAATGCTCACAACCTGTGACATCTGAACTGATGCATACCGTTCAGCTCGAAGTATGCCAGTCTTCACCTTTGCCAGCGTGCTTTGTGAATCAGTCACAATCACAACATGTATATACAGTTTGTTCTCCAACTAGGAGAATGCTGCAGTAACCGCCTCCAACTCCTATCTCATGCTTGAGGTTAGTGTTCTATGCCAAGCTCTCCTTTACTAAACATTGATCATAGGCTCTTGCTACGAATCTCTAGGCACTTTTTTTTTGCCACTTACCACAGAGCCATCGGCATAGATAATCACATCACCTAGGATGCGTTCCTTGTCTGCAACGACATTGGCGTATGACCTTACCTGCAACACCTTGAGTCTGTCTGCAATGGTCGGTAGCGCGAGGGTGTATCCCATACATAATATTGGGATATCCCCTGTACACCCCAGAATCACCCTCATGGCTTCATGCTGTATGCACTCTAGTTTCACTAGCTGGCTATTTGCATTTCAAAGGTTGATACAGTGAGTATTCCTAGTCCATACTCTACCACTGAAATGATCAAGTGCTGAAAAAGTGTGAATAGCATTTTCTGTTCCATGTCCCTAGCCGCTATACACTTCGGTGCATTGAGACCCTTCTGACACTTTGTAATCACAACTTCAACATGATCTTTAAAGTTCATGCTCCTATCAAAAGGGATTCCGATGTGCATCAGTCTCTTTCCCTATTCAAATTTCTACCATTTACTGTGAGGCTTGGGAGTGTAAAAGGAGGGGGGGGGGTGTCAGATTTAACAATCCTATTGTCCAGAGAGCACAATAATACAGATGCCTTTTCTGGTTTAATGACAGCATTCATATCCATGCGCCAATTCAGTCCATCACTACTGTAAATAGTGTGTATGGACTATGCTTGAATTCAAACCCAGCGAGCACCCCAAAAAATATCCACGCACCAATCCATCACTTTATCCAGTGTCGTCTACAACTCCTGGGTTATTTGATTTCTGTCCTTGCCCCGTCTGTGTGCGAGAACATCATCTACAAATGTAAGTATCCCTCCAGTCCCTAATGCTTTGAGGCTTGCAATCTTGCTTGTATACACATTGAAAAGCACAGGTCACATTGCCGACCCCTGTGGTAGTCCCGCGGCTATGATACAAGGCTCAGAGCTCCATGTACCTAGCCGGAGAGCAACTCTACGAGAATACATAACAGCTACCATCACAGTTCGTCAACAAATGACACACTCATCTCCACGGGAGCGTACATTAAAATATCATATCTGACTCTGCTGTACGCATCCTCGAGATCGAGTGCTGCCACCGCCGTCTCCTGTCTGTTTTGGAACCCTTCATAAACATCATAGGCTAAAGTGGCTGCACGTTACCAAGTATCTTTTCTTGCCCGGTAATTTCCCACACCTTTCGAGAGGAGATTTTCCATTTCTAAATATTCCTGAAGCTTACAGCAACGATCTTCTCCAGCACCTTGCCAAAAGTGTTCTGTAGGGTGATAATCCTGAACCCATTTAGCTTTGAATGATCTATGTCTGGCTTAGGAAGTGGTGTTAAATAGCTGTGCACCCAATCCTGGGCCACTGATGACGTCCTGGTGCTCAAGTTAAAGCAAGCAGCCATCTTCATAGGTTGTAAATCACTCATATCCTTCATGTGGGCATACCTACTCCCAAAGGGCCCCGATGCGGCGTCTTTTGCTTTCTTAAATACATTTGTGAAATCTTCCAGTTGTATGATATCGTCACAGTAGCTATCTTGATCCTCTCTAACTGAGTCTCTGATGTCCCCATCATTCTGACCAGTCTGTGCTATAAATCTCTGCAAGAAAGTTTATCCTTTCTCTTTGCCTGTTGTCAAATGCGAACCACTATCTCTGATTATTGTACCCAATGTGGCATGACGATCTTTCCTTTGCATCTGTCTGTGCAATTTCCATAACTGTCTCAGTCTTATCTCCTCTAATCTCATTCATAAAGTGTTCTAATTCGGAAGGGGGGGGGGAAGGGGGGGGGGCTTCTAACGATAGGAAGCCTGTCGCACTTGTTCCGCGTCGGTGTTTTCATCACTGGATCACTGACACACGTATACAGTCTATACACCAGTCAGACTGTGACATTGGGTTTGTAATATTGTTTATTTGCTAGATGAAATTAGACTTTTGTTTTATTTTTCAGGATTCTATTTAATCTCCACAATTATCAAAATCTTTTTTTTTTCTTTTTTCTGTTGTCGGATGTTCAGAAAGCAATGACAATTTAATGAACATAAACTTGCCTAGTAAACCACAAGCGCAAATAATGTACTTGGATTGGTTGCAGCGTCCTGTAAAAGAATATGTAGCTAACTTTTAATTGTAAATTCGGACGTTCGCTTCTTTTCTCATTATACCACCGCATCTAACTTCTATAGGGCATGTTAAAAGTGTCTGATATTTCAATGCTTGATACAGAGTTTCGCTTACATTATCGAGTCGACACATATTGTTTCTGTGATGATTGGTGTTGGTATGTCCACCAGGATGCTTGTCACATCAATTTTGCCGTCATAATCAATCAATCAATCATGTGCCATGCCGGAAAGCGTGGGCGGTCATGACTCGCCATTTCACTCGATCACCAATGTCGTGGATCAGCTCAGTGTTCCTGTCTCGTTCATGCCATGTGGCCAAGCCATCCAGGTATTTTCCTCTCGGTCTTCCCCTTGGTATGTTCCCTTCGATCTTGCTAGTTGTCACTAAGTTCTCCAATCCATTTCTTCTCATAACATGTCCAAAAAATTTTGACTGTCTACGTCTAATTTCTCCAATCAGTTTACGATGTTCATTTGTCTCCTGTAGTACTTGGTCATTGATTTTTCTGTCTGTCCATGGTATTCTTTGCATTATCCTCAGAAACCACATTTCTGCAGCCATCAGATGCTTTTCAGCTTGGCTGCTCATTGTCCAAGTTTCACATCCATACAAAAGAACAGGCTCTATGTATCCCCTCAACACTCTTTTTCTCGTTTCAATTGACATATTTTTATTGGTCAGAATATTTTTCATCTTGCTAAAGGCTACTTTCGCCATGGCGATTCTTGTTCTAATCTCTTCAAGGCATCTCCCATCAGATGTTATGACTGTTCCAAGATAATTGTACCGATTCACTTGTTGAAGAATATTTCCATTTACTTGTATATTACATAGTGGCACTTCTTCCTTCCTAGTGACGACCATAACCTGAGTCTTTTTACAATTTAATTCTAACCCCAGTTGCTCACTGTGTACAACAACCGCATCTACTAATTGTTGCAGGTCCTGCGCATTGTCTGCAATTAATACTGTATCATCTGCATATCTAATGTTATTGATGTTTTGTCCTCCAATGCTGATTCCATTTATATCCTCTACATTTCTGAAAATATTTTCACTGTATAGGGAAAAAAGATCTGGAGACATCACACATCCCTGCCTAACACCTCTCTTAATTGGCTGATACTGTCCCACTTCATTATCAATCCTTATTGCAGCTTGTTGTTTCCAATATATGTTTTTTATAAGTCTAATGTCTTTCCCATCAATTTGTAGATCTGCAAGCATATCCACCATGTTGACATGTCTAACTCTATCAAAAGCCTTTGTATAGTCAATAAAGCAAAGATGTATATCCTTGTTTACTTCTATAGCACGTTCAATAACTGTTCGCAGCATATACACAGCATTTACTGCACCCTTTCCTTCTACAAACCCACATTGTTCTTCCCCTATTTCAGGTTGTATCTTCTTCCTCACTCTTTGCATGATAATTCTTAGCAAAATCTTTGTGATGTGACTCATTATACTAATTGTTCTATGTTGATCACATTCCAAGGTTCCTGATTTCTTTGGGATTGCAATAAATACAGAGTTACATAATTCAGGAGGTATATCTCCAGTATCATATAATGTGTTCATCAGTCTGGTGACTTGCTCTAGTCCAAATTCTTCTAAAGCTTTAATCATTTCTGTTGTGATGTTATCTGCACCGGGGGGGGGGGGGGGGGGGGGCCTTGCCAGCTTTCATATGCTTAAGAACATTTCGAACCTCCATCTCCAAAATTGGCGGTCCTTCATTGTTAAATCTAATATCATACTGTTCGTCTCTGTTATCATCATAAAGGTGTTTCACATAATCTGTCCATACATGTAGAATCTGGTCTTTGTCTATTATGATTTTGCCATCTTCAGTTTTTAGACACCCTGTTGATGTACTTGTTCTTTTATTAGTAAGTTCCTGAATTCTTTTGTGCACTAATTTAGTATTTTGACTGTTGTGTTGGTTTTCAATTTCTAGGCACTTTTCCTCAAGCCATGCTTCTTTTGCCTCCTTACATAATATTCTGACTTGTCTGTGAATTTCTTCATATTTGACAGAATTATTTTTGTTGAGTCTTCTTGTTTCCATGAGGTGTAAAATTTCTTCAGTCATCCATTTCTTACGACCCACCTTCTTTAATTTTGGAATAGTTGTTTCTGCAGCCACATTGATTGAATTCTTCAACGTTTCCCATTGATCATCCACATCCTGGAATAGGATCTCTAGATCAGACAAAATTTCAAATCTGTTCTGTACTTCTATGTTGAATTTGTTTTGTATTTCCTTGTCATTACTCAATGTACACAAATCATATTTAGTGTTTCCTGTTATATACTTGACTTTCTTCAACTTTATCCTCAATGTTCCTGTGAGTAATCTGTGGTCACTATAACAATCAGCACTGGGAACTATTTTTGTTAGTGTTAATGCGTTTCTAAATCTTCTGCTAATCAGAATGTAGTCAATCTGGTTTCTAATCCTGCTATCAGGACTCCTCCATGTCCATAATCTTCTAGGGTGTTGCTTGAACCAGGTGTTTCCTACAATCATTTCCTGTTATTTTGCCCACTCTACGAGTCTGTATCCTCTTTCATTTCTCTCTCCTAAACCACAGTTTCCTACTGTGTATCTATCCCCTTGATTTCTCACTTTTGCATTGAAGTCCCCTATTATGATGTTTATTTCTGAATTTTTACATTTCTTTAAGGCAGACTCTATGTCATTATAAAATTCTTCTACACTATCTTCACGGGATTCTCCTGTTGGGGCATATACTTGAATAATATTTATGCTAAAAGGTCTGCCACTTAATTTAACTAGTAGAACTCTGTCCGACACGGCTCAATATCCTTGAACAGATTTTGCTGTTTTCCGGTCCAAAATAATTACCACTCCTCCATGACAATCTTCACCTCCAGAATAAATAATCTTGAAATCTTCCTCTAGCTTGATGCCTGCTCCTGTCCATCTCGTTTCGCACATACCTAAAATATTAATTTTTTCCCTTTCAATTTCTTGTTTTATGTTCTCTAATGTTCCGTCGTTGTTTAACGTCCTAACGTTCCAAGTTGCTAATTTTAACGTCTCTGTCCTTGTCTTGCGATGATCGGTCTTTAAGCGAATCATGATATACTAGGCACTTTTAAAGAGGTAGTTTGCCGTTGCTTTCCTCTATGGCAGTGACCTTACTGGTCGGAGACCGCAGCCATTGACTCAAGAAGAGTTCCTCTGCCTGCCGTCGTGAAGCTTGAGGCCATGACCCACAATATGTGCCGGCTGCCCTCAAAATTTCATCCACCACCTGCCTTCCGTGGCTTCTTTTGAAAACTTCTAATAAAAGGAACACAAAATAACATCACATAATCCACAGGAATACACTATTCACAGGAAATCCATAGGAAATCACACGAAATCCAAAGGATAACACTAAATAGCGTCCCTCTGAAAAGTAACGCTTCATTTTGTCGCTATTGTACCGGAAGTATTTAAAAACACACATAAACACACATTAATTAATTGGACTGCCAAAATGAGAAATCTGGACATTTTGAGGGAAGTTGAAAAGACAACTTATCACAAATACTAGAAAGAAGCAGTCATTATTTTTTGGCCACATTATGAGAAGACAAAAACTGGAACATGTTGTGACACCAGAAAGGGTTGTGGAAAGAGAAATGGTAGACAGCGTGAAAAACTTCTTGACAGCCTTCATCAGCAAACAAATATATGCACGAAACACAACATATAGTATAGTACAGGAGAAGATCCTCCGGTGACAACCTAGTCGTCGCAAAGTCCTTATGCCTTATGTGTCGTAATTCTGATATGTAAAGCTGCATTACTTTGTGTTATTTTATATTGTTTACATTTCCACAGCTTTACCATAGTTCCGCCAAATTTTATTCACAACCCAGAGAAGGGACGACAAGGCATGAATTCCCATACAGCGATAGACTGCCCGGGGCCGCTTAACGGATCAAATGTGTGAAATTCAGACTGAATCGAGACGCTCACTCTGTGAGAATGACACGACGCATGATCTTGTGGAACACTTGCCTCAACACCTAAAGGCCAAACGCGAGACTGAGAGGAACCTTGCAACGGTCACAGGCGTAATACGGGCCAGTCGCGCTGGGGGAATTTCAGACCGACTGAGAACTTTCAACCACACTAGGTTCGAACGGACGTACCCCACGGCGGGTCCAGAAAAACACATGGCTTAACACCCGCTGCCAGATCAGAAAGATCAAGGTTCCCCACAGATAAGAGTATTTGTGTAAAAGCTCTGACTGGAACTACACAAATCAATAGTATGTATTCTAAGGATCAGCTCAGAACTGGAGCACCAGGTTCTCTATAAATCCCGTTCAGGGACAATGAGGAGAGATCTGGCGGAGCCAGGACTGGCAGTGGACCAGAATACCGACTCAACTGATCTTATTGGATCCTACTGGAAAAGAAGCAGATCTCACCTGTATGGAAATCCTGGATTCCCGATGTCATGCAACAACCACCAGTATCAGTTAAGTATTGTATTTTGTATGTTGATGTAAACTAACATTACTAAATATCAATCATACACCCGCCATCATTTTTTTTTCTAAATGATGATTTTGATAGAGAATAAGACCAGAGTAGTTTGTGTTAACTCATAGTTACCTTTTATTTTTCCAAGGGAAGCAATTGTTGTGGGCCTCGGTGGGGAATGTAATTACAACCAAGGAATGGGAGATTTATCAGGGAGAAAAACCTGACCTGTCTAATCATAATGTGATAGAAGTAAACCTAGGCATCTAACTTTCTCTTTCCCATTCCTTGGATATACCAAGACCAACTACTTGTAACTATTCTCGAGACATTCTCAGCCCGACACTTGGATATCCAGGTACTGTCTTCAACCTGTAACAGACATGTGTCACGAGTTTCTCTCTGGGATCTGGAGTGTAAGGGATCTGAACATACCCTAGGATTAATCACCAGCATGAGAAACAGTGACCACTGACATATTGGTCGGCAAGTCTGGAATCAAATTAGTTAACCGGCCTATTGGACTTTTATTTCAGCAATAAATCTAAGACATGTATGACAAATTGATTTACGGACGTGGTTAGTAATCCCGCTTACCCGCGTTCGAAACACAGCTGCGCGCTATTTGGCAGCAGACCGCACTGCGTTGGTTTTTTACACAATGGTACGGGAGCCGGTCGTTCAGAAAGCAATGGCAAACTACTGAACGTAAACTTGCCAAGACATCAAAAACAGCAAAATGCTGGTGTTGACTGCAAACGTCCTGTAAAGGAAATGCAACACACACGCACACAAACACACACACACACACACACACACACACACACACACACACACACACACACACACACATATATATATATATATATATATATATATATATATATATATATGTATATATATGCTCTATCTTTCATCTCCAATTGGAACACTATCCTTCAATTGACATAGAAGCTACAAACGAGAGATCGCATAATTCACTTCTCCTGTTGCCCTCTATTCCCCAATGGGGCATAGGTCCTCAGTCAACTCACCCCAAGTCCTTCTATCTTTGGCTATCTCATGCAGCTCTATCCGTGTCCTCGTAGTGTTATTTATGTTTCTACTTCTCTTCTCCGTGGGTTTTTAGATCTTCCTCTATTTCTTTTGCCGTGTGGCTTCCAGACTATGGATTTTCTGGTTATACTATTCATTTTGAACTCAAGCATAGTCCATTCACGTGCTACTTCTAGCCGTCCCTAATACCAGACTTTTGACTTCCACAAATTTCCTATTATTATAAAAACCCATCTAGCCTTCTGTATTTTTATTATGATATATTTATCTGTTCCACAAGATCTCAAAAGGGACTCAATGCACTTAAAACTACGGCTGCAATGGACACAGAGCAGAGAATGCTCTTCACTCTATAGCAGCACTTGATCCTCTCAGTGATTGATTATGGACTAGGAATGCTTACTGTCTCAAAGAGTCAGCTGGTGAAATTAGAGCGCATACAGAATGAAGCGATGCGGGTCATTCTGCGATGCACCAGAGACACTCCAGTAGTGTGTATGCGTTACATTCTTGGTCTGCCTACTGTTGCTAGTAGGCACAAGGTGATGCAAGCGAAGGCATACCTCAGAGTAGCTGCAGACACAGATCACCCGTTGCATGAGGCGCTGGACGTAGTTAAGGGTCAGAGACTGATAAGAGGGAAATCATGGATGGCTCAGGCGGAGGATACGATCAGACAGGTGTGCCCCTTGGAGAACATCAGGCGAGGAGAGGAGTGGGTCAGAGTGCCAGCCGTGCAGTCAGACTTGTGCAGAGTTGTAATAACATTGAGCCGGGAGTGCAGGGGGTGGCCAGCAGGGGCCACGGAAGTGGAAATTCAGCAACTAATTCAGGAAAATTCTCGCCCGGGTGATGTGATTATCTACACGGATGGGTCAGTGTTGAGAGGTAGGAGAAGTGCCTGGGGGTTCTTGGCAAAAACTAATGGTCGGCGTTTGGTGCAGGAGAGCCTGGCGTGTGATAACACTACATCTAGCTTAAGAATGGAGGTGGAGGCGGTCAGTGCAGCTTTCCGCTGGATAGAAAACACGATACATACACACATTGTGATTGTAACTGACTCAGAAAGCATGCTGAGAAGGGTGAGAACAGGTAGGCTTCGTGCAGAGTGGATTGCTTCGCTTCGGAGTTCACGGGTAGTAAGCATCACCTGGATCTTTTCTCCTGGGCATGCCGGTGCGCTGGGGAATGAACAGGCGGACAGATTGGCTGGCTCTGCAAAATTTGGTGGAGTATTGATGCATGACAGGGCAGACGTGGTTGCCGCCTTGTGGGAGCACGTGTACACCTCGGAGGAGCAGATGGAGCACCATGGTCTGGTAAGAATGAGACAACGAGGTGTGACGAGGGGATCTGGCCGACGCTCGGCGCTCGGAGGAAAGGCGAGACGGACATATAATCAGATTGCTACTGGAACTATTAGTGTTGGAACTCTTCGCTGGCTGCTGAGGATGGGGACAGAGCGCTTATGGGAATGTCCTGAATGCTGTGACGTCGGCTCCTAAATCAATCAATCAATCAATCAATCAATCAATCCACACTCTTTGTCTACATTGCTACCCTCGTAGGTTAATGATTCTATCTCTTGAAGTGAGGTTGTCTCAAGGAAGATATGATTATCATTTGCTTCTCATTATCTGAGTCTTCGTCCTATGAATTTTTAAATCTAATTGTTGTGAACCCCCATCAAATATTCGTTTACACTGCATCTGATTTAGTGTGTGAGGCAGGAGGGCAGTGTCGTCAGCAAAGTCCAGATCATCGAGTTTGCTTTGTCAGGGGAGTCCATTGAATTCCATTTGTGGCCGTGCTTGTTGTTATCTTCATAATCCAGCTTAGTTAGTCGACAGATCAACCTCATTGCACATCGAACTATTCATCCTTAGTAAATCCCGCAGCGTGTAGCGGCTAACGACACCAGTTCTTTGTTGGTTTATTAATCTTCTTTGGCTTCCCGCATAGTGTTCTTGTTTGGCCACACCTCTTTTAACTTGCTGTTCTCGCAGTCTGACCATGGTTGATAATCCAGTCTATAGTCAGTAAGAATAGTAGATGTGACATGAGGTCTCACTCCTGTTCTTATTTCCAATGTCTCTGTTGGTTTTTCCTCGTGGAGAACTTTGCCTTTCATAGCTCTATATGTTGTCTTTATTAAGTTAATTATTTTCTGTGATACTCCATAATAATCAACAGTATGAAGATAAAACAGTATTGATGGTGGGAAATGCAAGAGATCTACAACTTTTGGATATTGTAACAAAGTGTGTGTGTGTGTGTGTGTGTGGGGGGGGGGAATTAGGGGGGGGGGGCAGAACTTTCCGTGAAAATCAAGGATTTAGAAACAATGGTTGAATCAAAGAAAAAGATGCCACTAAACTGTAAGATAGCAATATAAGCGGAAATGTTTAACCAAGTTGATATATTTACATACCTATGGGCAATTATAACATCAGATGGAAAATGCATGACAGAGATTAAATAGCAGAATAGATAAAGCAAAAGCTACATTTCAGAAAATGAAATATATCTTATGCAATAAGTCACTTTCTTTGAACGTAAGAAAGAGAGTACTGAAATGTTATATAGAACCTGTTTAGCTGTATGGCAGTGAATCATTGAACGTGAATGAACAAATCAGGAAGAGTTTACAGGTAATGGAGATGCGATTCCTAAGACGAATGTTGTGAATATCTTAGACTACCAGAGTAACTAACAATGCTTGCTTGGAAGAGGCTAATGAGATTAGAACATTATACACAGCTATAAGAAAGAGACAGAGACAGACCGAGAGAAACGATAATGAATAGACTGAGATGGTGACATGAAGGAATATCGCCAGCAGAGTTGATCCAGAACAGCAAGAACTGAGATCAATGAAAAGACATGAAAGCCTACGCCATTTGGCAGGGCATATGAGGATGATTTCATAATGCCGTATCAATTTCAAGAGATTCCCTATCGATGCTATCAGCGGTCTTTTCGTGGTCCACAAATGTAATATAAAGTGGTGAGTTACTTGGCTCTATTATTACTTGACCTTCTTCAGCTTTATCCTCAATGTTCCTGTAAGTAGTCTGTGGTCACTATAACAATCAGCACTGGGAACTGTTTTTGCTACTGTTAGTGCGTTTCTAAATCTTCTGCTAATCAGAATGTAGTCAATCTGGTTTCTGATCCTGCTATCAGGACTCCTCCATGTCCATAATCTTCTAGGATGTTGCTTAAACCAGGTGTTTCCTACAATCATTTCCTGTTCTTTTGCCCACTCTACAAGTATGTATCCTCTTTCGTTTCTCTCTCCTAAACCAGTTTCCTACTGTTTATCTATCACCTTGATTTCCTACTTTTGCATTGACGTCTCCTATTATGATGTTTATTTCAGAATTTTTACATTTCTTTAAGGCAGACTCTATGTCATTAGAAAATTCCTCTACACTATCTTCACTGGACTCTCCTGTTGGGGCATATACTTGAATTACATTTATGCTAAAAGGTCTGCCACTCAATTTAACTAGTAGAACTCTGTCCGACACGACTCAATATCCTTGAACAGATTTTGATGTTTTCAGGTCCAAAATTATTGCCATTCCCCTTTGTCGATCTTCACCTCCAGAATAAATAATCTTAAAATCGTCATCTATCTTGATGCCTGCTCCTCTCTATCTCGTTTTGCACATCCCTGAAATATTAATTTTTTCTCTTTGTATTTCTTGCTTTATGTTCTCTAATTTTCCGTCGTCGTTTAACGTCCTAACGTTCCATGTTGCTAATTTTAATGTCTCTGTCCTTGTCTTCCAACGATCAGTCTTTAAGCGAATCATAATGTACTAGGCACTTTCAAAGAGGTAGTTTGCCGTTGCTTTCCTCTATGGCAGTGACCATACTGGCCGGATGACCGCAACCATTGTTTCTTAAAAGAGATCCTCTGCCTGCCGTCGCGAAACTCGAGACCATACCCAACAAATATCTGTCGGCTGCCCTCAAAATTTCATCCACCACCACCTGACTTCTTTTGAACACTTCCAATAAACGAACATGAAATAACATCACATAATCCACAGGAAAACACTATCCAAAGGAAATCCACAGGAAAACACTGAACGGCGTCTCCCCGAAGGATAATGCATCACTTCGTCGCCATTGTACAAATCATAAACTGATTAGAGAAATTAGACGAACACAGTCAAAATTTATTGGCCATGTTATGAGAAGAAATGGATTGGAGAACTTATTGACAACTGGCAAGATCGAGGGGAACAGACCAAGAGGAAGACCGAGAGGAAAATACCTGGATGGCTTGGCCACATGGCATGGACGAGACAGGAACACTGAGCTGATCCACAACTGTGGTGATCGAGTAAAATGGTGAGTCATGACCGCCCACTTGAAAATGTTATTAGCTATAATTAAGTTCACATGTTCACTTACATATTTACATAATTATTTATTCATTAATAATTGAATTTAAATGCAACAACTGTTTTATCTTATACTTGAAATTATTAGTTTAAAATACATTTTATATGTACATTTGTTGCAATGCATGGCACATATGACAAATGACTAAATAATAGAATTAGTAACAAATTATCAAATGAATAAACAAAACAAATAATCATTAAAAAAAATTTTATTGAACATTTGTAAACTGACATTAATGCAAAAGTGATTCAATTCAGGAATATCCACATAATTTATTACTAATATTTAACGTACAAAATATTAGTTAACATAATGCTTTTAAATAAAATTACGAGAAATAACCTACGGTGAAATGTATTAATATTGAAAACAATGTATTCAGAGAGTTCACTGAAAAACATGAAATGTCAAATGAAAAAGTGGAAAAGCAAAAGCTTTCTATATGAAAGTACGGTATCGCTGATGCAAACAAACAAACCAAATAAAAACCACCTCAGATATTCACTTACGGAATATACATGAAAGTCACCAAGAAGACACTTAAGGATGCTGGTTACACTTCAGTTTGGGTATCTCAGGGGTCTTAGAGCCCAAGGACTGAATTGACATGAATGGAAGTGATATTTGATTGCCAGTCTTGATTAGACTTAAAAGGCACATATGATCTCCTGGCAATGGATAGGACTTATTTAGTCAATCCCGATGAGTGAATTGTTATGTTAATTCCAATGCAGATTTATAAGAAACCAGTAGATCCATATCATTTTAAATTGTTTGTGCTAGTTACGCTTACAGATAAATTGTTACACTCACATGCACTTATTATGTTCATTATATGATGTTACATTTCAGTATGTAAAGCAATAATAATATAATGCCACAGTGGCAGAAGACAGTGCTTGCTGCTATGGGCAGACATTATAACCATGTAATAACACCCTGATAATTAATACTGCACTGATATATATATATATATATATATATATATATATATATATATATATATATATATATATATATATGAAATCTATGTGGAGAAGTGATCAAGTCGTCTGCCTCGCGCTCCGAAGATTCTGGGCTACGTGTTTAGGTTCACGACTGCATTTGTCTCAGATTCTCCTGGGGGTCATCACTGGAGCTACGAAATTCATGATTTGTGCGACACTTTCAGCAGGCTGCCCTGCAGAAAGACATCGAGCCATACATGATCAAACCTGGTGCAATGAAGTCGATCCTTTCGACTTTAAAAAATATATACATATATACTCTAGATCAATGGGAAATGCTGAAGAATTCAATCAGTTGTGCAGCAGAAAGAAACTATTCCAAAATTAAAGAAAGTGGGCCGTAAGACATGGATGACTGAAGAAATTTTACAACTAATGGAAACAAGAAGACAGAACAAAAATAATCCTGCCAAGTATGAAGAAATTCACAGAAAAGTCAGAACCTTATGTAGGGAGGCAAAAGAAACATGGCTTGAGAAAAATTGCGGAGAAATTGAAAAACAACACAACAGTAAAAATGCGAAACTAATGCACACAAGAATTCAGGAGCTTACTAATCAAAGAACACGTACATCAGCAGGCTGCGTAAAGACAAAAGATGGAATAGTCATAATAGAAAAAGATCAGATCTTACATGTATGGTCAGATTACGTGAAAAACCTTTATGACGACAACAGAGACGAACACAACAATGTTCAAAATAATAATGAAGGACCACCAATTTTGAAGATGGAGGTTCAGAATGCTCTTAACCATATGAAATCTGGCAAGACCCCCGGTTCAGACAGCATCACAACAGAAATGATTAATGCTTTAGAAGAATATGGAATAGATGAAGTTACCACTCTGCTTAATACAATATATGATACTGGAAATATACCTCATCAATTATGTAATTATGTATTTATTGCAATCCCAAAGAAATCAGGAGCCTTGGAATGTGATCAACATTGAACAATTAGTATAATGAGTCACATCATGAAGATTTTGCTAAGAATTATCATGCAAAGAATTAGGAGGAAAATACAACCTGAAATAGGAGAAGAACAATGTGGGTTTGTAGAAGGCAAGGGTACAGTAAATGCCGTGTATATACTGAGAACCGTAATCGAACGTTCCATAAAAGTAAACAAAGATCTATACCTTTGCTTTATTGACTACACAAAGGCTTTCGATAAAGTGAGACATGTCGACATGATAAGGTTGCTTGAAGAACAACAAATTGATGGGAAAGACCTTAGACTTGTAAAAAATATATATTGGAAACAACAAGCTGCCATAAGAGTTGATAATGAAGTAGGCCAATATCAGCCTATTAAGAGAGGTGTGAGACAGAAATGTGTAATGTCTACATGTCGACATGATAAGGTTGCTTGAAGAACAACAAATTGATGGGAAAGACCTTAGACTTGTAAAAAATATATATTGGAAACAACAAGCTGCCATAAGAGTTGATAATGAAGTAGGCCAATATCAGCCTATTAAGAGAGGTGTGAGACAGAAATGTGTAATGTCTCCAGATGTTTTCCCTGTACAGTGAAAGTATTTTCAGAAATATTGAAGATATGGAAGGAATTAACATTGGGGGACGATGCATCAATAACATTAGATATGCAGATGATACAGTCTTGATTGCAGACAATGAACAGGACCTGCAAAATTTAGTAGATGCGGTTGTTACATACAGTGAACAACGAGGGTTAGAATTAAATTGTAAAAAGACACAGTTTATGGTCGTCACTAAGAAGAACGAAATACCACAATGTAATATACAAGTAAATGGGAATATTCTTCAACAAGTGAATAGGTACAATTATCTCGGAACAGTAATAACATCTGATGGGAGATGCCTTGAAGAGATTAGAACAAGAATCGCCATGGCAAAAGTAGCCTTTAGCAAGATGAAAAACAACTGACCAATAAAAAGATATCAATTGAAACGAGAAAAAGAGTGTTGAGGTGCTACATAGAACCTGTACTTTTATATGGATGTGAAGCTTGGACAATGAGCAGTCAAGCTGAAAAACATTTGATGGCTGTAGAAATGTGGTTTCTGAGGAAAACGCAAAGAATACCATGGACAGCTAGAAAGACCAATGAACAAGTCCTTCAAGAAACAAATGAAGATCGTAAACTGATTAGAGACATTAGACGCAGACAGTCACAATTTTTTGGGCATGTTATGAGAAGAAATGAATTGGAGAACTTGGTGACAACTGGTAAGATCAAGGGGAACAGTCCAAGGGGAAGACCTAGAAGCAAGTACCTGGATGGCTTGGCCTCGTGGCATGGTCGAGACAGAAACACGGAGCTGATCCACGACTCTGGTGATCGAGTGAGATGGCAAAACATGACCGCCCACGCTTACCGGCATGGCACATGATGGATGATGGATAGATGCCCTAGATTAGACAGCACCCACATTTATTTAAATGTAGGGTTTGGTGTTATTACAGTTAATTAACAGAGAGTGACAACAATGTATAACAATAGAAGAGAGTGTAGAGTCAATACGATCTATGCATTATGTGACAGACCAGACAGACTTATTTACCTGGGGCAGTTCGTAATCCTGTATACTGCATTCAAAACACAGCTCGGGTGATTTAGCAGCATACCACCTAGCGTTAGTTTTTTTTTTTTTTTTTATGAAAGTGGTATGAGCACTGGTCATTCAGAAAGCAATGGCAAACTACTGAACATAAACTTGCCAAGAAATCACAGACAGCCAAATAATTCTGGGGTTGACTGTGACGTCCTGTAAAGGATACGCAACTAACTTTTTAAACGTGAAATAACAGGTGATTGATATATGACCTGACTCACAGACCATTAATTACTGTGCTTTGCACGAAATAGACCGGATTCTTAGGAATACTTGGGGAGGAGACAACACACACTCTACTCTGGGTTTACTTAGTAATACTTGGGGAGGAGACAAACACACACTACTCTGGATTTACTTAGTAATACTTGGGGAGGAGACAACACACACTCGGCTCTGGGTTTACTTAGTAATACTTGGGGAGGAGACAAACACACACTACTCTGGATTTACTTAGTAATACTTGGGGAGGAGACAACACACACTCGGCTCTGGGTTTACTTAGTAATACTTGGGGAGGAGACAACACACACTCTACTCTGGGTTTACTTAGTAATACTTGGGGAGGAGACAAACACACACTACTCTGGGTTTACTTAGTAATACTTGGGGAGGAGACAACACACACTCTACTCTGGGTTTACTTAGTAATACTTGGGGAGGAGACAAACACACACTACTCTGGGTTTACTTAGTAATACTTGGGGAGGAGACAACACACACTCGACTCTGGGTTTACTTAGTAATACTTGGGGAGGAGACAACACACACTCGACTCTGGGTTTACTTAGTAATACTTGGGGAGGAGACAACACACACTCGACTCTGGGTTTACTTAGTAATACTTGGGGAGGAGACAAACACACACTACTCTGGGTTTACTTAGTAATACTTGGGGAGGAGACAAACACACTCTCTATGTCCCTGATGATGATAGAAAATTGCATGAAATGTTACCGTCTACTTTTTCTTCACATGCCTGGTCTAGAGCAGAAATGGGTCATCATTGACTCTCCAATCAAAATCACAGTGGCCTATTTGGAAATGAGATTGTCAATAAGCTTGCTGCAGCAGTGTGAATCGCAAAATTATTTATTATTATATTATGTCTTATCAGAGGAAACCAGAGTATGATTTTTTTTTTTTAATGGAACATGCCAAAATCAACTACCAATTTAAACTGTATCAACCTCCTACATGATCCATGTGTAGACATATACCTCATTGTTATGAAACAGCTAATCATCTCTCTATGTAAACCATACAATTCCAATCACCAGAAAATATTTCTATAGTAACCTCCAATAACTACTAACTCAATGGGTTTTTGGAACAGCTACAGAGGTTCTCTGTTCTTTACTTCTGTCCTTTACCTCTATGTTGCTGATCAATAACTGTGAATTTATTGTTCATACTACAGTGGGCCACCACCTTCACAATAATGGTGGGCTGCCAGAGTTGACAACTCAAAAGAAATGGGATAAAACAACAGATTTAGTATAAATCCATAACAAGATGCAATTTAGATTGGTACACACAATAGTTTAACAGAAAAATTGTGAATACTGACCTGAAATGTCTTCGAAGGCACTTGTTACTTATTACTTTCTCCTGTATGTATTGCTATGTGTCTTCGTATATTTCTCATGTTTTGAAAATACTTACAACAATCATCACACTTATAACGTTTCACTTTTGCGTGAATTTTTGTGTGTTTCTGTAAGTGAATTAATTGTGCAAAATGGGAACCACAAATATCACATTTGAATGGTTTCACACCTGTATGTTTTCTTTTGTGTGAATTTAAGGTACTTAACTCTCTGAAATTAGAACCACACACATCATATTTATAAGGCTTTTCTCCTGTGTGTATTCTCTTATGCATCTTTAGTCCACTGCTGTCTTTAAAGGAAAGATTACAAGTATCACACTTGTATGGTTTTTCCCCTGTATGTTTTCTTCTGTGTGAATTTAAGTGAGGCAACTGAGTAAAATGAGACCCACAAATATCACATTTGTATGGTTTCTCTCCTGTGTGTATTCTTTTGTGTGTAGTTAAGTGAGATAACTGTGCAAAATAAGAACCACAAGCATCACATTTGTATGGTTTCTCTCCTGTGTGTATTCTTTTGTGTGTAGTTAAGTAAGATAACTGTGCAAAATAAGAACCACAAACATCACATTTGTATGGTTTCTCGCCAGTGTGGATTCTTTTGTGTATATTTAAATTAGACAACTGAGTAAAATAAGAATTACAAATATCACATTTGTATTGTTTCTCTCCTGTGTGTATAATTTTGTGTGAATTTAAGTGATGCAGTTGAGTAAAATGAGACCCACAAATATCACATTTGAATGGTTTCTCTCCTGTGTGTATTCTTTTGTGTACTTTTAAGGTCCCTAACACTCTGAAATTAGAACCACACACATCACATTTATAAGGCTTTTCTCCTGTGTGTATTTTCCTGTGCACCTTTAGGCTACAGCTAGTTATAAAGGAAAGATTACAAGTATCACACTTGTATGGTTTTTCGCCTGTATGTTTTCTTTTGTGAATCTGTAATTGACAAAATTGTCTAAATCTATCACCACAAATATCACATTTATAAGGCTTTTCTCCTGTGTGTACTCTTTTGTGAATTGTTAAGTAACTAATTCCTCTAAAATAAAGATCACAAACATCACATTTATATCGCCTCTCTCCTGTATGTGTTACTCTGTGGCTTTTAAGTGCAACCAACTGTGCACATACAAAATCACAAATATCACATTTGTATGGTTTCTCTCCTGTATGTATTCTTTTATGCATCGTCAAACTTTGCTTATAAGTTGTTGCAAAACCACAAATATCACACTTGTATGGCTTTTCTTCTGTGTGCAATCTTTTATGTATCTTTAAGCCACCTGACTGTGTGAAACTAGAACCACAAATATCACATTTGTGAGGTTTTTCCTCTGCGTGTATTCTTTTATGTGTTTCAAGACCATCTCTCCGAGCAAATGCTTTACCACAATCATCACACTTATAAGGCTTTTCTCCTGTGTGTGTTCTTTTGTGAGTTGTCAGTGCACTATTATGTGCAAATGCTCTATCACAAATATTACACTTGTAAAGCTGTTCTCCTGTATGTATTCTTTTATGATATGTTAAGCCACCACTCTGCCTAAAGCAGCGACCACAATGTTCACATTTGTACATCTTTTCTCCTGTATGTATTCTTTGGTGAACTTTCAAAGCACCACTCCCTCGAAATTGAGCACCACATGTATCACACTTATATGGTTTCTCTTTTGTATGTGTTCTTTGATGAATTTTTACATTACTCTTGTACGCAAAATGAAGACCACAAGTGTCACACTTATAAGGTTTCTCTCCTTTATGTCTCCTTTTGTGTTTGTTTAAGTACACTCTTATTTTGAATTCTTTGAAACAAATATCACACTTATAAATTTTTGCTTCTCTATGTACCATTTTGTGTTTCTGTAAGTAAATGTTCAGTGCAAAATTACGGCCACAAACATCACATTTAAATTGCCTCTCTTGTGTGTGAATTCTTTTGTGTTTCATTAAGTAACTAAGCTTAGGAAAGTTACGACCACAAACATTACAAGTGCAAATTTTCCGCTCTGTATGCAATTTTTTATGTTTCCTTAGTTGACCATTTACCTGAAACTCTTGACCACAGACATTACATTTATAGGCTTTCTCTTGTATATGTTTTAATAGGTGAATCTTTAAGTTAATAATGTATAAAAAGATACAACCACAATCGTCACATTTGTAAAGACCCTCTCCTGTATGAGTCCCCATGTGTATTCGTAACTTATTTATACACAAAGAATTGAGGCCACAATCATCACATCTGTAAAGTCTCTCTTCAGTATGCATAGTTATGTGCTGCTTTAACTTGTTCATATCAGTAAATCTGAGACCACAATCCTCACATCCATAAAGGATCTTTTCTGTACGTTTTGCTTTGTGCATCTTTCAATATTCGCTTCTTGAAATGTCAAGAACGAATGTTCTTCATGGACAAGACTTGTGTTCACAATTGCCTGACTACCAGATTGCACAATGTTTGTAGCTACACAGTATCTTTATCTCATTCTATTTAACATATAATTCAGAATTTTATATTGTCTTAATCTACATGCATTCCTGATGAGCACACTCAATCAGCAATATATTCAGAACTAGACTTAAGTCATTAACTATTTCTGACATTTGGATTAAGGAAATATTTGGTCTCATATGTTGTGAAACATGTTACTTTCATGCCTTCTGAGAAACATCAACATTGGAGTTGACATTGCAGCAAAGACCATCTGAAACATAAAAGAAAACGACGCCAGAGTTAGTCAAGAAATATTTGATCATAGCTCAGTTAGAATGTAAAACAGCATTTTGGTTTGGCTTGGATTTGGTTGAGGATCACTTTCTTTGCACGTGAATATCTCCATCAGTGATCCAGTCTCCTACTAGACCACACAAGGAGAATGTCAGCACAGTGCATGAATCTCAATGAGAATCCTAACATATGTATAGTAGAATCACACATATTATTTTTTATGGGAAGGCTTTATCATTTTGAAATTTAACCTGGGTGGCAGTATATTTAGCCTGCACTTTTCAATTTCCAACTGCCAAGGGAACTGTAACATGTGCAATGTGCAAACGAGTTTTAAGTTTTATGCTCTTCTCTGAAAAGTGTAGACATCTGTTCGCTACCCCAGGATAAGGCAATCCCCTGCTACAGTCGAGTCCACTTAAGTTGAACTCGGCTAAGTAGAATTTCGCTTAAGCCGACGTTACTGGCTTAGTTCCAGTTATTATCCTTCTTTATCATTGTATAAAAAGTCCTGATAAGTCGAATTCGGTTAACTTGAATTTTCAGATTAGTCGAACATAAAAATGAATACCGACTATATAAGTGTAAGTCGAACTGTTCATTTCACACACACACACACACACACACACACACACACACACACACACAAATTGTTTCACAAAAGAATTATTTTTTAGTCAGCCCGGAGAACAACAATCTCGCACGCACGATATCTCGCTATATGTCAACAAGTTACATAAATGAACACATGTAGTATTGTTTGGTGCTCACAGAAGGAGAAGAAAGAGATACAAGAAACAAGAAGGCACAACTTTTGACAGCAAGCTAGAACTGCCGCGTGTGATTTTGTTGATGCTGCCCTTTTAAAATGGTTCACTGTGATTAGATTGGCAAATGTACCAACCAGTAAATGGGCCTTTATTTATTGCGAAAGCAGAAGAATTTGCACATCTTGGAGGTCAGACAGAATGGAATTGTAGTGCTAGCTGGTTGGATCATTTCAAAAAACGACACTGCATCACGTACAAGAATGTGTGGAGAGAAACAGTCTGCTGACGAAGCAATGACTCACTCATGGATAGAAGACGTGCTCAGACCTGCTTTAGCTAAATATAATTCTGCGGATGTATTTAATGCCAATGAAACTGGCTTATTTTGGAGATTGTTACCTGATAAAACATTTTCTATCAAAAATTAAAAGTGTATTGGAGGAAAAAATCAAAAGACAAAATAACAGTGGTTGTGTTCCAATATGGATGGTAGTGAAAAATGGCTTTTATTTGTGATTGGAAAATTTTTAAATCCTCGTTGTTTCAAAGGCCTGACAAAATTGTGTATGAATTACAGAACCAATTCAAAGGTTTGGATAACATCGAAACTGTTCAAAGACTGGCTACAAGAATTTTTGGGAACACATTTTTCACAAGTCAAGAAGCAAAGCTAAATCACTGACACTTTCTTTAATTAATTTGGAAATGTTCATATAACTTTAATGTTCCCCTTTCTAAAATAATTAAACATTTCAACATTTCTGATATTGTATTGCTATTTATTTGTTCACTAACTGTGTTTTCTAAGCGGTACAATAATTTTACTCAATGCTACTGCATGGTATTAGTGTAAATTAGTGTAAATCTGTGCAGTCTGGATAAGCAGAATTTCTGATAAGTAGAACACATTCCTTCGACCCCGGTGACTTCTACTTATCCAGACTCCACTGTATGCAGTTTTTAATCCCATTAAAACTTAGCACTGCCATTTTGTTTAGACTCGACTGGAGCCATATTTTCACACAAAGAAAAGTTTAAAAATAGTGTTTGACTTCAACATTAACAATTTTGCTTTTAAATTTAATTGCAAACATATTCAATTATAAATGTGCACAAATAGATGTTTAGTTAATGTTATATTGCTCAACCTCACAAAGGGCATTGGGTTGGACACAAAATAAGAAAACAAACTGTATGTTCCTTATTACTTTGTGCATATGTGTTCCAAATGAAAGATATAGGTACTTCCCTGATAGGTCAATACAATTTATTTCTCTTTTTTGCAATCCCTCACATTGAACGCAAATGTAGTTCATACATATTGTACCACTAGATAGAAATAATACTATTACTAATATTAATGAACGGATAATATACTTAGCATTCCTTGTACTGTAAAATAGGTTATTCTGATCAAAATATATTAATAAATAAGTATTAATAGTTAAAACAGGCATAAGATCATCTCTGAGATGAATCAAAAGATAATTAGCAGGGTCTGGCATTAGTTGGTTGATGACCTATGCTCTATTTTAACAGGCTGAAGTGGAAGACATTATCTGCTAGCTAGTACATTGGAACTTGAGTCTTGAACTTGGAGGTTGTTCTAACAGTTCCAAGTTGAAAACGTGTGAGTGTGGAACTTGGCAATTTTTGTCAAGAATTTTCACATTTTTATTCTCCTGTTTATATTGTTAGTCCATCTAAGCAGGATTAAATTAAGAGAACTGTACCTGTTTTATATTTCCATCACAATAACCGTATCTTACCGGGAATACTAACAGTATATTATCCTATACTATTAGTAATAGTAGCCGGTCTCTCTGGCTGTGGGGTTACAACACTTTCTCTCTGTAATCCCGTTTATCACGCAGAGTCTCGCAGCGGAGCGAGAACTGAGGTGGTTCGACCCCCGCTCGTGACTTGCGGATACTGAGCCGGCCGCTCAGAAAGCAATGGCAAACTACTGAGCGTAATCTTGCCAAGAGATCAACAGACAGCTGAAAGATGCTGCTGTTGACAGCTAAGTCCTGTAAAAGGATACGCAAAACATTAGTAATAGTAGTAATAGCAGAAAACTTAAAACTCGTTTGCACATTGCGCATTTAAAATTCCCTTGGCAGTAATAGTACTTGCAGACTGCATGGAAAACATCATTGATTATTCAACGGGCAAGACGGCATTAACTTTCAAAGAGGTGTGGAACGTAATGAGCATTGTAAGGCATGGAGGACACCCTGGTCATCCACGCACCTGTATTCATCTCCAGTCGTCTTGACTTGTCTTGCCACTGGATTCAGATGGACTCAGGTAAGAGAGTGTGGTCGATGAATTGCGCAACTCTTCCTCACTTTAATCCAATTCATCACGCAAGTCATTCTTCATCCAACTTCATCTATCACCTTCAAGCCCTGTAAGATGAGCGAGCGGCAAAGCGGCAGGCGTGGGTACGCTGGCAGTCATAGTTTCAGACCTGCACACAGGCGAGTCAGGCCATATGGTCGTCTTCTACTGACCGCAGCAACAGTGGGATTTGGCAGCCCCCTGAGTGACTGAACAGCCATCTATATGAAAGCACTGCTCACCTCCATGGCATGAGGAAGGGGCTAAAAAGGATGCCCTAAACATTGTCTGCTCCATCATTACCTTACCAGCTAGCTGTGGTTGGTAGGTACCCTATAACTGCAGTTGACATTCAACCAAAGTAAAAACAGGTAAAGCAAAAAAGCAAACCACATTCCCTTAACCATTGGAACTCGGAATGTATGCACCATGATAGATAGAGAAGGTGTGTTGGGCCCAGAGAGACAAACAGCACTGATTTGGAGAGAGTTGGGCAGGTTAACACTGCAGTCTTGAACGAGAAACGACTTGCAGAAGGCCAAATCTGTGAAGTAAGTGCCAGCTACACATTCTTCTGGAGTGGAAGGAAAAGTGAGGAAAGACGCCAGTTCGGTGTGTATTTGCCATTAAGTCAGCCCTGGTTGGCAAACTAGCTGGATTTCTGAAGGCTATAAACGACAGGCTTATGACCATTAAGATACCCCTGCTGAACGGAAGGAAGCATGCAACCATTGTGAGCGTCTACACACCAACCATGACCAATGAAGATGACTGTCTCAAATATAAGCATACACATCAAACCACCACAGCATCCTCAAGGGGTAAAAGTGCAAAAAAAAGCTAAATGTCACCCGCCTAAACAGTAAACAAATGCAGCTGTCATTTGAAAATATGCTGGAAGACCGCCTCAAGCTCAGTGCCGAGGCTAAACAAGATGTGGAAACAGAGTGGATAGCCCTAAAGGACATCATTTACAACACTGCTATGGAAATGCAGGGTCCAACCCCCCGGAAACATACAGACTGGTTTGATGGAAATTCCGAAGACAATCAACCAATTACTGGCCAAAAAACACCTTCTCCACAAGGAATATTTGAACGACCCGAAGTCAACATAAAAAAAAGATGCCTTAAATAACATCCGGAGAGTCATGCAGCAGAAATTCTGACACATGCGGAACTCCTGGCTGAGCAACAAGCTGATCAGATTCAAGGTTTTGCTTAAAGACATCAGAAAAACTTTTATGACTCGCTAAAAGCGGTCTATGACCCTACATAACTGGGTATAGTTCCCCTCCTTAGTGCAGATGAGGGAACACTTGGTCACCGATAAGAAAGAAATCCTCCAATGTTGGGTAGAGCATTTCAGCAACATGTTAAATGCAACTTCCTCCATCGATGATGAAACCATCAACTGCCTTCCTCAAGTCCCGACTAATGATACTCTTCTTGACTTGCCAACCATAGTGGAAATAAACAAAGCTATCCAGCAACATTCCAGCGGTAAGGCACCTGGTCCTGACCCAGTCCCGGCAGAGATCCACAAAGCAGGTGGATTTGTTCTAATAGAATAGCTTCACCAAGTCTTTACAAACATATAGGTAGCGTATTCGTTGCTATAGAAGGATGCCGTTTTCAGAAAGTTCAAGGTCATCGGCTGCACAGATGGTTTACTGCGCATCTGCAAGATCTGTATACGAAAATACCCTTATAGTGTTTCTACTTGGATTTATACGAAACTGTGCCTCGGAAATCGCGAATGACAACTTTAACGAGGGGGCCACATGATTAATCTTTCATCCGGCATGTTTAGAAGCTGTTGAGGTGTTCTGACTTGAAGCACAATTCTAATTTTCTGCAGTAGGTAAAAGAATTTATATTATAGTTTGTTTATTATCGATATATCCTTTCTTTAGCGTGCATTTTTGAATTATGTGTCCAATTCTTCTTCTTCTTCTTCGTTCATCTGGATTTTTTTTTCCGGACGTGACTGCGTTGTGCCTGTTTACAGCAGAGCTGCGTTCTTACGCCATTAGGCCGACACATCCGACTTCTACGGGCATTTGTTGACCGGGTTAACCTTCCCGGGGTGTGTCCAATTCTACATTTAAGTGTCAACTTTCAACAAGATTCACAGTGCTGATCTTTGGGGGGAAAGATTTGTGTGTGTTCATGCTTGATACCTTTTTATCTGAAAATTCATGATGGCGGAAAATCACGGCATATTGGACCGGTGTGTTTTTATTAATAGAACACTGGGGATTTTAAATGATAAAATTAAACAGAATAACAGTTTACTTTTAAATTCTATTAATAATTCATTTTGTTGCTTTAATTATTGTTCATCATGTGGCATGGTTTAACTTGTTTGAAATTCAACCCTGTCCACGGTCCATGCTGGGCAATTTTTGACTGATGTTGACTGGCTGTCAGCTGCATTTATCTATTAATTATCAATCTATCCTTCCTTTATCATGCATTTATGAATTCTTTGTCCATTTTTACACATAACTATGGAGTTTCAACACATTTCGTTATACTGATGTGTGGAAATGAACATTTTTGTGAGACCAAGCTGGTTACGTACTTAAGATCGACAAAAATTCACAATGGCGGCAGCCCTGCATATCAGACCAGTGTCTGTTTCTATTATAACACTGGAGATTTAGATTTAGAATCAAAACATACAGGTAAATTAAATAGGGTAGCAATATACTATATTAATAAATAATTTCTCTACAGTTATTGTGATCTTGTTGCTGTAATTTTTCATCAAATTTGTTTGTCATAATTTAAAACCCGTCCATGATCCGTGACTAACCAACTAACTAAACTTAGTTGTAATCTGAATCTGCATATTTTGTTGTTACATATTGTAAGTTAATTGTAATTATTTGAATCAGGAACCAATTTAGCTTTTATTCTTGTCTTTCTGATTATTAATATAATCATCAACTATGTTGTCTCTTGGATGCATTTTTACCTGATAACCCAGAAGGTAGAATGGAATAATTTTTTAACCATCTCGTCAGCTTAAGTACTAAATGTGCATTTACTATGCTCATTCTGTAAATTTGCGACCATGTTTTACTACATTTTATTAGATTTAAAGTTCACAATTAATAATTTATAACTTCATGTTATTTTACAGCATTTTATTTCTATTTATTAATCTGTTTTTTCTCCTTCTTTTCAGGTCTTATCAGAATTGTCTGTTTGATTGCAAATGATGATAAGCTGATGCTATCTTGCTCAACTATCTGATGCAATCGTTGATTATTATGTAATGTAGCTGCCGTTAAGACAGAAGAGAGCTTGAATGCCAAGACAGGTCGCCAACAGAGGTAGTATTTCTCTAATTATGGACATGTTTCTACGGTGAGTTGAGGTTAACTTTTATAGTTTTAATATCTATTATACTTTAAAACAAAGGTTTTTTAATACATATACAGTATCATTAATTTCTTTTTAATTTCTCCTCAGTTTTTAATGTTCACAGAGAACTGTTCTGCCCGTCTCCTCTCCAAGAGTCCTCTGTATGCTGTCTTTGCTGTCGGCACTCTCTCAACGTGGCAGCGTTGAGGTACCTTCATGGCTGCTATTGTCACCGTCGTCACTCAGCTGCGCAGGTTCGACTCCTGCCCCGGGCATGCAAACGCTTGTCAATTATGGTAGTGGGTAATGCTCTGGTGCCTGGGACCCACAGCTGAGTCAGTGATGGTAGTAAAGACCGTATCGTACCTCAACAAGGTGTTCAGGGAGCGACAATGAAGGAAGTGTACAGAGGATGGAGAGGAGATGGGCAGCCGGGGGGAGGAGGAGGGGAATGGAGGTGTGGGTGGGTTGATTGGTGAGTTATATGAATTATGATGAAGGCTAATTTATGAATTAGTAATTAATTAGTGGCCATTTTTAATTGCTAATTAGGTCACCTCACATACTATCAAAACAACAAAGTGACCATTAGGACCGTAACATCATTCTGCATAATAAAATATACATCTTGAAATTTTTTAAAGCTAAAATTAAGAAGACACAGGCTAATTTATGAATTAGCAAGTAATTAACGGCCATTTTTAATTGCTAATTAGATCACCACACATACTATCAAAACAACAAAGTGACCACTAGGTCCATAACATCATTCTGTATAATAAAATATACATCTTTCAATTTGTTAAAGCTAAAATTAAGAAGACATACGCTAATTTATGAATTAGTAATTAATTAGCAGCCATTTTTACTTGCTAATTAGGTCATGACACATAATATAAAAAAATTAATGACATGACCAGTTAGGCCTCGCAACCTCGATCGCAGTGATGCATGGTTGCTAAGATGTTTTTTTTAAAAACAAAACAGATAGTCTCAAAAAATGCAACATTTTGATAATTTGGACTCTCACTTTGACCAGGCCGTGTCAAAATCCACTCAGTGAGGGGATTTTTGAGTAAATTTTTGTCAAAGGTCACGACACTCAAATTTGAATAGCTCCATGTAGAATTGAGATACACATATCATTGAGGTACCGTTACATTTGGTTTTTCAATGCCTATCTATCTGTGGTGATCTCATTAGTAAATAACCAATTTGAAAATCATGATCAGAAACCCTTATAGGTGAACAAGACCATGCCACAAGATTTTAAGGACGCATCAATATTCGACCTATACAAAAGTAAAGGAAACCGCCAATACTATGACAACCACCGAGCAGCTCCTTGCTCTCAATTGCAGGGAAGACACTCGCCAAAATTGTTCTCAATCGCTTTACAGCCCATCTCGACCAAGATCTTCCTCCTGACAGTCAATGTGGCTTCAGAAAAGAACGTGGAACTGTTGACATGATTTTCGCTGCAAGGCAGTTGCAAGAGAAATGTCAGGAACAGAACTCTGAAATGTTCTCCACTTTCATTGATCTTACCAAGGCTTTTAATACAGTCAGCAGAGAAGGACTGGAAGATTATGGCAAAATATGGCTATCCAAGAAATTTTGTCCAAATAGTGCGATTATTTCATGATTGTATGCAGGTACAGAAAAATGGTAAATTGTCTGAGCCCTTTCCTGTCACCAATGGAGTGAAGCAAGACTGTGTCCTGGCACCAACACTTTTCAACCTCATGTTTTCAGCTATGCTGACAAATTCCTTCGAAAACGACATTGGAATAGTCAATAGACTACCGCATGGATGGAAAGTTATTCAATCTCATAAGGATAAAAGCTAAAACCAAAACTACCACTGACACCATCAGAGAGCTACTGTTTGCTGATGATTGCGCTCTATATGCCAACTCAGAGGCAGATACAACGTTTCAGCTTTCTCATATGTCAGTGCTAACTTTGGGCTCAATATCAACTTGGAGATGACTGTAGTTATGAACCAGCCAGTTCAAGGGATTAATCACACTGAGCCAAATATCAAAGTGAATGATCATAGACTAAGTGTTGTGGACAAATTCACCTATCATGGCAGCACTGTGTCACAATTGATGATGAAGTGAATCTCCAAGGCCAGCACAGCCTTTGGCAGACTGTATAATAATGTGTGGGACAGAAATGGGATAAGCCTGCAAACAAAGCTGAAAGTCTACAAAGCAGTTGTATTATCCACACAGTTATATGCTTGTGAAACCTGGACTGTTTATCAGCAACACTTCCACACAGGCTGCCTTAGGAAGCTATTGAAGATTAAATGGCAAGACAAGATCCCAGACACTGAAGTCCTAGAAAGAGTGTCCATGCCCAGTATCCACACTCTACTAATGAAGAATCAGATTCACTAGGCTGGTCACTTGACCCGCATGCCAGAACACAGAATCTCTAAACAAATTTTTTTACAGCGCCCTGCGCTGTGGTAAATGCTCCCTAGGCGACCAGAGGAAATGCTTTAAAGACACTCTGAAGATCTCACTAAAAGCTTTTGGAATTCATCACGACACTTGGGAGACTGCTGCCAGAGACTAAAATTCATGGCGTACATCATTACACAAGGGTGTAGTCACTTGTGAAGCAAACAGGACTGCAAGAGCTGTGAAAAAAAAGTAGCTAATCGATTTTCTAACACAATTAGATCCGAAACCAGAAATAATATTCTGCGCCTGCACAGAAGGATCCATTGGGTCCCCAAGAAAGGCTATGACATGTTTATGACATCATCCATTCATTTAAATATCACATGACAATAACAAACGCCATCTTAGTTTTTGCAGAATAGGTCAGTCTAACATTCTGTGCATAGCGACAGGTTGAAATTATCTTGTCTTTGAAATAATTTCAATTATTTGTCATACGGTAGGTACTTTTATTTTCTAGAGCTTGTTTAATTAGTTTTAACATACTTTTAGATGGATTTGCAAATTCTGCACCCATTGTTATATATATTTGTAACGTTCCATCGCCAATCGTCTTTAATTTGTGGTAGAAAAAAAATATTTTTGTGGATATGTTGTTTCATGTTTGCAATTGGAAATCCAATATGTTGGCGCTGCGCATATCGATCGGACTAGCGGAAATACTTTTTACACTTAAAACACTTAAACACTTAAAAGGTTATTAATAATTTATCTGTATACTTTTACTATTTTTATCATTTAACATGACTGAGCATATATTTGAAGTCAATTTTCATATCCATCTATGACTTGTTTGAGTTAATCTCGCACGGACTGACAGTTCACTCAGTACAATTTATTTTCAAAGTAACTGTGTAAATCTGCAGCATTTGTCTTGCAATTTCGCATCTTTCATTATTGGTCATCAATGCTAGTATCTGTAGGAGACTTTTTCTACAAGGACTCCATCATACTCAGAAAATGAATTTTCATTGCGACATCATGGCTGATAATTTTTGAAGACTATATGTTTTAATATTAATGTTGCATTACTTTGATCATGTTTTTCTAATTGGGTATTTGCTAACGAGTACCACCACAGCTAAAGAGGCCTTGAGAAACCATATCCAGCAGCACCTCAATGAAGCCCGTTATAACAATTCTAAGCAGAGATATTGAGTGTTGTGATCTTGAACAAAGAAATAGTGAAATACTTCAGGAATCTGCTCACTGAGCTTCTTGCTACTATAACTTATTTTTGTTATTAAACGAACATATTACCAACCATACATTATTGTGATCGGAATAGTGAGAGCTAACTGCTCATGTTAACCATAATTAGTAATTAATGAATATAATTAATTGGTGGCCATTTTAAATTTATAATTAGCTTGCAGCATATGCTATCGAAACTGAGAAGTTAAGTCTGTAGCATCATTCTGCATAATAAAAGATATAGTTGCCCGGTTTTAAAGCTAACATTAAGAATGTACATGGTAATTAATGAATAGTAACTAATTGGCGACCATTTTTAATTGCTAATTAGGTAAAAATAAAAATATATGACATAAGCAGTTAGGCTTCACTACCCCGATCACAATGATCTATGGTTGCTAAGATGTTTGTCTGAAAACAAACAAGTTACATTAGTTGTTTTGTTTTTTTTCCACGTTTCCATCCTGTTTCAGGATATTGCGGTCAACACCAGCATCTTTCAGCTGTATGTTGATTCCTAGGCTAGATTACGCTCATCACATCAGCACGCCATGACTTTCTGAGCGACCGGCTCCATGCTCTCATAAGTCACTGGCGTGACTCGAACCACTTCTAATTCTCGTCCGCTCACTTCGACCAGAGTATTCGGGGTTAACGGAGAAAGCTGCTAACCCCTCGGCCAGGCAGCCGGCAAGTTACATTAGTAATAAAACAAATTTTGATCAATTCAGCTATCACTTTGACTGGGACACGAAGGAAACATGCTCAGTGAACAGATTCCTGAGAGAATGTCTTTGTTTAAGATCATGACACTCAAATATTCAAATAAAATAATGGATGGTATGCATATCTTCGTTGGAATTGACATACAAGCATCATTGAGGTACCCACGGATTTGATTTTTCAATGGCCTGTCTATCACTATCTGTGATGGTCTTATTAGTAAAGAGTAAACACTCAATTTTATTTGGAAAAAAAAAATTATCAGTCAGAATACCTTAAAAAAAGGCTGGACAGAAAAGAAAACCCACTGCAGGAGATACCGAATAAATAACCACCCGAGGTCCTCCCCCTGGACTAATATTACTAATAAACCGTAAAGCTTTGCCCACATTGTCAAAGAACATTTTGAGCTAAAATAGGCCTTACCAGTGGACAAGCCATTCTTAGAACTCACGGCACCAAACTTTAAACACCACTGGATGAAATGAATGGTTGAGATACTGTCATCTGCCATATTGGATATGACTCCGTCTTCTAAAGTAGCTTTTCAGTTTCAGTGCCGAAAGTTAATTTTCCCCTGCCTGGTTTTAAAAAAAAACAAAGGACAGGTTGAGGTAGTCCAATAGGCATTACATTACATATAATAGTGATGCTGCCGTTGGAGTGCGATATGTTAAGCTTTTGATTAAACAGATTCAGAAAATTTAGAACTCTTTACCTCAGATAAAACAACTGATCCACAGGAAATAAAATAACTTCTATTTGCAGAATTTCAGTGCCTGCTTTACGGCGATGAGGGCAGACTACAAAATCATATAGTTCAACATGCAGCAGATACAATATGAGTATATATACAGTCGAAAACGAAGCAATAATGCAAGTTAGCAGATGGTCCGGTCCACAAAGTAACAGATAAATAGCACAACTCTGAAACAAGTTAAAGAATTCAAATATCTTGGAAGTATGATCACAGAAGATGGTAGACTGGACAGAGAAATCGAATTCAGATGCCAAAACGCTAGTGCACTTACATATCAACTATCACCCTTACTGAAACATAATAATTAATATACCCATGTCCGCAAAAAGACAGATAATATTAATAAACAGCATATTCACACCAACCCTATGCTACCAATCTCACGCTTGGGCTTTATCCAAATCACACTTTCACAAAATCAACACCTGCGAGATGAGATGCCTGAGGAGGGCTGCCAACTTAACCATCCGAGACAGTAAGAAATGCTGTTATCAGATGGACAGTGGGATCAACACATTGTGCCACATTTATTGAACGACAAAAGATCAAGTGGTTTGGCCATGTCGTCAGAATGCAACACCACCAACTACCATCTCTGGCCTTACATCAAAGATCATCTGTGATGAGACCAAGAGAACGTCCAAAAAGAAAATGGATTGACGACATCAAAGACATTGTACAATCACACGGAATGACAATATCCAGTGCCGCCATCGGGCGCTGGAGCGCAAATTATTCCTCCCCCACAACGCTGGACGGCAGAAGTGGAAGATGATGATGATGATAATGATGATGATGAACCATTTTGGTAAGTCTGGTCGAAGCAGTACTGCTGTATTATCCGTCAGCACTGTTTGAATTTGTGAGGACTGTGCCATTTCATATTTTCGATTGTGATTCTATTTCTACCATTACCCCTACCCGTTGCTTTGCTTGAGACGAATGACCCCGTTCAACAGTCGACTGTATCGAATTGGTTGTAATTGGGGCTTTTATGGTGTATCTAAGACTTCTTCTTTTGAAAAATATTGCTGCGTATATCTGCTTCATTGAAAGAGTTGAGTTGCTGTAATTAAGTTCGTTTCATCCTTGTGGTTTTACATGGCATCCTTGTGGTTTTACATGTCTGGCCAGAGTCGCACACTTGTTGAGGCCTCGAGTAATACTAATTGTGTACCCACCCCGTCATATGGTGCTGTTTCCTTTAAGGGGCTTTACCAGTTGTCGTCTCTCATGGTGTTCCTCCTAGTTCCCCGTCTTGGGTTGCCTTCGAATCTTCTCGGTGTTCGCCAGTTCGATCTTGGTGGGGAGCGATGTCGTTCTTCATCTGTTACTTCTTCTTCTGTCTGTGCCCTTTCATCTTCTGGTTCGGGTGCTTCTGGCTCGGTCTTGAGCAGGTCTATTATCGTTTGTAGAGTTCCTTCTGTCTTGTCTCTCGCTTGATGTATTTTTGATAACTTTTCTTCAGTATCAGCCTTTATAGCAGCCATTCGAGCGACATCCTGCTCAATCTTCTGCGGAACTTGCTTCATTTCGTCCAGAATGCGCTGAACGGCTGTTATCTGTGTTTCCTGCATCTTGTCTTATTTCTTCCTCCATGCTTTTGAACTTTGATCTCAGGTCCTTCAGTTGGCCTTCCAGTTGCACTTTGTCGCTTTTTGTTTGTCGATTGGTGGCGTCATACTGCCTCCTAGCCTCTATATATGACAGGTTAGTTTTTATGGCGATATTCATGGCTTCCTTGTTGTCTTGGTGGCAGGGGCAGCCGAGATACCTGACGCCGTGGCTGCCGAGGCAGTTGGCACATTTTCTGTTAGTGTTAGGCCTTCTGCCGGCTTCCTGGCCTAGAGGTTAGCGACTTTACTCCGTAATCTCGTATACTCTCGTAAGTAACGTGGCGACGGTGAGAAGCAGCAGTGGTTCGAATCGCGTCGGTAACTTACGGGGTATGTGAACCGGCCGCTCAGAAAGCAATGGCAAACTACTGAGCGTAATCTTTCCAAGAAATCAACAATCAGCTGAAAGATGCTGATGTTGACAGCGATGTCCTGTAAAGGATATGCAAACCATTTAGTTAGGCCTCGTGAAGTCCTTGTTGATCTTTGCATGCTGGCACTGACTGTATGGATGAGGTCCAGAGCAGTCTCTGCATACCTCCACCTCCCTCTTGCAGGTGGCACGGGTGTGCCAAAACTTATGGCACTTAGAGTACTGCAGCACTCTCGGTATGTAGTGCTCTGGAGCTTGATCTTTCTTGTTAAATGTGATGAAGTGAGGGATCACTCGGTCCTCCGATGTTACTACGACTGACTGTGGAGGGGATGTTATTCTTGCCGATGATCCTCTTGATCTTGAGTTTCCTGTTCTCTCTTGCCAGCAGAAGATATCGTGCAGCTCAGATCTGTTCCTGATCACATTATTTAGCAGACAAGCAAATTACACCTTGATCTTTCGTTCCAGCCCACTTGCTCGACTTATGAGACTAATGACTGGTGGCTAATTTACCGGGTGCATGATGTTCTCCTCCCTGAGGAAGGGGTGACTTGTGAGCAGGCACAATCACATTGCGCATTTGTGAGATAATTGGAAAAACGACTGGAACCTTTCAAAGTCTCAAACTAGGTACGAATGCAGAGCATGAGAAAGACACCCGGAGTCAATACACGGGTTGTAGGCCCTGCTACAGAGAGTGTAAGGAAGGAAGCGGGTCAACACATCCGGGGAGTTGAGTTGAGTGAAGAATTGACAGCATTGCACTCGGGGCATTCCCATAAGCGCCCAGTCATCATCTTCAACAGCCAGCGGAGAGTTCCAATATTGATGGTGGCCATTACAATCTGATTATATGTCCATTTTGCTTTACCTCTGAGTGACGACTGTCTACAAGATTCTCTGACCACACCCTGCTGCCGTATTCTCTCTAGAGCTAGACCATGATAGTCTATCTGTTCTTCTGCATTATTCACTCGCACCCAGAGGGCCTTCCCCACATCTGCCTTATCATGTATTAAATCACCCCACAATGATGCAGCACCAGCCAGTCTGTCTGCTTTTTTCATTTTCAACCACACCACAGTGTCCCCGGAGAAAAGATCCAGTGAATGCTCACAACCTGTGACATCTGAACTGATGCATACCGTTCAGCTCGAAGTATGCCAGTCTTCACCTTTGCCAGCGTGCTTTGTGAATCAGTCACAATCACAACATGTATATACAGTTTGTTCTCCAACTAGGAGAATGCTGCAGTAACCGTCTCCAACTCCTATCTCATGCTTGAGGTTAGTGTTCTATGCCAAGCTCTCCTTTACTAAACATTGGTCATAGGCTCTTGCTACGAATCCCTAGGCACTTTTTTTTTTTGCCACTTACCACAGAGCCATCGGCATAGATAATCACATCACCTAGGATGCGTTCCTTGTCTGCAACGACATTGGCGTATGACCTTACCTGCAACACCTTGAGTCTGTCTGCAATGGTCGGTAGCGCGAGGGTGTATCCCATACATAATATTGGGATATCCCCTGTACACCCCAGAATCACCCTCATGGCTTCATGCTGTATGCACTCTAGTTTCACTAGCTGGCTATTTGCATTTCAAAGGTTGATACAGTGAGTATTCCTAGTCCATACTCTACCACTGAAATGATCAAGTGCTGAAAAAGTGTGAATAGCATTTTCTGTTCCATGTCCCTAGCCGCTATACACTTCGGTGCATTGAGACCCTTCTGACACTTTGTAATCACAACTTCAACATGATCTTTAAAGTTCATGCTACTATCAAAAGGGATTCCGATGTGCATCAGTCTCTTTCCCTATTCAAATTTCTACCATTTACTGTGAGGCTTGGGAGTGTAAAAGGGGGGGGGGGTGTCAGATTTAACAATCCTATTGTCCAGAGAGCACAATAATACAGATGCCTTTTCTGGTTTAATGACAGCATTCATATCCATGCGCCAATTCAGTCCATCACTACTGTAAATAGTGTGTATGGACTATGCTTGAATTCAAACCCAGCAAGCACCCTAAAAAATATCCACGCACCAATCCATCACTTTATCCAGTGTCGTCTACAACTCCTGGGTTATTTGATTTCTGTCCTTGCCCCGTCTGTGTGCGAGAACATCATCTACAAATGTAAGTATCCCTCCAGTCCCTAATGCTTTGAGGCTTGCAATCTTGCTTGTATACACATTGAAAAGCACAGGTCACATTGCCGACCCCTGTGGTAGTCCCGCGGCTATGATACAAGGCTCAGAGCTCCATGTACCTAGCCGGAGAGCAACTCTACGAGAATACATAACAGCTACCATCACAGTTCGTCAACAAATGACACACTCATCTCCACGAGAGCGTACATTAAAATATCATATCTGACTCTGCTGTACGCATCCTCGAGATCGAGTGCTGCCACCGCCGTCTCCTGTCTGTTTTGGAACCCTTCATAAACATCATAGGCTAAAGTGGCTGCACGTTACCAAGTATCTTTTCTTGCCCGGTAATTTCCCACACCTTTCGAGAGGAGATTTTCCATTTCTAAATATTCCTGAAGCTTACAGCAACGATCTTCTCCAGCACCTTGCCAAAAGTGTTCTGTAGGGTGATAATCCTGAACCCATTTAGCTTTGAATGATCTATGTCTGGCTTAGGAAGTGGTGTTAAATAGCTGTGCACCCAATCCTGGGCCACTGATGACGTCCTGGTGCTCAAGTTAAAGCAAGCAGCCATCTTCATAGGTTGTAAATCACTCATATCCTTCATGTGGGCATACCTACTCCCAAAGGGCCCCGATGCGGCGTCTTTTGCTTTCTTAAATACATTTGTGAAATCTTCCAGTTGTATGATATCGTCACAGTAGCTATCTTGATCCTCTCTAACTGAGTCTCTGATGTCCCAATCATTCTGACCAGTCTGTGCTATAAATCTCTGCAAGAAAGTTTATCCTTTCTCTTTGCCTGTTGTCAAATGCGAACCACTATCTCTGATTATTGTACCCAATGTGGCATGACGATCTTTCCTTTGCATCTGTCTGTGCAATTTCCATAACTGTCTCAGTCTTATCTCCTCTAATCTCATTCATAAAGTGTTCTAATTCGGAGGGGGGGGGAGGGGGGGGGGGCTTCTAACGATAGGAAGCCTGTCGCACTTGTTCCGCGTCGGTGTTTTCATCACTTGATCACTGACACACGTATACAGTCTATACACCAGTCAGACTGTGACATTGGGTTTGTAATATTGTTTATTTGCTAGATGAAATTAGACTTTTGTTTTATTTTTCAGGATTCTATTTAATCTCCACAATTATCAAAATCTTTTTTTTTTTCTTTTTTCTGTTGTCGGATGTTCAGAAAGCAATGACAATTTAATGAACATAAACTTGCCTAGTAAACCACAAGCGCAAATAATGTACTTGGATTGGTTGCAGCGTCCTGTAAAAGAATATGTAGCTAACTTTTAATTGTAAATTCGGACGTTCGCTTCTTTTCTCATTATACCACCGCATCTAACTTCTATAGGGCATGTTAAAAGTGTCTGATATTTCAATGCTTGATACAGAGTTTCGCTTACATTATCGAGTCGACACATATTGTTTCTGTGATGATTGGTGTTGGTATGTCCACCAGGATGCTTGTCACATCAATTTTGCCGTCATAATCAATCAATCAATCATGTGCCATGCCGGAAAGCGTGGGCGGTCATGACTCGCCATTTCACTCGATCACCAGTGTCGTGGATCAGCTCAGTGTTCCTGTCTCGTTCATGCCATGTGGCCAAGCCATCCAGGTATTTTCCTCTCGGTCTTCCCCTTGGTATGTTCCCTTCGATCTTGCTAGTTGTCACTAAGTTCTCCAATCCATTTCTTCTCATAACATGTCCAAAAAATTTTGACTGTCTACGTCTAATTTCTCCAATCAGTTTACGATGTTCATTTGTCTCCTGTAGTACTTGGTCATTGGTTTTTCTGTCTGTCCATGGTATTCTTTGCATTATCCTCAGAAACCACATTTCTGCAGCCATCAGATGCTTTTCAGCTTGGCTGCTCATTGTCCAAGTTTCACATCCATACAAAAGAACAGGCTCTATGTATCCCCTCAACACTCTTTTTCTCGTTTCAATTGACATATTTTTATTGGTCAGAATATTTTTTATCTTGCTAAAGGCTACTTTCGCCATGGCGATTCTTGTTCTAATCTCTTCAAGGCATCTCCCATCAGATGTTATGACTGTTCCAAGATAATTGTACCGATTCACTTGTTGAAGAATATTTCCATTTACTTGTATAATACATAGTGGCACTTCTTCCTTCCTAGTGACGACCATAACCTGAGTCTTTTTACAATTTAATTCTAACCCCAGTTGCTCACTGTGTACAACAACCGCATCTACTAATTGTTGCAGGTCCTGCGCATTGTCTGCAATTAATACTGTATCATCTGCATATCTAATGTTATTGATGTTTTGTCCTCCAATGCTGATTCCATTTATATCCTCTACATTTCTGAAAATATTTTCACTGTCTAGGGAAAAAAGATCTGGAGACATCACACATCCCTGCCTAACACCTCTCTTAATTGGCTGATACTGTCCCACTTCATTATCAATCCTTATTGCAGCTTGTTGTTTCCAATATATGTTTTTTATAAGTCTAATGTCTTTCCCATCAATTTGTAGATCTGCAAGCATATCCACCATGTTGACATGTCTAACTCTATCAAAAGCCTTTGTATAGTCAATAAAGCAAAGATGTATATCCTTGTTTACTTCTATAGCACGTTCAATAACTGTTCGCAGCATATACACAGCATTTACTGCACCCTTTCCTTCTACAAACTCACATTGTTCTTCCCCTATTTCAGGTTGTATCTTCTTCCTCACTCTTTGCATGATAATTCTTAGCAAAATCTTTGTGATGTGACTCATTATACTAATTGTTCTATGTTGATCACATTCCAAGGTTCCTGATTTCTTTGGGATTGCAATAAATACAGAGTTACATAATTCAGGAGGTATATCTCCAGTATCATATAATGTGTTCATCAGTCTGGTGACTTGCTCTAGTCCAAATTCTTCTAAAGCTTTAATCATTTCTGTTGTTATGTTATCTGCACCGGGGGGGGGGGGGGACGCCTTGCCAGCTTTCATATGCTTAAGAACATTTCGAACCTCCATCTCCAAAATTGGCGGTCCTTCATTGTTAAATCTAATATCATACTGTTCGTCTCTGTTATCATCATAAAGGTGTTTCACATAATCTGTCCATACATGTAGAATCTGGTCTTTGTCTATTATGATTTTGCCATCTTCAGTTTTTAGACACCCTGTTGATGTACTTGTTCTTTTATTAGTAAGTTCCTGAATTCTTTTGTGCACTAATTTAGTATTTTGACTGTTGTGTTGGTTTTCAATTTCTAGGCACTTTTCCTCAAGCCATGCTTCTTTTGCCTCCTTACATAATATTCTGACTTGTCTGTGAATTTCTTCATATTTGACAGAATTATTTTTGTTGAGTCTTCTTGTTTCCATGAGGTGTAAAATTTCTTCAGTCATCCATTTCTTACGACCCACCTTCTTTAATTTTGGAATAGTTGTTTCTGCAGCCACATTGATTGAATTCTTCAACGTTTCCCATTGATCATCCACATCCTGGAATAGGATCTCTAGATCAGACAAAATTTCAAATCTGTTCTGTACTTCTATGTTGAATTTGTTTTGTATTTCCTTGTCATTACTCAATGTACACAAATCATATTTAGTGTTTCCTGTTATATACTTGACTTTCTTCAACTTTATCCTCAATGTTCCTGTGAGTAATCTGTGGTCACTATAACAATCAGCACTGGGAACTATTTTTGTTAGTGTTAATGCGTTTCTAAATCTTCTGCTAATCAGAATGTAGTCAATCTGGTTTCTAATCCTGCTATCAGGACTCCTCCATGTCCATAATCTTCTAGGGTGTTGCTTGAACCAGGTGTTTCCTACAATCATTTCCTGTTATTTTGCCCACTCTACGAGTCTGTATCCTCTTTCATTTCTCTCTCCTAAACCACAGTTTCCTACTGTGTATCTATCCCCTTGATTTCTCACTTTTGCATTGAAGTCCCCTATTATGATGTTTATTTCTGAATTTTTACATTTCTTTAAGGCAGACTCTATGTCATTATAAAATTCTTCTACACTATCTTCACGGGATTCTCCTGTTGGGGCATATACTTGAATAATATTTATGCTAAAAGGTCTGCCACTTAATTTAACTAGTAGAACTCTGTCCGACACGGCTCAATATCCTTGAACAGATTTTGCTGTTTTCCGGTCCAAAATAATTACCACTCCTCCATGACAATCTTCACCTCCAGAATAAATAATCTTGAAATCTTCCTCTATCTTGATGCCTGCTCCTGTCCATCTCGTTTCGCACATACCTAAAATATTAATTTTTTCCCTTTCAATTTCTTGTTTTATGTTCTCTAATGTTCCGTCGTTGTTTAACGTCCTAACGTTCCAAGTTGCTAATTTTAACGTCTCTGTCCTTGTCTTGCGATGATCAGTCTTTAAGCGAATCATGATATACTAGGCACTTTTAAAGAGGTAGTTTGCCGTTGCTTTCCTCTATGGCAGTGACCTTACTGGTCGGAGACCGCAGCCATTGACTCAAGAAGAGTTCCTCTGCCTGCCGTCGTGAAGCTTGAGGCCATGACCCACAATATGTGCCGGCTGCCCTCAAAATTTCATCCACCACCTGCCTTCCGTGGCTTCTTTTGAAAACTTCTAATAAAAGGAACACAAAATAACATCACATAATCCACAGGAATACACTATTCACAGGAAATCCATAGGAAATCACACGAAATCCAAAGGATAACACTAAATAGCGTCCCTCTGAAAAGTAACGCTTCATTTTGTCGCTATTGTACCGGAAGTATTTAAAAACACACATAAACACACATTAATTAATTGGACTGCCAAAATGAGAAATCTGGACATTTTGAGGGAAGTGAAGTTGAAAAGACAACTTATCACAAATACTAGAAAGAAGCAGTCATTATTTTTTGGCCACATTATGAGAAGACAAAAACTGGAACATGTTGTGACACCAGAAAGGGTTGTGGAAAGAGAAATGGTAGACAGCGTGAAAAACTTCTTGACAGCCTTCATCGGCAAACAAATATATGCACGAAACACAACATATAGTATAGTACAGGAGAAGATCCTCCGGTGACAACCTAGTCGTCGCAAAGTCCTTATGCCTTATGTGTCGTAATTCTGATATGTAAAGCTGCATTACTTTGTGTTATTTTATATTGTTTACATTTCCACAGCTTTACCATAGTTCCGCCAAATTTTATTCACAACCCAGAGAAGGGACGACAAGGCATGAATTCCCATACAGCGATAGAATGCCCGGGGCCGCTTAACGGATCAAATGTGTGAAATTCAGACTGAATCGAGACGCTCACTCTGTGAGAATGACACGACGCATGATCTTGTGGAACACTTGCCTCAACACCTAAAGGCCAAACGCGAGACTGAGAGGAACCTTGCAACGGTCACAGGCGTAATACGGGCCAGTCGCGCTGGGGGAATTTCAGACCGACTGAGAACTTTCAACCACACTAGGTTCGAACGGACGTACCCCACGGCGGGTCCAGAAAAACACATGGCTTAACACCCGCTGCCAGATCAGAAAGATCAAGGTTCCCCACAGATAAGAGTATTTGTATAAAAGCTCTGACTGGAACTACGCAAATCAATAGTATGTATTCTAAGGATCAGCTCAAAACTGGAGCACCAGGTTCTCTATAGATCCTGTTCAGGGACAATGAGGAGAGATCTGGCGGAGCCAGGACTGGCAGTGGACCAGAATACCGACTCAACTGATCTTATTGGATCCTACTGGAAAAGAAGCAGATCTCACCTGTATGGAAATCCTGGATTCCCGATGTCATGCAACAACCATCAGTATCAGTTAAGTATTGTATTTTGTATGTTGATGTAAACTAACATTACTAAATATCATCATACACCCGCCATCATTTTTTTTTCTAAATGATGATTTTGATAGAGAATAAGACCAGAGTAGTTTGTGTTAACTCATAGTTACCTTTTATTTTTCCAAGGGAAGCAATTGTTGTGGGCCTCGGTGGGGGATGTAATTACAACCAAGGAAGGGAAGATTTATCAGGGATAAAAACCTGACCTGTCTAATCATAATGTGATAGAAGTAAACCTAGGCATCTAACTTTCTATTTCCCATTCCTTGGATATACCAAGACCAACTACTTATAACTATTCTCGAGACATTCTCAGCTGTACGCTTGGGTATCCAGGTACTGTCTTCAACCTGTAACAGACATGTGTCCCGAGTTTCTCTCTGGGATCTGGAGTGTAAGGGATCTGAACATACCCTAGGATTAATCACCAGCGTGAGAAACAGTGACTACTGACATATTGGTCGGCAAGTCTGGAATCAAATTAGTTAACCGGCCTATTGGATTTTTATTTCAGCAATAAATCTAAGACATGTATGACAAATTTATTTACGGATGCGGTTAGTAATCCCGCTTACCCGCGTTCGAAACACAGCTGCGCGCTATTTGGCAGCAGACCGCACTGCTTTGGTTTTTTACACAATGGTACGGGAGCCGGTCGTTCAGAAAGCATTGGCAAACTACTGAACGTAAACTTGCCAAGACATCAAAAACAGCAAAATGCTGGTGACTGCAAACGTCCTGTAAAGCATATGCAACACACAAACACACACACACACACACACACACACACACACACATATGCTCTATCTTTCATCTCCAATTGACATAGAAGCTACAAACGAGAGATCGCATAATTCACTTCTCCTTGTGCCCTCTATTCCCTAATGGGGCATAGGTCCTCAGTCAATTCACCCCAAGTCCTTCTATCTTTGGCTATCTCATGCAGCTCTATCCGTGTCCTCGTATTGTTATTTATGTTTCTACTTCTCTTCTCCGTGGGTTTTTAGATCTTCCTCTATTTCTTTTGCCGTGTGGCTTCCAGACTATGGATTTTCTGGTTATACTATTCATTTTGAACTCAAGCATAGTCCATACACGTGCTACTTCTAGCCGTCCCTAATACCAGTCTTTTGACTTCCACAAATTTCCTATTATTGTAACAACCCATCTAGCCTTCTGTATTCTTATTATGATATATTTACCTGTTCCACACTCTTTGTCTACATTGCTACCTACGTAGGTTAATGATTCTATCTCTTGAAGTGAGGTTGTCTCAGGGAATATATGATTATCATTTGCTTCTCATTATCTGAGTCTTCGTCCTATGAATTTTTAAATCTAATTGTTGTGAACCCCCATCAAATATTCGTTTTCACTGCATCTGATTTAGTGTGTGAGGCAGGAGGGCAGTGTCGTTAGCAAAGTCCAGATCATCGAGTTGCTTTGTCAGGGGAGTCCATTGAATTCCATTTGTGGCCGTGGTTGTTGTTGTCTTCATAATCCAGCTTAATTAGTTAGTTAGTCGACAGATCAACCTCGTTGCACTTCGAACTATTCAGTCCACAAGTGCTCAGATCCCATCCTTAGTAAATCCCACAGCGTGTAGCGGCTAACGTCACCAGTTCTTTGTTGGTTTATTAATCTTCTTTGGCTTCCCGCATAGTGTTCTTGTTTGGCCACACCTCTTTTAACTTGCTGTTCTCGCAGTCTGACCATGGTTGATAATCCAGTCTATAGTCAGTAAGAATAGTAGATGTGACAAGAGGTCTCACTCCTGTTCTTATTTCCAATGTCTCTGTTGGTTTTTCCTCGTGGAGAACTTTGCCTTTCATAGCTCTATATGTTGTCTTTATTAAGTTAATTATTTTCTGCGATACTCCATAATAATCAACAGTATGAAGATAAAACAGTATTGATGGTGGGAAATACAAGAGATCTACAACTTTTGGATATTGTAACAAAGTGTGTGTGGGGGGGGGGGGGATTAGGGGGGGGGGGGGGGGCAGAACTTTCCTTGAAAATCAAGGATTTAGAAACAATGGTTGAATCAAAGAAAATGATGCCACTAAACTGTAAGATAGCAATTTAAGCGGAAATGTTTAACCAAGTTGATATATTTACATACCTATGGGCAATTATAACATCAGATGGAAAATGCATGACAGAGATTAAATAGCAGAATAGATAAAGCAAAAGCTACATTTCAGAAAATGAAATATATCTTATGCAATAAGTCACTTTCTTTGAACGTAAGAAAGAGAGTACTGAAATGCTATATAGTACCTGTTTAGCTGTATGGCAGTGAATCATTGAACGTAAATGAACAAATCAGGAAGAGTTTACAGGCAATGGAGATGCGATTCCTAAGACGAATGTTGTGAATATATTAGACTACCAGAGTAACTAACAATGCTTGCCTGGAAGAGGCTAATGAGATTAGAACATTATACACAGCTATAAGAAAGAGACAGAGGCAGGCCGAGAGAAACGATAATGAATAGACTGAGATGGTGACATGAAGGAATATCGCCAGCAGAGTTGATCCAGAACAGCAAGAACTAAGATCAATGAAAAGACATGAAAGCCTACGCCATTTGGCAGGGCACATGAGGATGATTTCATAATGCCGTATCAATTTCTAGAGATTCCCTATCGATGCTATCAGCGGTCTTTTCGTGGTCCACAAATATAATATAAAGTGGTGAGTTACTTGGCTCTATTATTACTTGACTTTCTTCAGCTTTATCCTCAATGTTCCTGTAAGTAGTCTGTGGTCACTATAACAATCAGCACTGGGAACTGTTTTTGCTACTGTTAGTGCGTTTCTAAATCTTCTGCTAATCAGATGATGATCTGTTTAAGTCCCCGATAATCAGATGATCTGTTTAAGTCCCCGCTAATCACTGGTATCATGAAGGCTAATAGACTACAATGGCTGGGGCATATAGAAAGAATGGAAGATAATAGGGAAACAAATCTCGCTTACACTCAGGAAATAAATGACCGCAGACCCCGAGGTAGACCAAGAAGACGGTGGAGAGATAATACATATACAGACTTACAAGCACTTGGAATCAACAACTGGCAAGAGAGGGTCCACCAGAGAGACGAATGGAGACGGAACGCTGAAGAAGAATCAGAATGTAGTCAATCTGGTTTCTGATCTTGCTATCATGACTCCTCCATGTCCATAATCTTCTAGGGTGTTGCTTAAACCAGGTGTTTCCTACAATCATTTCCTGTTCTTTTGCCCACTCTACGAGTCTGTATCCTCTTTCGTTTCTCTCTCCTAAACCAGTTTCCTACTGTGTATCTATCACCTTGATTTCCTACTTTTGCATTGAAGTCTCCTATTATGATGTTTATTTCAGAATTTTTACATTTCTTTAAGGCAGACTCTATGTCATTATAAAATTCCTCTACACTATCTTCACTGGACTCTCCTGTTGGGGCATATACTTGAATAACATTTATGCTAAAAGGTCTGCCACTCAATTTAACTAGTAGAACTCTGTCCAACACGACTCAATATCCTTGAACAGATGTTTTCAGGTCCAAAATTATTGCCAGTCCCCTTTGTCGATCTTCACCTCCAGAATAAATAATCTTAAAATCTTCATCTATCTTGATGCCTGCTCCAGTCCATCTCGTTTTGCATATCCCTGAAATATTAATTTTCTCTCTTTGTATTTCTTGCTTTATGTTCTCTAATTTTTCGTCGTCGTTTAACGTCCTAACGTTCCATGTTGCTAATTTTAATGTCTCTGTCCTTGTCTTCCAACGATCAGTCTTTAAGCGAATCATAATGTACTAGGCACTTTCAAAGAGGTAGTTTGCCGTTCTTTCCTCTATGGCAGTGACCATACTGGCCGGATGACCGCAACCATTGTCTCTCGAAAGAGATCCTCTGCCTGCCATCGCGAAACTCGAGACCATAACCAACAAATATCTGTCAGATGCCCTCAAAATTTCATCCACCACCTGCCTTCCGTGGCTTCTTTTGAACACTTCCAATAAATGAACATGAAATAACATCACATAATCCACAGGAAAACACTATCCACAGGAAAACACTGAACGGCGTCTCCCTGAAGGATAATGCATCACTTCGTCGCCATTGTACAAATCATAAACTGATTAGAGAAATTAGACGAAGACAGTCAAAATTTATTGGCCATGTTATGAGAAGAAATGGAGAACTTATTGACAACTGGCAAGATCGAGGGGAACAGACCAAGAGAAAAATACCTGGATGGCTTGGCCACATAGCATGGACGAGACAGGAACACTGAGCTGATCCACAACTGTGGTGATCGAGTGAAATGGCAAGTCATGACCACCCACGCTTTCCAGCATGGCACATGATTGATTGATGTATAATATTACACTTGAAAATGTTACTAGCTGTGATTAAATTCATACGTTCACTTACATATTTACATAATTATTTATTCATTAATAATTGAATTTAAATGCAACAACTGTTTTATCTTATACTTGAAATTATTAGTTTAAAATACATTTTATATGTACATTTGTTGCAATGCATGGCACATATGACAAATGACTAAATAATAGAATTAGTAACAAATTATCAAATGAATAAACAAAGCAAATAATCATTACCAAATTTTTATTGAACATTTATAAACTGACATTAATGCAAAGGTTATTCAATTCAGGAATATCCATATAATTTATTACTAATATTTAACGTACAAAATATTAGTTAACATAATGCTTTTAAATAAAATTACGAGAAATAACCTATGGTGAAATGTATTAATATTGAAAACAATGTATTCAGAGAGTTCACTGAAAAACATGAAATGTCAAATGAAAAAGTGGAAAAGCAAAAGCTAATGTCTATATGAAAGTACGGTATTGCTGACGCAAACAAACAAACTAAATAAAAACCACCTCAGATATTCACTTACAACATATATATGAAAGTCACCAAGAAGACATTAAGGATGCTGGTTACACTTCAGTTCGGGTATCTCAGGGGTCTTAGAGCCCAAGGACTGAATTGATATGAATGGAACTTGATATTTGAATGCCAGTCTGGATTAGACTTGGAAGGCACATATATCTCCTGGTAATGGATAGGACTCATTTAGTCAATCACGATGAGTGAATTGGGATGTTAATTCCAATGCAGATTTATAAGAAACCAGTAAATCCATATCATTTTAAATTGTTTGTGCTAGTTACGCTTACAGATCTATTGTTACACTCACATGCACTTATTATGTTCATTATATGATGTTACATTTCAGTATGTAAAGTATTAACCCTTTACAGGGCAGACGTTTGTCTGTTTCTTTGCTCTAAATGGGCAAGATTTGTCATGTTCGGCAAAATTTTGGTTACGTTAGTAAAAACATCACATCTAAGGTGAAAGTCAACAGATTTTATTGAAATAAACAACAGAAGAAGGAAAATGTATGCAGATTATTTTACTCATGTGAATAAGTAATCCAATGTTGCTGGTAATATGAACACAGTTATTTACAAAATGCAACATATTGTTTGCTATTGTCAGTCATTTATACAGCAATTTACAAACACATTTTCAGAATCAGAATCACTTTCTTTAAAGTCCAACTCCCGAATGCTAACGTTGATCACTGACATCTATCTCCAATTAATAGTCAACTTTGTGACATTGCAGGTCCTGCGCATTGTCTGCAATTAATACTGTATCATCTGCATATCTAATGTTATTGATGTTTTGTCCTCCAATGCTGATTCCATTTATATCCTCTACATTTCTGAAAATATTTTCACTGTATAGGGAATGTCACTTAAATTTAACCCAGCAAAATCTCTGCTATCACTTGAAAAATTGACGAAATCCATTTTGAAATACAGAAACTATTTTTTAAAATCCGTTCAAATTCAAAGTATGCACTTGAAAATGGTGGTCACGTTGTCAAGCTATCGGCAAAACTGAAAGTGGACAATCGAAAGCCTCTAAAAGCCGCAACATCTCAGAAAGCCACAATATCAAGTTTTTATAATGCTTAATAGTCACAGACGCTTTGGGGCATTTCCCCGTTCTGGGGTAAAAACGCTCTCGGATGTTTTGCCCGGTAAAGGGTTAATAATATAATACCACAATGGCAGAAGACAGTGCTTGCTTCTGTGGGCAGACATTATAACCATGTAATTACACCCTGATAAACCATAACAAATATTAATTAATACTGTACTGATTTCTCTCTCTCTCTCTCTCTCTCTCTCGCACACATAACATGCCCTAGATCAGAGACAGCACCCACATTTATATTTATTTAAGGTAGGGTTTGGACAATGACAGAAAAAGAAGAAAGAAAAATCACAACAACAGAAATGAGATTCCTGAGAAGAATACTCAATGTATCAAGAAGAGATAAGATCAGAAATGAAGAAATCAGGACTAAAGTGGGGGGTTATAGCAGCGCTAGATTTTATTAGAAGGCAGCAAGTAAAATTGTTTGGCCAGGTTACCAACTAACAGTATACCACAACAAGCAATGATGTACAAAGCAAATGGAAACAAAGGAAGAGGCCGACCACGTAAACGATGGATGGATGGAATAGCAGAGTCCATGGGAATATCGACACATGAAACCCATAAGCGGGAACTCTCCCGCTGATTATACTTCACCTTGACATCGCAAGGTACAGGAACCTGATGAGATGAGATAAGATGAGGGTTTGGTGTTATTACAGTTAGATAACAGAGAGCGAGAACAGATAAATGGCAAAGACAACATGTAACAACAGGAAAGGGTAGAGTCAGTATGATCTATGCATTATTTGACAGACAGACAGATACTTATTTACCTGGAGATATAATATACTAAGTAAGTGGTGAAGGGGATATGGACGCAGTTCGTAATCCAGCATGAGTAATCCGTTGCATGAGACGCTGGATGTAGGGTCAGAGACTGATAAGAGGGAAATCATGGATGGCTCAGGCGGAGGATACGATCAGACAGGTGTGCCCCTTGGAGAACATCAGGCGAGGAGAGGAGTGGGTCAGAGTGCCAGCCGAGCAGTCAGACTTGTGCAGAGTTATAATCACATTGAGCCAGGAGTGCAGGGAGTGACCAGCAGGGGCCACGGAAGTGGAAATTCAGCAACTTGGAGAGGAGACAACACACACTCTGCTCTGGGTTTACTTAGTAATACTTGGGAAGAAGACAAACACACTCTACTCTCTATGTCCCTGATGATGATAGAAAATTGCATGAAATGTTACCATGTCTTCTTCTTCTTCAGGTGCCTGGTCTAGAGCAGAAATGGGTCATCACTGACTCTCCAATCATAATCACAGTGGCCTATTGGGAAATGAATTGTTAATAAGCTTACTGCAGTGTGAATCGCAAAATGATAAATGGATTTGACTGTGCAGTATTAAAACAGTCAAATAAATTCTTAGAAATGCTTGAGAACACTAACTGATCAGATGACAATGGGAAATAATGGCGAAAATACTTTTACTGAAATTAATCAACCATAAGTTGATTACAACATTATCTGTCTTATCAGAGGAAATCAGAATATGATTAATTTTTTTATTGGAACATGTCATAATCAACTACCAATTTCCCCTCTGCCGTGCGTCCACCTTGACGAGGTAGAGAGGCTTGAGCGTTCCAATGACCCCAAGAGCTATGCCGACGGTAGCACAGCTACTGGTAGGGTCACCCATGTCGGACAGGTCAAGGGAGAGGGACCAGACGAAGTGACGCACAAACCTGCTGCCTTGTAGGTAGACTGGGGACAGTCAAAGGCTAGGGAAAGCATCCCGAAAAATGCTTGTCGAAATCGGATGTACTGAGCCACAGGCTTGACAAAGAAGTGCAACGTAACTTTATCATTTCATGATGCCACAGATGAAAATTAATCGTTATGGTGCTAATCCCGTGAAGTCCCATCAGGCGGTGATAGTGCCGGGACCCCTGCCTCGAGGGGGTCCACCCATGACTACTGGTGGTCACCTTCCCCTGTGCTGTGGAGTCAAGGCACAGAGGAGTAGGTTAAGAGCTATTGACCAAACACCCCGGACTCTCAACATACTACAATGGAATGCCGAAGGAGTTTATAACAAGAAAGCCTCCCTAACACAGCGTCTTCATAAAGATAGAATAGATGTGGCATGCATTCAAGAGACACACCTCAACGCCAATCGCACATTTTCAGTCGAGGGATATCAGGCCACACGTTTTGACCGCGAAGGACACAAAGGAGGAGTTGTAATACTTACACGAAATACAATACCTTGCAGCGAAGTATCTGTGATCTCTGACAACCAAACGGAAATTATAGGTGTTGATATAATGATCAAGGACATGAAAATAAGAATTTACAATCTGTATAGCCCGGCAGATAAGGATCTTACACTCTCAAACATGGAAATAACTGACACAAATTGCATTGTTGTCGGAGAGTTTAATAGCCGCTCAGAAAGATGGGGATACCCAGATACTGACAAAAGAGGAGATGAAGTGGAGGACTGGGAAATAGACTCAAATCTCCATCTACTCAACAAAGCGGATGACACACCGAGCTTCTACTCCAGAAGATGGATTACCACTTCTACTCCAGACTTAGCTTTCTGCACAGGAGACATCCTCCACAAAATCGATCGCCATGTGCTTGACCTATTAGCAGGTAGTGACCACAGGCCAATCAAGCTTGTAATACATATGGAGTATGTTCCACAGGAGCAAAAGCCTTTCCCTCTGGAATTACAAACGAGCAGATTGGGACAGATTTGCCATACTAACAGACAAATATTGTGAAAACATAAATACACGATATGGCAACATGAAGCAAATGGTGGAAAGTCTAAACAGAGCAATAATACAGGCGGCCACTGAGTCTATTCCAAGAGGAGCGAGGAAAAATTACAAACCATACTGGACTGAGGAACTACAAATTTTGGAGGACAAAGTTGAAGATGCTAGGAAGACCGCAGAGAGAGAACAAACAACTGAAGCGAACATCTCTCTCAAAGCCATCTCAGCAAAATATAAAAGAACAGTAAATCAAACAACAAGAGATTGTTGGAGGAAAAAAACAGAAAACCTGAATTTTGACAGGGATGGAAACAAACTATGGAAACTAGTGAAAGCCATGAACAATGAAGGACCTAGAAACAAACAAATAACAATTAAACAAGGAAATGCCTTGCTTACAGGAAAAAAGGCTGCAAATGCACTAATGGAACACTATGCCAGTGCAAACCACATTGATATTACAGCCGAACAGAAGAAAGCAATCAAAGATAAACAGATACATCATAGATATACAGAGACAGCAGCAGAATATATGATGGCAAATCTAACAATGGAAGAAATGGAACAGGCAATGAATACCCTAAAAAAGAAGACATCACCAGGAAAGGATGGAATCACAAATGAAATGCTAATAGGACTAGGCACTAAGGCAAAAAAGAAACTACTAGCAGTCCTAAATTACAGCTGGAAGAGGGGAATAGTCCCACAGGCATGGAAGGAAGCTATACTAATACCAGTCCCAAAGAAAGGAAAAGACCTGGAAGAACCAAATGGCTATCGACCTATCAGTCTTCTTAGCTGTGTAGGAAAATTAATGGAACGCATTATCAATGGCAGGCTAACATGGCATCTGGAAGAAAACCAACTCTTAACACCTCACCAAGCAGGATTCAGAAAGTACAGATCCACTGAAGATCAAATAACCTATATAGCTCAGGAAATAGAGGATGCCTTCCAAGAGAAAAAGCACACACTGGCGGTCTGGATAGATTTAGAAAAAGCATTTGATAAAGTATGGAAGGAAGGACTGAAAGTAAAACTGCAAAAAATGCATGTTTGTGGGAAAATGTACAAATGGATCAGCCACTACCTTGAGAACAGAACTGCCAGGACAAAAGTACAAGGACAAACCAGCAAAATGATGCTGTTGGAGCAAGGTGTCCCCCAAGGAGGAGTTCTTTCACCAACATTATTCCTAGCATATATAAACGATATCACGGAAAAATTTTCCAGCCAGAGTACACACATCATCCTTTGCAGATGACCTAGCCATATGGACATCTGAAGAATATATTAGTACAGCTAATAGCAGAATACAGCAAGCCCTATTAGCGCTAGAGGACTGGTCAAAATCATGGCTAGTGAAGATAAGTGAGGAGAAAACATGCACAGTATTCTCCCTCTCAACTAAAACTCAGCAACCTAAGCTGGTATTGAATGGAAAAATATTGTGCCATGAAGAAAATCCAAACTATCTAGGAGTCACCTTTGATCGTCGCCTGACATGGAAGACACAGGTTGAGAAAAATCAAACAAGAGCAAGGCAAAGAATGGCAATCATGAAAAAGCTTGCTGGTACAACGTGGGGAGCAGATGAGAAAGTTCTCAAGAAGTTATATACTGGACGGGTGAGGCCAGTACTGGAATATGGCATTGCAGCTTGGGCAACAGCAGCTAAGTCAAACTTTAACAAAATAAGCAGAGTCCAAAATCAAGGAATGCGAATCATAACTGGAAGCCTGAAGACAACGCCTATTAATGAACTAGAAAAGATCACTTGCTTACAACCAATGCAGGATAGAAGAGATAGCAGAGCCCAGCAACAAGCTGAAAAATTTAGAAGATTGACAGACCACCCTATGTATAAAAGGTTTAGTGGTTTTGGAAAGGGAAGACTGAAGCGTAGCAACTTTGTAGAAACTGCAAAACGAAAGATTAGGGCAGATCCCATACTTAACATATCAACAGTCAAACCCATTTACAATGCAGACAAGTTCCCAGCTTGGAGACAGCAGCTACTACCTGAGATGATAGAAAACATTCCTGGTATTGAGAAAAAGAACACTCAGCATGAAACCGAAAGAAGAGAAATAACCCTAAACTACATAAAAGAACATTACCCAAGCAGCAATTGGACCCATGCATATACAGATGGATCAGCCAAAAATTCAGTAGAGAATGGAGGAGGAGGAATTCTCCTAAATTTAAAAAATGGAGTGAAAAAAACACATTCAGTGGCAACTGGAAAGTTTTCAAGTAACTTCAAAGCGGAGGTAGAGGCTCTGAAAACTGCAGCAGAAATGCTCTTGATGGAGGAAAATAAAGAGACGCAAATAGCTATCTTTACAGATGCAAAGTCAGCTGTCTCAATACTGAAGAGCAATTACAGCACAGAAATAGCTGACCTAAGAGCAGCACTCCATGGTCTATGCCAGAAATCCAAAAAAGTTGTAATACAGTGGATACCATCACATTGCAGTATACCTGGAAATGAAGAGGCTGACAGACTGGCAAAAGAGGGCGGACGACTACCACAGCCTGACATAGACATAACCTATAACTAGGCAAAGAGGTTGATAAAAAGCACTTATAGAACCAAATGGGAATCAGAGCATCCAGGTCACCAGAAGGATGATGCATATTACAAACTCGACCGAAGAGAACAAGTAGCAATCTTCAGACTCCGCACAGGACATAACAGGCTGAAATACCACTTGTTCAATAAACTAAAGATAGGAGTTACCGATGAATGCAATTGTGGAACTGGTAAAATGACAGCTAAACATTTGCTGCAGGAGTGCCCAATATATGCAGAACAGAGAAAGATATTTTGGCCCACACCTGCTTCATTTGAGGACAAGCTCTATGGAGATATCAACAAGCTCAAGTTGACTGCAGCTTACTTTAACTACATTCAGGTTGACATTTAAAGGTGCATGAAGAAGTATTTAGACTGCCGCACTTCATACCACAGGTATGTCGGTTACAAAAGCGCCCCAGAGGCATGAAATGGAATATTGCTTGGATAGCAAATCCATTACGTGGAAAGTCCGAACCAAAAGCTCACTGTGTGGGCTTCATAAAAGGTGGAAAAAGTGTCCCAGTGGCACGAAATGGAATATTGCTTGGATAGCAAATCCATTATGTGGGAAGTCCGAATCGAAAGCACACTGTGTGGGCTTCATAAAAGGTGGAAAAAGTGTCCTAGTGGCACGAAATGGAATATTGCTTGGATAGCAAATCCATTATGTGGAAAGTCCGAATCGAAAGCTCACTGTGTGGATGTCATCTGCAGACTGCATACTTCTGGTTTCCGGAAGAACAGCCTATGGTGAATGGAAGGCCCAATATACGGAAGTGAGGCTAAGCAGCCATGTGCAGGACGTGACGATTCCTTGGGTGAGCCCAGTACCAGAGCGCTGTGTGTTGGCTCTGCAAGTATGGAAGCCTCCTTGGATGGCGGGGAATGCCCATGGTCTGCCCCTGCCTTCCCTTGAGGGCTGACCAGGATGTCTTTGGCTGTTCTATATGGGCCAGCTGGGATGGGGGATAACACCACAACAGTGAGAGCCAAACGTCCTAAGAAACCCCCGGGAAGGTTAACCCGGTCAACAAATGCCCGCAGAAGTCGGATGTGTCGGCCTAACGGCGCAAGAACGCAGCTCTGCTGTGGACAGGCACAACACAATCACGTCCGAAAAAAAACTCCGGATGAACGAAGAAGAAGAAGAACTACCAATTTAAACTGTATCAACCTCCTACATGATCCATGTGTAGACATATACCTCATTGTTATGAAACAGCTAATCATCTCTCTATGTAAACCATACAATTCCAATCACCAGAAAATATTTCTACAGTAACCTCCAATAACTACTAACACAATGGGTTTTGGAACAGCTATAGAGGATCTCTGATCTTTACTTCTGTCCTTTACCTCTATGTTGCTGATCAATAACTGTGAATTTGTTGTTCATACTACAGTGGGCCACCACCTTCAAAATAATGGTGGGCTGCCAGAGTTGACAACCCAATAGAAATGGGATAAAACAACAGATTTAGTATAAATCAATAACAAGATGCAATTTAGATTGGTACACACAATGGTTTAACAGAAAAATTGTGAATACTGATCTGAAATGTCTTCGAAGACACTTGTCACTTAGTACTTTCTCCTGTATGTTTTCTTATGTGTCTTCGTATATTTCTCATATTTTGAAAATACTTAGAACAATCATCACACTTATAGCGTTTCACTTTTGCATGTATTTTTGTGTGCTCCTGTAAGTGAATTAACTGTGCAAAATGGGAACCACAAATATCACATTTGATTGGTTTCTTCCCTGTGTGTTTTCTTTTGTGTGAATTTAAGGTACTTAACACTCTGAAATTAGAACCACACACATCACATTTATAAGGCTTTTCTCCTGTGTGTATTCTCTTGTGCATCATTAGTCCACTGCTGTCTTTAAAGGAAAGATTACAAGTATCACACTTGTATGGTTTTTCCCCTGTATGTTTTCTTTTGTGTGAATTTAAGTGAGGTAACTGAGTAAAATGAGACCCACAAATATTACATGTGTATGGTTTCTCTCCTGTGTGTATTCTTTTGTGTCTAGTTAAGTAAGATAAGTGTGCAAAATAAGAACCACAAGCATCACATTTGTATGGTTTCTCTCCTGTGTGTATTATTTTGTGTCTAGTTAAGTGAGATAACTGTGCAAAATAAGAACCACAAACATCACATTTGTATGGTTTCTCGCCAGTGTGGATTCTTTTGTGTACATTTAAATTAGACAACTGAGTAAAATAAGAATTACAAATATCACATTTGTATTGTTTCTCTCCTGTGTGTATAATTTTGTGTGAATTTAAGTGATGCTGTTGAGTAAAATGAGACCCACAAATATCACATTTGAATGGTTTCTCTCCTGTGTGTATTCTTTTGTGTACTTTTAAGGTCCCTAACACTCTGAAATTAGAACCACAAACATCACATTTGTATCGCTTCTCTCCGGTATGTGTTACTCTGTGGCGTTTCAGTGAGACCAACTGTGCACATACAAAATTACAAATATTACATTTGTATGGTTTTTCTCCTGTATGTATTCTTTTATGCATAATCAAAGTTTGCTTATAAGCAGTTGCAAAACCACAAATGTCACACTTATAAGGCTTTTCTCCTGTGTGCAATCTTCTGTGTATCTTTAAGTCACCTGGCTGTGTGAAACTAGAACCACAAATATCACATTTGTGAGGTTTTTCCTCTGCATGTCTTCTTTTATGTGTTTCAAGATTACCTCGCTGAGCAAATGCTGCACCACAATCATCACACTTATAAGGCTTTTCTCCTGTATGTGTTCTTTTGTGATTCTTCAGTGTAACATTATGGGCAAATGCTCTATCACAAACATTACACTTGTAAAGCTTTTCTCCTGTATGTATTCTTTTATGACATGTTAAGTGACCACTCTGACTAAAGCAGCGACCACAATGTTCACATTTGTACATCTTTTCTCCTGTATGTGTTCTTTGGTGAACTTTCAAATCACCACTCCATCGAAATTGAGCACCACATGTATCACACTTATAAGGTTTCTCTCCCTTATGTGTTCTTTTGTGTTTGTTTAAGTTATCACTCATTCTGAATTCTTTGAAACAAATATCACACTTATATGGTTTCTCTTTTGTATGTATTCTTTGGTGACCTTTCAAAGAACGATTCTCTCGAAATTGAGCACCACAAGTATCACACTTATATGGTTTCTCTTTTGAATGTGTTCTTTGATGAATTTTGATGTAATTCTTGTCTGCAAAATGAAGACCACAAGTGTCACACTTATAAGGTTTCTCTCCCTTATGTCTTCTTTTGTGTTTGTTTAAGTGCTTACTCATTCTGAATTCTTTGAAACAAATATCACACTTATAAATCTTTGCTTCTCTATGTACCATTTTGTGTTTCTCAAAGTAAATGTTCAGTGCAAAGTTACGACCACAAACATCACAAGTGCAAATTTTCTGTCCTGTATATAATTTTTCATGTTTCCTTAGTTGACCATTTACCTGAAACTCTTGACCACAGACATTACATTTACAGGCTCGCTCTTGTATATGTTTTAATAAGTGAATCTTTAAGTTAATAATGTATAAAAAGATACAACCACAATCGTCACATTTGTAAAGACCCTCTCCTGTATGAGTCCCCATGTGTATTTGTAATTTATTTATACACAAAGAGTTGAGACCACAATCATCACATTTGTAAAGTCTCTCTTCAGTATGCATTGTTATGTGCTGCTTTAACTTGTTCATATCAGTAAATCTGAGACCACAATCCTCACATCCATAAAGGATCTTTTCTGTACGTTTTGCTTTGTGCATCTTTCAATATTCACTTCTTGAAATAACAAGAACAAACTTTCTTCATACACAAGACTTGTGTTCACAATTGCCTGACTACCAGATTGCACAATGTTTGTAGCTACACAGTATCTTTATCTCATTCTATTTAACATATAATCCAGAATCTTATATTGTCTTAATTTACATGCATTCCTGATGAGCACACTCAATCAGCAATATTTCAGAACTAGTCTTAAGTCATTAACTATTTCTGATGTTTGGTCTCATATGTTGTGAAACATGTGACTTTCATGACTTCTGAGAAACATCAACATTGGAGTTGACATTGCAGCAAAGATCATCTGAAACATAAAAGAAAACGACGCCAAAGTTAGTCATGAAATATTCGATCAGAGCTCAGTTAGAATGTAAAACAGCATTTTGGTTTGGCTTGGACTTGGTTGAGGATCACTTTCTTTGCACGTGAATATTTCCATAAGTGATCCAGTCTCCTACTAGACCACTTCTTACATGTATATACAAGAATCACACACATTATTTTTTGTGGGAAGGCTTTATAATTTTGAAATTTAGCCTGGGTGGCAGTATATTTAGCCTGCACTTTTCAATTTCCAACTGCCAAGGGAATTGTAACATGCGCAACGTGCAAACGAGTTTTAAGTTTTAGGCTCTTCTCCGAAAAGTATAGACATTCGATTCACTAGATCGATCAGGCAATCCCCCACTATAAGGTTTTTGTTGTTGTCTTCCACTTATGCCGTTAGGCGTTGTGGGGAGGGATGATTGAAGTTCTGGCGTCTGTGACTAGCACCTTTCCTCCAAGAATCATGAGCATAATTCTAGAATCAAGTAAATTCCCTACCGATTTGCTAGACCAGTCGTAGGTTCCTTACCTACTTAACCCTTGTATATTTGCTACAATCACCATGTCACATCCACTGGTCATCTGCTGGCAAGCTTCGAGCTGTGCCAAACAGGACTGACCGACTCCTACAACTAGCCACTCATAAGGTTTTTACCCCATTAAAACTTAGCACTGCCATTTTGTTTAAACTCACCTGGAGCCATATTTTCACATAAAGAAAAGCTTGAAAATAGTGTTTGACTTCAACATTAGCAGATGTTGCTTTTAAATTTAGTTGCAAACATATTCAATTATAAATGTGCACAAACAGATGTTTAGTTAAACAATGTTATTGTTTGTAAGTAATGTTATATTGCTCAATCTCACTAAGGGCATTGGGTTGGACACAAAATAAGAAACCAAACTGTATGTTTCTTATTATTTTGTGCATGTGTGTTCCAAATGAAAGATACAGGTACTTCCCTGATACGTCGCTACAATTTATTGTTCTTTTTTGCGTTCCCTCACTATGAACTCGAATGTAGTCCATACACATTGTACCACTAGATAGAAGTAATACTATTTCTAATAGTAATGAATGAATAATATACTTAGCATTCCTTGTACTGTAAAATGTGGTTATTCTGATGAAAATATATACTTAATAGTTAATAGAGGCATGAGATCATCTCTGAGATGATAATTATCAGGGTCTGGCATTAGTTGGTTGACGACCTATGCTCTATTTTAAAAGGCTGAAGTGGAAGACATTATCTGCTAGCTAGTACGTTGGAACTTGAGTCTTGAACTTGGAGATTGTTCTAACAGTTCTAACTTGAAAACGTGTGAGTGTGGAACTTGGCAATTTTCATCAAGAATTTTGACAGTATCTTTATTCTCCTGTTTATATTGTGAGTCCATCTAAGCAGGATTAAATTATGAGAACTGTACCTGTTTTATATTTTCATCACAATAACCGTATCTTACAGAAAATACTAACAGTATATTATCTTTTACTATCAGCAATAGTAGTAGTAGCAGAAAACTTAAAACTCATTTTCACATTGCACATTTAAAATTCCCTTCACAATAATAGTACTTGCAGACTGCGTGGAAGACATCATTGATGATTCAATGGGCAAGACGGCGTTTACCTGCAAAGAGTTGTGGAATGTAATGAGTATGGCAAGGCTCAGAGAACACTCTGGTCATCCTCGCACTTGTATTCATCTCCAGTCGTCTTGACTTGTCTTGTCACTGGATTCAGATGGACTCAGGTGAGAGAGTGTGGTCAATGAATTGCGCCTTTCTTCCTCATTATAATCAAATTCATCACGCAAGTCATTCTTCATCCAACTTCATCTATCACCTTCAAGCCCTGTGTGATGAGCAAGTGGCAAAGTAGCAGGTGTGGGTTCGCTGGCAGTTGTAGTATTACGGCCTGCACACAGGCTGCTCAGGCCATATGGCCGTCTCCTACTGACTGGAGCAGCAGTGGGATTCACCAGCCCCCTGAGCGACTGAGCAGCCCTCTATAGGAAAGCACTGCTCACCTCCAAGGCATGAGGAAGGGGCTACAAAATATGCCCTAAACATTGTCTGCTCCATCATTACTTAACCAGCTAGCTGCGGTTGGTAGGTACCCTATAACTGCAGTCGACATTCAACCAAAGTAAAAACAGGTAAAACAAAAAAAATCAAACACCATATTCCCTTAACCATTGGAACTTGGATAGAGAAGGTGTGTTGGGCCCAGAGAGACAACAGCACTGACTGGGAGAGAGATGGGCAGGTACAACATCGATACTGCAGCCTTGAACGAGAGACGTCTTGCAGAAGAAGGCCAAATCTGTGAAGTAAGTGCCGGCTACACTTTCTTCTGTAGTGGAAGGAAAAGCGAGGAAAGATGCCAGTCCGGTGTGTATTTGCCATTAAGTCAGCCCTGGTTGGCAAACTAGCTGGATTTCCGAAGGCTATAAACGACAGGCTTATGATCATTAAGATACCCCTGCTGAACACAAGGAAGCATGCAACCATTGTGAGTGTTTACACACTAACCATGACCAATGAAGATGATGATTGTCTCAAAAATAAACATGCACATCAAACCACCATAGCATCCTCAAGGGGTAAAAGTGCAAAAAAATGCTAAATGTCACCCGCCTAAACAGTAAACAAATGCAGCTGTCATACCACCTCAAGCCCAGCGCCGCAGCTAAACAAGATGTGGAAACAGAGTGGATAGCTCTAAAGGACATAATTTACAACACTGCTATGGAAATGCACGGTCCAACCCCCCAGAAGCATACAGACTGGTTCGATGAAAATTCAGAAGACATCAATCAATTACTGGCCAAGAAATACCTTCTCCACAAGGAATATTTGAACGACCCGAAGTCAACATAAAAAATATGCCTTAAATAACATCAGGAGAGTCACGAAGCAGAAACTCTGGCACATGCAGAACTCCTGGCTGAGTAACAAGCTGATCAGATTCAAGGTTTTGCTTAAAGACATGATAAGAAATACTTGTATGACTCGCTAAAAGCGGTCTATGGTCCCACATCACCAGGCATAGTTCCCCTACTTAGTGCAGATGGAGGAACACTTGGTCACCGATAAGAAAGAAATCCTCCAATGCTGGGTAGAGCATTTTAGCAACATCTTAAATGCAACCTCCTCCATCGATGATAAAACCATCCACTGCCTTCCTCAAGTCTCCACTAATGATACTCTTCCTGACTTTCCAACCATAGTGGAAATAAACAAAGCTATCCAGCAACTCTCCAGCATTAAGGCCCCTGGTCCTGACTCAATCCCGGCAGAGATCTACAAAGCAGGTGGATTGGTTCTAATAGGGCAGCTTCACCAAGTCTTTACAAACATATAGGTGAACAAAACCATTCCACAAGATTTCAAGGACATGTCAATAGTCCACCTATACAAACGTAAAGTAAACTGCCAATCCTATGACAACCACTGAGCATCTCCTTGCTCTCAATTGCAGGGAAGATACTGCCAGAATTCGTCTCAATCATTTACACAGCCCATCAAAACCAAGGTCTTCCTCCTGACAGTCAATGTGGCTTCAGAAAAGAACGAGGAACATGATTTTCGCTGCAAGGCAGTTGCAAGAGAAATGTCAGGGAGAGAACTCTGAAATGTTCTCCACTTTCATTGATCTTACCAAGGCTTTTGATACAGTCAGCAGAGAAGGACTTGAAGATTATGGCAAAATATGGCTGTCCAAGAAAGTTTGTCCAAATAGTGCGGTTATTTCATTATGGTATGCAGGCAAGAGTACAGAAAAATGTTGAATTGTCTGAGCTCTTTCCTATCACCAATGGAGTGAAGCAAGGCTGTGTCCTGGCACCAACACTGTTCAACCTCACGTTTTCAGCTGTGCTGACAAATGCCTTCGAAAATGACATTGGAGTAGACAACAGAATACCGCATGGATGGAAAGTTATTCAATCTCATAAGGCTAAAAGCTAAAACCATAACTACCGCTGACACTGTCAGAGAGCTGCTGTTTGCTGATGATTGCGCTCTATATGCCAACTCAGAGGCAGACACAACATTTCAGCTTTCTCATATGTCTGTACCAACTTGGGCTCAATATCAACTTGGAGATGACTGTAGTTATGTACCAGCCAGCTCAAGGGATTAATCACACTGAGCCAAATATCAAAGTGAATGATCATAGACTCAGTGTTGTGGACAAATTCACCTACCATGGCAGCACTGTGTCACAACTGATGATGAAGTTAATGCAAGAATCTCCAAGGCCAGCACGGCTTTTGGCAGACTGTACAATAATGTGTGGGACAGAAATGGAATAAGCCTGCAAACAACCCTGAAAGTCTACAAAGCAGTTGTATTATCCACACTGCTATGTGCATGTGAAACCTGGACTGTTTACCAGCAAACCACAAGGAAATTAAACCACTTCCACACAGGCTGCTTTTTTTAGCTATTGAAGATTAAATGGCAAGACAAGATCCCAGACACTGAAGTCCTAGAAAGAACGTCCATGCCCAGTATCCACACCCTACTAATGATCTGTTAGATTAGTAATTTTTAAATCTGCAGCATTTGTATTGTAATTTTGCATCTATCATTATTGTTCATCAATGGTACCGTCTGCTGGAGACTTTTTCTACAAGGACCCCATCATACTAAGAAAATGAACTGTTATTGCAACATCATGGCTGATAATTTTTGAAGGCTAGATGTTTTAATATTAATGTTGCATTACTTTTATCATGATTTTTTAATTGGGTATTTGCTTTATGAGTACCACCACAGCTACAGAGGCCTTGAGAAACTATATCCAGCGGCTCCTCAATGAAGCCTGTTATGACAATTCTAAGCAGAGATATTGAGTGTTGTGATCTTGAATAAAGAAATACTTCAGGAATCTGCTCACTGAGCTTCTTGCTACTATAACTTTCTTTTGGTTTTAAACAAACATCTTAGCAACCCTACATTATTGCGATCGGAATAGTGAGACCTAACTGCTCATGTCAACTATAATTAGTAATTAATGAATATAATTAATTGGCGGCCATTTTTAATTTATAATTAGGTTGCCGCACATGCTATTGAAACTGGGAAGTACTGGTTAGGTCTGTAGCATCATTTTGCATAATAAAAGATATAGCTTGCGCGGTTTTAAAGCCAACATTAAGAATGTACGTGGTAATTAATGAATAATAACTAATTGGCGGCATTTTTAATTGCTAATTACGTTAAGATAAAAATATATGACATGAGCAGTTAGGCTTCGCTACTACAATCACAATGATGTATGGTTGCTGAGTACCTGGAACCTAGGAACAGAGGCCAAAGCAAAGCTGTTGCAGATCTTCAATAATAGTTGGACCTTAGGCAGTGTTCCACAAGCCTGGAAAGAAGCAATCATGATACCCCTCCTAAAATCAGGGAAAGATAGTTCCATTGCCTCTAGCTACAGACCAATTAACCTCACCAGCTGTCTCTGCAAAACACTGGAGCGCATCATCAATCACAGACTGCAGTGGTACATTGAAAGTAAAAACATCCTTGTGTCACAGCAGGCTGGCTTTAGGCAGTGCTACTCTACGGAAGATCAGACAACCTACCTCTCTCAAGAAATTGAGGATGCATTCCAAGAAAAGAAGCTGGTGCTTGCGGCATGGATAGATCTGAAGAAAGCCTTTGACAAAGTCTGGAAAGAAGGTCTGATGAAGAAACTGAGAAACTGCAAAGTCAATGGAAGAATATACAAATGGGTGAAAGCATACTTGCACAACAGAAGAGCCCGAGTACAGATAGACGGACTCAAGAGCAAGAAAGTACTACTGCATCACGGTGTTCCCCAGGGCGAGTCTTGTCTCCCACACTTTTTCTAATCTTCATCAATGATTTTGTTGCTAATCTACCACATGGAATTAAAGCGGCAATGTATGCCAATGACCTGGTTTTATGGAGCACAAATGAACATGCATCAGTGGCCACCAGATTGCTACAAAGAGCTGTAGATACATTTGCTGCATGGTCAAATAGATGGTGTGTCAGCATAAACACTGACAAGTGCAGCACCGCCCTATTTACCCTCTCCAAAACAAAAGGCAGGGATCATCCAGATAAATGGAAGATCACTAAGAGAAGATAAAGAACCAACATACCTTGAAGTAACATTTGATGGCAGGCTGACATGGAGAAAGCACATCAACAAAGCAGTAGCAAAAGCCAGAAGGAAAATAGCCATCCTGAGAAAGCTAAGTGGAACCACATGGGAAGCCAGTGGGAAAATACTTAGCAAAGTTTACCTACAGAGCATACAACCGCACCTGGAATATGGGTCAACTGTATGGTGTTAGCATCAAAAACCACACTACAAGAGCTGGACAAGGTGCAAAATCAAGCACTTAGAGTCACCACAGGAGGGATGAGATCAACCCCTATAGTGGAAATGGAGAAGATGGGGAGGACACAAGCACTGAGTGAGCGCAGAGGTACGAAAACGCTAATACAAGCAGAAAAGTTCCTCAGCTTGCCAGGCCACTCTATGAAGAACAGATTTGAAAACCTAGCAATGAGGCGGTTGAAAAGAAGCAGTTTTATCCACCAGGCCAAATGACTCTGCAGAGAAACCACCGATCTGCCCACAGTTGGTATCCCCCTAATAACTATTCCAGAGCGAACTCCATGGAAAGATGAGCATAGACTATCATTACACATCCAGACAAAAGTGAGAGGAATATTTGACAAGGAAGAACAGAACAGTGTGCAGCACAGAACAGCCACTCTCAGCTTCCTTGATGAAGAATACCCACAGGACCTCTGGATCCGAGTCTACACAGATGGGTCGGCACAAAATGCTGTTAGAAATGGAGGAGCGGGAGTGTACATAGAATACCCAAATAATACTAGGGACACAGCCAGAGTACCGACAGGAAAGTACTACCATAACTATGATGCTGAAATTGAGGCAATCAAGATAGCAACAGAGAAATTACTAAATACCAGCAATGGTACACAACCTGTGGTGCTACTGACAGATGCAAAATCAGTACTCGAGGCGCTCCTGCCTGGGAAATTGCCAGTACTAAGGACACTATTTTCTGAACTTAGCAGTCAGCATAAGGTCACCATACAGTGGATACCATCCCACTGAGGAGTACCCGGAAACGACAGAGCTGATCAGTTGGCTAAGGAAGGAGCCAAAGAAGAACAGCCTGATGTGCCCGTTACATATCACCAAAAGAAAAGAATGATCAAATCAGTCAGAAAGCCACCAAAACCTGCTCAAGATGACAACCACGTTATAGACAGACCAGAACAAGTCATTATTCTGCGCCTCAGAACAGGACACAATAGATTACGCAACCACATGTATACAAAATTCAAGATTGGTGACTCAGCCATGTGCACATGTGGTTTGGTGTTGCAGGCAGCAGAGCACATACTCCAAGACTGCCCAAAATATAACATATCTAGGCAAACCTTCTGGCCTAGAGAGACGACAGTGGAAGATAAACTCTATGGACCACTGTGTGAACTGAAAAAGACAAATTCATACAAGAGACAACATTGCAGATATAGACATATTTCAAGCGAACAAAAGAAGAAAAAAAAATGTAAAAATAAAACGGGATGAGAGAAGAACAGACAGAAGTAAGAAGAAGGGTGATTCATTAAAAATTACGGAGAGTTCGACAGAATTAAACTCGCAGCAGTGAACATTCCTATTTAAATTAACCACCTTCTTAGATTTCTTAATGGCCCAAACTAAAATTGACTAGTGAGCAGACGCTGTGACATGTTTGTTACTTCCAGCAATTCTATTGCGAATATAATTTTTCTCTATTCTATTGTAAATAGAGCCTCCCTAAAATTAAACAAGCTACACTAATAAATATTAATAATAAGAAAATAAATTTTGATAACTTCTGCTATGACCTTGACTCGGACACACACAAAAGATACCCAAAAGAGATCTTTTGTTTCAATTTCTGTGTTTATGATCAGGACACTCAAAGCAAGATGCATATCTTCGCTTCTAATTGACATACTCATGTGATACAATCACAATATTATTATTCTTTATTAATTACTAACAACTAACCATTAAAACAAAAGCTTTTTGTCGACATTATCAAAGCACATTTCGATTTCGAGCCAAAATAGGCCTTACCAATATCAGATCAGTTACCAGACCAGCCATCTTAGAAATCACGGCTCCATACTTTCAACCTCACTGGATGAAATGAATGGTCATCATCATTCTTGATGGACAAACACCAGTTAGTTAGTAAAATAGTATATACTATATCTGTCATCTTCCATAATATTGGATATGACTCCGTCTTCTAAAGTAACTTTTCAGTTTCAGTTAGTTCGTTTTTCCTCTTGAGCCCAAGGCGGCGCAAAGCAGAAGTCATCATAGCTCTCCATGCCTGGCGGTTCGCTGCTACCTGTTGTAGATCCTGGATGTTCACTTGGCCGTTGAATGAGCCTTCTCTGATGATGGTTCTACGCAGGGTATCTCTTGGTCTTCCCCGTTTTCTTTTCCCTACTGGTGACCATATGAGGGCTTGGTTGGGGAGTCTTGTCTCGCACTCTTCCGAATGACGGGTCTAAATCGGGAGATAACTGTTAGGTGTAAACAGTCTCTAAAAAACTAAAATATAGCTACGAACTAAAATATAGAACTGAGAGAATCGAAATATGTACCAATAATAGTTAGTTAGTTAGTCGACAGATCATCCTCGTTGCACATCGGACCATTCAGTCCATAAGTGCTCGGATCCCCTCCTCAGCAAATCCCGCAGCGTGTAGCGGCTAACGACGCCAGTTCTGTGTTGGTTTATCAATCTTCTTTGGCTTCCTGCGTAGTGTTCTTGTTTGGCCACCCCTCTTTTAATTTGCTGCTCTCGCAGTCTGGCCATTGTTGTAGATTCACAGTCATCACTTGGTTCTTGCAAAAGTCTCACTTCTCGTAGAGCATTCAGAATGTCAGCCTGGTCCATGGCGCTTCCGCCCTCAACAGTAGCCTCACCTGCGAGCTTGTCAGCCCGCTCATTTCCTTGTACTCCCGCATGCCCTGGCACGAAGATGAAACTAATCTTTGCCAGCCGAGACCGCTTCAGAGGCAGCAACCATTCTCTTCGGATCGACCCCTCCTCTATCCTCTTGATCATGTTCATTGAGTCGCTAAGGAAACAAGCCCTAGTGAATGTCTGTGTCTCGAGCCATGTTATTGCTTTACTTACTGCCATGACTTCCATGGTCAGGCTACTTGTGGTTTCAGTGAAAGCACCAGAGTCCTCCTTCACAATTCTCCCTCCGGCCCGAGCTGTAAAGGCCCATGAGCTTCTCACATGTCGGATGACCGACCCATCTGTGTAGATGACCGCGTCACTGTCTAGCGAATTCTCGAAAATCAACGCTTGTACTTCAGCCTCAACAGCAGCCGGATTTTCTTGTCTGCATTTTCTATCTAGTTGGATGCAAACTGAAAAGGATGTGCAGAAGTCTGTTGGCACTTGCACCCACTCCTCGCCAGGTTCTAAGTCCTCAAGTGAACACACCTGTTGAAGAATGTCCTCGGCTTGACCCATCCACGACCGTCCTCTTTTTAACCTGCTGCCCTTCACCTTCCTAATTTCACTATGCAGTGGATGCTGTGTGTTTGCGTTAATTCTGAGGTAGGCGCGTGCCCTGCAAACTTGCATTCTCTCTTCAATGGTTGGAAAATCAAGAAGGTAGCGCATCGCCCTGCATGCTGTATCTCTTGTACATCCAAGAATAATGCGCATAGCTTCATTCTGTATCCTTTCCATCCTTTCTATCTGCTTATGGCTGACAGTCAGGATTGCCATTGCATACTCCAAAACAGACATGACCAGCCCCTCGTACAGAAGACATAGATGGCGCTGCTCACAGTTTGCTGCCGCCATCACCCGCATCGCTGCCAAACCCCGCTTGGCCTTTGTTATCACCTGGTCTATGTGCACATTATAAGCAAGGCTTCGATCAAACCGTATCCCCAGGTAATTCATTGCCTGCGTTCTTTCCACCATCTCTGAACACAGCATTACAGTTGGTGTTGGATTGTTGACAATATGATTATTCAACGAGAACCAAGTCACTGTTGCCTTTGTTGGGTTGACCATTGCCCCAGCTTCATCACACCAAGTACTTATGCGATTGAGTTCGGTTTGTAGCTCCACAGCAACCTCCTCTCTATCCTTACCCTGACGATACACTAAAACATCATCGGCATATGACAATGTCCTGCCAGGTCCAGTGATCTGCTCACTGGTGATTCTCACTGTGTAGGCGTTGAACAGTACCGGAGATAATGGTGATCCCTGTGGTAGGCCAGGATACATTGTTGTTGGTTCCGAAGTCCAACTGCCACATCTAAAAACTACTTTCCGTTGGAAGAGAGCTGCAGCGATCCAACTAAGGAGGAATGGACTTACGTTTAGTTCAAGAAGCTGAAACATTAAAAAATCCAGTGGTACTCTGTTGTATGCGTCCTCAAGATCAATCGCTGCAGCAACGGTTTCAGTGCCTGAGTGGAAACCTTCATAGACATCATGGGCAAAGACTGCTGCATTGGTCCAGGTTTCTCTTTTTGGACGGTACCCACCCAGGGTATGTGGGAAAACACCTTGCCTCTCTAGTTGGCTTGATATTTTCCTGGCAATTACCTTCTCCAGCAGCTTGCCTATTGTATTCTGCATGGTTATAATTCGATATCCCTGAATTTTCTTGTGGTCTTTGTCAGGCTTCGGAAAGGGAATCAGATAGCTGTGTAACCATTCCTCCTTGATGCTAGCACTCCCTATACTGTTGTTGTACATGTCTGCTAGTTTCTCTAGCTCATTGTCGGTACACCTATTTATGTTGTCGTATCTTATGCCATCAGGACCTGGAGCACTGTTTTTTGATCGTCGAAGCACAGCCTTGATTTCTTTCACTGTCACTGTGTCTTCATCCGAAGTGTTCTGGGCCTTGCATCTGTCTGAGGTGACCTCCTTGGCCAGATTCCGGCCTCCCATGTCTGTCTGGTTGCTCTGCTCAAGGTAGCGTTCAAAGAGGGCTTTGCCCTTGTCCTCGTCAGTCCTCTGCCAGATGAGGTCAGCACCTTGGAAGTCAGAAATGCTCTTATTCTTGACTACACCACTCATGCTTTTATGTAGTCGCCAGAACAATTTCAGTGACTTGTCTGTGCTTACTCTTTGACACACCTCTGCCCATTTTTCGCTTTTAACCACCGTGACCAGTTTTTTGAAATAGCTTACTTTTGTGTGCATCTCTCTTTCTAAGTGCAAGCAGGGACTAGGATGACCAGCTCTGTTCTTCTTGTCAGAGCTAGACATGTCCAGTTGGAACAGTGACGATATACAAATGTACCAATAATAATAATCATCATCTTTATCAATCAGAAGCCGTCTCCACAATGAAGGTTGGCTGCAATGGATCTCCAGCACTGTCTCTGCATCAGGCAAGGGCAGACCTCAATGTCCAACAGAGTGTGTATTTCAACCGATCTTACCCGACCTTGTTTTACGCATCCTCCAGGTCAAGAGCTACCGCCACTGCCTCTTGTTTATCCTGGAAGCTACCATAGACATCAAATGCAAAAGTTGCCGCATTTGCCCAGGTGTCCTTCCCAGGCCGGTAACTTCCAATCCCTTTGGAAGCAGATTACGACTTTCCAAATGTCGCTGGAGCCTGCGGGATACTATCTTTTCGAGGACTTTGCCAAAGGTGCTTTGCAGGGATATAATTCGGTGTCCATTAAGTCTGGAGTGATCCTTGCCTGGCTTTAAGAGTGGAATCAGGTAGCTGTCCAGTGCAACAAATTCTGGGGTATTTCCGCCATATTTATGCTTAGGTTGAAACAAAGAGCCATCTCCTCCAAGTCCCCATCATTCATGTTACTCATATGGGTGTACCTCACCCTATCCGGGCCTGACACTGTGTCTTTAGTACCCATCTAACATACTCAACCTTAACATCACAGTCCTCCTTCCAAGTGACAGGTGACACGGCTTCTCTGACCATATCTCTATTAGCTCTATCCTGCTGATCCGTCTATTGTTTAAAAAAAACGTGCAAGAAAAGCCTTCCCTTTGTCCTGGTAAGTTGTCATAGATCGGTTATCATCATAAACTGTGCCATGTGCCACAAGAAAATCACACATTGATATTTCGTTAAGGCCCACTTGCTCAACCTATGAAACTGGTGACAAATGTACCGGGTGCATAATGTTCACCACCCCGAGGAAGGGATGGCTTGTGAGCAGGCACAATCACAATGCGCATTTGTGAGATAAATGGAAAAACGACAGGAACGTCTCAAACAAGGTACGGATTCAGAGTGGGAGAAAGACTCACAGAGTCAATACCCGGGTTGTGGACCCTGCCCCCGAGAGTGTAAGGAAGGTAACGGGTCAACACATCCGGGGAGTTGAGTCAAGAATCGACATCACTGCAGTCGGGGCATTCCCATAAATGCCCAATCATCATCTTCAACAGCCAGCGGAGAGTTCCAATACTAATGATGCACGTTACAATCTGATTATATGTCCGTTTTGCTTTATTTCTGAGTTAAGACTGTCTACCGGATTCTCTGACCACCCCCTGCTGCCGTATTCTCTCTAGATCATATCTGGTCTTCTGCATTATTCACTCGCTCCCAGAGGACCTTCACGACATCTGCCTTATCATGTATCAAACCACCCCTCAGTGATGTAGCACCAGCCAATCTATCTGCTTCTTCATTTCCAAACACACCAGAGTGTCCTGGAGAAAAGATCCAGCGAATGCTCACAACCCGCGACACTTGAATCGACGCATACCATTCAGAACGAAGTATACCAGTCTTCACCTTTGTCAGCATGCTTTGTGAATCAGTAACAATCACAGCATGTATATTCAGTTTTTTCTCCAACCAGTGGAAATCTGCAGTAATCGCCTTCATCTCCACCTCCAATTTCAGACTTGAGGTTGTAGTGTTATATGCCAAGCTCTCCTTTACTAAATATTGGTCACTGAATTTTGATATGAATACCTAGGTACTTTTTTGCCTCTTAACACAGAGCCATCGGTATAGATAATCACATCGCCAGGAGGTGTTCCTTGTCCGCAACTACCTTGAGGTATGACCTTGCCTGCAAGAGCTTGAGTCTGCCTCCAATGGTCACTAACGCGAAGATGAATGACATACACACTGTTGAGATGTCCCTTGTGCACTCTAGAATCACCCGCATGGCTTCATCCTGTATGCACTCTAGATTGACTAGATGACTCTTTGAGACAGTGAATATTCATAGTCCAAACTCTACCACTGAAATGATCAAGTGTTGAAAAAGTGTGAATAGTATTTTCTGCTCTATGTCCCTTGCCGCCATACACTTCAGTGCAGGGGCGTCACTAGGGGGGTGCGGGCCGCACAGTGTGACACCATCAAGGGGTGACACCAAAATAAAAAAAATTGCAAATTTGACAAAGCAGACATAGAAAAATAACAAAAATGTAACTTTGTCCGAGTTTGTCGAAGTTCTTTATTTATGTTTTACCTGAAGTATTGAAGTTATATTGTTCAATTTGTTTTCTTTCTTATGTCCTTATTAACTTTTTGACTTATTTTACAAACATTACTATCTCTTTGATCTCTCTCATTATTACTTCACTATACAGGGAGAAGAGATCGGGTGACAAGACACACCCCTGTCGTACTCCTAGCTTTATCTGTTCGTAACTACCCTCTTTATTTCTCATTTTAATTGCTGCTACTTGGTTCCAGTATATATTCTTTATTATTCTTAAATCTTTCCCATCAATGTTGATATCTTCCAACATTTTAATCAGCTCATCATGTTTTACTTTATCAAATGCCTTAGTATAATCTATGAAGCATAAATATATGTCTCTTTGTTTCTCTATTGATCTTTCTATTAGTGTTCGTAATATATATATTGCATTGTTTGTACCCTTTCCTTCCATAAAACCATACTGTTCTTCACTAATTTCCATTTTTATTTTCTTTCTTGTTCTTCTCATTATAATTCTGAGTAGAAGCTTAGTGACATGGTTTATGAGGTTAATTGTACGAAAATCTTCACAATCAATTGCTCCTGGTCTTTTTGGTATAGCTATAAATACAGATTTCAGCATATCACTGGGTAAATATCCACTACTGTAAATATCATTCAACATTTTGGTTAATATATCTACTCCAAATTCTCCCAACACTTCTAATTCTTCTATTGTGATTTCATCTGGCCCAGCTGTTTTTCCTTTCTTCATATGTTTCATAGCATCAGCGACTTCTTCTTTTAGAATAGGTGGGCCTTCTAAGTTACTTTCTTCTGTTAATTCTTCCCTTTCTCCATTATATAATTCTTCTTATATACTCATTCCACCTCTTCATTATAGCACCTTCCTCCAATAAAGTCTGTCCTGTTTTTGATTTCAAACACCCTGTATTTATTCTTATTTTTCTTCCTGTGAGCTCGCTGATTTGTCTGTACATACTTTTTTTTATCTTTAATGGAATTTAATTCAATTTTTCTGCATTGCTCATTTAACCAACTTTCTTTTGCCTGCACACATTTATCTCTTATCTATATCTATAAAACAGAGTGTATGTTTGTTTGTGCGGATTTATGTATTGGATGCGTTCGATAACGGTACATCCGATTGAGATGAAATTTTCTACACGTCTTCCTTTCATTCCTGTGCAACCGACTATAATAATTTCTTAATGTAAAATCTTCTACTTATTTAATAACATTTACTTTTCCATTTTCATTATATAATGTCTATATAGCAGGGGGACTTCACTCTAGAAAAATTATTTCAAGGGGCATAACTTTTAATTCTTCTTCTTTCGTTCGCTTGAAATATGTCTATATCTGCAATGTCGTCTCTTGCATGAATTGAACTGTTTTTTTCAGTTCACACAGTGGTCCATAGAGTTTATCTTCCACCGTCGTCTCTCTAGGCCAGAAGGTTTGCCTAGATATGTTATATTTTGGGCAGTCTTGGAGTATGTGCTCTGCTGTCTGCGACGCCAATCCACATGTGCACATGGCTGTTTCACCAATCTTGAATTTTGTATACATGTGGTTGCGTAATCTATTGTGTCCTGTTCTGAGGCGCAGAATAATGACTTGTTCTGGTCTGTCCATAATGTGGTAGTCATCTTGAGCAGGTTTTGGTGGCTTTCTGACTGATTTGATCATTCTTTTCTTTTGGTGGTATGTAACGGGCACATCAGGCTGTTCCTCTTTGGCTCCTTCCTTAGCCAATTGATCAGCTCTGTCGTTTCCGGGTACTCCACAGTGGGATGGTATCCACTGTATGGTGACTTTATGCTGACTGCTAAGTTCAGAAAGTAGTGTCCTTAGTACTGGCAATTTCCCAGAGAGGAGCGCCTCGAGTACTGATTTTGCATCTGTTAGTAGCACCACAGGTTGTGTACCATTGCTGTTATTTAGTAATTTCTCTGTTGCTATCTTGATTGCCTCAATTTCGGCATCATAGTTATGGCAGTACTTTCCTGTCGGTACTCTGGCTGTGTCCCTAGTATTATTTGGGTATTCTATGTACACTCCCGCTCCTCCATTTCGAACAGCATTTTGTGCTGACCCATCTGTGTAGACTCGGATCCAGAGGTCCTGTGGGTATTCTTCATCAAGGAAGCTGAGAGTGGCTGTTCTGCGCTGCACACTGTTCTGTTCTTCCTTGTCAAATATTCCTCTCACTTTTGTCTGGATTTGTAATGATAGTCTATGCTCATCTTTCCATGGAGTTCGCTCTGGAATAGTTGTTAGGGGGATACCAACTGTGGGCAGATCAGTGGTTTCTCTGCAGAGTCGTTTGGCCTGGTGGATAAAACTACTTCTTTTCAACCGCCCCATAGCTAGGTTTTCAAATCTGTTCTTCATAGGGTGGCCTGGCAAGCTGAGGAACTTTTCTGCTTGTATTAGCGTTTTCGTATCTCTGCGCTCACTCAGTGCCTGTGTCCTCCCCATCTTCTCCATTTCCACTATAGGGGTTGATCTCATCCCTCCTGTGGTGACTCTAAGTGCTTGATTTTGCACCTTGTCCAGCTCTTGTAGTGTGGTATTTGATGCTGAACACCACGCAGTTGACCCATATTCCAATAACATTTACTTTTCCATTTTCATTATATAATGTCTATATAGCAGGGGGACTTCACTCTAGAAAAATTATTTCAAGGGGCATAACTTTTAATAACATTTCTATATACTTTATAGTCATATTGTTGGACTTACCTGCACTATTGTTAAACTCTTTGTCTATAGTTATTTTTAGGCATATGAGTTATATTAAATAATGATATAATCTTTAAGGTATTTTTAAAGTTTGCATAAAAATAATGCATTATGCATAACATTTTAACCCATCTTTTTCTGCTTACAAAACTTATCAACTGTCATGTCGGTGATTAAAAACAGTTTCATTAAAAATAATGAATGGTGTGTGGAAGGACATTCTTTTAAGTTACTGTGCGCCAGGAGCTGGGCGAAACCACGCCGGGTCAGATAGATAGACAGATAGTCGGGAACGGAAGCTTATTTGACTACTTATATGAATGAATTAAATGACATGCTCCCCACCAGGGACTGGGTGACGCCGGGCCGGGACAGACAGACAGACAGATAGACAGACAAACAGATAGTCGGGAACGGGAGAGCTTATATGACTTTTTTTTTTTTTTTTTTGCGTATCCTTTTACAGGACTTAGCTGTCAACAGCAGCATCTTTCAGCTGTCTGTTGATCTCTTGGCAAGATTACGCTCAGTAGTTTGCCATTGCTTTCTGAGCGGCCGGCTCAGTATCCGCAAGTCACGAGCGGGGGTCGAACCACCTCAGTTCTCGCTCCGCTGCGAGACTCTGCGTGATAAACGGGATTACAGAGAGAAAGTGTTGTAACCCCACAGCCAGAGAGACCGGCCTTATATGACTACGTATATGAATAAAATGAGATGCTCCCCACCAGGGACTGGGTGAAGCCGGGTCAGACAGACAGACAGACAGATAGTCGGGAACGGGAGAGCTTATATGACTACTTATATTAATTAAATGAGATGCTCCCCACCAGGGACTGGGTGAAGCCGGGCCGGGTCAGCCAGACAGACAGACAGACAGACAAACAAGCAGACAGACAGACTGATAGATAGATAGATCCCCTCCAGGGCCTGGGCGAAGCCGGGCCGGGTCAGCTAGTTTCTTTATATATCTTAGCATACTCTTGTTTGTCATTTTTATTCTGTTTCCTTTTGTCCATCAACCTTAAGATTTCTTCATTCATCCATTTTTTCTTAGCTTTTTGGCTTCTCTCCGGTAATATTTCTTTGCTAGTTTGATGAATGGAGCCCCTTAACATTTCCCATTGTTCATCTATATTCTGTATTTTAGCTATTGCATTGTACCTATTTTTCACAGTCACTCTGTATTGTTCTTGAATTTCTTTACCCCTCTGCCGTGCGTCCACCTTGACGAGGTAGAGGGGCTTGAGCGTTCCAATGACCCCAAGAGCTATGCCGACGGTAGCACAGCTACTGGTAGGGTCACCCATGTCGGACAGGTCAAGGGAGAGGGACCAGACGAAGTGACGCACAAACCTGCTGCCTTGTAGGTAGACTGGGGACAGTCAAAGGCTAGGGAAAGCATCCTGAAAAATGCTTGTCGAAATCGGATGTACTGAGCCACAGGCTTGACAAAGAAGTGCAACGTAACTTTATCATTTCATGATGCCACAGATGAAAATTAATCGTTATGGTGCTAATCCCGTGAAGTCCCATCAGGCGGTGATAGTGCCGGGCCCCCTGCCTCGAGGGGGTCCACCCATGACTACTGGTGGTCACCTTCCCCTGTGCTGTGGAGTCAAGGCACAGAGGAGTAGGTTAAGAGCTATTGACCAAACACCCCGGACTCTCAACATACTACAATGGAATGCCGAAGGAGTTTATAACAAGAAAGCCTCCCTAACACAGCGTCTTCATAAAGATAGAATAGATGTGGCATGCATTCAAGAGACACACCTCAACGCCAATCGCACATTTTCAGTCGAGGGATATCAGGCCACACGTTTTGACCGCGAAGGACACAAAGGAGGAGTTGTAATACTTACACGAAATACAATACCTTGCAGCGAAGTATCTGTGATCTCTGACAACCAAACGGAAATTATAGGTGTTGATATAATGATCAAGGACATGAAAATAAGAATTTACAATCTGTATAGCCCGGCAGATAAGGATCTTACACTCTCAAACATGGAAATAACTGACACAAATTGCATTGTTGTCGGAGACTTTAACAAACAACTGAAGCGAACATCTCTCTCAAAGCCATCTCAGCAAAATATAAAAGAACAGTAAATCAAACAACAAGAGATTGTTGGAGGAAAAAAACAGAAAACCTGAATTTTGACAGGGATGGAAACAAACTATGGAAACTAGTGAAAGCCATGAACAATGAAGGACCTAGAAACAAACAAATAACAATTAAACAAGGAAATGCCTTGCTTACAGGAAAAAAGGCTGCAAATGCACTAATGGAACACTATGCCAGTGCAAACCACATTGATATTACAGCCGAACAGAAGAAAGCAATCAAAGATAAACAGATACATCATAGATATACAGAGACAGCAGCAGAATATATGATGGCAAATCTAACAATGGAAGAAATGGAACAGGCAATGAATACCCTAAAAAAGAAGACATCACCAGGAAAGGATGGAATCACAAATGAAATGCTAATAGGACTAGGCACTAAGGCAAAAAAGAAACTACTAGCAGTCCTAAATTACAGCTGGAAGAGGGGAATAGTCCCACAGGCATGGAAGGAAGCTATACTAATACCAGTCCCAAAGAAAGGAAAAGACCTGGAAGAACCAAATGGCTATCGACCTATCAGTCTTCTTAGCTGTGTAGGAAAATTAATGGAACGCATTATCAATGGCAGGCTAACATGGCATCTGGAAGAAAACCAACTCTTAACACCTCACCAAGCAGGATTCAGAAAGTACAGATCCACTGAAGATCAAATAACCTATATAGCTCAGGAAATAGAGGATGCCTTCCAAGAGAAAAAGCACACACTGGCGGTCTGGATAGATTTAGAAAAAGCATTTGATAAAGTATGGAAGGAAGGACTGAAAGTAAAACTGCAAAAAATGCATGTTTGTGGGAAAATGTACAAATGGATCAGCCACTACCTTGAGAACAGAACTGCCAGGACAAAAGTACAAGGACAAACCAGCAAAATGATGCTGTTGGAGCAAGGTGTCCCCCAAGGAGGAGTTCTTTCACCAACATTATTCCTAGCATATATAAACGACATCACGGAAAATTTTCCAGCCAGAGTACACACATCATCCTTTGCAGATGACCTAGCCATATGGACATCTGAAGAATATATTAGTACAGCTAACAGCAGAATACAGCAAGCCCTATTAGCGCTAGAGGACTGGTCAAAATCATGGCTAGTGAAGATAAGTGAGGAGAAAACAACATGCACAGTATTCTCCCTCTCAACTAAAACTCAGCAACCTAAGCTGGTATTGAATGGAAAAATATTGCGCCATGAAGAAAATCCAAACTATCTAGGAGTCACCTTTGATCGTCGCCTGACATGGAAGACACAGGTTGAGAAAAATCGAACAAAAGCAAGGCAAAGAATGGCAATCATGAAAAAGCTTGCTGGTACAACGTGGGGAGCAGATGAGAAAGTTCTCAAGAAGTTATATACTGGACGGGTGAGGCCAGTACTGGAATATGGCATTGCAGCTTGGGCAACAGCAGCTAAGTCAAACTTTAACAAAATAAGCAGAGTCCAAAATCAAGGAATGCGAATCATAACTGGAAGCCTGAAGATAACGCCTATTAATGAACTAGAAAAGATCACTTGTTTACAACCAATGCAGGATAGAAGAGATAGCAGAGCCCAGCAACAAGCTGAAAAATTTAGAAGATTGACAGACCACCCTATGTATAAAAGGTTTAGTGGTTTTGGAAAGGGAAGACTGAAGCGTAGAAACTTTGTAGAAACTGCAAAACGAAAGATTAGGGCAGATCCCATACTTAACATATCAACAGTCAAACCCATTTACAATGCAGACAAGTTCCCAGCTTGGAGACGGCAGCTACTGCCTGAGATGATAGAAAACATTCCTGGTATTGAGAAAAAGAACACTCAGCATGAAACCGAAAGAAGAGAAATAACCCTAAACTACATAAAAGAACATTACCCAAGCAGCAATTGGACCCATGCATATACAGATGGATCAGCCAAAAATTCAGTAGAGAATGGAGGAGGAGGAGTTCTCCTAAATTTAAAAAATGGAGTAAAAAAAACACATTCAGTGGCAACTGGAAAGTTTTCAAGTAACTTCAAAGCGGAGGTAGAGGCTCTGAAAACTGCAGCAGAAATGCTCTTGATGGAGGAAAATAAAGAGACGCAAATAGCTATCTTTACAGATGCAAAGTCAGCTGTCTCAATACTGAAGAGCAATTACAGCACAGAAATAGCTGACCTAAGAGCAGCACTCCATGGTCTATGCGAGAAATCCAAAAAAGTTGTAATACAGTGGATACCATCACATTGCAGTATACCTGGAAATGAAGAGGCTGACAGACTGGCAAAAGAGGGCGGACGACTACCACAGCCTGACATAGACATAACCTATAACGAGGCAAAGAGGTTGATAAAAAGCACTTATAGAACCAAATGGGAATCAGAGCATCCAGGTCACCAGAAGGATGATGCATATTACAAACTCGACCGAAGAGAACAAGTAGCAATCTTCAGACTCCGCACAGGACATAACAGGCTGAAATACCACTTGTTCAATAAACTAAAGATAGGAGATACCGATGAATGCAATTGTGGAACTGGTAAAATGACAGCTAAACATTTGCTGCAGGAGTGTCCAATATATGTAGAACAGAGAAAGATATTTTGGCCCACACCTGCTTCATTTGAGGACAAGCTCTATGGAGATATCAACAAGCTCAAGTTGACTGCAGCTTACTTTAACTACATTCAGGTTGACATTTAAAGGTGCATGAAGAAGTATTTAGACTGCCGCACTTCATACCACAGGTATGTCGGTTACAAAAGCGCCCCAGAGGCATGAAATGGAATATTGCTTGGATAGCAAATCCATTACGTGGAAAGTCCGAACCAAAAGCTCACTGTGTGGGCTTCATAAAAGGTGGAAAAAGTGTCCTAGTGGCACGAAATGGAATATTGCTTGGATAGCAAATCCATTATGTGGAAAGTCCGAATCGAAAGCTCACTGTGTGGATGTCATCTGCAGACTGCATACTTGTGGTTTCCGGAAGAACAGCCTATGGTGAACGGAAGGCCCAATATACGGAAGTGAGGCTAAGCAGCCATGTGCAGGACGTGACGATTCCTTGGGTGAGCCCAGTACCAGAGCGCTGTGTGTTGGCTCTGCAAGTATGGAAGCCTCCTTGGATGGCGGGGAATGCCCATGGTCTGCCCCTGCCTTCCCTTGAGGGCTGACCAGGATGTCTTTGGCTGTTCTATATGGGCCAGCTGGGATGGGGGATAACACCACAACAGTGAGAGCCAAACGTCCTAAGAAACCCCCGGGAAGGTTAACCCGGTCAACAAATGCCCGCAGAAGTCGGATGTGTCGGCCTAACGGCGCAAGAACGCAGCTCTGCTGTGGACAGGCACAACGCAATCACGTCCGAAAAAAAACTCCGGATGAACGAAGAAGAAGAAGAAGAATTTCTTTATCTACTTTCAGAACCTCTTTATTAAGTCTCAAGTTTTTAACCATTTTTTCCCCTCTCTTTAATCTTACTTTTATTTGTCCACATAGTGGTACATGAAATGCGTGATAGATGATGAATAATAGAATTCGCATATTTTCATTTTAGAGGATAAAGCTAGCACAGCACACACGGATTGATTGAATGTAGGCGTAATGTGATAATTTTTTTTTTGGCTCGCTCGCTTTAAACTCAAGCGTAGTCCATACACACTACTTTTAGTAGTGCTGGACTGAGTTTTACGAGTGGATTAGCTTTCCCTATTAGTATTACAATGTCCCTCGCCATCAGGCGAACCCACTCCGACTTCAGACAAGGACGATAGGTTTTAGTCCAACTGTCCTGTGTAGGGGTTGAACCCCTTGCCTCGGCATCAGCACTAATGTGGTAATGTTTCCTCCACCATGTCCACACATTTTATTGTCAACAGACTCGAACCCAACCCCAAGAGGGAGCACTATAGAAAAAGTTTCAAGTGCAGCAATGACGGTTATGTAATCCAATCCAGTTTAGCGCCGTCAATGTAAAAACCTGGCCGGCGAATTGTCAATATGGCCCAAGGTGTTAAGTTTTAATTTGTCGGTAGTCACAATCTTTCAGACACACAGCAGCTGTGGTAACAAACATCTTCACGATATTCATATTATATATTTGTAAAGGATATTTGCAGTAATTAAAAATTATGCCCTTAGCCAGGATGGCATTTCACAACTGTGCCGGCCCTGTTGGCTATTTAATTTCTCTTGCAAATTTCATTTACTATTTTAACTATTGATTATATTTTCAATTTGTTTTGTTTAGTCTATTTTGATAAATAATTAATAGTCAATAAATAATTGTATTGTACTATTGTATCCATGGCTATGATGATTAAATCAAGGACAACGAGAAGCGGAATATGCCAGCCTTACAGTTACAGGAACACAATCACAAGTGACGGAATGGACGTTGCTGTTATAATAAAGTAAAAGTATAAAGCCTTCATCAGCACACAGTTCTGAAGTGCGTTCACACAGACACTGACTGATACAATGGTATTATTATTATTATTTTAAAAGATTACAAACAAGTGACTTACCTGAGGTTCTGGAGTTGGAATCCTAGTACACACAAATCAAAACTGAGGGTGCCATAGATCAGAACAATAACAATAACATGCTATTGGTCTAGCAACTTTGGTAGTTTTAAAAATTATTATTATTGTTTTTTTTTTTACCTTTGAGATCACCACAGATGGATAGACCTTGAACAAATTCCAATCTTACAGTACCCCCATGAAACCTCTATGTTAATTCTAATCAGAGATATTAACATGTTATTATCAGTAAAAAATTCATCATCATCATGTGTCATGGTGATCAGTTTCACCATCTCACATAATCTCCAGAATCCATGGATCAGTATAAGTATTGGTTGTTTCCACGGTGGCCAAATCATCCAGATGTTTAACTCTTTGCCTTTCCTTTGCTCTTGTCTTATCAACACTGCCATCATCTAATTTCTCTAACCAATGTACGGTTTTCAATTCTTGTTATGTAATCTTACAAGGCATTTTTCACCCAAGATAGTTGTACCAACAGTCTCCAATCCAATTCCTAGGGAGATTATTTAATTTACAAAAACATTAACACTTGGGGACCAGTCCATCATGGACAGCTTTTTTTTAAAATATACTATTGCTTATAAGTAGTTAGTTTTCACAATTTCATAGTTTAGTTTAGTCGACGGATCAACATCACTGCACATGGGTGTAACCCATTAGTGCTCCCGTCCTACTCCTAGCTCAAGCCTGAGTCCGAAGAATCTCAGCTCAGTGCACGAATTCCGTAGCACCGGCGAGGATCCTGAAATACTTTGGGTAGATTTTTAACTCAAAATTTTGCCCGGGCAGCACCGTTAGGCTACTCTTTTTTATTTCCAACTGCCAAGGGATTTTTTACGTGCGCAACAATACACACGGGCGTCCGATCTCACTACCCAGAGACCAGGGGAAATTTTGTTACTTGAAGTCTATGTGAAAAAATCCCTGTCCTCGCCGGGGCTTGAACCCGGGACCTCCAGCACTTGAGGCAGACATCATACCTCGAGACCACTCAGCCCCCTATTCACTATTTCATAATGTTCTCTAATGAGTGTTCCAGTGCATGTGCACTCAATTGTTTCTATCCTAAGATAATTTTTTTGTATTGGCGTTTGAGTACAGAAAAACGGATAGCAAACTCACTGGCCCAAAGATGGAAATAAAGCAGGAATCAAATTGTGAGGTAAGTAGATAGATATTTCAGTTGGTAATTGTAAAGTTTATGTATTGTAAAAAGTAAGTTGAATTATTACAATTTCTTCAGGAAAGGTTATGTATTTATTTTTTATCCTATTGTTATACCCTGCTGCATCCGCTATTTCTCTTATCTTTGTATCCAGCAGTTGACTCTTTGTTGTTGTTGTTTGTATCTATCTGAATTAAGTTTGGTAGGCTGCATTAATTGGTGTCTTTTAATACCTGCTGTTGTGATGTTGAGTTATATGATTGTACTGGCTATATATATATATATATATATATATATATATATATATATATATATATATATATATATATATATATATATGCTCTCTGATTTTGAACTCCATATAGTCCACGTAGTGCTACTACTACTAGTAGTTGCTATTACTATTGAGTGCACTGGTCTGATCTTAAGTGAGGCTTAGCTTTCCCTATTACCAGTGTCTCTCGCCATCAGAGGCAAACCCTGTCCGACTTGAAATGTATGCCTCCAAGTCAAGGATGAAAATAAAACATTTAAGTTAATTTTAAAATTTGTAAAAGTTAATTTAATTTAAATGTTTCCAACTGACCAGCATCTGGAACAAACCCACTACACTACAGCCAGAAGAGGAAGTTTACATTATTAAACCTCTTAGCCATGCCAACCTCTCATGATATGATATGTTTTTAATTCATTCAGGCGACCTGTGATGCCATCGACAGTGAAGACATAGATTGGAGCATTACAGCTGGAGAGAGATTACCACACCCTGGCTTATTTGGCAAGGGTCAAGGTAAGTTTATGTGCAGGGTCACTTATTTTTATATTGTTAACTTGATTGTGAGAATATCATTTTTAATTGTTATGAGGCAAGGATGTTTTTTTTTTTTTGGGGGGGGGGGGGGGGGGGGGAATCAATTTTGAAATTAGATGTAGACAATCAAGATTTTGTTTGGGCATGTTATGAGGAGAAATACTCTTCATAACTAAGTAACAACTGGCAATCTTGATAGTAAAAGAGTGAGAGGAAGAGATAAACACCTGGATGCCTTGGCTAAATGTCAGAAACTGGGCAGGATCACAGACCTAATCCAAGACTAGTGATTGTGTGAGATGACAAACCATGATCGTCCATGCTTGCCAGCATGGCACATGATGTTGATGCTCGGACTTTCCTTGATGTCTGAAAGTCATTCAGCAAGACAGTCATTTTAAATAGGACTGTTGTTGATGTTAGCCTTCTATTGCTTTATTGTCTTTCCTAAACACCCAGTGCCTAAGAGGTGCTGGATTTGTGTAGTTGGTGCAGTTGTTTCATATTGCTTTAGCATGTCCTTCAAGAAACATGTGAAGACCCTACCTTGATTAGAGAATTAGATGTAGATAATCGAGATGTTTCAGATATGTTGTGAGGAGAAATAAACTTGAAAGCAGTGACAGCTGGTAAACTTGATGGGAAAAGAGCAAAGGGAAGGCAAAGAGATAAATACCTAGATAGCTTGACCACCTGATGTAATGACCACTTAACATAATGACCATCTGACTGACATAATGACCACCTGACTTACATAATGACCACCTGATATAATGACCACCTGATATAATGACCACCTGACTGACATAATGACCACCTGACTTACATAATGACCACCTAATGTAATGACCACCTGATATAATGACCACCTGACTGACATAATGACTACCTGACATAATGACCACCTGATATAATGACCATCTGACTGACATAATGACCACCTGATATAATGACACCTGACATAATGACCACCTTACTTACATAATGACCATCTGACTGACATAATGACCACCTGACTGACATAATGACCACCTGACTGACATAATGACCACCTGACATAATGACCACTTGACATAATGACCACCTGACATAATGACCACCTGATATAATTACCACCTGACATAATTACCACTTGACATAATGACAACCTGACATAATGACCACCTTGACATAATGACCACCTGACAAAATGACCACCTGACATAATGACCACCTGACATAATGACCACCTGACTGACATAATGACCATCTGACTTACATAATGACCACCTGACATAATGACCACTTGACATAATGACCACCTAACATAATGACCACCTGATTGACATAATGACCATCTGACTGACATAATGACCACCTGACTTACATAATGATTACCTGATATAATGACCATTTGACTGACATAATGACCACCTGACATAATGACCACCTGACTTAATGACCACCTGACATAATGACCACCTGACACAATGACCACCTGACTTAATGACCACCTGACATAATGACCATCTGACTGACATAATGACCATCTGACTGACATAATGACCATCTGACTTAATGACCACCTGACATAATGACCACCTGACACAATGACCACCTGACATAATGACCATCTGACTGACATAATGACCATCTGACTGATATAATGACCACCTAACATAATGATCACCTGACTGACATAATGGCCACCTGACTTATATAATGACCACCTGATATAATGAGCACCTGAATGACATAATGACCACCTGACATAATGACCACCTGACTTACATAATGACCACCTGACATAATGACCACCTGACTTACATAATGACCACCTGACGTACATAATGACCACCTGATGACATAATGACCACCTGACATAATGACCACCTGACTGACATAATGACCACCTGACATAATGACCACCTGACTGACATAATGACCACCTGACTGACATAATGACCACCTGACTGACATAATGACCACCTGACTGACATAATGACCACCTGACTGACATAATGACCACCTGACTGACATAATGACCACCTGACTGACATAATGACCACCTGACTGACATAATGACCACCTGACATAATGACCACCTGACATAATGACCACCTGACTGACATAATGAACACCTGACATAATGAACACCTGACTGACATAATGACCACCTGACATAATGAACACCTGACTGACATAATGACCACCTGACTGGCATAATGACCACCTGATATAATCGGGACAAGAGCACAGACCTGATGTGAGGCTGGTGATGGTGAATCATGACGGACAGTGCTTATTGACATGGCACATGGTGATGGCGAATCATGACAGACAGCGCCTTTTGTCACGGCACATGGTGATGATGAGTAGACTTTACTTGGTGTCTGAAGGTCATTCAATGAGACAGTTGTTGGTTGTTTCAAATGGATGAGAGCTATGTTTGCACAGAGGTGCATGCTGGGAGTTGATACTGTTTACAAGCTGTTGGCTCTGGCATGTTCTATACAGCACTAAAACGTGATTTTGTTCTCTTGTCTGTTGTGTCAGTGGTTTTCAATTATGAAACTTCAACACAGACACATATGCCAGCCCGGTGTGTTCAGCCTGTCTTCTTTTGTGCTTTTTCTGAGAATCTGTTTGCTATCATGCTGCATGGTCTATACATTTCATGTTTTGTGGATTGTGAGATAAACAGTAACTCTTGTTTCCTTTTTTCATCAATATCCTCTGTATCAAACCATTTGCTGTATTTGAATATAACCATGTGCTGTATTTCCAAGTTTTCTGCAGCAACCTTTACTTTGTATTAGTTTCTATTTTGGATATTTATTTTTCTACATGATTATGACCAATCCGTTTTGTTGTCTGTATCAACACATATATGCACAGATCGATGGTCATTTAATTCTGTCATATTGCATTCCTGTATTGTACAGTTATTCAGGTAATTCAGAATCTGGCAGTTAATGTTTTCCTAGTACAAAACACGACAGTCAGTACCAAATATGAATAATAATGGCAAATCTTTTCTCTGTTGTTTTCATATTTCAGATACCAGTTCTTATACCCAGCTGTGTTATATCAACTCATGGGCTGATGTTAGAGAGAAGAATGGGAACAGTGAATACTTCAGTCACCATTCAGAAGATGAGAAACAATATGTTTGTCTTGTGGGTACATCAACACATCAAGCCCAGATAACTGATAACATTGGAGATGTATGTTCTGTGCAGTCTAGAGAAAATAATGAGCAGAGACAGACTGAAGTTACGGAGTCAGTTGGAGTCACAGAGCATCAGATTGTGACTGATTTTATGACAGATTCTCAGAATAATCTCAGTGTGGGTTTTCTGAATGAGGATGACCGGAAATTATGGGAGAAGAAATTGTCTATTTGTCATAAAACAACAGATCCCTGCGTGATTAGAATAGGCTTAGTTGGTCATAATGGTACACAATCACTAGAGAGAAAACATGTACGACACAAACTGTACAAATGTCATTTTTGTGATGTTAAATTTGCTGGCAGAGCTGTGCTACAAGCACATGGGAAAATGCATACAGGAGAGAAGCCTTACAAGTGTGGAGTTTGTTGTTTTAGCTTTGCTGGAAGCAATAGTTTAAAGATACACGCAAGGATACACACGGGAGAGAAGCCCTACAAGTGTGATTTTTGTGGTGCAAGCTTTACTGGCAGCTACGCTTTAAGAAACCACATGAGGATACACACAGGAGAGAGGCCATACAAGTGTGATATTTGTGGCATCAGATTTACACTCAGTAGTGGGTTAAGAAACCACAGGAGAATACACACGGGAGAGAAGCCTTACAAGTGTGATGTTTGTGGATGTTGCTTTACACAAATTAATAGTTTAAATAACCACAAGAGAGTACATACAGGTGAGAAGCCTTACAAGTGTGATGTTTGTGGGTATAGCTTTTCACACAGTGGTGGTCTGTGGAGCCATAGAAGAGTGCATACAGGAGAAAAACCTTACAAATGTGATATCTGTGATTCTAGCTTTTCACTAAGTACTGGTTTGAAGAACCACAAATTGATACATACAGAACGGAAAGCATACGAGTGTGGTATTTGTGGTTCTAAGTTTAGTCATAGTTATACTTTAAAGAACCACCAAAGAACTCATGCAGAAGAGAAGCCTTTTGAATGTGATGTTTGTGGTAATAGCTATAGCACCAGTAATAGTTTAAAGATACATGCAAGAATACATACGGGAGAGAAACCCTACAAATGTGATGTTTGTGATGCTAGCTTTACGCAAAGTAGTGGTTTATGGAACCACAAAAAGATACATACAGGAGAGAAGCCCCACAAATGTGATATTTGCGAATATAGTTTCTCGCAACGTGGTCATTTACTGAGACATAAAAGAATACATAAGGGGGAGAGACCTTACAAATGTGATGTTTGTGGGCTGTGCTTTAGATACAGATATTATTTACAAATACATAAAAGAAAGCATACAGGAGAGAAGCCATACAAGTGTGATATTTGTGGTACTTGCTTTTCACAGAGTGGTAATTTACAGACACATAAAAAGATACACACTCGAAAGCAAGACCTCGCAACAGGGGATTTAACTAACTATGTTATATCTCAAATTTTCAACGAGCATCTGTACGTTATGAAACTACTGGAAAGTGGAAATACTGCCAGCTGTCCCAAGGCACAAACATATAATCCATGTCTGTGAAATATGTTGGTGTGTGTGTTAGCTCTCCTAATTCACAAACATATAGTATTTGTCATAGGGAAGCTGTGGTTTAGAAGTTACAGTTTCTGCCTCAGGCTCAAAAGGTATTAGGTTCTTTTTCAGAAAAGGGTCTTGTTTTTCCAAGAACCTTTGATATCTAATGATATCACACTGATCTCACACTGAGGTAGGGAGATAGAGTATTTTGCCTTCTTGAATGAGGGTAAAAAACACAAGGTCCTGTGTGCAAGTCGTGCATGTTAAGTCTCACTGCAGTTGGAGGTAGCAAAGAGCAGGCCCTAAGGCCACTACCCTGACAACATTGTTGAGAAAGGAAACCTACCCATGGATAGGTAGAGCTTGTTATCCTGGATAGAATCTCTATCTAAAGGAAGAAAACCTTTAAAAAATGCATGCCGAGGCCAGACACTGACCTCTGAAGTGCCTAACTAGGTCTGATGCACTCCCCTCGAAAGAGGAATTTTTTTTTGCACTCACTCGCTTAGAACTCAAGCGTAGTCCACACACACTACTTCTAGTAGTGCTGGACTGAATTTTGCATGTGGATTTGCTTTAACCTATCAACAGTGACCCTCGCCATCAGGCGAACCCACTCCGACTTCAGAGGTACTTGTAATTAACGTCCCAAAGTCAAGGACGATAATATCTGCATTTTAGTCCAACTGTCCGGTGTAGGGGTTGAACCCCTTACATCTGCCTCAGCACACTGCATGTTTAAGAACACGCGTTCTTATCCATTCGGCCATGCTGACCTACCGAAAGAGGAATGAAGAAGAATACAAGTCTGTGAAATATGTTAGTGTGTTTAGCTAGCTATCCAAATATACAAACGTATAATACATGTCTTTGAAATATTAGTTTGTGTGCTAAGCTTATGAGAAGATTGTGAATATGTCAAGGTAAAGATGAAATGAAAGTTTATGACAACATCACAAATAATGCTTCTTTACCAGTAACTAGAAATAATGCATCTTTACAAGTAACCATAAATACTATATCTTTACCAGTAACTATAAATACTACATCTTCTTCAGTAGCCACGCATACTGAATCTTTACCAGTAGTATTACCGGTTTACCAGTAGCCACAAATGCTGTATTTTTACCTACAGCTATAATTATATTTTTCATTTATCAGTAATCACAAATACTGTATCTTTACTAGTATCCACAAATACATTTTCATTACCATTGAACAAATTGTGAGATAAATGTTACTAAAATCAAATGAACTGGTAACTCAGTCAGGGACTGGAGGAGTGCCATGATGGACGCATCAATGCTTTCAGGGTGGGCTCATCATCATCATCTAGCCAGTTTTTTTCAGAACATTGCTCACACCACAGCCCACCAAAAACATCTCTTGAATGCCCCACCAGTTCTCCTGCCTTATGCCCAGGCTGTCTGCAATGTCCTATGCCCATCTTCATGCTGGGAGTGACACCTGCCAGAAATCATGCCCTCTGCCAGAAATCATGTCCTCTATCACTGTTCTTTCCAGGACAGTGTGACTTTAATATGGTCAAACTCTTTCAGTTTTGAAAATTTAATTCTGTTGATGAGCCAGGTCCTGTAGCAGTTAGTTCTTGTTGATTGATTGATTGATTGATTGATCTAGGAACCGACATCACAGCATTCAGGACATTCCCATAAGCGCTGCGTCCCCATCCTCAGCAACCAGCAGTTCTTGTTGAATGTTAGTATACTGTTCAAAATAAGAAATGCAACGTTTTTTATGTTACTTTTATAAAAGATATTTGCTGATTGGACATTAGTCAACCTATTGACTGCATCCATCTGGTCATTAACTTCTCGTGGTTACCTGAATTGTACTCATCTCATGATTCATGAGGTCATGAAAGAGGTCAAGGTCAAAACAACATTTTTGACAATAACTCGTGACAGGTTCATGATAATCCCCTAAAACATTGAACACAAAACTCTCTGACCATATTATTGAATGCCTATAAAAGACGCTCCTTGAATAAATTCAGTTGAAAATTAAATGCGCAAGTATGGCTCATCTCATTACAGAGCGACGACTTATCATCATTGGATGTTTACAGGCTGGACAGTCTCAAAGTGTAGTAGCCAGAGAATTTAATGTGGTTAGAAGCACCATTAGTCACCTTTGGGGGCGATTTCAAGAAACTGGCTCAGTGGCAAACTGGCCATGCAGTGGAAGACCCAGAATCACAACTGCTGCCAAAGACCGCTTCATACGGCTGCGTCGCCTTAGGAATCGATTTGCATCTGCGTCCTCCACTGTCCAGTCAATGCCAGGAGCTCGTCAAATTTCAGATCAAATGGTCAGGAACCAGCTCACAACGCTGGTCTATGGGCTAGAAGACCCTACAGAGGTCATGTTCTTACGGACCGGCATCGCCAGAACTGACTGCAGTGGGCGAATCAGCATCGTCAATAAAATGTTGGTACAAGTTTGCATTTGAAACTGCAATAATGTTGTGTTTCTTTTTTTGAACAGTATATATTTCTTCTTCTTGGTCCACGATATTCTAAGAACTGTTCTGTAGTATTTTATTTCAGAGCCTCAGATTTCTTCTTTAGAGATTATGAGATGGTCCATGGCCCATATCTGTATGTTGCCACAGGAGGGGCGCATGTTTTCAATAGTTTTTCTTGTAGTTTGTTTGCTGATGAATTGCCATATGATATTAATACTTTTCACCATTCTTTGCTGTAATTCTGAGAATATTATATGCTTGGTCCCATTATCTATTTTATTGTTCTGGAGCCAATCAACATGGAAACAAAACTTGGTCAGTAAATAAAGTTAGATTTGAAGAATGTTTCTTAATTAAGTAGTCTGAATGATCTAACTATAAGCTAAAGTAAAGTACTATTAATGAAGCCAATTTTTTTTTTTTTTTAGGTTAGACTTTGATATTTGAGAATTACGCACCAGATTTGAAAATAAGAGGTAAATGGATGTTTGTGTGTGTGTGGAAATTTGAAGGTCATATTTTGTCATTTATTAGGTCTTAAATCCTGCACAGAATGGCGCACCTCGCTTCAGAGGTCACAGATTGTGAGAATTGTATGGATTTTTTACCCTGGCCATGCGGGAGTGCTGGGGGAATGAATAGGGTAATAAGCTGGCAGGGAATGCACCTCTTGGTGGTAGATTACCTTTGGACAAGGGAGCGGTGGTCATGTGCCTGTGGGACCAGGTGGAGAAGGCGGGGGAATAGATTGAGAACCTGTATGTGGAAAGGATGAGCTTGCGGGGTATTGGCAGCGGTTCTGGTAGAATCTCAAAACTGAGAGGGAAGACCAGGAGAACTTTCAATCAGATAGCGCTAGGAACAATTAGTAGTGACTCTTCGCTGGTTGTTGAACGAGGGGACGGAGCGCGTATGGGAATGTCCTGAGTGCAGTGATGTCAGTTCTTAGCTCAACTCAACTCAAATCCTGAACATTAGTTTTTAATTACCAAATGGTTCTTACTCTAGTGATGAATGTGTTGCATTAATTTCAGTTGTTATGTTTTCCATAATGAACAAAACATAACAAGGGGCTTCTCATAAGTCTTTAGCCTGACCATGAAGGAGTAGGCGGAGAAAATGGAAATTTGGCACATGTATAGCTCATTCAATTTGTAATGGACATAGGAATTATGAATTGCCCTCCTCAACTGGTTGTCCCGATATGGTGCATGGCACAACACACCCTATTGACCAGATCTGCACATCCAATGGGTCAGAACAATGGAGAAATCAGACGCCAGGACTGTGATAAAATTTTTGGATGTTACAGGGAAAAACACCTACAGAAATACACAGGGAGATGGAGCCAGTGTTTGAGGAAGTCTGTCCTTCTGCATCTGTAAAAAAAAATTGGTGTTTGCAGTTTAAGTGTGGCCGTTCCCAAGTTACTGATCTGCCAAGGTCAGGACGACCAGCCTCAGAGTGCAATGATGCAAATATGCAAAAGTGAAGAAAATCATAGACCAGGATAGGGAAATGACAATTGCAGAGATATTGGGTTCAGCAAAACTAAGAGTACAGTTTTTAGAATTTTACACAACAGACTGAACATGATGAAAGTGTGTGCCCGCTGGGTTCCGCTCCTGCTGACATGTGAACAGAAACAAACACGGGTTGATTGCTGTGGCCAGTTGCTCAACATGTGGTGATTGAAAAACATGTTGACGACCATGGCGATGGTAGATGAGACTTGGATTCACCATTATGACCCAGAATCCAAAATTGCCAGCATGCAGTGGAAAACCCTGGGCTCGCCAACACATGTCAAGCCAAGAGCACAAAAATCTGCAAGAAAAGTGATGCTGACTGTTTTTTGGGATGTCAAAGGTGTCATATTGAAGGATTACATGCTTCATGGCAACACGGTTAATGGGCAGTACTATGCAGATCTCCTGATCAAACTAAGGATGGCTGTGACCAGAAAACGAGGGATAGCGTGTACGCAAATTCTGCCTTTGCTTCAAGACAACTCCCATAAAGCACGGCTTGTGCTGCCAACAATTTGAATATTGAAATTCTTCCACACCCACCATATTCTCCAGATTTGGCTCCATCAGACTTATTTCTTTTCCCAAATCTTAAAAAACAGCTGAAAGGAAATCATTTTGACAGTGACGAAGATATCACACTGGCTTGTGATAACTGATTTAGTTTGAAAAATAGGTTCTTTTATTCTGGTCTTTTCAAGGTCACGCAGAAATGTATAAATTCGGGTGGTGGCTACATTGAGAAGAAATAACACTGCCAAATTTCAATTTTCTCCGCTTACTCCTTCATAGTCAGGCTAAAGACTTATGAGAAGCCCCTTACATCATCATCTTCCATTTCTGCCGTCAAGCGTCGTGGGGAGGAATAATTTTCGCTCCAGCGCCCGTTGGACAGCACCGGATAGTGTCATTCCGTGTGGTTGTACAATGTCTCTGATGTCGTCAATCCATTTTCTTCTTGGATGTCTTCTTGGTCTCGTCGCAGATGATCTTTGATGTAAGGCCAGTGATGGTAGTTGATGGTGTTGCTTTCTAACGACATGGCCAAACCACTTGATCTTCTGTCTGTCAATAAATGTGGCACAAGGTGTTGATCCCACTGTCTGTCTGATAACAACATTTCTTCCTCGGTCTCGGTTTGTTAAGTTGGCAGCTCTCCTCAGGCATCTCATTTCGCAGATGTTGATTTTGCGAAGGTGTGATTTGAATATAAGTCCAAGTTTGAGATTGGTAGCATAGGGTTGAGCCCCTTGTATAAATAAATAAAATAGCATGTTGTGTTTTTGTTTATTTGTTCATGTTTAGCTGGTAAACAATCGATCTCTTGGTCTTCTCAACTTTGGCTGGTGAATATTTGTTGACCTCCTGGTCTTCTTAACTTTCATTGGTGAACATTTGCTCGGCCACAATCTTTTTCTTTGGTTGGCAAGAGAAAGGTAAACGGGGAAGAGAGAGAAGGCAAAAAGTAAGAGAGATGGCAAAAGAGACAAATAGGGTTGAGAGGGGGAAAACGAGAGATACGGAGAGACAAAAGGGAGAGAAAGAGAGGAACAGAAAAGTTATTGGACTGTCATATTCTTTGAGCTGTGACATAACCACAGGTCCTGTCCTTATTTTTAAAATTTAGTTGCATGTCCTTCATAGGACATAGCAGTCAACCCCAGCCTTTTGGCTGTTCGTGATTCCTGGGCAAGTTTTACGTTCTGTAGTTTGCCATTACTTTCTGAACGACCAGCTCCTCTACCTTTTTCAAAACAAAACCAGCACTGCTGTGTTTCGAACCCGGTTACACGGGTTTACGAATCATACCCGTAACACCTCAATGGAGACCATCCTTGCTTATTCTATTTATCAAACTGGTATTTCCTCAGAATAATCCCAAAGTCACAATACCTATAAACATTTTTGTTTAGATGACACTGGAACTGATCCAGTAAATATGAGCAATTTCGTTCAACTAACTTGACTTGATCCTTCTATACAGGACAGCTAGGATCTTTTGAAATTACAAGAAATATAATTCTTTTTTTTCCCCCCTAACATAACTGATCATCATCAAGTGTCATGCCAGATGGCACAGACGTTCATGGCTCTCCACAGATCTCGGTCTTTGGTGTTCTATATCCTCTACTGCTGATATTCCTCCATGCCACCGTCTAAATCCTTCCAGCATAAATTCTCTTGGTCAGCCTCTGCCTCACTTTCCCTCGAGCTTTCCAGTTGTCACGATGTTCTCCATTGCCTCTCTTCTCATAACAGATAGCTGTTTGTCTCTTTCTTATTGTTGTATATAATGTTCTAGTTTCATTAGCCTCTTTCAGGCAATCATCGTTAGTTACTCTGGCAGTCCAAGAAATTCCAAGGAATACTCTGTATTCACCTGTTGAAAACGAAATCTTTTATACCCAGCACGATTCTCTTGTCAGAGCAGTCCTCCCTTCGCCATCTGTATTTTAACAAGTCCTTTTTGTTGTCTTTCAAATGAACCTCTAAGAGGTGCATGACAGCGCACGACCATCATTCATTCTCAGGGCACCATGGGGCACAAGTTGAAAACCTCTGATATATATGTTCACTAATAAGACTGGTAATACGTGACTGAATGTAAATTTGCCAAGAAATCACCAACAGCCAAATAATGCTGACTGACATGTTCTGTAAAGGATATGCAACTAACTTTTAGTATGTTGTTGTATGTGCATTCAATTATAACGCTGATTAAACATTGCATATGCGTTCAATAATAAGATACTGGTTATATGTGGTTGTATTTGGGTATAGCAGTGTGTCATGGAATGTGAATGAACAAGCTTGGAAGCAACAGAGATTGGTGTTTGAAACAAATTTTGTGAATAGCTTAACTGCCAGAGAGACAAACAATTGCCTGTAAGAGGCTAATGAAAGTATAACAATATATACAACTGTAAGAAACAGCCACCTCTTTGGTCACATAATGAGAAGAGAGGCATGGAAAACATTGTGACAACTGGAAACGGTGAGAAAAGGTACAGAGGTAGACAGAGAAGGAATTGATCCTGAACACCAAGGGCAAATCTGTTGAGAGACATGAGTGCCTGTGCCAGCTGGCTGGGCAACTTGCTTATGCCGATATGAGCTCAATTCAAAATATTGACAGACATTTGTAGACACCCTATATCCACTGGTGGGCAGATGTAGACACCCTGTATCTACTTGCAGGCAGATTTAGCTACCCAATGTATCCACCACTAGAGACATGTAACCACCATGTATCCACTAATGGATAGATCCAGTATCCACTAGTGGATAGCTATCATCATCAAGTGCCATGCCAGCTGGCGTCGGCGCTCATGACTTTCCACAAATATGTCGGCCTTTGGTTTTCTGGAGCTACTCCGTTGCTGATATTCCTCCATGCCACCACCTCACTACATCCAGCATCATTTCTCTTGGTCTACCTCCCCCCCCCCCCCTCAATCTTTCCAGTTGTCACTATTGTCTCCAACGCAGCTCTTCTCATCACAAGACCAAAGAAAGCTATTTGTCTCTTTCTTATTGTTGTATTGTTTATTATTTTTTTTATTGTTGTATTGTTCTAGTTTCATTAGCCTCTTTCAGGCAGTCATTGTTGGTTACTTTGGCAGTCCAAGGAATTCACATTTGTCTTAAGAACCACATCACAGTGGATAGATGTAGTCGCACTTAATGTATCTTGAAAACTGATCAAGTTAGCAACGTCAGGAACAAGACTAGATTCAGCATGACATATTGGTTTATTTTTTGTTGAAACGGATTAAGAAGCAATCAATGACAATTTTGCTGAAATGAACAACTGAACACAAAACTGAAGACTACTAAGTTGCCTGACAAAAACTGTACACAACTGAACGAGAAGAATGACGCTACACCAAACAATTAGGCATGATCACACAGGTTAATGGTGCACATGTCAGTCCCAAAACATGAGTACACATCAATAAGATGATCACAATTACGCTGACCATCACAGCAAAGTCATGTATACCATTAAAATAGACATGTTATTGTGCAATGACACTGGACAAAGTATGAATGTGTGAATTATCATCTGAATCTACTTCAGAAATACTGTTTTCTGTTCAAGCAGTGGGGGGTCATCTGCCTTGCACTCAAAAGGTTGTGGCTCATTTTTAATACTCCGTCATTTGGTTTGCAATTTTCTCCAAGACCCACCACAATTACAGACTTCAAGTGATGCTTTAGGCAGGTGGTTAGCTGATCCGCAGAGAATGAGATGAATGGGATAAAACCTCGTGCAATGAAGTCATTCTTGCATTTTATTTTACCACCCCCTTTTTTTTATTTAACCAATTCAATTGTCTCTTAACATTTTCATGAACCAACCTTGGAAACATTGAACATGATGCTTTAAATCCAGTCAACTACGTCACTCAAATTGTCAATTAAGAACAATACAAGTTCATGAATACAGCTTTCGTGGCATAATTTGCACCATTAATGATCGTGGCATAATTTGCACCATAAATGAACAAACAAATTGACATTCCCATTTTTAGTGAATAATGCTTTCTTCTTTTATAAGAAGTTTGGTCTCTAGGGGAATATGGCTATACAAATGAATATGAAATGTCTTGTGCATGCTTAGACAATACAGAGCTGTATAAATATTGAAATATTGTAAAAAATAATGATGATGATGTGTGTGTCGCAGGCGGGAGGGGATCTTCATACAACAGACACACATGGTTAGATGTTAAAATCTATTTTGTTGTCCGGCAGTAACCGGCCGCTAACTTTACAGATAGCTGCGTCCTACTTGAGTGCATCTGGAATGTTCCATTGGTCAACTGATGATGAGAAACTTCAAGGTTCAAATCTCCACCGACAAGCCTGGTACCATGGTACCTTCTGTTAACCCTTTGACATCAAGATCGCTATGTATATATCGGTCAAGTCAGCTTTTCTCTATGTGTCATGATATATAAATATGAAGAGGAGGAGAGGAAAGAGAGAACTCACATTTAATACAAATTAAAACAAAAGGCTTAAAATATTGACCAGTTACTGCTTTTCTTTTCTTTTTTTATATTGACCAATGGCTGTCTTCCTTTTCAAAATACTGACCAATAACTGCCATTCTTTTTAAAATATTAACCAATAACTTCTTTTTTTTAACTTTCAATCCAAAGCAATGTGTGATATGTGACTGGCTCTTCCCAGTGTACTCCAATTATTACTTTATGCGTAATCTGAGTGGTCAGTATAGATGTAACCTTCCTGCAGCACCATTCTCTCCAAGTCGTGATGTTCTATCTGTTCTTCTGCAATATACACAATTGTGGTTTGTAATGGTGGTTGTTGCTCCATTCCTTCCCTTGGAGAAATATGTTGTGAAACTCTTCTGGGATTGAAACTGAGTTGAGTCAAGAACTAATATCACAGCACTTGGGACATTCCCATATGTGCTCCATCGTCATCTTCAACAGCCAGCGAAAAGTCCCAATACTAATGGTACCAGTAGCAGTCTGATTATGTGTCTGTCTGGCCTTTCCTCGGACTCTTGAGTGCCCGCCAGATCCTCTAGTCACTCTCTCCCAGCGATGATAATCTGTTCTTCTGCACTGCACACACGATTCCAAACAGCCTCGACCACATCTGCCTCCTCATGCACCAACACCCCACCAAGTGGTGCAGACCCAGCCAAACTGTCCATCTGCTCATTTCCCACCACACCAGCAGGTCCTGAATGTGGTGGGCACAGGACATTAAAGACACCAAGGAGATGAAAGTGCATGGGGAAAGACTTTCCTGAGCTTTGAAATAAAACTGATGTTCTGTTAAGATTATGGTGCATCAACACTACAGAAGAAACCATACATGGTTGAGATGATCAACAGTGGTGGCAAGATAACATGACATTTGTACATTTCATATTAGGAGTTCTGGTACAGGGCATGTTATGTCGAACAACATCACTGCATACTGAGCATTCCCGTGAATACTCAGTCCTCCGATACAGCACACATCCCAAAGTATTTCTGCTCACTGTTCTCATAAGGAGCTGGTTATATCTATTATCTTGACTTTGAAGATGGCATTGGCTTGGTTTTGTGCAGCCGGGCAAGCGCTAGTCTCACCAGTATCTGCCAGCCTATTACTTACTGCACTGATTATATCAGCCCTGTCCATCCCTTTTCCCACATAAATTGGTGCATGTTTTGCCAACTGGTCTGCTCATTCATAGCCTTTTATTCTAGCATTTCCGGGTGCGTACACCCAGGTGAGTTATGTAAAGCATGACTTTCAAATGCAGTCTATCCATTCGGAGCAGAGACAGCAGGTTGTGATTTGCTGCAGCATGTTCATGGAGTCTGATATGATTATCACATGTGACTTCCTGTTCTGCTGCCCACGCCAGTGCTCTGGAGGCAGCAGTGATCTCCATAGTGAGGAACATATACAGGTCAAAGGGTTGATGTTAGAAAGCACATCATTCTATAGCCTCTAGAAAACTCCCCAGGTAAATAATGATAAGAAACTTAGCAAGTCCCGAGTCAATGCCGCACAGCTGGAATGAAGTTCAACGCCTTCTCTCTGCACATCACAATAACAATTGAAAAAAAATCGTCACTAAAACAACACAATTCAAACCCATAATGTAGAAAAACAAACATCCATCCAAAAATGGGAACCGCTGGTATCTATCACAAATATGCACGTCAACAAGCAGTCGGGTCAAGTCCAGCACCATTCCCCAGGCCTTGAGGCATACTGGGTATATGGTGTTGGCTCCATATTTGTCTAGACCGATCGGCGTTAGATGGTTGATATGGGAAACACAACGGCAGCCTTTACTTCCCACCCCATCTCCTGGTGGCTATTTTGGGCTGGGTCAATCTGGGAGCCCAGGTCGGTTTACAAAATCCACCTTGATGGGGTTTCAAACACATGGCCACTGGACTGGCAGGCAAGAGTACCAGCCACTGTGCTACCACATACGTACCAGCCACTGTGCTACCACATGTGAAGTACAGTCACAGAAACATGAAGTTACAGAAAACAAATGCTGACAAGTGTCTAAAACCTACTTTCTATACAGTACGAGAGACTGACAATGACAAACACCTAACAACAGCCACTTGATTCATCAGTCAAACTGAAGACCAGGGGACAGCATTTAATGTACACATATGATTACAAGCTGTATTTGTGCCCCTTCTGACAATTAACTCGCTATAGCAAGTAACTCACAATATGTTTAATTAATTCTTCCACAGACCAGTGTGTATACTAATCCAATCTGTTCTAGTTAACATTAACTCATTCTGCCCCACATAAGATGTGATATTTTCACTTCTACCCAGTCACTTTCTGATGCTTCTTGAACTACCAGACTATTTCATTATCACATTCTGGCAGTTATTTTAAACTAACAAATGTCAGAGACAGAGTTAAAACACTGCAATAACTTCAACACGAGCCTTATGGTAATCACAGTAGCACTATAAATAACCATGTGAAATAGGCAACTGTTGCACCATAAATTACGGAAGCTGAACTTTTTGTGTGGCAACTATTGACATTTTCTCCAGAAACCTAGCTCACTAGTACTACCATCCCATGTTTCAATTGTTTCTATTGTATTATCTGTGTTACTCATTTGGCCTTTCCTTTTTCCAAAGGGCTTCAGTCCAGAATATTACCGTTTTTACCGGACACATTATATTCTAACTAACCTACAGAGTCCCCGATCTGTGAAATATAACTGCCATATGCCAGCTTCGTCTCAACAAATATTACCATCATACAACTTCCCACCAAAAATATATGGACTGTTAAATAGAAATATAACTACCCCTTGCTAGCTCGTCTCAACTAACATTACCATCATACAACTTCTCATGAAATATATGGATTGTTAAACAGAAAAAAATAAAAATGACCAATACTAGTTCATATTAACTAATATTATGATCATACAACTTCTCACAAAATATTCAGATTGTTGAACAGAAAGATTTGTGTGTCTTAGCTACATAATTAGAAGCTGGTAGAAAGTGTCAGTCCTGCGGCACAGGAAACAGTAGTAATGACCCTTCTCTCACATCCCACTGAAGTAACAATACTAGATGAACAAACATTAAAAATTATAGATCAGGGAAACAAAAAACATCAGCTATAGAGCAATGAAAGCGTCCTTGCAAGCCTGATGAGTGTTATAAAACACCGTCTCCCCCCATCCCTCCATTTTCCCACAGTTCACAACTACAAATATAATCTGACAACAAAGAGAATATGATCAGCATTGCAAGTACAAGTATATTCTACAAGTGTGCCGCCACCCAGTTACTCCCCGACCGAGTCCACTTCTGTATGCTTCAGCTTGCTAAAGTCAAACGGGGCGCCAGTGATGCGTTCATAGGTCTTCAACACGTCATCACAAGTGGTTTCAAAATGAGAGGTGGCATCATAAGACTTGGTTATAAAAACCTGTTGTTGTTTTTTCAAAGACAAAAACAGAATTTTAATAGATTAGTTAGTCGCAGTTCCAACTTCACAGCAACGGGTCGTCCCCACTATGCTCTGTTCCCGTGCCAGTGAATATCACACAAAACGCTCCCCACTGCCCAATGTGAAAAGTGGAAAAGACAGGAGTCTCGACAAACAACAGCCTGCACAGATACACTGTGCATAATGCCGCCGTCAGAATGTCAACACAATAGTCCCCCACAAAACACCCAGTTCATTTCTGATGGAATCTGCAGTCATTTTCCCATCTGGATGTTTCCTAGATGTTCACCCACAGTCCACGAAATACAGTTCATCGTCGATGGCAGTGGCAGTCAACCAGAAGCCCAGCAGCCACGCATTTCTGCATAAGGCAAAAACCGGTCAACTCTGGGACATAGCCATCTGCCATCACTCCGAACATGCAGTCACATTCCAAAAACCTAGGGCAGATTCAAAAGCATTTCACACGAAACTCACAGCTCACAGTGTCACGCCACGCACGCACTCACTCAGTAGCAGGGCGACGGAACCATCAAGCCTCCTTAGTCGCCTCTTACGACATGCGTAGTAGGCTGCAGTGTTGCTATTCTTTGCTTCCCTTTTGGGCCCCGGCAACACACGGGTGATTTTAATAGATTGTCTGCAAACAAACTGCCAGGGTATGTTTTATGTTTTCTCTCTTCTTCTGGTTCCTATCCCTTGACCTCTCCGACAGTTGGCACAACTTTTGGGGTCACTGAAACATGCAAACCCCTCTACTGTACCGTGGAGAAATGACAGAGCAGGCATGTTTTCTGTTATGTATCTGTTTAACTGCCGGCTTTATTGCAAAGGGGTTACGGACACAAATCGTAATCTCGCATACTGCTTTCGAAACACAGCTGCGGGTGATTTGTCGGCACATCGCCTTGTGTTGGTTTTCATAAAATGGTATGAGTGCCGGTAGTTCAGAAAACAAAGGGAAACTAGTGAACATAAACTTGCCAAGAAATCACAAACAGCCAAAAAATGCTGGGGTTGACTGTGACGTCCTGTAAAGGATATGCAACTAACTTAACTTGTTTAACTATCTAGCTAGTAGAGCAGTTACACACCCGGAGTATGTTTCGAATGGGCTCTGCTCACAATTTCAGTAAAACTGAAATATATATGTGACACATTTTGTCTAGAAGGCCGTCTCCACTTCTGCTGATCTGAATGCATTCTGGTAATGAGCAAGTCACATGGACGAGGCTGCTTGGGATAGATAAGGATAAGAGGGCTTGGAGTGAGTGGGTTGAGTGATTTATCTCTCCTTCCTCTTCCCCCCCCCCCCCCAAGTGGGGTAAAAGAGAAAAGAAGCAAAATGAGCAAGCTCTTCTGCTTATGTCAGTGACAAACGCAGACTCTGTGACTGCCACTTAGAAATCTGTCTCAATTACAAATGACCTAAATGCACTCTGGTCCTCAGCACATTGTCCTGCATCTGTCAGTTACTTGTGCAGACCCTGTCAGTATGCATGGGTTGACACAGTTCACCATCTCACGTGCTCACCTGTTTCGGATCAGGTCTGCGTTCTTGTCCATATTACACCATCGGGCCACGCTGTCCAGGTATTAATTTCTCAGTTTTCCTTTTGCTCTTTCCCATCCAGTTTTTCAGTTGTCACTAAGTTTTCAAGGCCCAAATTTTGACTGTCTACATCAAATTTCTCTAATGAAACTGTGGTTATCATTGGCTTCTTGAAGGACTGCCTCAATGTTTTTTTGTTCGTTCATGATATTCTTTGAATTTTCTTCTGATACCACATTTCTGCTGCCACCATGTCTCTCGGTTTGTCTGCTTATTATCCAGGTCTCACATGCCTACAAAAAGGCTTTACACGGCACTTGTACACTCTTTGTCTCATTGCATTTGACAATTCTTTATTGGTATTTCATTTTGCAAAAGGTTTTCTTTGCCACAGCAATTCATGTGCTAAATTCTAGTACCTCCCTGTCAAATGTCTTAACCTAGAGAATTGCATTCAGACTCCATCACTGACCACATATTTTAAAGATGGCTGTTATCTGCCTGATAACACAGCAATTACATTTATTTAAGTTGTCCGGGTCACTGAATTTTATGGTTGTAAATTAATATAAACAGAATGTTTTCCAATTACTCGCTCTAACTTGAGCGCAGTCCATACATGTACTACTACTGCTGGTAGTTGGTACTAAAGGGGAGTGCACTGGACTGATGTTTGCGTGTGGATTAGCTTTCCCTAGTACCAGTTTTGGGAGTCTCCATGGCGAAGTGGTCAAGCCATCTGACTCGGGCTCCGAAGGTTGTAGGTTCGATTCCGGGCCGCATCCTTCAGTTCACGAGTGCATTTTTCTGAGACTCCTGGGGGACATCGCTGGAGCTAAGGAGTTCATGCTTTGTGCGACGCTTTCCATGCTGCGGAAAGAGACTGAGCCATATGGGATAAAACCCGATGCAATGAAGTCAACCCTGTCGACTTTTTTTAAGTACGTTTTCTTGCCATCAGGTAAACCCACTCCGACTTCTGAGGTACTTGTAATTTATGTCCCCAAATCAAGGACGAGAAGTCAACATTTTACTTCAATGGAGTGTTTAGGGGTTGAACCTCTGACCCTGTCATCAGAGAACCAAAGTTTAAGAGTGCTCTTATCCTTTCGGTTATGTTGGTAAACCTGTTTAGTTTCTTCATGCAAGATTTCATGGGCACTTCTACCATCTTAATCACAAGAACTCATTTCCTCCGAAGTCGGAGAGTATCTGCCTGCACGGCGAGGAACCACCAGTCTGCTCACCAATAAGCCAGACATGCGACAACGGATACTCACGCAAACATCAGTCCAATATGTCATCATACTGATGTTGGACAACAGGATGTCTTCATCCGACATACAGGACTTCACGCTGGAGTTCACAGCCAGCGAACACAAGCAAGCAACAAGAACTCATAATACACATGTGATCTCATAATACACACATGACCTCATAATACACATCATGTGAACTCATAATACACATTTTGAAAGCTAGCCATACACACAGACAAGAAACAGCTGATTCAATGAGACAGCAAACAGACATTACCTTGCTGGCTTTTCCATCATCCACTGGCTCAAAGAGGTCTAACACACTGACAAATCTGGCACAAGGGGAAGACAGAACACATATTATTTCACATGGTTATAGATAATATCTCACAGTTACAGAAAATCTCTGTTACAGATCAAATATTATTTGAAGTTATAATTCATTTATTGGCTGCAGAGGATGCGAACTACTGACCTCATATTTATGATGCTAGAGCGCTGGTATGCAAACACCGTTAAATTAACAGAGTTAGTGACAATACGCATACTGTTGTAGTGCAAGGCAGAGAAGGTCGGTACCGGAGATGTTGATATATGACTTTGATATCATCCTGCTCCATGTATTGACTCTTCTCAACTACAAGTGTCCCGGATATGCCGGCTACATTAACCATTTTGGTCTGGGAAGACATGGGCATGGTTTGTTGGTGAGGCAGAAGAGTAAAGCATATGGTGCTGGACATGAGTTAGTGAAATCAGAAGGCAAGAGAGGTTCAAAAGATACAAATGAAGATTGGGAACTTCATTTAGAACATAATAAATGTATATGTTGTAGTGGATTCTGCTGTCACTAAGGAGCAATGGGACTAACTTAAGGAGCTAGAGGAAATCCCAAGTGGCAGACCTCTTTTCTGTGGGGATTTTAATGCTGGATCTGCAGAACTGGGTGAGGTATTGGTGGATAATAAAGCTGATATGGTCAGAGCCCTTTGGGCTTCATGTATGTGTAGAAGAACAGATACAGCATCACTGCCTGGAGAGAATGGTGTGACAGCGAGTGACCAGAGGATCTGGTCGACACTCAGATCTTCGAATGAAAGGCCTGATGGACACATAATCAAATTACAGCTGGTAAAATTAGTATTGGGACTCTTCACTGGTTGTTGAAGATGAGGACAGATAAGAATTAAGAGAATGTCCTGAGTAATGTGATGACTGTTCTTGACTCAACTCAAACCAATAAAATGTATATTAGGTTAGGGGATCTCCGGGACTCATCCAAAGCATGTAATTCTGATATTTCACTTTGTCGTATATTTGGATCACTGTTTTAATATAAACAGCTGTGTGGCAATGTTTCAGCGCCACTAACAGTAAATGAGATACCTATATTTATGAGTTAAGGCTGCTCACTATATTTGTGACTCAATTCTTACCTTCACATCTGATTACCAACAAAAAATGTACATCATACTTGAGAAAATTGTAATTCAAACCTGACTACCAATAACTCTGTACACTATATTTGTGAAACTCAGTATTACCTTCTGATCTGACAGACTAGCAATAAATAAAGCCCAATACACTATACTCGTGAAACTAAATTTTATTTTCAGATCTGACTACCAATGAGTCTGTACACAATATTTGTGAAACTTAGTATTACCTTCTGATCTCACAGACTAGCAATAAATAAAACCCATACACCATACTTGTGAAACTTAGTATTACCTTCTGATCTCACAACCTAGCAATAAATAAAACCCATACACCATACTTGTGAAACAAAATGTGACTTTCAGATCTGACTACCAATAAGTCTGTACAATATAATCATGCATATTATAGTTGAGACTTTACTGGTAACTAATGGTTCCCTCAAGGCTAAACACAGAAAACTGACTTTCTTCTACTGCCATAAAACAAAGCAGTGAAAGGGGACTCACTTCTCTTCGATAGCTCCCAGCAAGTCTAGACCAGGCTGCAGTTCTGCCTCAGGGTTGTTCGTCTCTACAGTTGTGGCCACAATTGCCAGATAGTAATTTTGGGGGCAGACATTGTGAGTGTGAGAAACCATGCACACGTATATATCTGTGAGAAAGATATGTAACTATAATTACTTACATGTCAAGGAAATAGATATATATATATACCTCTCTCAGCCATGTCAATATTTTGTATGTGCGTGTATTTATTAAATGTTCGTTAATTGTGCCTGTGTAGAATAGTGGGAATAAAATGGTGTGACAATCACCAATGTAGAGCTCATGGACAGAACTAAACAAATTCCAGCGAACCAAGAAGTGGGGAAAAGATATTGGTGCAGGATAGGAGAAACTGAGAAAACCTATGGAGAGTAACTAGACAAGGCCTTGTCTGGAACCCAAGGTGAATTAAATTGTGGAAGACCTAACAACACAGAGAAGAAAATTACAGACAGAGATAAACCATATGGGGGAGGACAAGAAGGGGGCTGCAGGAGACAGCAGAAGATTGGTTGGTGTGAGCTGGTTGTGAGCTAATGTCCCAATGGGATTTAAAGCGCAAAAGAAGATCTATTTTTTAAGTGCATAAGAAGATGCATTTGTTTAACTGATTCAGTGCGAAGGATAAAATATCGCCACATGTGACCTTCCTTTCGAGGACCGAGAAGTAAATACCTTGATGGCTTGGCCACATGGCATGGCCGAGACAGGAACACTGAGCTGGTCCACGACTCTGGTGATCAAGTGAAATGGCAAGTCATGACCGCCCATGCTTTACGGCATGGCACATGATGGACGGATGACCTTCCATTTAGACAGAGGGGCGATATATCGCCATACTATAGTCACTGTGTTATTTATTTTGTTTTGTAGCATCTTATACAATTTCAATGTTAAGTTAATAGAAATTTACATGATAATACTTGTTAATTTGATTGTGTACGATGATTGGTCCAAACCTTTGGCACTGAATCAATCAAAGTTGAAAAGAATATGTATTTGTCTAAGGTGCAAAAGAAGATGTATTTGTCTAAGGTGCAAAAGAAGATGTATTTGTCTAAGGTGCAAAAGAAGATGTATTTGTCTAAGGTGCAAAAGAAGATGTATTTGTCTAAGGTGCAAAAGAAGATGTATTTTCTAAGGTGCAAAAGAAGATGTATTTGTCTAAGGTGCAAAAGAAGATGTATTTGTCTAAGGTGCAAAAGAATATGTATTTGTCTAAGGTACAGAAGATGTATTTATTACAAAAATATTTTTTATCAAAAATATGCTACTGTGGCTGATTAACCCTTTACAGCGCATAGCGGCCATTACCAGCCGATCGCTTAAAATGAGCGTAGCGCTCGTTTGCGTCTGATACTATTATGCATTGTAAAAACGCGATCTCTCGGCTTTCCGACACTTCCGACGGCTACTTTCACCGATAGCTTGACAACGTGGCCGCCATTTGGCCGCTACAATGAATTTGAACGGACTTTTTTTTATAGTTTTCGGGATTTTTACGCTGTTTTTCAAAATGGATTTCGACGATTCTTCAAGTGATAGCCGAGATTTCGCTCTGTTCAATTTAAATGACATTAAAGGGCACGAAGTTGATTATTAATTGGAGCTAGATATCAGTGCAAAGCGTTACTTTGCATTAGCAGTCGTGAGTCGGACTTTAAAGAAAGTGATTATGATTCTGAAAATGTGTTTGTAAATTGCCGTATAGGTGACGGAAAATCACAAACAACATGCCGTATTTCGTAAATAGTTGTGTTCATATATGGATTACCGGCAACAATCACGTGAATAACATATTCTGCATGCTTTTCCCTTCATTGTGTTGTTTATTTAACTAAAATCGGTTGACTAACACCTTATTTGTGATGTTTTTACTAGCGCGACCTGAAATTTTACAGAACCTGAAAAAATCTTGCCCGTTCAGGGCTACAAAACGCACAAGCGTCTGCCCTGTAAAGGGTTAAAAGCTATATTCTCATCTTTCTATGTTTTCCTTTCTTTCTTCCTTCTACACATGCCCGCCACTCTCTTCCTATTCTCACAATCTGAGAAAGATGATTTTACCATCGTTTCTGTTGACCTGGTTCTGGGGAATGATGATCTGAACTGATGTTGCACCTTTAGTGTTCTCAATCGGATGATTCAGGATGCAGATTGCACGGACAACCTGAAAAAACAAAGTAGACAGTTGTTTCATAACACAGAGAAACAGGGGAAAATTGCATTACAACAAACAGATGTAACAGAAAGTTGCACTAGTACAAATAGAAACAGTAGAAAGTTGCCTAACCACAAACAGAAACAGTAGAAAAATACATTACCACACAGAGAAACAGTAGAAAGTTGCCTAACCACAAACAGAAACAGTAGAAAGTTGCATTACCACACAGAGAAACAGTAGAAAGTTGCATTACCACACAGAGAAACAGTAGAAAGTTGCATTACCACACAGAGAAACAGTAGAAAGTTGTATTACCACACAGAGAAACAGTAGAAAGTTGCATTACCACACAGAGAAATAGTAAAATTTAGCATTACCACAATGAGAAATAGTAGAAAGTTGCATTGCACAAAGTGAAATAGAAGAAAGTTGCATTACCACAAAAAGAAATAGAAGAAAGTTGCATTACCACAAAAAGAAATAGAAGAAAGTTGCATTACCACAAAGTGAAATAGAAGAAAGTTGCATTACCACAAAAAGAAATAGAAGAAAGTTGCATTACCACAAAGTGAAATAGAAGAAAGTTGCATTACCACAAAAAGAAATAGAAGAAAGTTGCATTACCACAAAAAGAAATAGAAGAAAGTTGCATTACCACAAAAAGAAATAGAAGAAAGTTGCATTACCACAAAGTGAAATAGAAGAAAGTTGCATTACCACAAAGTGAAATAGAAGAAAGTTGCATTGCACAAAGTGAAATAGAAGAAAGTTGCATTGCACAAAGTGAAATAGAAGAAAGTTGCATTGCACAAAGTGAAATAGAAGAAAGTTGCATTACCACAAAAAGAAATAGTAGAAAGTTGCATTACCACAAAGAAAAATAGTACAAAGTAGCATTACCACAAAGAGAAATACTGCATTCAAACATAATCATAAACCACCCACCTGTCCGACTTTCTTGCACCGATCAGGAGAGTATGAGGGATCACAGACCACAATGCTACACTTAGCCGTGTCTTTGCCATCAGACACACCCACCACATGACCGTCCTGCAACACAATCTTCTCAACTGGCTTGTCCAACATGTAGGTCCCTCCATAGATGGCACTCAGCCTAAATAAGCAAACAATCAACACATAAACACCTGCAGAAAGACAGTTCTGAATAGAAAAATAAATACAGATGTAACTAGAATAAAGATGGCTGTAGCTAGCAGAAAAACAGTTGTAGCTAGGAAAATGAGTTGTAACTAGGCGTAAGACACTGATATCTAAGAGAAAGACACTATCTAGGAGGAAAACACTGCCTAGGGGAAATACTGGTATCCAAGAGAAGGAAACTGGTATCTAAAAGAAAGACACTGGTATCTAGGAGAAAGACACTTTAGGAGGAAAACACTAGAGAAACACTAGAGAAAGACACTGGTATCCAAGAGAAAGACACTGGTATCTAGGAGAGAGACACAGGTATCTAAGAGAAAGACACTGGTATCTAGGAGAAAGACACTATCTAGGAGGAAAACACTGTCTAGGAGAAAAACTTGTATCTAAGAGAAATAAACTGGTATTTAGGAGAAAGACATAGGTATCTAAGAGAAAGACACTGGTATCTAGGAGAAAGACACTTTAGGAGGAAAACGCAGTCTAGGAGAAAGACACTTTAGGAGGAAAACACTATGAGAAAAACACTGGTATCTAAGAGAAAGACACTGGTATCTAGGAGAAAGACACTATCTAGGAGGAAAACACTGTCTAGGAGAAAAACTTGTATCTAAGAGAAATAAACTGGTATTTAGGAGAAAGACAGTTATCTAGGAGAAAGACACTGGTATCTAGGAGAAAGACACTTTAGGAGGAAAACGCAGTCTAGGAGAAAGACACTTTAGGAGGAAAACACTATGAGAAAAACACTGGTATCTAAGAGAAAGACACTGGTATCTAGGAGAGAGACACTTTATCTAGAAGAAAGACACTAGTATCTTGGAGAGACACTGGTATCTAGGAGAGAGACATCGGTATCTAGCAGAAAGACACTGGTATCTAGGAGAGAGACACTTTATCTAGAACAAAGACACTGGTAGGAGAAAGACACTGGTATCTAGAGACACTTTATCTAGAAGACAGGTATCTAGGAGAAAGACACTGGTATCTAAGAGAAAGACACAGGTATCTAGGAGAGGGATATCTTATCTAGAAGAAAGACACTAGAATCTTGGAGAAAGACACTAGCATCTTGGAGCAAGACATATTATCTAGAGATGGCTGTCCTGGCATTAAGAATCAATATCACTGCACTCAAGGCAAACCCATTGATTTTCTGTCCCTCTCAGCAAATGATGGCTCTGTGGCAAGGGGTTAGGGGTGCAGTGCATAATCCCGCATACCGCGCTCAAACACAGCTGCGGATGATTTGGCAGCAGACTGCTTTGCACTGGTTTTGATACAATGGTATGTGTGCCAGATCATTCAGAAAGCAATGGCAAACTATTGAATTGCCAAGAAATCACAAACAGCTAATAATGCTTTGGTTGACTATAACGTCCTGTAAAGGATATGCAACTAACTCAGCAAATGTTGTAAGGTGCAGTTGCTGATCGTTCTAGTAACACACTAGTTGTAAACACTTGGACTTTGTCCCATCTCTCACATGTCCCATTTCGCACATGTCCCATCCTGCTGGAGTCACACTTCAATCCAAACTCATGCATCCTTAAATGTGCTGTTTCATATGCTGCTGTATCTTTAACAAGCAGGTGTTCGTACATTCACTGTAAACAGGGATGCAAGAGCAGACAACCTTCTTTAGACATGCCCAGTAAATCATGATCCGGCAAGAAATGCAGTTTTTGAGGAAAATGCTAAGAAAACTATGGATGGGTGGAAAAGTGAATGAGAGTTCTTCATGAAACAAATAAAAACCATAAACTGGTTAGAGAAATTAAACGTAGATAGTCAGGTATTGTTGGTCACATTATGGGAACTAAGTCTGATAATTTATAACAAATGGTAAGGCTGTTTGGATGCAAGGGGAAGGCAAAGACATGAATAACTGGATGGCTTGGCCTCGTGGCATAATTAGGATAGAGCATAGACCGGATATAAAACTGGTGATAGCGTGAAATATAAAACTGGTGATAGCGTGAAATATAAAACTGGTGATAGCTTGAAATATAAAACTGGTGATAGCGCGAAATATAAAACTGGTGATAGCGTGAAATCACGAACCATGACCTCCCACAATTAGGATGAGAGCATAGACCGGATATAAAACTGGTGATAGCGTGAAATATAAAACTGGTGATAGCGTGAAATATAAAACTGGTGATAGCGTGAAATATAAAACTGGTGATAGCGCGAAATATAAAACTGGTGATAGCGTGAAATCACAAACCATGACCTCCCACAATTAGGATGAGAGCATAGACCGGATATAAAACTGGTGATAGCGTGAAATATAAAACTGGTGATAGCGTGAAATCACAAACTATGACCTCCCACAATTAGGATGAGAGCATAGACCAGATATAAAACTGGTGATAGCGTGAAATATAAAACTGGTGATAGCGTGAAAAATAAAACTGGTGATAGCGTGAAATCACGAACCATGACCTCCCACTCTTTTCACACAAGATGATGACAATGCCTTACAAAACATGTCAGCAGCAAGTTGAACATATTAAGTAAAATGAGCAGCGTTAAGTGCCAAAAACCAGATTGTTCAATCTCTGTCCCTGAGTAACTACAGACATAAGATGAATACAGAGAACAGATAATGAGCAGACACTTACCTGGCAAAGCCCTGGGGTAGTTCCCCGAGACCATACAATGGGTACAAGTATGGAGATTTGCCGTATCTGGACAAAGAGTCGCTGTACAGACGGCACCTCTTGATGAGGTCAACGCAGGGCTCCAGCATGTACCTGTAACATTGTAACATTAACATGTAACCACCTGTAACATGGCAACATTAATCTGTTATTACCCATAACATTGCAGCATAAATCTGTGACTACTTGATTTTTGCGAGGGACACTGGTAATAGGGGAAGATAATCCACATGCAAAAATCAATCCAGTGCACTAGAAGTAGTAGCACATGTATGGACTAAAAAAAGTCAAAAGTCGATAGGGTTGACTTCACTGCACCGGGTTTTATCCCATATGGCTTGGTCTCTTTCCGCAGAGCGGAAAGCATCGCACAAAGCACGAACTCCGAAGCTCTACCGACGACCCACAGGAGTCTCCGAAACATTTCACTCGTGAACCGAAGGACGCAGCCCGGAATCGAACCCACAACCTTCAGAACCCGAGTCAAACGGCTTGACCACTTCGCCACGGAGTCTCCCGGAGTTTGGTTATCTAGGAGAAAGTCATAGGTATCCAAGAGAAAGGCACTGATATCTAGGGAAAAGGCACTTTATCTGGGAGGAAAACAATGTCTAGGAGAAAGACTGATATCTAAGAGAAATAAACTGGTACTTAGGAGAAAGACACTGATATCTAGGAGAAAGACATAGGTATCCAGGAGAAAGACATAGGTATCTAAGAGAAAGACACGGGTATCTAGGAGAAAGACACTTTAGGAGGAAAACACTGTCTAGGAGAAAGACACTGGTATCTAGGAATCGAACCCACAACCTTCAGAACCCAAGTCAAACGGCTTGACCACTTCGCCACAGAGTCTCCCGGAGTTTGGTTATCTAGGAGAAAGACATAGGTATCCAAGAGAAAGGCACGATATCTAGGAGAAAGGCACTGATATCTAGGAGAAAGGCACTTTATCTAGGAGGAAAACAATGTCTAGGAGAAAGACTGATATCTAAGAGAAATAAACTGGTACTTAGGAGAAAGACACTGATATCTAGGAGAAAGACATAGGTATCTAAGAGAAAGACATAGGTATCTAAGAGAAAGACATAGGTATCCAAGAGAAAGGCACTGATATCTAGGAGAAAGGCACTGATATCTAGGAGAAAGGCACTTTATCTAGGAGGAAAACAATGTCTAGGAGAAAGACTGATATCTAAGAGAAATAAACTGGTACTTAGGAGAAAGACACTGATATCTAGGAGAAAGACATAGGTATCTAAGAGAAAGACATAGGTATCTAAAAGAAAGACATAGGTATCTAAGAGAAAGACATAGGTATCCAAGAGAAAGACATAGGTATCTAAGAGAAAGACATAGGTATCTAAGAGAAAGACACGGGTATCTAGGAGAAAGACACTGCGGAATCTCTCGGGAGAGAGAGAGAGAGAGAGGGAGAGAGAGAGAGAGAGAGAGAGAGAGAGAGAGAGAGAGAGAGAGAGGGAGGGAGGGAGGGGAGAGAGGGAGGGAAGAGAGAGAGGGGAGATAGAGAATTTGCATGTATATTATATACTATGTGTGCATATGTGAATGGTTGTGTGATCCCTCATACACTTCGCCACGAAGACGTGCATGGACTAAGCTTGAGTTCAAAGCAAGTGTAAGGGAAAAAAAATGACATTCTACAAGATCTGAACATCGATGAAAGTTGATTCACAAACAGCGTCATGTTGTGGAAACTAAAATACTTTTGCCATATCAAACGTCACCGGCGCTGGGAGAGAACAGTAAAGGAAGGCGTGGTTCTTGGAAGAACTGGCAGAGGTCGACCAGCATGAAGATGGACACAGAACATTCCAGACACCTTGGGCATGGGGGCACATGAAGCAGAAGAACTGGACAAATATCAAGACACTTTTCGATGGGCCATGATGAGAGTGACATTTTGCACAGGACCTTGTACGTGATAATGATGTCTCTCTGACATAAATACACACTGTGCCATTGTACATTATTTCACCATGACTGGATGGGTCAGAGATCTTTAGGGACTTCCTCATCTTTGTTCCTCTTTCGAGACAGGTAGATCACACCTAGTTGTGTAGTCCTTTGGCATACATTTGTGTAAGATTTGCTTCCTCTTGACAGATTCCATCCAAGGTAAAGGCTCATGCCTACCCCTTGGAATTGATTTTTTTCCTAACAATTTTGCCAGGACAGCAACCTTACTGTCTACCCTTTGCGATGTTAAACTGCTGTGGGATTTTTCACAAGCATAAATTTTACATGGGACCTTCTGTTTTTCATCTTTATCTGAGAAAGTTAGGTATCTGATTTCAATGCCCAAGAGATCAGAGGGCCATGTGATATTAGGTACTAACAGTTCTTGGAAAAATGCTCAGTCCTGAGCTGAGTTTGAACCAGGTACTTTCTGAGCCGGAGAATGACAGAGTCACCACTAAGCCAAGGCTCCACCCTTCAGAGACTTAACAGTGATAACAACTACACTTACTTGTCCACCATTCAGAGATTTAATAGTGATAACTACACCTACTTGTCCACCCTTCAGAGACTTAACAGTGATAACAACTACACCTACTTGTCCACCCTTCAGAGACTTAACAGTGAGATAACAACTACACCTACTTGTCCACACTTCAGAGACTTAACAGTGATAACTACACCTACTTGTCCACCCTTCAGAGATTTAATAGTGATAACAACTACACCTACTTGTCCACCCTTCAGAGACTTAATAGTGATAACTACACCTACTTGTCCACCCTTCAGAGACTTAACAGTGATAACAACTACACCTACTTGTCCACCCTTCAGAGACTTAACAGTGATAACAACTACACTTACTTGTCCACCCTTCAGAGACTTAACAGTGATGACAACTACACCTACTTGTCCACCCTTCAGAGACTTAATAGTGATAACAACTACACCTACTTGTCCACCCTTAAGAGACTTAATAGTGATAACAACTACACCTACTTGTCCACCCTTCAGAGACTTAACAGTGATAACAACTACACCTACTTGTCAACCCTTCAGAGACTTAACAGTGATGACAACTACACCTACTTGTCCACCCTTCAGAGACTTAATAGTGATAACAACTACACCTACTTGTCCACCCTTCAGAGACTTAATAGTGATAACAACTACACCTACTTGTCCACCCTTCAGAGACTTAACAGTGATAACAACTACACCTACTTGTCCACCCTTCAGAGACTTAATAGTGTTAACAATCTACACCTACTTGTCATTTCTGAACAATGCCAGAGCATGTCCTGTGAAGTCCTGAGTGTTGGCATCAAGCCCAAACTTCTCGTACAGCTGTTTGGAGACCATGGTGGGATCAACTCCCTTCCAGGTCTTGGCATCGTCTATGTCAAAGTCCTGCACATGCTGGAGGAAGTTCTTGAAGCGTCGCTTCTCAAAGATGCCCATCAGAGCTAGAACAGGCAAACATGTTGACAGTAAAACACTGTGTGTGTGGCAAGATGTGTTTAATGTGTGGCTAAGATTTTGTGTGTGTGTGTGGAGGTAGATTGTGTGTGTGTGTGTATGTGGGGCAAGATTTTGTATGTGTACGACAAGATTTTGTGTGTGTGTGTGTGGCAAGATTTTGTGTGTTTGTGTGTGTGTGTGGGGGGGGGGGGGGGGAGATTTTGTATGTGTGGGGGGGCAAGATTTTGTGTATGTGTGCGGCAAGATGTGTTTAATGTGTGGTAAGATTGTGTGTGTGGCAAGATTGTGTGTGTGCGGAAGGGGGGGGGGGGGGGGGGGAGAACAGTGAGTGAATGTGTGTGTGTGTGTGTGGGGGGGGGGGTGTTAGAGAAGGAAGAGAGAGAGAGAGAGAGAAAATATGCATGCATACTATACTCTCAGTGTGACATGATGTGTTTATACTATATTCTAAGCGTGACATGTGTATATAATATATATATATATACAATACTCTGAGTGTCACAAGACTTGCATATACTAGGCTCTAAGTGTGACGTGTGTGTGTGTATATATATATATATACTCTGAGTGACATAAGACTTGTGTATACTATGCTCTAAGTGTGACATGTACATATATACAATACTCTGAGTGTCACAAGACATGTATATACTAAGCTCTAAATGTGACATGTGTATATATATATATTTCTTCTTCTTCTTTGTCATTCATTCGGAGTTTTTTTTTCTGACGTTATTGCGTTGTGCCTGTTTACAGCAGAGCGGCGTTCTTGCGCCGAAAGGCAGACACATCCGACTTCTGCGGGCATTTGTTGACCGGGTTAACCTTCCCAGGGGTTTCGTAAGACGTTTGACTCTCACTGTTGTGGTGATATTCCCCCATTCCAGCTGGCCCATTTAGAACAGCCGAAGACATAACGGTCAGCTCTCAAGGGAAGGCAGGGGCAGACCATGGGCATTCCCTGCCATCCAAGGAGGCTTCCATAATTGCAGAGCCGACACATAGCGCTCTGGTACTGGGCTCACCCAAGGAATCGTCACGTCCTGAACATGGCTGCTTAGCCTCACTTCCGAATATTGGGCCCTCAGTTCACCACAGGCTGTTCCTCCGGAAACTAGAAGAATGCAGTCTGCAGATAACATCCACACAGTGAGCTTTCAATTCGGACTTTCCACGTAATGGATTTGCTATCCAAGCAATATTCCATTTCGTGCCATTGGGACGCTTTTTCCGTCTTTGATGACGCCCACACAATGAGCTTTTGATTTGGACTTTCCATGTAATGGATTTGCTAGCCAAGCAATATTCCATTTCATGCCTCTGGAATGCTTTTGTAACCGACATACCTGTGGTATGAAGTGTGGCAGTCTAAATACTTCTTCATGCACCTTTAGATGTCAACCTGAATGTAGTTAAAGTAAGCTGTGGTCAACTTGAGCTTGTTGATATCGCCATACAGCTTGTCCTCAAATGAAGCAGGTGTGCGCCAAAATATCTTTCTCTGTTCTGCATATATTGGGCACTCCTGAAGCAAATGTTTAGCTGTCATTTTAATAGTTCCACAATTACATTAATCGGTATCTCCTATCTTTAGTTTATTGAACAAGTGGTATTTCACCCTGTTATGTCCTGTGTGGAGTCTGAAGATTGCCACTTGTTCTCTTTGGTTGAGTTTGTAATATGCATAATCCTTCTGGTGGCCTGGATGCTCTGATTCCCATTTGGTTCAAATATATATATATATATATATATATATATATATATATATATATATATATATATATATATATATATATATACACATATATATATAATACTCTGAGTGTCATAAGATGTGCATACTATGCTCTGTGACGTGTGTATGTGTATATATATATATATACTATACTCTAAGTGTCACAAGACTTGTGTATGCTATGCTCTAAGTGTGACATGTGTGTGTGTATATATACTATACTCTGAGTGTCACAAGACTTGTGTATGCTATGCTCTAAGAGTGTGTGTATGTGTGTGTGCGCGCGCTCGTGATTTGAGTCACGAGAAGACATATTGCAGAATGATATAGTCACAATGTATTCCATTCCTCAACAGGCCTTCCTAAAATGCTTCCAACAATTTAACAAAGCTAGAGGAAGTGTGTACTGTCCCAAAGTGTGCACTTTGAAGAGGATTAGGATTTCAAGCCTTCAGGTGAGTAATTATAGTTTCCCAGCCAAAGGTCCAATACTTTTTGAACAGACCTCATATCTTTCATGGTGTAGGACCTACACAACGGATATATGTTCTCGTGGAAAGCACCAACACAAATAAATATATGTTCCCAGACAGGTCATCTCACTTTGTTCAAAACCTCCTCAACCACAGTACCATTAACTATGACCTAATTCAGCCTGCAGTATTGTAGCAACATTACAAATTTGTTCAAAACTCCAACCACAACACCTACCACTAATTATGACCTAATTCAGCCTGCAGTATTGTAGCAACATTTCACATTTGCTCAAAACCCCTCAACCACACCTACCACTAACTATGACCTAATTCAGTTCAGCCTGCAGTATTGTAGCAACATTTCAAATTTGTTCAAAACTCCAACCACAACACCTACCACTAATTATGACCTAATTCAGCCTGCAGTATTGTAGCAACATTTCAAATTTGTTCAAAACTCCAATAACAACACTTACCACTAATTATGACCTAATTCAGCCTGCAGTATTGTAGCAACATTACACATTTGTTCAAAACTCCAACCACAACACCTACCACTAATTATGACCTAATTCAGCCTGCAGTATTGTAGCAACATTTCAAATTTGTTCAAAACTCCAATAACAACACTTACCACTAATTATGACCTAATTCAGCCTGCAGTATTGTAGCAACATTACAAATTTGTTCAAAACCCCAATAACAACACTTACCACTAATTATGACCTAATTCAGCCTGCAGTATTGTAGCAACATTACACATTTGTTCAAAACCCCAATAACAACACTTACCACTAATTATGACCTAATTCAGCCTGCAGTATTGTAGCAACATTACAAATTTGTTCAAAACCCCAATAACACTTACCACTAATTATGACCTAATTCAGCCTGCAGTATTGTAGCAACATTACACATTTGTTCAAAACCCCAATAACAACACTTACCACTAATTATGACCTAATTCAGCCTGCAGTATTGTAGCAACATTACACATTTGCTCAAAACCCCAATAACAACACTTACCACTAACTATGACCTAATTCAGCCTGCAGTATTGTAGCAACATTACACATTTGCTCAAAACCCCTTAACCACAACACCTACCACTAACTATGACCTAATTCAGCCTGCAGTATTGTAGCAACATTACACATCTAGAATGGTCTGCATCACTACAGATGTTTCTTCTCTTCAGCCAGCACCTTGTAGACAGCAACATTACAAGTCTAGAATAGAGTCTTACATGACTGCAGAGCTTCCTTCTCGTCAGCTGGCACCTTGTAGATTTTCCCCCCCTTATACACATAACTGCCATCCACAGATTTGAACTCCAAGTAACGTGTCACACCAGTATGAATTAGCAACCTCACCAACTGACCTGTAAACAAAACAATTCACTACAGAAACAGCAAGAATGTTTTATGTGAGTGTGAAGAATTACTTTTCAAAATGACATAATACGACGTTCCCGGGAAGGTTAACCCGGTCAACAAACACCTGCAGAAGTCAGATATGTTGCCCTAACGGCGCAAGAAAGCAGCTTTGCTGTAAACAGGCACAACGCAATCATGTCCAAAAAATCTCTTCGGATGAACACAGAAGAAGAAGAATACCTCATTCTTTTATCCAGCACAGGAATACAATTCAAAAACATCAAAGTCATATGTGCTGTTATATGCAGAAACTTCTTCTGTTCCTCTTTCAAGGGCAGTGCATCACTAGTTATATCTCTCAAAGGTCAGTGTGTTTGACTTCGGCATACATTTGTCTCCAGTTTGCTTCCTATAGACAGATGTCATTCAAGGTTAAGGGCTCTATTTATCTGTGGGTAGGCTCTCTTTCCCAACAATTTTACCAGATCAACATCCTTAAGGCCTGCTCTTTGTGATGTCCAACTGCTATGCAAGTTTTAACATGCACAACTTGCACATGGGACCTCCTGTTTTCGGCCCTTACCTAAGAAGGTTAATTAATCGATCTCACTACCCTAGAGGTCAGGGGCGATGTGGCATTAGATTCCAATGGTTCTTGGAAAGATTTCTAGATTTTAGCTGAGATTGAACTTTGAACCTTCTAAGCCTGAGGCTGACACCGTAACCTTTCAGCCATGCTCCTCTGCATCAATCAATCAATCAATCATGTGCCGTGCCGGAAAGCATGGGCGGTCATGACTCGATGATGAGATGAGAAGAGATGAATACCTCTGAAGTCAAAATGGGTTCGCCTGATGGTGAGGAACACTATGAATAGAGAAAACTAACCCACACACAAAATTCAGTCCAGCACTACTAGTAGTAGTGTGTATGGACAACGCTTGAGTTCAAAGCGAGCAAGCGCCAATAAAACAACAACAACAAAACACAATACACACACGCAATCAATATTGGCATTAATTATCACACAATAAACATTGTTATTTTTCATTGGTTTAACATGTTTCAATTAATCAATATTGCCATTAGTCAATTCGTTGAATATGTTTCACACAATCATTCATTGGCACCTTGCCGTCTTGACAGACGATAGTTTGTGCTTTAAAAAGGCATAATAACTTTTAACTATGGCGGTAGCGAGTGTGACTGATAAGGCCAATTTGCGCTGTAAATGTCCGTTCACAGTGGGTGCATGTGAACACGTGGTCATTTCCACCATCATGCACCATCTTACGTCTCAAACGCTTGGTGTGTGACTTTTCTGCAATAATTTTCTCCTTTGACTTTATTCCATTTCTGATATTTGCCCTCCATGCAACACGTTCAGCGGCGACTTGCTCCCAATGTGCATTATCAATGCCTGTATCAATCATGTCCCGCTTACACACATCTTTGTATCGTAGTAGAGGCCGACCCTGAGATCTCTTACCCATCTGTAATTCACCAAAAAAGATATCCTTTGGTATTCTACCATCATCCATCCTCCTAAGATGTCCTATCCATCTAAGTCTACGAAGACTGAGCATGGAATAAACTGTCACACAACCTGATCTTTCCAATACTTCAGTATTTGTGATTTTGTCTTGCCACTTAATACCAAGAATTCTTCGCAGACACCGCATATGGAAGCTGTTTAAATTGTTCTCTTAGTGTGAGTAAGTTGTCCAGGTTTCACTGCCATAGAGAAGAGTACTAAGGACACAGGCTTGATAGACAAGGACTTTTGTTTTGGCAGTAAGCTTCCTGTTCTCCCAAACTCTTTTTCTTAACCTGTTCATTGTTGTTGCTGCCTTACCAATCCGGATGTTGATTTCCTGATCTAGGGATAATTTGCTATTTACCACTGATCCTAGATATGTAAAATGGTCTACTATCTCTAGTTCGGCGTCGTCAATAAAGATTGATGGTACCTCATGTGCACCTTGTGACATAATCTGTGTCTTCTTTTTGCTAATTGTTAAACCAAATTCAGAACAAGCATTGGAGAATGCAGATAGTAGACATTGCAATTCTTCCTCAGAGTGGGTCGTAACTGCAGCATCATCTGCAAAAAGCAACTCTCTGATCAGTACCCTCCTAATTTTGGTCTTAGCCTTCAATCTCTGAGCATTGTAGAGGCCGCCATCTGAGCGTGAGTGAATGTATATACCACCATCCTGATCACGAAATGCATATTTCAGTAGAAGTGAAAAGTATATTCCAAAGAGGGTGGGAGCTAGTACACAACCTTGCTTAACTCCACTCTTGATTTCAAATTCTTCAGAAGTTGCACCATCAAACTTGATTATACCCTTCATGCCTGTGTGGAACGATTCCACAATGGACAGAAGAGTTGGTGGGCAGCCAATCTTCTTTAGTGACTTGAACAGACCCTCACGACTGACCAAATCAAATGCCTTTGTGAGGTCGATGAAGGCAATAAACAGTGGTTGATTCTGTTCACGGCATTTTTCTTGCATTTGTCGCAATGAGAATATCATATCAGTGGTAGACCGGTTCTGTCGAAAGCCACACTGTGATTCGGGGTAGACTTGATCTCCTAGGACTTGAAGTCTGCGCAGAACAATTCTGGCAAATACTTTTCCAACAATACACAGAAGTGAGATACCCCTATAGTTGTTGCAGTCGCTCCGATCGCCCTTGTTCTTGTACAGTGTTATGATGCTTGAATCTTTGAAATCCTGTGGGACTTGTCCTTCACGCCAGCATAGCTCTATTAGCTGGTGGATCTGTAGAGTGAGTGTGTCTTGCCCACTCCTGATAACCTCTATTGGAATCCCATCCTTACCTGGAGCCTTGCCAGATGCAAGTTCATTTATAGCACACTTAACTTCTGTTATGGTGGGAAGTGTGTCCAGGTGGTCAAGAGTTGGTAGAGCCTCTATGGCGTTGAGGGCATCATCCGCTAGTTTGGTCTCACTTGAGTAAAGCTCCAAATAGTGCTCTACCCATCTGCTGTTTCTTATCAGTGATGACTTCTCCAGTCAAGGTTTTCAATGGTGCACTTCTTTTGATCACTGGACCACAAGCTTTCTTTATTCCTTCATACATGCTTCTTATGTCTCCCTTATCACTTGCGATTTGAATGGACTCACATAACTTGATCCAATAATCATTTGCACACTGCCTGGCAGCCTTTTGCACATCCTTCCTAGCTTGCCTTAGCTCACTCAGAGTGTTACGCGTTGGTCTTTCCTTGTTTCTTAAGAGAGCTTTCTTCTTCTTATCAATCAGGGGCTGCAGAGTCTCGCTGTTGGCCGCAAACCAGTCCTGCCTCTTATGATCCACAGTGCCGTAAACCCCTACGGCAGTTTTATAAAGAGTTTCCTTAATTTGACCCCACTTTTCATTTACTGTACAATTTTCTGGTGTATCAGTGAAAGCATCTTCAAGTTGCTGTTGAAACTGAAAGCACTTTTCAGGATCATGAGTGTTAATAATATTAATCCTGGGGCTAGATTTGTGTTTAGCTGTGTAGATTCTCTTTGGTCTCAGTCTAACCCTTGCAACAACCAAAGAATGATCCGTATCACAGTCAGCACTGTGGTAACTGCGAGTCAATGATATATGGTTCAGATGTTGTCTCCGTGTGATGATGACGTCCAGCTGGTGCCAATGGCCGGATCTTGGATGTTTCCATGTGACCTTATGCATCTCTTTTGTTTTAAAAAAAGAGTTTGTAATACATAGGTCATTACTGGTGCAATGCTCCAGCAGCCTTTGCCCATTTTCATTCATGTGACCGATGTTGTATTTTCCAAGGCACACTGGCCATGAACTTGAGTCCTTGCCCACACGAGCATTGAAATCACCGAGCATATAAATGTAGTCAGATTTTGGAACTGCCTTGATCACGGAGTCTAACTCCTCATAGAACAAATCCTTCACATCATCAGAGGAATCGAGTGTCGGTGCATATGCAGTAATAATGGTGGCGAACCCACAAGAGGTTGCCAAGCGCAGGGATAATAGTCTTTCATTTCCTCCTGCTGGAATTTCAATCATTCCCAGTAGCGAATTCTTCACTGCAAAGCCCACACCGTGTTGCCTTTTTTCTGCCTGCCCTCTACCCTTCCAGAAAAAGGTGTAGTTGTTTTCCCTGAGTGACCCTTCCTCAGCGAGGCGAGTCTCCTGCAGGCCAGCAATATCAATGTTAAGACGATTGAGTTCGGCATCAATCACAGCCGTTTTTCTCACATCGTCAATATTGGTCAAGTCAGTGGAAAATCCTGGACACATGGTTCTCACGTTCCAGGTTGCAAGCCGTAGCTTGAGGTTTCTATTTTTATTTTTGTTTGTACCTGGTGCATTGGTTTTACAGCCTGCGATTCAGATTTTGTCCTAGCCCCAAGCACCCATTGAAGCAGGCAGGCTGTGGCGGATCAGCACCCAATTGGCTGGGGGCTGCCCAGCTTGAGGCGGGCGGTAGCTGATCAGTGACACCTATAGGTGTCTCCCACCGTCAGAGGCAACGCGTGGCGCCCCATGTCTACGCCAACTGACAAGGACTTATAACCCGTAACAGTTGCCTCTCGCTTTGATTCCGAGACCAGTTAAGACCAGGGATGGAGTTATTGCCTCTCCATAGCACAAAGCCTGGGCTAAAATATAGAGATCATGTGTTGCCCATGCAGCATGATCCCTCTCTCGGCCTGCCTAGTTCACTCCAGAGGAAAGGTAACACCCCTACATCTGGAACAAGACAAGCTGCAGAAGCTGCCGGATCAGCAAAGCAATGCTCTAACTGTCCGCCTGTCGGAGCTTCGATCCTAGACCAGTTGCCAACCAAGGCTTAGGGCCTGGTCTGCCCTGCCATGACAATTTTTGTCTTTAGCTTGCATTTCCTCGCACCAGGGTAAGGCTTGTACCCTCCCAATTGCGCTCTTCCGCCCGAAGCCGTTGGCACAATGTGGGGTGTCGGGTTTGGTAAGCGCCACCCAACGTTCGGCGCTAACAGAGACCAGGTAGTACCGTCTACTGTTATACGGTAGCTCAGTCATATCTGACTAAGACCTGACAGATTCACACAATCAATGTTGATATTACTCATCAGACTGATATCTTTCACACAATCTACTGGCACCTTGCCATCTTAACAGACGATTGTTACATTGTGCTTCAAAAATAGCACAAAGCCTGGACTTAATTGTAGAGATGTGTTGCCCATGCAGCATTATCCCTCTCTCGGCCTGCCTAGTTTACTCCAGAATGCTGCAGAAGCTGCCAGATCAGCAAAGGAATGCTCTAACTGTTTGTCGGAGCTTCGATTCTAGGCCAGTTGCCAATCAAGGTTTAGGGCCTGGTCTGCCCTGCCACGACATTTAGTCTTTAGGTTGCATTTCCTCGTACCAGGATAAGGCTTGTACACTCCCAATTGCGCTCCTCTGCCAAAACAGCTGGCACGATGTGGAGTATCGGGTTTGGTAAGCGCCGCCCAACATTTGGCGCTAACAGAAAGCAGGTAGTACCGTCTACTGTCATATAGCAGCTCAGTTAAATCTGATCAAGACCTGACACATTCACACAATTAGTTTCAAACTTTTCACACAATCAACATTACTAATTGCCATCAGTTTCACATCTTTCAAACAATTACACATTACCATTAGCCATGAGGAACTTTGGAATAAGATCAACATTCCAGTCGCGGCCTCTACCATACTTGTCTCCTACAGTAGGTCTGCCAAAGTGCTGGAAAACCTGGCAGACAGAACATATTTTCATATCAAGTGCTCTACAACTACAGCCTAAACAAAAGTCACAACAGAATACGGCACACAAAAGAACAGCTTTGAACACATGATAGGAGATAGAGGCAGCCTCAGAAGCTTCATGATGCCCGTCTGATTACACAGTATGGAAGGTGGAAGGCAATGACTATATCTGACTTTTGTCTATAATCCAGAAAGTTCAATTGGTTCTCTTCTCATTCTATGACTAAAGAACATTTGTTGTCACACTCATAGTTGCATGTTTGACTTTCATCAGTCATTTCCAGGGTCACACTCATAGTTGCATGTCTGACTTTCATCAGTCATTTCCAGGGTCACACTCATAGTTGCATGTCTGACTTTCATGTCATTTCCAGGGTCACACTCATAGTTGCATGTCTGACTTTCATCAGTCATTTCCAGGCACTTGTTAGTTACCCTGGTTTTTCTGCACAAGCACACAGGTAGCCTATGTGTTTAGCAACATATACCCAAGACGACTCATGATGTGTACAAGGATACTTTACTTTTTTTTTTCCCGTCTTACCTCAAACGCAGTCCAGACGTGAATGATTTCTCATGGACCTGTAGTCCGTGCTTGACCTTCGCTCAGCTTACTTCCGGCAGAGTGGTTCACAATCCACTCGATCTTCACGTCTGTCACTGAAATGTGCAAGACTCTAGGTCACCTGCACTGGGTGGTACTTTGCCCTACGCCAACTCCATGGCATTAAGGCGGTACACATTCTGATCAAGCAGGCTCATAGTCATTTAAGGCGGCACACATTTCTGGCCAAAATACTGGCAATACTGAAGGTAGCATACATTTCTGACCTGGCATATCTGAACTCAGTGAATTTGGCTATTGAGGCATATCTTTGAAGTAACTTGTATTTTTGTGTAACTAATATTTGTCAGTCAGCTTTCTCTGTACCCCTTATTTTAAACCACAATGGAGCAACAAGTACTCATACTCTCTCTCTCTCTCTCTCTCACACACACAAACACACGCATGCACACAAACACACACACACACACATATAAATATAACTGAAAATCAAAACTACACTGAAAGATGAACATGCAAAGAAAGATTGGTGTGTGACGGAGGTCAGCATGGCTGAATGGATATGAGCGCTTGCTCTTACACTTCCAGTTGCTTATGCCGAGGCAGTGGGTTCAACTCCTACACCAGTCAGCTGGACTAAAATATTGACTTCTTGTCCTTAACTTGGCAACATAAATTACAAGTACCCCAGAAGTTGGAGTGGGTTTGGCTGCCAGCAAGGGACACTGATAACAGGGAAAGCTAATCCAGGCGCAAAAATCAGTTCAGTGGACCAGAAGTAGTAGCATGTGGATGGACTATGATTGCGTTCAAAGCAAGCAACAACAAAAAACACAAAAATTGGCATGTGATGTGGAAATGTACTCTTACCTGATCCAATGGAGTCAGTGATGCACTTTCCCCGCCATAGTAAGTATTTCTGTCCACATGGAGAACTTTCTTCCCAGACACAGAAAGCATTCCACTGAGGATACATTCCTACGGGAACAAACAGAGAAGACAATATGGCTAACTCGGGTCCGTTAGTTATTCAAGGATCAAACAATTAATGACATTTAAATGCACAAATATTACAATTATAAATTCTTTCTGTAAACAAAACATTCATTTCCAGGTTTTGATTGCACTCAAAGAAGTCAATAGCGGCCTATTAATGAAGTTGATAGTGGACTGCACTGGTAATGTCATGGGCAGGGTCAGATGCGGGCTCAAGGCTGGGATCATCACCTGCATTTGAAAGGTAAAGATCAGCCTTATCTTCTTCCGTGCATTCAGGCCTACAAAATATGATGGCTCTATCACATCACTGACCCAAAACAAAAAAATGCTTTGGGAAAACTTTAATTGTAAATAGAAGTCAATACTTATGAATTTATTTCTCACATTATTCCTATGGAAAGCTGCAGCAACACAGTGGCGAACACACTGACCTGCCAGGCTGGTAATCTTGAATATAAATCCCCCCATCAAAGTGGAATGTTGTTGTCAGACTGACAGTGGGATCAACACCTTGTGCCACATTTATTGAAAGACAGTGGAAGATCAAGTGGTTTGGCCATGTCGTTAGAATGCAACACCATCAACTATCATCTCTGGCTCGTATGTCAAAGATCATCCATAACGAGACCAAGTGGATGCACATGGAATGACACTATCCAGTGCCACCCATCGGGCGCTGGAGTGCCAATTATTCCTCCCCATGACGCTTGACAGCGTAAGTGGAAGATGATGATGATCAAAGTGGAAATATAAAAATTCCCAGATCGATCAAGCCTAAAATGGGTACCAGGAAATGCTGTGGGTACAAAAGTTGCTGGCATGAACTGATCACATGACCCACAGAAGGTTGATTGGTCTATACGACACGGCTCTAGCTATCATGCCCAATGGACCTTACAGCATGTGAATGTGTCCTTTACTGTTATTTACTGTCTATTACTTTAAGGGCTCCCTGGGGGTTGATCTTTCTGTTCACTGATTTTGAGGTTAAAGTTCATTAAGAGGCCTCTCATTACACATGGATGTTTCCATAAGTGCTTCAGTCTCCTCTTGTAGATCATAAAGGAGAACTACATGCAGTGCACAAACTCCATGTCCCCAGCAACAATCCCATTATGTGTGTATCAGAATCCACATACACATGTGTGTTACACTGGCCCTTATGGGAAGCAGAAAATAGTAACACACTAACCTACCATGCCTGTTGTAAACGGCAACTGAGGTGGGTTGGTGTGGGGCTGGCTACTCCCCTCCCATAGAAAACATTAGTTGCAAAATCCAACCAACCAAGGATTAGTCTAAAGATAAAGAAATAAAGAATAGCTCAGCCAACCAAGAGAAAAGGAGAATCTTCTCAAAGACCTAGCCTAACATGAGTACCAGAAAATGTACTGGAAAGTAAAGGTGGTTGATGCAATACTGATCTCAACGCCCACTGACAGATAAGTGGTCTGTACAAGGTTAGGCTAGCACCATTTACGGAACATGCTTCATGACATGTGAAAGTCTCCTTTACTTTTACTGTACTCTACTGTCTATAGTTTCTTTCTAAACCTTTCACTTTCACCTGAGACTAGTCTTTTGATTCTTTTACAAGAATCACATCTCTCTTGTAAAGCTATGCTCAGGTGCCCATTCCATTTTGGGTTGAAACGGGAACCCTGGTTTGAGTCTTAAAAATAACCCCCCACCCGGAGCATGCTAGTGCTAGCCACTGCATGACTGCTCCACCCCAGCATTGTGAAACAATGTGAAAGGATACCATATCAATTATCATCATATATTAAATTAATATATAATTATAGTGCGCTACTTTTGGCTGCACAGTCGTTATCATAAATAATGCTTGCTTTTAACTACAGTATAAATAGTAACAGCATGAGACTAACAACAAGGCAATTGAACGATCTGAGAAACGAGGAAAGAAATTTGTCGTCTCCCAGTCAGTGTCACTGTCACCACTCAATCTCAGTTCTCACCATCATTCATTTCATTATCACCACTCGATTTCATACAATACAACTTCAAGGAAATAATTAACCAGACTTGGAGATTCTTTCATGTTTCGGGATTAATGTATAGATTACCTTGAGCCCAGTGCCCATAACGATGACATCGTAGGTCTCATCCATGGCTCACTAGTTTGTTTGTCAAGAAATGAAAACGTCCGAACTTGTGTAACACCCACTGGTGATGATTACACCGGGAACCTACAGCAAGATGTCCACTTCCTCCACGCGTAGTGATACAATGACAGTGCACAAATCATCAAAAGAAACCGAAGGAGACGTGAAAATAACTTATTAGCAAACTGGAAAAGATTACAATATTGCAAGATAGAAGAGTCAACAGAACCCAACAACAAGGGTAAAAGGCTGACAAACGACCCTATGCGTCAAAGATTTAACGGCCTTAAAGAGAGAAGACTAAATTTAAAAATTTTGTAGAAACTTCAAACGTGTATTTCTGTCTATAAATTCTTTTGATGGGTCTTCTCGATTACGGCTACTTGAGAAAGACCTACTCCTCCTTCTTTCAAATTAATTTCTGAAATGTGGCTGATTTGGTCACAGGATTGTTAATCTGAGGCTTGGGAAGCCCTAATTATAACTTCTCTTCTGAGGTTGAACGGAGAAGGGGGTAATGGAAATATGACATCACAGCCCTTAATGCCGCAAAAATAACATGAAAAATACATTCAAATGTATTGATGGGCACTCGTAAAAGTTTATGAAATTAATAGAAATGCATTAGGGCATAAACTAGATAATAATATAATTGAATAATAATTGAAAGTCATAGTGACCACAACATTTCGCCTCCGAATGATGACACACCTCTCTGTAAGAAGTGTACTTCGACGTACGGCCAGCTATTATCATCATCACCATCTTCCACTTTTGCTGTTAAGCGTGGGGAGGAGGGGTTGTAGTTGACGTTCAAGCGCCCGGCAGGTGACACTAGATAGTGTTATTCCGTGTGATTGTACAATTGATGGCGTCAATCTATTTTCTTTTCGGGCATCCTCTATAAATTATTAGATCTTCTTTGATGTAACGCCAGTGCTGGTAGTTGATGGTGTTGCATTCTAACGAGATAGCCGAATCCAGAAAACCAAAGACCGAAATATGTGTGCATGCACAATTTCTTACTCGGTCTCAGATAGTTAAGTTAGCAGCTCGTTTCAAGCATCTCATCTCGCAGGTGTTGATTTTGCGCGTGTGATTTTGATAATATCCAATTATGACATTGTTAGCATAGGGTTGGAAACTATAAATCTTTAAACAAGTGTCTTCTGTAGCCAAGTCTCTAATTGCCCTGTAGAGTTTCTTTCCTGAGTTTCTTTCCTAACGTTGCCAGGACGAAGACCTTCCTTCCTACTTTTCCGATTTCCAACTGCCATGAGATTTGTACCTTGCGCAATTTGCAAACAAAACCTTCTTTCTCACAATTATCAGAGTGGATATTTCTTTTTCTTCGTTTTGTTCTTTTCCTTTTTCTTCCTCTTCCTCCTTTCCTTCATCACCCTCTTCTTCTTCTTCCTCCTCCCTCCCTCTTCTTCTTCTTCCTCCTCATCCTCTTCTTTTCATCTCCCAGTGGAACCCAGGTCCACATCGAGCTCTCGTGAAGTCATTTGTAAACTTGTTCATGATTGGTTGCTTGACGCTCGCCGGAACTCCTTAGCCTCCCTTTAAGTCATGCATATTGGTTGCAGTGTTACTATTCAGTATTCTGTGTTTCCTTTATGGGCCCCAGTACACACGGGCGACGTGACTACTAGAAACACTACACGGTGTTGCTGAGCAAAACACCTTTATAAACTGAAGAAAAAGAGGTGTCTGTAATAGAGGTCAAACATATTATTTCACGTAAATGTTTACACACGTCAATTTTTTTTTTTTTTAGCATATCCTTTTTACAGGACTTAGCTGTCAACACCAGCATCTTTCAGCTGTATGTTGATTTCTTGGCAAGATTACGCTCAGTAGTTTGCCATTGCTTTCTGAGCGGCCGGCTCACATACCCCGTAAGTTACCGATGCGATTCGAAACACTGCTGATTTGAACCGTCATCACGTTACCTGACGAGAGTATACGAGATTACGGAGAAAAGTCATAACCTCTAAGCCACGAAGCCGGCTATACACACGTCCATATCAAAGTTTATTTATATATGCCCATTTGTCTTTGTTTGTTTTTATTAATTGGTGTTAGTTTGTAGAACCACAACATACATTCTGTCATTTGTGATCGTTTTCTTGTCAAGTTTATCTGTTCCACTTTTTCCCCTTTTATTTGTTACATGTTCTCCACAGATGAAGCCATTTCGTTTTCGGTATTTTTTTGTGTGTGCATATCCTTTACAGGACATCGCTGTCAACACCAGCATCTTTCAGCTGTATGTTGATTTCTTGGCAAGATTACGCTCAGTAGTTTGCCATTGCTTTCTGAGCGGCCGGCTCACATACCCCGTAAGTTACTGATGCGATTCGAACCACTGCTGATTCTAACAGTCATCACGTTAACCGACGAGAGTATACGAGATTACGGAGAAAAATCATAACCTCTAAGCCACGAAGCCACGAAGCCGGCTATACAGGATGTAAATTCCAAGTACTGGTATTTCTTACCCAGATGGTTTCTACAGTTGGAGAGGGACAGAGGAGTTCTGCAACACCCCGCCCCCCCCCCTCTCTCTCTCTCTCTCTCTCTCTCTCTCTCTCTCTCTCTCTCTCTTCCCTCGGAGATGGGATTTGGAATCGGGTCCGCAGGAAAATCTCTTTATCAGCCTCACCCCCAATAAATGCAAACTCATTTCAGCGCTAAGATGGCTTGAACGTCAACGCAGCTTTCTCAGGGGTTAGAACATAAGTCTTCCAGAGGTCTTCTAACCAACCACACAACAAACCAACACCCAATTAACAAAACAATCATATATCCAGCCATCATCATCAAGTGCCATGCCAACTGGCGTAGGTGTTCATGAATCCCCACAGATCTCGGTCCCTGGTTTTCTGGATTAACTCTACCGTTGATATTCCTCTACGCCACCGCCGCAATCCATCCAGCTTCATTTATCTATCCAATCCCCAACCAAAATCAAGCAACCTATTACCAACTATTTAACGAAAAAAAGAATCAGCAACATCAACAATCAGCCACTCACCAACAAACGAATCAACGAACAAACCATAACCTAATCAACAACAAACCAACTAACCAATCAATCCAGTTTGATAACTTTCAATAACATCCAATGAAACACTTAGTTAGTTAATTAGTTGGTTAGTTAGTTAGTTAGTTAGTTAGTTAGTTAGTTAGTTAGTTAGTTGATTGGTTGGTTGGTTGGTTAGTTAGTTAGTTAATTAGTTAGTCGACAGATCATCCCCATTGCACATCGGATCCCCTCCTCAACACATCCCGCAGCGTGTAGCGGCTAACGACACCAATTCTGTGTTTGTTTATCAATCTTCTTTGGCTTCCTGCGTAGTGTTCTTGTTTGGCCACACCTCTTTTAATTTGCTGTTCTCGCAGTCTGACCATGGTTGTAGACTCACAGTCATCACTTGGTTCTCGCAAAAGTCTTACTTCTCGTAGAGCATTCTTCTTCTTCTTCTTCTGCGTTCATCCGGATTTTTTTTTCGGATGTGACTGCGTTGTGCCTGTTTACAGCAGAGCTGCGTTCTTGCGCCGTTAGGCCAACACATCCGACTTCTGCGGGCATTTGTTGACCGGGTTAACCTTCCCGGGAGTTTCTTAGGACGTTTGAATCTCACTGTTGTGGTGTTATCCCCCATCCTAGCTGGCCCATATAGAACAGCCAAAGACATCCTGGTCAACCCTCAAGGGAAGGCAGGGGCAGACCATGGGCATTCCCCGCCATCCAAGGAGGCTTCCATACTTGCAGAGCCATCACACAGCGCTCTGGTACTGGGCTCACCCAAGGAATCGTCACGTCCTGCACATGGCTGCTTAGCCTCACTTCCGTATATTGGGCCTTCCGTTCACCATAGGCTGTTCCTCCGGAAACCAGAAGAATGCAGTCTGCAGATGACATCCACACAGTGAGCTTTCGATTAAGACTTTCCACATAATGGATTTGCTATCCAAGCAATATTCCATTTCGTGCCACTAGGACACTTTTTCCACCTTTTATGAAGCCCACACAGTGAGCTTTCGATTCGGATTTTTCACGTAATGGATTTGCTATCCAAGCAATATTCCATTTCGTGTCACTAGGACACTTTTTCCACCATTAACGAAGCCCACACAGTGAGCTTTTGATTCGGACTTTCCACGTAATGGATGTGCTATCCAAGCAATATTCCATTTCATGCCTCTGGGACGCTTTTGTAACCGACATACCTGTGGTATGAAGTGTGGTAGTCTAAATACATCTTCATGCACTTTTAGATGTCAACCTGAATGTAGTTAAAGTAAGCTGTAGTCAACTTGAGCTTGTTGATATCTCCATAGAGCTTGTCCTCAAATGAAGCAGGCGTGGGCCAAAATATCTTTCTCTGTTCTGCATATATTGGGCACTCCTGCAGCAAATGTTTAGCTGTCATTTTACCAGTTCCACAATTACATTCATCGGTATCTCCTATCTTTAGTTTATTGAACAAGTGGTGTTTCAGCCTGTTATGTCCTGTGCGGAGTCTGAAGATTGCTACTTGTTCTCTTCGGTCGAGTTTGTAATATGCATCATCCTTCTGGTGGCCTGGATGCTCTGATTCCCATTTGGTTCTATAAGTGCTTTTTATAAACCTTTTTGCCTCATTATAGGTTATGTCTATGTCAGGCTGTGGTAATCGTCCACCCTCTTTTGCTAGTCTGTCAGCCTCTTCATTTCCAGGTATACAGCAATGTGATGGGATCCACTGTATTACAATTTTTTTTGGAATTCTGGCATAGACCATGGAGTGCTGCTCTTAGGTCAGCTAGTTCTGTGCTGTTTTTGCTCTTCAGTATTGAGACAGCTGACTTTGCATCTGTGAAGATAGCTATTTGCTTCTCTTTATTTTCCTCCATCAAGAGCATTTCTGCTGCAGTTTTCAAAGCCTCTACCTCCGCTTTGAAGTTACTTGAAAATTTTCCAGTTGCCACTGTCTGTGTTTTTATCACTCCATTTTTTAAATTAAGGAGAATTCCTCCTCCTCCATTTTTAATTGAATCTTTGGCTGATCCATCTGTATATGCATGGGTCCAATTGCTGCTTGGGTAATGTTCTTTTATGTAGTTGAGGGTTATTTTTCTTCTTTCGGTTTCATTCTGAGCGTTCTTTTTCTCAATACCAGGAATGTTTTCTATCATCTCAGGCAGTTGCTGCTGTCTCTAAGCTGGGAAGTTGTGTGCATTGTAAATGGGCTTGACTGTTGATATGTTAAGTATGGGATCTGCCATAATCTTTCGTTTTGCAGTTTCTACAAAGTTGCTACGCTTCAGTCTTCCTTTTCCAAAACCATTAAACCTGTTATACATAGGGTGGTCTGTCAATCTTCTAAATTTTTCTGCTTGTTGCTGGGCTCTGCTATCTCTTCTGTCCTGCATTGGTTGTAAACAAGTGATCTTTTCTAGTTCATTAATAGGCGTTGTCTTCAGGCTTCCAGTTATGATTCGCATTCCTTGGTTTTGGACTCTACTTATTTTGTTAAAGTTTGACTTAGCTGCTGTTGCCCAAGCTGCAATGCCATATTCCAGTACTGGCCTCACCCGCCCAGTATATAACTTCTTGAGAACTTTCTCATCTGCTCCCCCATGTTGTACCAGCAAGCTTTTTCATGACTGCCATTCTTTGCCTTGCTCTTGTTCGATTTTTCTCAACCTGTGTCTTCCATGTCAGGCGACGATCAAAGGTGACTCCTAGATAGTTTGGATTTCCTTCATGGCGCAATATTTTTCCATTCAGTACCAGCTTAGGTTGCTGAGTTTTATTTGAGAGGGAGAACACTGTGCATGTTGTTTTCTCCTCACTTATCTTCACTAGCCATGATTTTGACCAGTCCTCTAGCGCTAATAAGGCATGCTGTATTCTGCTGTTAGCTGTACTAATATATTCTTCAGATGTCCATATGGCTAGGTCATCTGCAAAGGAGGATGTGTGTACTCTGGCTGAAAAATTTTCCGTGATGTCATTTATACATGCTAGGAATAATGTTGGTGAAAGAACTCCTCCTTGGGGGACACCTTGCTCCAACAGCATCATTTTGCTTGTTTGTCCTTGTACTTTTGTCCTGGCAGTTCTGTTCTCAAGGTAGTGGCTGATCCATTTATACATTTTTCCACAAACATGCATTTTTTGCAGTTTTACTTTCAGTCCTTCCTTCCATACTTTATCAAATGCTTTTTCTAAATCTATCCAGACTGCTAGTGTGTGCTTTTTCTCTTGGAAGGCATCCTCTATTTCCTGAGCTATATAGGTTATTTGATCTTCAGTGGATCTGTACTTTCTTAATCCTGCTTGGTGTGGTGTTAAGAGTTTGTTTTCTTCCAGATGCCATGTTAGCCTGCCATTGATAATGCGTTCCATTAATTTTCCTACACAGCTAAGTAGACTGATAGGTCGATAGCCATTTGGTTCTTCCAGGTCTTTTCCTTTCTTTGGGACTGGTATTAGTATAGCTTCCTTCCATGCCTGTGGGACTATTCCTCTCTTCCAGCTGTTATTTAGGACTGCTAGTAGTTTCTTCTTTGCCTTGGTGCCTAGTCCTATTAGCATTTCATTTGTGATTCCATCCTTTCCTGGTGATTTCTTCTTTTTTAGGGTATTCATTGCCTGTTCCATTTCTTCCATTGTTAGGTTTGCTATCATATATTCTGCTGCTGTCTCTGTATTTCTATGATGTATCTGTTTGTCTTTGATTGCTTTCTTCTGATCGGTTGTAATATCAATGTGGTTTGCATTTGCATAGTGTTCCATGAGTGCATTTGCAGCCTTTTTTCCTGTAAGCAATGCATTTCCTTGTTTAATTGTTATTTGTTTGTTTCTAGGTCCTTCATTGTTCATGGCTTTCACTAGTTTCCATAGTTTGTTTCCATCCCTGTCAAAATTCAGGTTTTCTGTTTTTTCCCTCCAACAATCTCTTGTTGTTTGATTTACTGTTCTTTTATATTTTGCTGAGATGGCTTTGAGAGAGATGTTCGCTTCAATTGTTTGTTCTCTCTCTGCTGTCTTCCTGGCATCTTCAACTTTGTCCTCCAAACTTTGTAGTTCTTCAGTCCAGTATGGTTTGTAATTTTTCCTCGCTCCTCTTGGAAGGGACTCAGTGGCTGCCTGTATTATCGCTCTGTTTAGACTTTCCACCATTTGCTTTATGTTGCCATATCGTGTTTTCACAATATTTGTCTGTTAGTATGGCAAATCTGTCCCAATCTGCTCATTTGTAATTCCAGCGGGGCAAGGGCTTTTGCTCCTGTGGAACATACTCCATATTCATTACAAGCTTGATTGGTCTGTGGTCACTACCTGCTAATTGGTCCAGCACATGGCGATCGATTTTGTGGAGGATGTCTCCTGTGCAGAAAGCTAAGTCTGGAGTAGAAGTGGTAAGCCATCTTCTGGAGTAGAAGCTCGGTGTGTCATCCGCTTTGTTGAGTAGATGGATATTTGGGTCTATTTCCCAGTCCTCCAATTCATCTCCTCTTTTGTCAGTATCTGGGTATCCCCATCTTTCTGAACGGCTATTAAAGTCTCCGACAATAATGCAGTTTGTGTCAGTTATTTTCATGTTTGAGAGTGTAAGGTCCTTATCTGCTGGGCTGTACAGATTGTAGATTCTTATTTTCACGTCCTTTATCATTATATCAACACCTATAATTTCCGTTTGGTTGTCAGAGATCACAGATACTTCGCTGCAAGGTATTGTATTTCGTGTAAGTATTAGAACTCCTCCTTTGTGTCCTTCGCGTGTGGCCTGATATCCTCTGACTGAGAATTTGTGATTGGCGTTGAGGTGTGTCTCTTGAATGCATGCCACATCTATTCTATCTTTATGAAGACGCTGTGTTAGGGAGTCTTTCTTCTTGTAAACTCCTTCGGCATTCCACTGTAGTATGTTGAGTGTCCGGGGTATTTGGTCAATAGCTCTTAACCTACTCCTCTGTGTCTTGACTCCACAGCACAGGGGAAGGTGACCACCAGTAGTCATGGGTGGACCCCCTCGAGGCAGGGGGCCCGGCACTATCGCCGCCTGATGGGACTTCACGGGATTAGCACCATAACGATTACTTTTGATTTGTGACATCATGAATTAAGTTACGTTGCACTGCTTTGTCAAGCCTGTGGCTCAGTACATCCGATTTCGACAAGCATTTATTCAGGATGCTTTCCCTAGCCTTTGACTGTCCCCAGTCTACCTACAAGGCAGCAGGTTTTACGTTGCACTGCTTTGTCAAGCCTGTGGCTCAGTACATCCGATTTCGACAAGCATGTATTCGGGGTGCTTTCCCTAGCCTTTGACTATCCCCAGTCTACCTACAAGGCAGCAGGTTTGTGTGTCTCTTCGTCTGGTTCCTCTCCCTTGACCTGTCCGACATGGGTGGCCCTACCAGTAGCTGTGCTACCGTCGGCATAGCTCTTGGGGTCATTGGGACGCACAAGTCCCTCTACCTCGTCACGGTGGACACACAGCAGAGGGGGTAGAGCATTCAGAATGTCAGCCTGGTCCATGGCGCGTCCGCCCTCCACAGTAGCCTCACCTGCGAGCTTGTCAGCCCGCTCATTTCCTTGTACTCCTGCATGCCCTGGCACGAAGATTAAGCTAATCTTTGCCAGCCGAGACCGCTCCAGAGGCAGCAACCACTCTTCGGATCCACCGCATTTCAGAATTCCGATTTCTATCCTCTTGAGCATGCTCATTGAGTCACTAAGGAAACATTCCTATTGAATGTCTTTGTCTCGAGCCATGTTATTGCTTTACTTACTGCCATGACATCCATAGTCAGGCTGCTTGTGGTCTCAACAAAAGCACCTCCTTCACAATTCCCCCCCCCCGGCCTGAGCCGTAGGCCTAAAGGTCCATGAGCTTCTCACGCGTCGGACGACCGACCCATCTATATAAACGACAGCATCACCGTCTACCGAATTCTCGAAAATCAACGCTTTTTCTTCCGCCTCCACAGCAGCCGGGTTTTCTTGTCTGGATTTTCTGTCTAGTTGGATGCAAACTGAAAAGGACGTACATAAATTTGTTTTGCACTTGTACCCACTCTCCGCCAGGTTCTATGTCCTCAAGTGAACACACCTGTTGAAGAATGTCTTCGGCTTAACCCATCCACGACCTTCCTCTTTTTAACCTGCTGCCCTTCACCTTCCTAACGAAACACTTGGTTGAATGTAGCCACGCGTTTCTTTAGCCAGAGTGCAGCATACAAAACACGCTGCGCATTGGAATACACGCTTAGCAAACGTTTATCGCTGAAGAACTCACTCACTAATACAGATATACTTTTTTTTAAATGTTACGTGTCCTTTGCGGGATCAACCCCAAATCAGATTTATTTTCCAGGTAATTGTACGTTCAGTTTTGCCATTGCTTTCTTAAAAACAGTAAGTTTAAGTCTAAAACCCATATAAGGGAGAGATCCCGCTATCTCTCCGTTAGCGCCCCTGGAGTGTAAGAGCTAAAGAGCTCCAATCCTGTCGGCCACAGGTGGTCAAAGTGGTTTTTTTTTTTTTTTTTTTTCAATTTGTATATTGTCCTGTGCGTCCTTAAACCTCTTTTCTGTTCCTTTACATTTACGAGTGCCAATAAATACTCTTGAGTGTATTTCTAGTTATATTTCAATGGTATTAAGGTTCCCCAAACAATTGTTGTTTTTGAGGTAGAAGAAACATGATATCGGCATGGCACTTTATCACCGTGTTCTCATTGAACCTTCATTGAACAAAAATATGCAGAGGTATTTTTCGGCAACAGGTTTGACATCGGACCAGTCATGATAAAATAATCCCTGAAATATTCAGACATTTTCTTAATCCCGTCTCAACAAATGACTTATAAAAGATATCAGCCGTAAATAGAATATCAGCAAAACTCAATATGTGCCAACAAACAAACAATATTAAAACATTACAAAATTTGCACAAATATAAGTTATGTGTCATGTACCCCCACCCGCACCAACAGGCTTACGTATAAAATTACCTTTCAGATGAAAATTAGAAAATTATATTGCTGTGTAAAAAAAATTTATAAAAGAAATTAATCCTAAAAGCTATTACTGTTTACTGTTTGACAATAATAATTTGTCCATGTGTTTCGGTGATATAACGTCTACTTATGGTGGTATGTTAGCTGCGGGATAAATAACATGGCGACCTAGTTTGTTGACAAGTTGTACTTCCTCGAACTGACAGAAGTATTCCATCAAGTTGTTGTCAGAAACTGTCAATATAAACTTAATTTTTAAAACGTTTATGATAAACTTTATCATGATTTTCGTTCCTTTATGTCTTAAATAATGGCGGAAAGCAAACGGATCCCGAAAGAGCCTTGTCGCACTGCCTATCCAGGATCTCAGAACTCCAGGAGTTCGACCAACCATGGTCCCAACACTGTTGGCAACAGCGATCAGCATCAACTTGGAACATCGTCGAGAAGTCCTGTCTCTCTAGAACATGCTACTGTCTCAGATGGCGCTGCCGAAGGTAAACCAGACATATGTCATATGTGAAAGGCAGTAAAATAACATGCGTATTTTGTCACTTGTGAACATCGCTGACCTCAGAGTTTTAGATCTCATTTGACCAGTCTCATTCTCAACTCAACAACAGTTTAAGAATGTGAATCACTGAATGATGAATGGTGTTCACAACACGAATTTATGCCAAATGTTAAAGACAGTAAAATAGAACGCATATTTTCGTTACTTGTAAACATTGTTGGTCATCTCAGTTACTTAGTGTCCAGTTTAAGAATTTGAACACAAACAGGGCGTGAACATAACACAGTTACACACTATAATAAACTTGGGCTCCCACGGCAGACTTTATACTTTATGCTAGCAGCAGAAGGCGTGAACTAAACACACTTGTGAACTTGGGCATCCACAGCAGACTTGATGCAAGCAGCAGAGGGCATGAACTAAACACACTTGTGAACTTGGGCGCCCACAGCAGACTTGATGCTAGCAACAGAGGGCGTGAACTAAACACACTTGTGAACTTGGGCGCCCACAGCAGACTTTATGCTAGCAGCAGAGGGCGTGAACTAAACATACTTGTGAACTTGGGCGCCCACAGCAGACTTGATGCTAGCAACAGAGGGCGTGAACTAAACACACTTGTGAACTTGGGCGCCCACAGCAGACTTTATGCTAGCAGCAGAGGGCGTGAACTAAACACACTTGTGAACTTGGGCGCCCACAGCAGACTTGATGGTAGCAACAGAGGGCGTGAACTAAACACACTTGTGAACTTGGGCGCCCACAGCAGAATTGATGCTAGCAACAGAGGGCGTGAACTAAACACACTTGTGAACTTGGGCGCCCACAGCAGACTTGATGGTAGCAACAGAGGGCGTGAACTAAACACACTTGTGAACTTGGGCGCCCACAGCAGACTTGATGGTAGCAACAGAGGGCGTGAACTAAACACACTTGTGAACTTGGGCATCCACAGCAGACTTGATGCAAGTAGCAGAGGGCGTGAACTAAACACACTTGTGAACTTGGGCGCCCACAGCAGACTTGATGCTAGCAACAGAGGGCGTGAACTAAACACATTTGTGAACTTGGGCGCCCACAGCAGACTTTATGCTAGCAACAGAGGGCGTGAACTAAACACATTTGTGAACTTGGGCGCCCACAGCAGACTTGATGCTAGTAACAGAGGGCGTGAACTAAACACACTTGTGAACTTGGGCGCCCACAGCAGACTTGATGGTAGCAACAGAGGGCGTGAACTAAACACACTTGTGAACTTGGGCGCCCACAGCAGACTTGATGGTAGCAACAGAGGGCGTGAACTAAACACACTTGTGAACTTGGGCATCCACAGCAGACTTGATGCAAGCAGCAGAGGGCGTGAACTAAACACACTTGTGAACTTGGGCGCCCACAGCAGACTTGATGCTAGCAACAGAGGGCGTGAACTAAACACACTTGTGAACTTGGGCGCCCACAGCAGACTTGATGCTAGCAACAGAGGGCGTGAACTAAACACATTTGTGAACTTGGGCGCCCACAGCAGACTTGATGCTAGCAACAGAGGGCGTGAACTAAACACACTTGTGAACTTGGGCGCCCACAGCAGACTTGATGCTAGCAACAGAGGGCGTGAACTAAACACACTTGTGAACTTGGGCATCCACAGCAGACTTGATGCAAGCAGCAGAGGGCGTGAACTAAACACACTTGTGAACTTGGGCGCCCACAGCAGACTTGATGCTAGCAACAGAGGGCGTGAACTAAACACACTTGTGAACTTGGGTGCCCACAGCAGACTTGATGGTAGCAACAGAGGGCGTGACAATTACAGCCCTGGTTAGCTCGAACTGTTTATCAACACAGGATTTAACTGAATGAGTGCCAAAGGATAATATATCGCCACATGTGACCTCCCATTTGGACAGAAGGATGTTATAATGCCATACTAGGGTCATCATGTTATATGTTTTATTTCGTAGCATCTTACTCAGTTCCAATGCTCATTATATTACTTGTTCATTTGATTGTGTGCCATGTTTGGTCCAAACCTAATTTTTATTTAGTACTGAATTAGTTCAGAGCTTGAGAAGGGAGAGTACTGGTTTACATAAATGGCAGAATGCAAACATGAGTGCCAGTTCTTAACCCTGTCAGAATAAAGTCTCCTTTTTTACCCCTTCCCCTTCTATTTCTTTTCCCTTGCAGCCAAAATACAAGATTATAGGTTAATATTAATATTTGTCATTATTTTGATGTAGAATGGCACTATTTGCCGGATTATTCTGTATGTGTGGATGACAAACTATGTTCCTTGTGTGTATGTGTATATGTGTGTGGTAAACAGTTGTCCTGAGTATATATGTGTGTGTGTGAGAGAGAGAGAGAGTAAGAGAGAGAGAGAGTAAGAGAGAGAGAGAAGCTATTGTCCTATTTATACAAGCAGTTATATTGCCCTCTATTTTTGGTATATTGTGTTGTTTTCCCATGTGAAAAGCTGCACATTGCCTGCAATCCTGGGTGAGTGAGAGTTGTCCAGTGAATTTATAACAATTGAATTGATATAACTTGTTTTTGTTTGACCAGACCACTACACCACAAGTATACTGCATCAAGTGTTTGATGAATCGAGGTCATCATCTGCTGCCGTCAGTCTTAGTGCAATAAGGTCAGTCATTATGGTAACGTCCTAGATGATGGGATAACACAGTCAACCCCGTTCTTGTCCTCTCTGTCCTTCTCTCATTCTCTCTCTCTCTCTCTGTCTCTCTGTCTTTCTGTGTCTCTCTGACTCTCTCTGTCTCTCTGCCTCTTTCTCTCTGTGTCTCTGACTTTCTGTCTCTGTCTGTCTCTGTCTCTGTCCCTGTCTCTCTTTGTCTCTGTCTGTCTCTCTCTCTTTCTCTCTGTCTCTCTCTGACTTTCTCTGTCTCCGTCTCTCTCTGACTTTCTCTGTCTCCATCTCTCTCTGTCACTGTCTGTCTCTCTCTGTCTGTCTCTGTCTCTCTGTCTCTCTGTGTCTCTCTGTGTCTCTATGTCTGTCTCTCTCTATCTCTGTCTCTGTCTCTCTCTGTCTCTGTGCCTCTGTCTCTCACTCTATCTGTGTCTCTCTCTCTGTCTCTCTCTGTCTCTCTATCTCTCTCTCTGTCTCTTTCTCTGCCTGTCTGTCTCTCTTTCTCTTTGTCTCTGTCTTTCTCTATCTCTCTCTGTCTCTGTTTCTCTGTCTCTCTCTGTCTTTGTCTCTGTGTCTCTCTCTTTCTCTGTCTCTCTCTTTCTGTCTGTTTCTATCTCTCTCTCTGTCTTTGTCTCTCTCTTTCTTTGTTTCTGTCTCTCTCTGTCTCTCTGTCTGTCTGTCTCTCTCTCTCTCTCTCTGTCTTTGCCTGTCTCTCTCTTTCTTTGTTTCTGTCTCTCTCTGTCTCTCTGTCTCTGTCTCTGTCTCTCTCTGTCTGTCTCTCTCTCTCTCTGTCTGTCTTTGTCTCTGTCTCTCTCTCTCTTTCTCTGTCTCTCTCTCTCTTTCGCTGTCTCTCTCTTTCTGTCTGTTTCTATCTCTCTCTGTCTTTGTCTGTCTCTCTCACTGTGTCTCTGAGGCTGTTTTTCTGTCTCTCTCTCTATGTCTCTGTTTCTCTCTGCCCCCCTCTCTCTCCCCCCCCCCTCTCTCTCTCTCTCTCTCTCTCTCTCTCTCTCTCTCTCTCTCTCTCTCTCTCTCTCTCTCTTCTCTCTCTCTCTCTCTCTCTCTCTCTCTCTCTCTCTCTCTCTCTCTCTCTCTCTCTCTCTCTCTCTCTCTGTTGCTTTCTCTTGGAAAAAATGTTTCTAATCACAGGCATTTGAACTTCTTGAATACAAGTAGTAACTTTATGAAAGTTAGCAGTCACTTCATGCATACTGACAGTAATTTCATGAATGTTTGCAGAAGATTCATGAGTGCTTGCAGTAACTTCATTAGCTCTTGCACCTACCCATGAAAGCTATCAGTAATTTCATCAATGCCAGCATAACTGCAGGGATGATGATTTGAATGTTTGTAACCCGGGAAGGTTAACCCGGCCAACAAATGCCCTCAGAAGTCAGATGTGTCAGCCTAGCGGTGCAAGAACACAGCTCTGCTGTAAACAGGCACAACGCAATCACGTCCGAAAAAAAAACTCAGGATGAACGCAGAAGAAGAAGAAGAATGTTTGTAAAAAATATGTAAATGTGCGTTCTACAAGACATGTCTTTATCAAAAAGAGAAAGGGGAAATCTGGCCCCTGGGAGTAAGGCTTCGAGACAAACTCTGGGATGATCAGTGCAGACCTATAGTGAATTGTCTTGTTTGTGACCCATGCTGGAATAGACACATAGCAAACATTGATTGCTGTGAAAGAAGATGATGATTAATAAGAAGAAGAATGTTTGTGATTGCAGTATAAATTGTCATTGCAATGAGTGTTGTTGCTTTGTCTTGTCCTCCCTGTAGGAAGTCCTTACAGCTGTCATCAGTGGATGCGTACATCTCTGCATGTCTGAAGGAAGTCGCGGAGAGTGAGATGAAGTCAAGTAAGGACAGCCAGATGTCAGAGGCTGGACGTCTGGGCCCGCCAGAGTGCATATTTGACACCATCACCAATGTGGGCACTTTAATTGTAGACCCAGATAAACTGGAGGTAAGTGAGGTACCTGAGTGCTGGTTTCTTCATTTGTCTTTGCCAGCTTTTTGTCAGGCATCTGTTTGATGGTTTGTTCATTTGTCTGTGTCAGCTGTTTGTAAGGCATCTGTTTACTGGTTTGTATTTTAGTCTTTGCCAACTCTTTATCAGGAATTTGTTTATTTGTTTGTATTTTAGTCTTTGTAGGGCATCTGTTTACCAGTTTGTTTTTCAGTCTTTGTCATGCTTCTGTTTACTGGTTTGTTTTTCAGTCTTTGTCATGCTTCTGTTTACTGGTTTGTTTTTCAGTCTTTGTCAGGCTTTTGTTTACCAGTTTGTTTTTCAGTCTTTGTCAGGCTCCAGTCTACCAGTTTGTAGTTTAGTCTTTGCCAGCTCTTTATAAGACTATTTTATTTACTTATCCCTAACAAAGAAATACAAGTAAACATGTTGAGAACATACATCTTTTCTGTGGCAACACACAGATGTGAATCATAGACCATTTTGCAATCACTAAAGAAGAAAATTAAGGCTTTTGAACTTAAATGTTACAGGAAAATTCTTAGAATACCATGGATCAAAATGAAGGAAACCGGGAAGGTTAACCTGGTCAACAAATGCCCACAGAAGTCGGATGTGTCGGCCTAACGGCGCAAGAACGCAGCTCTGCTGTAAACAGGCACAACACAATCACGTCTGGGAAAAAACTCCGGATGAACGCAGAAGAAGAAGAAGGAAATATACTATCTTACAAGATCTTAACATCAAGTAATGCTGTGTCATGAACAGTATCGTGTCTCGGAAACTGAAATACTTTAGCCATATTAAACATGACACTGGCTGAGAAAGAAGGTAATAGAAGGTATATTCCTGGAAGGAAAGACAGGATCTGACCAGCACGAAGGTAGACATGGGACATTAAAGATTCCCTGCACATGAAAATAAATGAGGCAGAGAAACTGGGGAAATATCGAGAGTCTATCAAACAGGTTATGAGAGAGAGTCATTGACCTTCTGAGAGCAAAGGACCTGCTACATAATCTGGCTCTGTCTCTTTCTCCGTGCATTCAGGCCTACAAAATGTGATGTCTATCACATCACAGATTCATAGCAGATTCCTGCTTCAGGACATGTTTGTTTAAGATTCATTTGTTTTCTCCTTGCTGCGAGATAGGTGTTCATCTAAACCAGTGGTTCTCAACCTTTTTTGGCCCGTGCCCCCCTTCACCATATTTTCAGAACGTCATTCCCCCCCCTTTCGTATTTCCTACCTAAAAATTTGGCCCGTGCCCCCCTTCACCAAATTTTCAGAACGTCATTCCCCCCTTTCGTTTTTTTTTTTTTTTTTCCGCGTTTCCATCCTGTTTCAGGATATTGCGGTCAACACCAGCATCTTTCAGCTGTATGTTGATTCCTAGGCTAGATTACGCTCATCAGCACGCCACGACTTTCTGAGCGACCGGCTCCATACTCTCATAAGTCACTTTTGCGATTCGAACCACTGCTAATTCTCGTCGCGTCACGTGACGAGAGTATTCGGGGTTAGCGGAGAAAGCTGCTAACCCCTCAGCCACGGAGCTGGTCCCTTTCGTATTTCCTACCTAAAAATCCTGCCCCCGCCCCTACACAGTATACGTAATAATGGAAGTTAAATTTAATAGCACACACTAAAACAAGTCTAGACGTCCACATAAAACATGATTTGTGGGTCTACTTACTTTATAAATTGAATTTTAGAAGGGTGAGATGTACAGAACCGTACATTATGAAGGGAAAAACAATATCAAGTAATCGGTTCTTGTATTAACGTGATCTTGAAATAATCATGAAATCCCCCCCCCCCCCCCCCCCAAAAAAAAAAAAACTAAAATTCCACCTGGGGGGGGGGGGAAATTCCCCACCGGTTGAGAACCACTGATCTAGACCCAATTGAGATAATTGTTCATTGACACAATTCTGTTGTTTGAGATATTGACACAATTCAGTTGTTTGAGACATTGACACAATTCAGTTGTTTGAGACATTGATACAATTCAGTTTTTTGAGACATTGACACAATACAGTATGTCAATCATTGGCACAATGCAAAATTTTCAGTAGAACGTATTAGTTGTGAAATAATCTCAACAGAATGAGACCACAGATGTTGTGTGCTTTCGAAACAGATGTTTATCTAGATGAACATAAATGTAGTAATACCCTTTTTGATTTATGTTGGATTACTTTTGCAGATAACAAGCCATTCAAACTTCAGCAGCACAAAAGCCAATTGTTGTGTATATGAAGGTATTTCTGTCAGGCAACCAGTTGCCACTGTTGATTGAGTCTCTTGTTTATTATGAAGCTAATACATCATTGATGTAAATGTTGATCATCAGATCTGAGATTTTGTCTAGTCATCTTTCTTAGATTTTGTCTAGTCAGTAAAATGTTGATTAGTCAGAGGAGTGAGAGATGTTTGTATATTTTTTGTCTGCTATTCTTAGCTGCTGTTAAATTCTTTTTCTGTTTCTTCTTGTAATTACATTTGTGATAATTACACCATTAGGCGAGATCTCATGATGAATTTGACTATTTCTTTAGTTCCTCTTTAGTTTCATACTGCTTGAAATTTAGCTGTTGTTAAAATGAAAAGGCTCTCAGCTGCCAAAACAGTGGTCTGGGTTCAACCCTCAGCAGAGGCAGGATTATTCATTTCAACCAGTACGGTTCTTGGGTTGACCCAGCCTAATAAAAAATAGGTACCAGACAATTCAAAATAATGAATTACTTTAATGAATTAAACAGAAGTCACACCAATATTTTGCTCAATTTATTGCCTGCCTTTATTGCCTGTGACTATGTGTTTTAATTGTTATAGCTTAAGTATTATTCACTTCATGTGATATATAACTCTGACGAGATGCAGTGAAATATGCCAGGCAATAAATCATGCAACATATTGTTTGTGGCCTCAGTTTTTAAATACCAGTTCAGTTCAGTTCAGTTATTCAGTTCAGTTATTAGTTGGGGTATCTTCGTTGCACTCTGGACATGTCCATAGGTGCTCAGATCCTCCCCCCAGCATATGCATCAGCGTCCGGTGGCTAATAGTGCCAGTTCTGTGTTGGTTGACGAGGCACTTTGTTTTCCCGATGTACCTCTCGTGTCTGGCTGTGCCGATTCTTACTCCCAGGTCTTTCATCCTGGACAGCGATGTGGAATCACTGACGTCAAAATCCTCTGTTCTCACCAACTCTTTAAGGACGTTAATAACATCGGCATGATCCATGGGCTGGCCATCTACAGGGGGTGCAGAGCCAGCCAGTTTGTCAGCTCGTTCATTTCCCTCGACTCCCGCATGTCCCGGGACGAAGATGGTGACTTTACGGACAACAGACTTCCGCAGCGATTCAGTCCACTGTCTACGTACAGATCCAGCTTCGACCTTCTGAATCATGCTCATTGAATCACTTAGAACACACACGTTGGTATAATGCTGTGATTCCAGCCATATGAACGCCTGTGTAACTGCCATCACCTCCATCGTCATGCTGCTCGTGGTCATAGAGTGGGCACCACTGGATTCTTGAACAGTTCGGCCCGCTGAACGGGCTGTAAATGCCCACGCACTTCTCTGCTGCTTTACAACAGATCCATCTGTATAGATGAGCACTTCGGGGCTATCTGAGTGTTCATAGATGAGCGCGTTAACCTCTGCATTGACAGCTGCAGGGTTCTGCTCTCTGCACCGTCTGTCGAGTGTGATAATGCAGGAGAAAGTGCACTTAAAGGCTGGAGGCACCGGCACCCATTCCTTGCCGGGGTTGATACTGGTAAGACTGCAGACCTGTCTGACGACATCTTCCGCCCGACCCATCCATGATTTGCCCCTCTTTAGCCTGTCACCCTTTTCTCTGAATATAGCGTCATGCAGAGGGTGCTGCTCATCTGCACTTATTTTTAAGTATGCACGAGCTCTCCAGATCTTGATCCTGTGTTCCATTGTCGGGAAGTCAAGGAGGTATCTCATTGCTACACAGCTGGTGTCTCTCGTGCTGCCCAAAATGATGCGCATGGCTTCGTTTTGTACCTTTTCGAGTCTTCCAATCTGTGTAGGGCTGACAGTGAGGATGGCCAGGGCATACTCGATGCGTGAAAGTACAAGTCCTTGGAACAGAAGTATTAGCAGTCTTTGCTCGATATTGGCAGTCGCCATGACTCTCATTGCTGACAAACCTTTTCGAGCCTTCGTTATGACATAATCGACATGATCTCTGAAGGACAGGCTACGATCAAGCCTCACGCCAAGATATGTCATTGACTGGGTTCTACTCAAACTGCTCCAATCCATTCTTACTGCCGGCAGGTCTGTTTTCACAATATGGTTGTTTAGTGAGAACCATGTAACCGTTGCCTTTGCAGGGTTGACAAGGGCATCGGCATCAGCACACCATGAGGAAATTTGATCTAGTTCGCCCTGCATATCATTGGCAACCGCCTGTCTATCTCGACCCTGTCGATACACGAGGATGTCGTCTGGAAATTGTCCGGGGAAAAAAGGCAACAAGGAATGAACTGGCCACCTCACCTCATGAATCATGACCTGGAATATTTGAAGGCCTAACACTTGTCACCCCGAAACCCCGAATGCAGAATCTGCTGTGGGACTTCCTTGACCTTTTAATGTGAAAGTATTGTCTTTGCTATAATTATTTTTAATGCAGATTTTGTCTAGTCAGTAGAATGTTGATTAGTCAGCATGATGGGAGATGTTTGTATATCTTTTGTCTTATATTCTTAGTTTTTTATAGAATTTGTTTGGTCAATAAAACGATGCATAGTGAGTGGGTTGAGAGATGTTTGTAACTTTTTGTCAATGGGTGGGGTTTGTTAACAGTGGGGGTTTATTAGCAGTGGAGATTTTTAATCACAACATTCATTGTAATGTTTTTCTGATTATTTATTGGCAAGCTGAACAGCTATCTATGATAATCCAAGAACATTCTGTAACATTCAAGTTCCAGAGTCCTGATCTTCTTTAGTGACTGTGAAACAGTCCATTACTCACATCTTTATTGAGCATATAACTGAAAAGTTATTATGCATGTATAAATGTTTCCTCATGAAGTTAACAGTCTGTAATTTCAACAGGTAAATGGGCGTATGAGTTGATGCTGGCATCTAAGGGAGTCATGCAGCTCGGATGGTGTACTGCCAACTGCAAGTTCTCCCAGGAGGTGAACCTCTCATTATTGTTTTTTTTAAATTTCTTATCTTTGATGTATTCAAGAGCTAGAGGTAGACAATGATACAAGTGGGAAGATAACAGCAAGAGATAGACAAATAGCGGTCTGACAAAATGTAGTCAAATAGACAAATAGTGGTCTGACAAAATATACTCAAGACAAGAGACAGACAGTGTTGGAGATCCATTGTAGCCAACCTTCATTGTGGAGACGGCAGCTAATTGACTGATATTGTTGAGAACAGAAAGCTGCATACATAGGTCGTTTAGTCTGAAGACTGGTGTTGAAGCTATGTCTTTCTACTGTCTCCTATTCTCAGCAGCTGTCTTCATCTCAGCATAAGTCTGTGCCCCAGTGTCCTAATGTCCTTGGATGTTGTGTAATGTACGAGGGGACGTCAATAAGTAAGTCACAAATGGCTGTAGAAAACTAACAAAAAATGATAACAACTTGAAACCGGTTTCTTTTTATACATACATTGTCCCTTTATTTCTCAACATAATTTCCACCAACATTGATGCACTTATCCCATCGTTTTATCAGTCCTACCAAACCGGCTGCATAGAACTGCGTGCTCTGTTTTCTAAACCACGTTTTCACTTCACATTCAACTTCGGCGTCATTCGCGTCCTTGAGAAATTTTTTTCTACCCAGCTATGCACCGCCTTACGGGACAAACATTTGTCAGCATAAATAGGAAGCATTTCCTTATGAATGTCCTTAGCAGGCAGTTCTTTTGCCCACAAAAAACGCACAACAGCACGTTGCTCTTTGGTTGTACACTCCGTAAGTACAGTCGCCATTTTGTTTATGCGCTACGCATGCGCATGAATCACCTAGCGCACCTGACAAACGGGAATATAAAGTTCGATGTTGCTGTCACCTAATGACACCTATAGAAAACACCAACTACATTTACCTGCCATCCCACAGAACTTATTGACTCGCTTTCGTAGTTTTCTCTGTGTCATCCTTTTTATCTCTTACCCTGAGGTAAGCCTGGTGTGCTGATGCTGAAGTAGTGGGTTCAACCCATACACCAGTCAGTTGGACTAAAATATTGACTTCTCGTCCTTGACTTGAGGATGATTACAAGTACCTCAGAAGTCAGAGTGGGTTCACCTGATAGTGAGGGACACTGATAATAGGAAAAGCTAATCCACACGCAAAATCCAGTCCATGCACTAGAAGTGGTAGCACATATATGGAATACACTTGAGTTCAATATACGCGAATGCAAAAAACAAAACCCAAAAAATTTTGTCCTTCAGCATTTTTAGTAGTACACAATGTCTCATAATGTGACCAAGCCAAGATAACCTTTTTTTTTTTTTTGTTGGTGTTCAGTAGTTGTCAGTTTTCTCCATTGTCCTTAAGGATGGGTTAATTTTCTTCTTCTTCTGCGTTCATCCGGATTTTTTTTCGGATGTGATTGCGTTGTGCCTGTTTACAGCAGAGCTGCGTTCTTGCGCCGTTAGGCCGACACATCCGACTTCTGCGGGCATTTGTTGACCGGGTTAACCTTCCCGGGGATGGGTTAATTTGATCTCGGTCAATGGCTAGGGAAAGCAAACTGGAAAAAATGCTTGTCAGAATTGGATGTACTGAGCCACAGGCTTGACGAAACAGTGCAATGCAATTTGTTTGATGATGATGACGATGATGATGATGAAATGACTAATGACCATACACTGAAGGTTTTGTTCCACTTACATGGAGCAATGAGAACACATCAGTGGTCATTACTAGCAGCAGTGAAAGTAAAATAGTGATAGCTTGAAGGAATTACATAGTAAAACTCTTTGGTAGCTTGAAGGACCTACACAGTAAAACTGTTGTAGTTTGAAGGACTTATAAAGTAAAACTGTGGTAGCTTGAAGGACCTACATAGTAACACTCTGTCATAGTTTGAGGACTTATAAAGACAAACTGTGGTAGCTTAAAGGACTTATGAAATGTAACTCTGTGGTAGCTTTAAGGACCTACAAGTAAAACTGTCTAAAAAAAAATGTACCTTAAATCCATCATATTGAATATGTCAAAATAAAACATTATGAAGTCCATTATGTTGAATATATTGAAATATAACATTACTTAAAGTTGATCATGTTTGGTATGTTGAAGTATTGCATTACTTTCAGTTCATCATGTTGGATCTGTTTAAACACATCATTGCTTAAAGTCCATCACATTGCATATGTTGAGATTCAACATTATGTAACAAAAGTAGACATTAGTTAGATTTGATAGTACTAGAATATGACAGTTGCTATGTCAGTGTATGTCACATTATTCATACCAACTTCGTAATTACAACTAAACCTGATTGAGGAATTTTGGTGTTTTCTTGTTTGCAGGAAGGAGTAGGGGATACCCGAGACTCGTACGCTTACGATGGTAGTCGGCTCCGGAAATGGAATGTCACAACCAAAAAATATGGGGAGGTAGGGTCACACAGTGTTAATGTTAAAGCCACCAGCCATATTGTCTGTACATGTAGAATAAAACATGGACTGGGTGAATGGAGTGGTCAACATTGAGTGGAATGAGGATTGTTCGTGTAAAAAAAATAAAGGACATATTTACATTGTATTTGGTATATGGTGCTAGCCCTATGTCACTCAGTCGACACTTAATGGGTCATGTGATCAGTATCACGCCAGCTGCCTTTACTTCCCAGGTCATTTAAAGTGACCTATTTTAGGCTGGGTCGACAAGGGAGCCCAGGCCACTTGTAAAAATTATCTTCGATGGAGATTTGACCACAGTACAACCAGGCCGGCAGGCAAGAATGCTAGCCACTGTGCTACTGCAACTCATGTTTATACATGATTTATATATAATTGAATGCATGTAAGTGAGTTTTTGATTGGGTGGACCAGTACACGTAGCAACTGTGTACAGTAATCGAGAAAACTAAAGAAATATTTGTATTTCTGTATCAGATACTGACATCATGTTGTTTAAAACATTGGCACAACACATCGCCCAATAGAGCATCAGCTCTCAACCAGTTCAATCCAGCCCTTCGTAGACTTGTTCATAATTGCTTGGATTTGGCAGCTAAAGTCTTCAGAATGGGATAACCAGTCTCACACTAACTTTTGGTTGCACAGTCGTTATAAGTCATAAACAAGGCTTGCTTATAACTACAATATAAATAGTAACAGCAGGAGACTATAACAACAAGGCAATCGAACGATCGGAGAAACGAGGAAAGAAATGTGTCGTCTCGCAGCCAGTGTTACCACGCTTATCATCAACATTTCATTATCATCAACAGACCAACATTCTCTCGCTGCCTCTAGCGACCATGCATGGTAGATTAGAAAAAAAAAAAAAGGATTTCAAAAGCGAGAGGATTGACTTCATTTCATCAGGTTTGATCCCATATGGTTTGGTATGTCTCCACAGGGCGACCTGCCGAAAGCGTCACATAGAGCATGAACTCCGTAGCTCCAGTGACGACCTCCAGGATTCCCTAAGAAAATGTCACTCATGAACCAAATTATGTCGTTCGGAATCAAACCCACAACTTTTCAGCACAAGGCAGGCAGTATAACCACTTTGCCTCAGAGACTCCTTAGTAGGTTAGAGTGTTACTATACTTTGCTTCCCTTATGGGCCCTGCAAACATGTGGAGGCATTAGTGCAGCGCTGTTGTATAGAGGTGTTGGCACATGTTTGTATCCAACAGTGACACAGTACTGTTGTATCAGACATTGGCATAATTCAGTTTTATCAGACAGTAAAAGAATACTTTCGACATGAATGTTGGATACAGACATGTGCCAACACCCTTAAATGCCTTATTAATGCCACATTTCTCCCAAGTGTTAGCATGTTGGATCAGCAGAGTTGTTTGAGACTTTGAGACAATACTGTTGTGTCATACTTAGGTGCAAGACTTTCATTTCACACATTGGCACAACACATCTGCAACAAACTTTGTTGGAGATATTGACACAATACAGTTGATTGAGACATAGACACAGTACACTTGTTTGAGACATAGAAACAATACAATTTGTTTGAGACATTGGCACAATACAGCTGTTCAAGGCATTGACACAATACATTTCTGTCAGACGTTAGACCAATACAGTTATTTGAGACGTTGACACAATTCAGTTGTTTGAGACATTGACACAACACAGATGTTGCAGTAGAACACATCAGCTGTGAACTGATCCCATTGAACAACTGGATGTGCCCATAGATGCTCTGTAAATAATTTATGATAAAATTGTGTGACATCTTGTTTCAGCCTTGGATGTCTGGTGATGTGATTTCATGTGCCATTGACTGTGATGAAGGGATAATTACATTCTACAGGTGAGAGCTTTCATTTATTGTCTCCCTCTTCTACAACAGAATATTCATGGCATGTGTGATTCTGGTGTCCACTTCTTCTGCTTCCCTTTATCCCCTATTTTAGCATTGGCCCTCAACAAATTCATGCCAAGAGCTATCATGTCTGTTGCTATATCCTGCAGCTTCCTCCATGTGTTCCCCATGTTAATCTTCCTCTTGAATTCTCTTCTCCATGTGTTTTTAGGTCTTCCTCTGTTTGCCCCGTGTCTTCTAGTGAAAGGACTTTCTTGTTTTCTCAAGTGTCCACCCAGGGACATCATTTTCTCTTCACTTCTTGATGTGCTGGAATCAGTCTAGCTTTCCCTGTAATCTCTAAGCTAATAATTCTGTTGTACTGTGTTAGTCCTATACTGTACAGGTACTGGTTTATGATTGATTCTGACATAGACAACAGGAATCTTCACTGAGGGTACACGATTCGTGCACTGAGTAAAATGCTCTTAGTGTTATGTCAAGCAGCAATAGTAAGCATATGTATCCATTCATTCACAATATAGCAGAACGTTATTACTCATTTTCTTTTAAAGGACTCAAGATTCCCCAGGGGCTAGAGCCACAACATGAAGTTCCATGTCCCTGTGTGTCATTTGTATGGTTACCACTGCTGGTGGCCCTGGCTAGATCAAGTGCAGATGAATATACTTTGATCTTAGCCAAAAGGCCGAGGAGCAATCAAAACATCTCTCTATCTCTTGCCACTTCGCCTGCCTCATGCACCTTCATGCCAATGTGTCTACAGTATCATGTGTCCATCTTTGTGCTGGTCAGTCATTACGTATGATTAAATACATTAGGCGACACTGTCTCCTACAAAGTAATTTGAGCATGTGGGACAAAACATCACGTTTTCAGTACTCAGGCAGAGTTATGTGGCCTATTTGATGGCTGGCCATACAAATTAAAGATTAATGTGGATCATGTCCCTTTATAGCAATCTCAAGGGGAAACACGAATTTCCATTTTAAACATATTTTGTACAAGGGGACTAACTTGCCTAGTGTTGCAGGAATTTTAAGTAAAGAACATTTTATTTAACATATGCATACAACTATTTATGTTGGCTGCAAACCCTGTAAGATAAGATGAGTGAATTTAGTGATGTTGGAGCCTCATCTGACAGTATGTGACAGCTTTGTTTGATTGTTAGTTTATTCTTTCCTTCTTGCGTGTTTCTTTTTCATGTTTCCGTTATGATAATACATTATTGACATTCATTTACAGGAATGGAGTTTCCCTAGGCGAGGCTTTTAACAAAGTTCGTGTGGGGCCTGGGTATGGATATTTCCCAGCAGTCAGTCTGTCGTTTGGTGAAAGTGTTCAGGCTAACTTTGGCGCATGGCCTCTCAGATATCCTTGGATATGGTGTTTCTGCATTTAACGCTAATTTGTTTGTTTTTGTTTATTTGTCCATTAATGAGTTTTTTTTACTTTACCAGTGATAAGTCTGCTTAATGACAAGTTATTTGTTGTCTCTACTTCTGTATGGATGTGAATGCTGGACAAGGAGTCATGAAGTGGTAAAGGAACTGGAGGCACTAGAGATGTTTTTTTTCTAGAAGCATGTTGAAATATTGTGGACACTTACTCACTGGCACCTGGCCATCTTGACAGACAATAGTTTGTTACATTGTGCTTTAAAAAAAAAGGCATAATAACCACAACCCATGACGGTAAAACCAGGGATGGGGTTATACCTCTCCCTAACACAAAGTCTGGGCTGAATTGCTGAGACCATGAGTTGCTCATGCAGCATGATCCCTTTCTCGGCCTGCCTAGTTTGCTCCATATGAAAGGTCACACCAATACATCTGGAACACGACAAGCTGCAGAAGCTGCTGGATCAGCAAAGCAATGCTCTAACTGTCCGCCTATAGGGGCTTTTACCAGCTGCCAACCAAGACTTAGGGCCTGGTCTGCCCTGCCATGACATTTAGCCATAGGTTGCATTTCCTTGCACCGGGGTAAGGCCGCCCAACATTTGGCACTAACAGAAAGCCGATACTGTCATATGGTAGGTCAGTCACATCTGACTAAGACCTGACTCAAATTGTGAACAGAGGGGAAACATTCTAAGGTATTGACATCTGTAGCTATCACTAGATCGGTCATCAAAACCATCTGGAATCAACAGATGAAATGTATTGGAATCTCAGCAGAAGTTTTGCGACAGAAAAATGTCTGTTCTGGAAAAATGCTGTGCAGGAGAAACAGAGGAAGCCATTGAAAGATGTGGGTGGCAAGTTTAAATACCTAGGCAACAAATAAAAATATAAGCAATACCAACTTCATGAAAATATCAGATGACAGAGAGCAATGGAAAGTCGTGACTGCTGATGTCTGCTCCAGACTAGGCACTTGAAGAAGATTGGAGAGCCATGGCTGCTGATGTCTGCTACAAATTAGACTCTTGAAGAAGATCAGAGAGTCATGATTGGTGATGTCAGCTCCAGACTAGGCACTTGAAGAAGATGAGAGAGTCATGACTGCTAATGTCTGCTACAGGCTAGGCACTTGAAGAAGATGAGAGAGTCATGACTGCTGATGTCTGCTCCAGACTAGACATTTGAAGAAGATGAGAGAGTCATGACTGGTGATGTCTGCTACAAACTAGGCACTTGAAGAAGATCAGAGAGTCATAACTGGTGATGTCTGCTCCAGACTAGACATGTGAAGAAGATGAGAGAGTCATGACTGGTGATGTCTGCTACAAACTAGGCACTTGAAGATGATCAGAGAGTCATGCCAAGCTGTGATCACCAGTGTCTGCTCAATACCAGCACTTCTTGTGCAGGTATAAATAGAATAACAACAATGATAATTTGAATACCTCGCATCACACATTCCCATTACACACACAGCAGACACACACATACACAGACATGCATGCATAAATGCACCTCTAAGTCTCTCTCTCTCTCTTTCTCTCTCTCTCTCTCTCTCTCTCTCTCTCTCTCTCTCTCTCTCTCTCTCTCTCTCTCTCTCTCTCTCTCTATATATATATATATATATATATATAGATATATATATAGATATATATATAGATATATATATATATATCATAGCCACACAAATCTACCCATAACCACTCCACACAAAAAACAAACAGAGAGAGAGAGAGCACAATGCACAACACAAACACACAACACTAGGTCAACAATTGACTCACATGGTTCTATGAGCCATGGCGGCACAATGGTTAGAATACAGTAATTCAAGTTTAGTCCCCAACCCTGAGCAGAATTCGTTTTCCCAACTAGTACAGCTTTAAGACTGGCCCAACCTCTTAAGATAGGTACCAGATAATGTTCATGGAATCTGTCCTTGAATAATCACACTGAGGAAGGAAAATGGCCACCCCATCTAATTATGATCTGGTATAGAAGATACATGAAGTCTGACAGCCCAATGGTTGTATCTACCATAAGACTACCTCTACCTTTTAGCAGGATCTCACATATTACCTGACTTGGACCGAGAGAAATGATGCTGGATGGCCTAAGATGACAGCCTAGAGGAATAACATCAATAGAACTGATCCAAAATACCTGGGACAGTCTCCCTAGTTGTCTCAGGAGATGTTACAACAGGACTTACTCGTTGTAAAGCCTCTGTTTGATCGATTCGATCTTGCATCTGTGCAGTAGATCTAGTTACTGCGTTTACTACATTACAACGATCATTCTCATCACACATTGATGTTACATTCACACAATTACATGTATGTTCTGGCATAGCCAGGTTGGTATTTGTACATTCAATTACAGGTGGTAATACATCATGAATGGTGATTGGTGATGAAGGTGAAGTGGTAGTATCAATATTACAACTGACAGATGATGTATTGATGTCATGTGGTATGTCATTCACTTCAGGAAGGTTTCAAATAATAATATCACAGCAAGGATTGGTTAATGCTGCGCATTTCACCTTTCCTGTAAGGAATGGTGTAGTTATATATGCCCATGCAAGTGGATATTTCTCTATGTTCCCTGAGAATGTCCTGCATGTGACATATTTACCACTATATTGTGTTGGTAAAATATAATCTCTCTTTACACCAATGAGAGTACTTCCGCTATCACGTAAAACTGTGGCAGGTTTACCATTAACATACCCCTGGTGGATGTTCAGTCTACCTTTGGAGTTTACTACAGAATTGGCCTCCTCACTGGTAATAGGTATAGAATGGCCGCATGTTAACACGCCATCCTCATGAAATTGATCACAAATGGTACATTTTTCCTGATGGGATACCTCAATGGAATGTGCTGAGTTTACTGGGTGATCTTGTACACTTTCATCTTCTGACGAAATGTCAAACATGGCTGCATTAGCCTTTTTGGTCATTGACTTGGCTTTACAATCCTTACGCCAGTGACCAAAAGCCTTACAAAGGTAACATTTTGTAAGTTTTTTGTAGTTCTTCCTCTCTTTCTCTTGCTTAGAAATGTAATTATGCAAGTAAGCAGTGTACCCAGGATGTTGGTCGCACATATCATGCTTATTGTGTGCATAGTTGCAATATTTACACTGATATAATTTCTCTGCAGTTTGCTTATAAGGTCTTTGTTTGCTATTTGACCCTGCCTGATATTTGCCATATGTAGCTGCTGCTACAAAGTCTGTGCTGGTCAGACTACTAGAGAAACAATGCTTATTGGCTGCAAAATAACCAGAGCCACGACTTTCAATCTGTTGAACACTTTCACACTGACATTCCAACAAAAATTTAGAAAAGGGGGCTGGGAGAGATGCAATAATCTTATCTCTCAACATAAGATCAACTAATTTGTCATAACTTCCATTTACTTTAGCTGCTGACAGCCATTTAGAAAAAATATTTTGAATTTCTGAGATGTAATCAGAGAACGTGTGTGTTGGCTTAGGAGACAACTTCCTAAACTGTTCTCTATAACCTGATTCATCTAGCAAAAAATGTGACATAATTTTTGCTTTAATGTAAAGATAATCTTCTTTCAGGTCATTTGGGATCGACTCTATAACTTTAAGAGGTTCCCCAGAAAGACTTCTTACATATACTATCCCCCATTCAGGTTTTGGGATTTTGTAATGATCCATAACAAATTCAAAATTTTGGGTGAAAGCTGCTATGCAATCACCTGTGTTGTAACTTTTGATCAGACCTTGATACTTCTTATGAGGTTGATCTTTGTCTGTTTCTCTATTCATTTTCTCTTTAGAACATTCAGCTTTTAGCTGTTCAATTTTTAGTTGTGTTTCTTGCTCTTCTCTCTTACTTTGGGCTAAGATCTCAGCTTGCCTCACTGCAGCTTCTGATTGTGCTTGTTGAAGCTTTAGAGCAGCTTCTGATTGTGCCTGTTGAAGCTTTAAAGCAGCTTCTGAGTCTGCCTCTTTACTTTTCAGAGCCCTTTCGGCTGCTCTCTCATCCCTCTCACTAATTTGCTCTTGTTTCAAACAATATTCTGCATATTTACTTTCACTCCATGCTCTCAATCCCTCACCAGACATATTCATTTTTAAACCCATTTCAATGAAATCGTTTAAAGAAGACATGATGAACAATAGGTATGATGGAATAAATATAAACAAAATTACTTATGATGTTAGTAAGTTACAAATATTTATAGCACAGTTAATGTCTAAAGCCAGACTAACGAAAGTATAAAGAAAGCTGAAAAAAAATTTTATACTCAAGTAATCCTTGGGTACTGTGCTGTTCAGTGGTGCTCGAAATCACACTGGAACGTCTTTCGGGTTGACGCACAAAAAATTTTTGAAGTTCACCAGACTCAGGTAAAGTTGTCACAAAAACCCTGTACTTTTTAAACTAAACGAAATTAGAACGTTTGTAAATGTATGGTGTGTGTAATGTCACTGAAGTCTGTAAAGGTTTGTATGCTGTCAAGTATTATTGTTAGTCGTTACCACTTTCAACAACTTTCACGCTCACACTACCTCTACTCAATGACATTCAAGGGCACGGCCGCCATTTTGGATTTTAGGTACAAAATTTGTTGAATTTAGTGCTAAGTCTGAAGACGCCTCGGTTGGCTTCAAATAATATCTTCACACTTATAATTTAATTAAATCAACTCTATTAATTCGTTAATTTACCTTAGTCTATGACTTGCGCACTTCTATCGGCATGTTCACATTCGCTTCAAACTCGGACAAAAAAAATTTATACGTTCGCATTTGATTCAAAACCCGGACGAAAGCCTCCACATTCGCACTTGTCAGAGACTTGCATAACACAAGACAAGTAGCTCGTTTTCTGGCAAGTGTGAAGTAATATCAAACTATCAAATCACACGAAGTGAATATCCGAAAGTATTATTCACACGTTTTATTGACGCGCCGCATTTATCATCGCACAAACATCGCGCACTGACAATCCATAACAATCATTATAGCATGAACAATATCACTACAATACATAATAATACATGCAAGCAATAAACATCTCACTTACAGTCAAACTATACAAGCGTTCGAACCAGTCTCCCACTGTCATACAGGCTAGCTCTCAAGGCAGATTCAAACTCAACTCGCATTCCCTTGCGACCTGTCCGTTCAACGATCTAAGCCCGTCTGCCAGTTCTGGCGTCCTACACGCTTACACGCACACGTCAGCTGGTGTCCCCTGCACGGTTCACGGGGTGAACTCAATTGCTGTGCGTGGCTACCTATCCGGGCGTCGGTAACGACGCCGCGTTCTCCCTGCCGTGTTTAACATTACTCAGGGTTGCGTGTTGTTATGTTGTCTGGCGTTGGTACAGACAACGCGTCGCAACCTCGGATGTGAGACCTTGACACTCTCCACACCCCTTTTTCATGAAAGGATTTCCTTTCATGTACAATATATATCTAGGTGTTATTAAACATGTCAAAGTCGAACATTATACATTAACAATTATCATAAATATATACAGGTGAATAGTCAACAATATGTATACACCACTTATGTTACACTATGAAGTACAACAGTCAAGTACAATCTCTTTAATGGGCATTACCTCGCTGTGACCCAGCTAGTCCGGTAGGTATCGGCTAAACTGGCCCCTACCTCACAACCAAGAACAAAAATACTAAAATAATCAGGTCAAGCCGTGAGCATCTCCCTCTGAGATGACTCCTCCATCAGACCTCTGTTTAGAGTTTCTAATGAAGGTCAACAGTTTTGGCAATATACTGTCCATATTTAAACGATGTTACATTGACATGTTATTTATCAAGCACACATGTTAATGGTTACAATACATATTTACATATCACCAATAATTTAGAATAATGTCCCCTGGTTATTATACAGAAAATTTAGGAACAATAATTTATCGTCGTTTACAAGACATAAATTACAATTGGAAATTTATTTCTTAGTGTCATAATTTGATTCTTATTGACAAATGTGCACAAAAAGTCACGTTTGTAAAGAAGCAATCAAGTTACGATGCTGAGATTACATCCTATTAAAAAAAAATCGACATATACAATTCCGTATATGGAAATATTTTAAATCACATTTTAATACAACGTCATACATTTATATACTTTTAATATTAATATGCAAAAAATCGGAAGTATACAGCTGTCCTATTACATGTGTTGTGATGTCATTCAAACAAAGCTGGTCCGTTCTGGATGGATCTTCTATAAACGGAGTAGTAGTTGTTACTATCAGCTGTTAGATTGTCTCTTCCGCCTTCTGCTCGGATTGTACTGTCGCAGTCATCTTTCGTACCTTGTTAAAACGTCTTGGGCACCTCGGTCTGGATACTTTAGGATTACCTCACGTTTTAGTGGCTTGGTAACTTCTTGGATCCTGTAGTGTTGTCCTGTGACACTTCTCTGTAGTGTCTGGTTGTTATAATATTTATTTACAATAATAATTACATTCTTTCTCATATCTCACAGTTATACAACACATTAGTTTACATAATACTGATTTCATTCTTTCACATATCTCACAATTATATACGCATTCATTCGCATGATAATAATAAGAATCACAATATGTACATAAGTTATATACATTGGGAGATACAATCTTCCCCATCACAATGGTGTACACAGCGTTACTGACACATTGTCACAATTGGCTGTAGTACTGAGCACTATCTACGTTGCAGTTTTATACACCCTCTGCACTGTGCTCTGGTGTCGACTGGGTATTAGGTTCGTTGTATGGACATCTCGACAAAAGGTCTGGAAGACAGTTTTGTGAACCCTTTATATGGTTAACCTCATAGCTATAGTCCTGCAGAAGAAGGGACCATCTTGCCACCCTACTGTTACTAGGCGTCCCTCTGGTAACAATTGTCAGCGGAGTATTATCTGTTTCAATAATGAAATGTTTGCCTAACAAAAATCTAGAAAGTTTACGTACCAAAAATACCATGGCAAGAGCCTCGAGTTCCGGTGTACTGTAATTTCGTTCGCTGGTGTTCAGTTTTCGAGAGACGTAGTATACTGGGTACAAGATTTGGTCGTGTTCTTGGAGAAGCACACCTCCAATGGCTACGGAGCTCGCATCACATCTTAATCTAAAAGTAATATTCAAATTTGGCAATTTCAGAATAGGTGATTTAGAAAAACATGAAAGAATTTTCGTAAATGCTGGCCTTAAACATTCACTGTTTACAATCACATTGGGGTGTTTATTTGTTAGTAGATCAGTGAAACATTTGGTCAATTCAGCAAAATGAGGAATAAACTGTCTATAATAGTTTAAAAGACCTAACACACTTCGCAACTGTTTCTTAGTTGTCGGAAGCGACAATTTCAAAATTCTGGACATGATGTTATCGTCAGTTGATATAAAGCCATTTGAGATCTTATAGCCCAAAAATGAAATTTCCTGAAAGGCTATATCCACTTTGGAAGGTTTTACAGTCAGTCCATGATGTCTAATTCTGTCAAATGTCTGCTGTAGTGCTGTTATGTGCTCTGTCATGTCCTTTGTGTGTATGCAAATGTCGTCCATGTACCAAATGATGTTAGCAATGTCTGTCAAAAGAATTCTTGTCATTCTGACGAAGGTAGCTGGTGCATTGACTAATCCAAAAGGTAGTTTACACCATTCGTATAAACCCCAAGGTGTGGCAAATGCAGTCAGATGTATACTATCAGGATGTACAGCTATCTGCCAGTAGCCTTTTGTCATGTCAAGTTTAGTAAAATAACGTGAGTCAGATAGTTCAGTCAAGATGTCTTCACAGTTGCTCATTGGTTCTAAATCCAACTGTGTAATGCTGTTGAGCTTACGATAGTCCACACAAAGTCTAATAGTGTTGTCCTTTTTGCGTACCAAAACTATTGGAACAGAAATGAGATTGTGAACGTCGAATGATATGATTTGTTTCTAAATCAATGATTTCTTGATGAAGTTTTTCTTTATAGTGTATAGGGATGGAATATGGTCTACACTTAATAGGAACGTCAGATGTTAAGATGATTTGGTGTTGCACTAAATCTGTCTGTCCTGGGCTGTCCGAAAAGATCGTCCTGTAGTCTTGTATCAGTTGTCTGCAACTGTCAGTTTGTGTCTGAGTCAGTTTAGGATTTACCTTAATGTCTTGTAAGTTGGTCGTTGTGTCAAGAACTGGTGTCGGTATCTCGTCAGTGTCGTTGTCGTCCGTCTGGTCCACTATGGAGGTGCTTGCTGCAGTCTCTACTTGTTCGTCTTGCCTGTGGTGATAAGGTTTGAGCATGTTAATATGAAAAATTTTATGTTTGTCCCTAACTGCAATCTCGTAATCTACCGTCAAAATTTGTCGTAGCACTTTGAACGGTCCTTGCCATGAGTCAGTTAGGAGATGTCTATCACTTGGCAAAAGAAGAAGAACGTCCTGTCCTGGCGTCAGTGTAATAGTTCCATTTCCTCTGTTAGCATATTGTCGGTAAATAGCTCCTGATTTTTGGAGAGCTTCTTTGGCTAATATACATGATTTCATAATTCTATCACGCAATGATGTTACATGTTCATATGGTGAAATGGGTATAGACACAGTTGTACTTCCAGTCAACATAGATTCATACAGAGATAATGGGCCGCGTGGTTGTGCACCATATAACATTTCGAATGGTGAGAACCCAGTGCTGGAATGGGGTACTTCCCTATATGCAAACAAAATGGCAGGCAGATAAGTATCCCAATCTTCAGGATGTTCTTGGGTTACCTTAGAGAGC